>CM051364.1:21674247-22274247 GCA_028015245.1 Cardamine occulta | reverse complement strand
TATCCACCGCCTTGGGGAGGAGGAGGAGGGTATGGGCTCTGGGCGTTATAAGGAGGCCGAGGCTGCTGTCCCTGGGGATCATAGTACGAGCCTTGTTGCCATGATGAATAAGGCTGTTGCTGGGGCTGAGGAGGGTATGGTTGTGGCGCCTGGCCATGAGGAGTGTGGTACAGGGGAGATGGACCGTAGGGCGGAATAGTGTAGCCAGGCCTTGACAGTTGCTCAGGCGGCCTATAGTACGGTGCACGCGGGTGAGGATGAGATGGATTCTGAGTTTCTGGTGGAGGAGGTGAACTTGAAGCCGTTGGTTGATGCACAGATGGGTATGGACCGGAGCTTCTATGATCCTGAAAACTCAGACCAGACATCTGTCGTTGCACATCTTCAATCATTTCTCGGCACTGGATACTCCTTGTCATCACAAAATCACTGCACTGCTGCTTCACATTCGTGATTGCATCCTGTTGAGACCAACAAAGACAAGGTCTCAGATTGCAGGAAAGTGATTTCTTATCCTCAATGGAGTGTGAAAATAAAAATTGAAGAGCCATCCCAGACAAGTGGCATAATGAAGACAAACTTAGAAAATGAAGGGCATGCGACTAAATACAGAAAGGAACTCACTTGGAGAGTAACATAGAACTTCAAACCCTCATTGATATTCTCCTTGATCTCTCGATACTTGATTATAGCAGCTTGAATCTGCTTGTAGAACTTCTCCTTGGATGCTGAAGAACGAGGAAACACAGAAAACGAATAAGTGGGAGCTAAAGAACTAAAATACAGGAGCATAAGAAATCCCATTACTTCAAAGTCGAATGTCCAAGTCTAATCATGTATTAAGCTTCAAACAACATATAGAATTCTAAACACAAAGCATTTTGATCCATCATATTTCTTAGAATATTTAGAGAGCTCATGCAACAGAGAGCTGCTTGCTCACCTTTATAATCTTCAAGATTGAAAAGAGTTGAGAACTCTTCATTTTGAGCCTATATCCAAGGAAAGAAACCCATTAAAGAGCAGTCAGTTTGTACTCGCAGTGAAACATAATCATTTCAGTCCTAGTAGAAGCTAGCACACTAAATTTGCTTGGATATTGATTACAATCATCATACGTCTCTATGTTATCAGAAAAGGATGAAAACCATAATGAAATATAAAATGGCACTACAAGAATGGACAAAAGAGATAGACCTGAATTTGCATCAACAATTGTTCTTGAACTACAATGTTTTGGGAAATATCTTCACAGATGTTATCATACTTTGATATCTCTTTCCTGAACATATCTTCATAGGAGCCTGTGGATGTCATCAGCTTTGGCAGTATGTCATCCTAAAACCATTATCAAGAAAAAGCCTAATGAGCCTTTGACTCCAATATCATACAATAACAAGGAAAGAGAATGATGACCAATCAATAGAAAATTTTCACTTTTCTTTTCATCTCTTTGAGCATATCTTCAAGACCTGCCCGCTGAGCACCAAGATTTTCCAGTTGCCTCTGTGAAAAAGGGAAGTAAAAATATGAGACTAGTGATTCGCAAAAGCACTGTCCAAATCCCTCCTAAAACCAAAACTATACACTTGCAGATTCCAAAAGAGATAGGGAATACCAGACTCTGCTTCAGAGTTCCCACAACAGCATTCTCTGTTGCATCCAGAGACATTATTGGCTTAGCTAGAGTTGGGACAGCAGACTCTATCTGATGATAAAAACAGAAATTCACAACCTCTATGAATTAGTATACCAGAGTTGAGTGTGCTTTAGCTGACCCTAGGGTGTCATTTGAATAACATGTACCCGAAGATTTTGGGTACTAGGATAACTGAAATGAAGACCACTAAGAGACAGCAGTTTGAGTCTCAAAAGAAGAAATATACTAGCATATATAAAATTAGGAAGTACATACCGGCCGTCGATCAAGAATTGACATGAGGGCAGAATTCTCTCTCACGGATCGCTCAATCTTCACATCACTTTCTCCAGCTTGTTTCAAATTGGCTGCAAACCGGTTTAACCTATCCTGCAAGTTCTTTGTCAGTGTGCTAGATTGAGGCCTAGTCCACCGAGTCCCAAATTGACTTCTGAACTGAGCGTCTTCAGTTGCTTCTTTCTGCAAAAGCTCTTCAGTGTGGACCAAAAGTTCCTGATTAACCCTCTTCAAATCTCTAAGTTGCTGGATTTCAGCTTCCAAGCCAGCTGGACCGCCACTAATCTGAACAGCTTCTACATCTTCTTTAAGATCAACAGGAAGAGTAGAATTACCATCCACAGCAAGAACAGAATCTGGAAGATCCATCTCTTTGAGCCTTACTCTAGTAAGTTCGCTTGCTTGCTGTAATCTCTCTGCCTGAGTCCTAATTACATCATCGACCATCTCAGTGTATCTAGAGAGAGCCTTTGCACTGCTGTCTGGAACTAGGATTGCAAACATTTTCTCCTTGCTGGCATCCAATATCTCAGTCATGTTCATAGGCTTAACCATTGAGAAGGTGGGAAGTGGAGACAAAGAAGTAGGAGAAGGAACTCTCATGAGGTACACTCTGTCGTTTTCCTTGACAGCCCTATCCAAATTGGTATTAATGCTCGCCTCTAATGAGTTCATCGCTTCTAGAAGCTGAGCAGGAGCCCCCCTTGTAAACTTTTTTGCTTCTGCCAAACGGCTACCTCCACTCCTCA
Organism: Cardamine occulta; assembly: GCA_028015245.1. NCBI lineage: Eukaryota > Viridiplantae > Streptophyta > Magnoliopsida > Brassicales > Brassicaceae > Cardamine > Cardamine occulta. The sequence continues at coordinate 22,271,562 of CM051364.1, read as the reverse complement.
ACCGTGCGATTTCTTCTGCAATTTCCTCTTTCTCATGCAACTCTATTCCATACCTAAAACAAGCTTCACTATAGAACAGTGCTGCTTTCAGCTGCACATGAGAAATCCAGCCTTTATCAAAATGATCCTTCAATGGTGGAGAGGTTAGCGCAGCCAAAGCTTCTTCATAATATATGCCAGCCTGATTACAAGCAAATAAGAAGTCCAAATTCAATCGATTCTGTTAGTTCTTCACAGTTAGCTCTACCAAAAACTAAGCAAGATTTTAGCATATATCCTCATAATGTGCACAAGATTGCAAGCTTTTTACCAATAGAGATAGAAGATTTTAGCATACATGCTCATAATTTGATGCGACACTAACCTGCCTAGAAATTTTAGCAGAAACACCAGGAGTGCTTCCTTTAGCAATGGTGTTTTCAAAGACACATTCCTGAGCCTGAGCCAGCATCAACCGTTCCAGCATTCCTACGCACTCCACCGATACGTCCACAGTGGTGCTCTGTCCAATCGACGCCTTAGTGGACTCGTTATCCCTCAAGTACGCAAACGCTCCTGCTGCAGCGATGAACGCATGTGAAGCCTGACGACGCCCATCCACGGTGGTGCGGTCGTGACTGAGTCCAATTTGGCTGTAGGTAGCACCGAGATTGAAGAGCACAGCGGCTTTCTCAAGATGAATATTCTGCTGAGTGGCCTTTTGCTTTTGCTTGAAGGCATCGAACCATACGAAAGAGACGGCGTTGACATGATCCTTATCAGGGGAGATTGGAAATCGCGTCTCCACAAGACAAAGGGCTTTGAAATAAGAGATGAGAAGGTCTCGCCGTGCCGGCGGAGATGGATCGGTGACGCGTTCCAAATCGGATCGGAGCTGCTTCAGGGTCTCTAGATCGTCATCTATAAGCTGAGCCTCGCGCTCAGAGTAGGTGAAAGTAACGTAGTTGCGGAGAGGACGGTAGAGGTCGAGGGAGTTAGTCTTCTTCTCATGAATGGCGAGCATCAGATTAGAGAGCGCCGAAGAAGCCATGGCGGATCAAAATCCCCTTTGATCGCTCTTCCGATTTTCTCGTTTCTTCGATCAATTCTTGGTTTCCTTGACCCTTATTGACTAAGGTAAGAGGATCGTGAAAGATCGAGGAGACGGCACCAAGTCCTGTGATCTTGTATGAAACCGGCGTGCAGTCTAGCGTTGAGTCGACTGTGTTAATTAAACAAGGGACAACGATGCTGCGAAAAGTCGGCTATAAGAAAATGGAAAATCAATTACAGATGGTTTTTAGAAAATACATCGTTTTATGGACATTTTCCTGTATAAAATATGCTACTCGTTTTCCCATATTATTTGTAATTTGTCAATATTTTTCTGCGTATACGTGGAATTTGCAATTACTTGCTAATTTTAAAGTATTTGTGACTAGATTTGTTTTGCACAAGTAATTGAATTTTTGGCTTGTTACTTGACTTGTCCAAAATAAGTATTTACTCGAACAAATATCCGCCCAAAATTTGACTATTTGCAAGTTACTTGATCCGTCTTCTTACTAGTCAAAGTGAAATACATATTACTTGAACTAAAAAACTTTTAGAAAAAAAAACTTATTTATCCTTGATGAGTTTTGTCGCAATTAATGATAAGTTTTCAGTTTTGTCGCAAGAGAGAGTTTTGACATTTTAGTTTTTATGAGCCAAACCAAAATTATAAAAATTAATAATAATTTAAATTATTAATCTATTATAATAATTTAAGCATTAGTATTTTAGTAACAAGTAACTATAAACAAATATCAAATAACAAATATCAAGTAATTTTAACGGAGAACAAATAACTAAACAAGTAGTATAACTTCTTACCCAACTTGCCGAGAACAAATACTTGCTTTTTTGAGCCGGGTACAAGACAAGTAATGGGTACCAGGCAAGTAACTAAGCCCAGCCCTATTGAAATTAGGCAATAAATACCGAATTAAAGAATGAAGGTCTTAAATACTGGGTATGGACATTATAACAGGATCAAACATCAGGATGAATGTTGTGGTAACAATCAACACAGTAATATTAATCTTTAAGAGATTACAAAAATCTGTGTTTTATGAATTAGAGGGGTCTCAAAGAGACGTTGGTAGCAAAAGAATAATAATATGATGAAACAGCACAGGTATATGATACTACAAGATATATATATCCGTCAAAAGTTTTTGAGTAGCTTGTCATTTGAGACTCCATCAGCTACAAGCATTGAGGTTATCTCCTGCAACAACACAAACCGAACATCGATAATGATACACATCTTCTAAACACATTTAGGTTCCCAGCAACAAAAAACAGTGCATACCTCAGCCATTTGTTTCTGTCCGCACAGCACCGCTCCTGTGGCCTCGGGATTTGAAAGTTGTTTGGCCCTTGCAAAAGCAGCCTACACAACACAAGATGTATATATTAGTTTGATCCACCTTGAGTTACAGTAGACTTGAATAAGGAGCACTTTTCTCAATCTCACCTGCACATATCCGGTTTCCCCTTTCCACCCATCATCTGGCTGTGATAATACTGGGACAATTTTGACACCCGATGATTCCCACTCTTTAAACTTATCCTACAAAATCGAGAGCGGTTTCTAAGGTAACCCTTCTATAGATCAAATTTAGAGTGAGAGGTAGGCTCTGTGCTTATTATTATCAAAAGATGTTTACAACTCAAACACACACATTTGTATCTAGTAACATTATGAATTGCAAAGAACCAAACCTGGTAAGCCATCCTTTTCAGGTTCCTAGCCCCATAATAGACTCTTACATCAGATCTTCTATCAGCACCAAATCCTGACTCAATTAGTGAGCGGATGGGACTGCAGAGATAAGAACAAGAGAGATTAGATTCCAATTGAAGACAGTTACTTAACTAATCCCTGTCACAATCACTAGACTTTGTTGATTCGAGCAGGCCTAGAACAATAATCAGAAACACCTAAATCCTGTCTCAGTATTAGATCAACACAGCAGAAAAAGCCACATTAAATGTCCATGGCACCTCTGTATAGGTTGAATTCATACTCTTGCAAGTAGCAAATCACAAATAGTTTCAGCGTATCAACAACAGGAGATCTCAAACTTCAAAGCCAGCAGGATAAAAGCAATTGAACTAAGCATCAAAGAGGATACTGAAACCTTTAAACTAGACCATACTTAGATCATTCAATATCAGCTACGAAAGAGCAATCAAATTTGATGTAAAAAAAGACTACTTTAGTAATCCAACAAGGTAAGGCACCAACCTAATTCCAGATCCGGTGGCGAAAATCAAAACCGTGGGATATTCCTCTGGAGGATCAATCTGATCGATGTCAAAACCATTTCCCATCACAGGACTAAGCTCCACGGTTTCCCCTTTCTTCAACCCGCAGAGAATCTCCGCAGTGGATCCAGCGATGCTCTTGACCAAGAATTCGAAAGCACCACGAGAAGTCGCCAAGGAAGGAGGAGAAGCGATTGCCAGAAATGAAGGTTTCTCGACATCAGGAACACGGAACTGGAGATACTGACCGGGTCGCGTGTATGAAGCTACGAGATCCGGGGAGTTAGAAATATCGATTGAGATATGAAAAAGCGATTCTGCGGCCGATTCGATAAGAGAGAGAGGGGCTGGGGTCCAGAGGGCGGCGTCCTGGCGAACGGCGGCGGCGGATACGACGGAGGCGACGCGGCTATTGCGGGAGAAACGGAGATGGCGAGTAAGGGGAAGTCCGCGCAGGATAAACATGGGAGAGAGGGAGTGGCTAAATTGCGCATGGGTGACAGAGGGCGCGAAAGAAAAAGTAGACATGGTGGAGAGTTTGGGCTATTTGACCGTCAATTTTAGCCGGCGGTAGAAAAGGGCGGCCCGATTGGTTCGGTTGCACGAGGAGTTTTTTTCTCTATACACACACCTAATTAGCAACCTGCTCCTATGTTTTGCCACGTGGACGCTCAAGATATCATTTATCTTCTGCCCGACCACTTGTCTAGGACAAAGAGAACAAAAAATAATAAACTTCTGATCAACCAAAACCTTGCAATAAACCATAACATATGAATCACATTGAAGAACAAGAACAGAAATCTCCTAAAAGGGAAAAATAAATAAAAACAAAGCTGCTACTAATTTCAGCTCAGGTGAGAGATTAACCATCCCCAAGATTCCCAATTAACAGGACAAGGATCAAAGATTAAACTGGATTCGAGAGAACCACATTTCTGTAACATCAAAAACAAAACAATTCAAACATAAATAACGAGATAACATAGTAAGCAAAGAAATTCAGCAAAACCTGTGAGCTTGACAACCCAAGTAGAGACCAAAAAGTGGTGTTGATAGTGCTATTACAGGCGCTGCAACCACCGTATATCTCCAAATTGACAGCTGTTCCTGACATAGGTGACAGAAGGCGCAAAAGGAACAGTGGAGAGATTGGGCTATTTGACGCCGGTAGAAAAGCGCGGTCCAATTTGTTCGGTGGCACGAGGGAGTGTTCGTATACATCATATCATTTGCTCCCGCTTCTATGTTTTGCCACGTGGACGGTTAAGATATCATTTATCTTCTTTTTGTTGGTTTAATCTTTTCAACCACTTGTCTAGTAGACTAGTACAACGAGAACAAACAGTAATGAGCATTGAAGAAGGAACAGCATTTATAGTTATCATATGGGGGAAATGTGGGAAGATTCCAAAAAAAGTTACCAGCTTCGTAACCATTTCCAATATTGTACGCAACCTTTTTTATGTTATGGAAAAATTTATGGGTTTATATACTTGTTTTCTTTTAAAGAAGATCACAAAATCATAGTATACGAAACATTTTCGACTCATCAATGGAACGACAGTAATTGAAAATACAAAATTGTTTGTGTGTGGATGATGATAGAAAGGTAAGAAGCAATGGAGAAAAGGACGAACATGAATTTTGAGTCAAACAAACCTTTCGATATTTGCTGTAAACTGAAATACATGAACTTATTTGATGATAACGTACATATTTTGTAAAAAACAGAGAGAAGAAAAAAAAATCACCTGCATAGTGATATATCAGCAGAAAAATATGAACCACCCAAATAATTACCATATGTATTCAAAATTTCCTATGATGATGACAGCAATTAAAGTAGAGAATTGTAGCAGAAAATGATATCGAAAAGAATAGAGATCGAGTAATAATAAGCTTATTTTTTAATTAATTTCGTCGTGGGGATATGTTATTACTTTGACTCGGTTGGGAAACTTCATCGAAGGTAAGACATGCAGGCAAATCAAAATATGACCCACCACTTTGTTTGACCCTTTCCGCACAAATTACCCAAATTTACAGTTTTCTCTATCTCTATCTATATCTTCGGCTAGGCCGTTGTTGTTCGCCATGGGAGATTCAGAGAGCACCACCAAGGAGAGCTTGCTGCTGCCGGTAGACAGAGTTGAGAACGTGACATGGAGAGATCTGCGAGACGGATCATTCACCATAGAATTCAAGAGGCTTATCTGCTTCGCGGCTCCTATGGCGGCTGTAGTTATTGCTCAGTTCATGTTGCAGATAATCTCAATGGTGATGGTTGGTCACCTCGGAAATCTCTCTCTCGCTAGCGCTTCCCTCGCCTCCTCCTTCTGCAACGTCACTGGCTTCAGCTTCATTGTCTGTTTCCTCTTCCCTGTTTTTTTCTTCTTAATTGCTACACTTATCTCTGTTAATTAATAGTTACCAGAACCGTAGACTTTTCATTTCCTCATCTCTTGGGTTGTTACTTTTTGATGGTAGATAGGATTGTCATGTGCCTTAGATACTTTGTGCGGTCAAGCTTATGGAGCTAAGCTATATCGGAAAGTAGGTATTCAGACATACACAGCTATGTTCTGTCTTGCATTAGTGTGTCTCCCTCTCTCTCTCATTTGGTTCAACATGGAAAAGCTTCTTGTCTTCCTTGGCCAAGACCCTTCAATTGCACACGAAGCTGGAAGATATGCTGCCTGGCTCATCCCAGGACTCTTTTCTTACTCCGTTCTACAGCCGCTCACTCGCTACTTCCAAAACCAGAGTTTGATCACACCTCTCCTCATCACCTCTTGTGTCGTGTTCTGTCTCCACGTTCCTCTCTGCTGGCTTTTGGTTTACAAGTCAGGGCTTGGTAATGTTGGAGGAGCCTTGGCTCTCAGTTTGTCAAACTGGCTCTATGCCATTTTCCTTGGATCTTTCATGTACTACTCCTCTGCCTGTTCTGCTACGCGAGCGCCGCTTTCCATGGAGATATTCGACGGGGTTGGACAGTTCTTCAAATATGCTCTTCCTTCTGCGGCTATGGTTTGGTACTTCACTTTTCTCTGTGCCTTTTCACTTCTTAATGTCTCCACATTTTTTTTTTGAATAATCTTTTGTGGGTTGCAGCCTAGAGTGGTGGTCATATGAACTCATAGTATTACTCTCTGGTCTCTTACCCAACCCACAACTGGAGACTTCTGTGCTCTCTGTCTGGTATTCATACTTGCATCTACATTTCAATTTCTTGTCACAATCTTGAATTTTCCAAAACATGATATTATTCAAACTATGTGCAGTCTCCAAACAATTTCGACTTTGTATTCGATACCACTTGCGATCTCGGCTGCAGCAAGGTTAGAGCTTTAGTCACCCCTATGCAGCACATAAAAGCTGAAGCATACTTGCTATTCATGGGAACGAATCATATGGTTTCTTGTCTATAAGCGGATGTTTCTTGTGCAGTACAAGAATCTCAAATGAATTAGGTGCTGGGAACTCTCGAGCAGCACATATCGTGGTCTATGCGGCAATGTCTCTTGCAGTAATGGATGGATTGATAGTGAGTACATCTCTATTAGTCGGTAGGAATGTTTTCGGCCATATTTTCAGTAGTGATAAGGAAACCATCGACTATGTTGCAAAGATGGCTCCATTGGTCTCCATTTCTCTCATACTAGACAGTTTACAAGGGGTTCTCTCAGGTTCGAGATTTGTTCCTATTTCTTTACTCAAACACAAGCTATCGTTGGATGTTTTTAACTCTCTTTTTCTTTCACATAGTGCAGCACAGGTTCAAGTCTTTATGTCTATTCCTGTTGTGTGCTTTTGTCCTGTGTCAAAGCTATCCCAAAGTTATACTCTTTTGATGGTTGCAGGTATTGCAAGGGGATGCGGATGGCAACATATAGGAGCTTACATCAATTTAGGAGCTTTCTATCTATGGGGGATCCCCATTGCAGCGTCTTTAGCCTTCTGGATTCATCTGAAAGGTGTTGGCCTTTGGATCGGAATCCAAGCCGGTGCCGTTCTGCAAACTCTTCTGCTCGCTCTTTTCACGGGCTGCACAAACTGGGAAGACCAGGTCCTTTGCTTTGCTCTCTGTCCTTGTCCATGACTTGTTTCTTTTGTGAAACAAACAACATATACATATTTAACTTGATGCATACTTGAACTCTAGGCCCGTGAAGCGAGGAAGCGAATGGCTTTGGCCTATGGGTAACGTAAGGCGCTGCAGAACAGGACTTACCGAGTCAGAACTTAGCATATAAAGATTACAGGGACCATATGTTTCTTCGGTTTAACCATTTTGGTAGCAGTCAAATCGCTGTATGTTACTTTGGTACTAATGGTAGAGCTGCTAGTAAAGTCTTTTGTAATAATAATGTATGGTTTTTCGAGAGTAATAATAAGTATCACTCATCAATAGTTGTCTTGATCAAGCTTTATTTCTGGTTAAATTTGTACATGCTTAGAATCAGATATACATTGCCACAGAAAATAATGTAAAAATACCCTTCTCTGTTGTATCTTTGAACTGGTTATTCATCAACGGGTATAATATGGAAGAAGCAGCTTCGAAAGGAGGAAAATTCTACCAATTGATCTTAATGATGAATTATGATGATTCAGGATATTACAAGACTTAGTTCAAAATAAAATCTAGCATTTTAGAAAGCGCGGGGAAACTAAAACCCAATCATTCTTGGCTCGCCTGTAACAGAATTTAGAACCTCCCAAGATTCGCTTCCTCTATATAAACAAATCATAACCGCTTTTTTCTTGCTTCTTCCATCTTACTCTCTATCTTCTACCGCAAAAATCCACAACAATGGCGAACCTCTCGTGCGCTTGTTTCAGAGCCATCTTTCTCGGTGCTCTTCTCATCCTCTGCCTTGCTCCTCCTTCCTCCGGCGTACCTTTGGAAGAATTGGAAAGAGCCATCTCAGTTCTCCGAGTCAGAGGTCGTGCTCTCTTCGCCAACGCCATCATCACCTCCGATCTCCTCTTCGATCTACTCTCCGTCGACTCTCTCACTCTCTTCGCCGCCACCGACTCCATGCTTTTCTCTTTCGACATGACTCATTCTCTCCCCTTCTACGTTTCTACCCTCCGCCTCCACTCCGTACCTCTCCGCCTCCCACTCTCCGAGCTCCGATCTCTCCCTAACGCCTCTTCTCTCCCAACGCTACTTCCCTCTCACCGCCTCCTTCTCACTAAGCCTTCTTCCTCCAATGACTCGTTTTTTCTTGAAGGTGTTCAACTTCTTCTCCCTAGTTTGTTCGATGGTCAACATATCGCCGTACACGGTCTCGCCGATCTTCTTCCCCTCACTTCCCCTCCGTCTTCCAACCGTCTCGTGGTGGATTCGTCGGCAGAGTCACCGTGGTATGTAAGTTCAAGATTCTCTCCGGTACCAGAGCCTTACTTCGCCTTTTGGGATCGTACACCAGCAGAGTCGCCGAGGGTTGAGGAAGTTTCGCCATCGCCGCCGTCGTGGGGAGAAGATTTGATCATAGGGGATGAAGGAGGTCCGTTAGATCTGGGAAATAACGGCTTTTGATAGACACGTGTCGTAATCTGTAATGCACGCTATTATGTGCGAGGCTTGTAAAGAGACCCTAGAGTCCTTTGATTGTACTTTGAAATAAATAAATCTGCGAAATTTCTTAGTGCGGTTATCATTGATTCTGAATCCTGGTTTTGTTTCAATTTCCAAAAGCTTAAACCGGAATTTCATCGACTTGTACCAAATGTAATCTCTCAGTGATTTTGCCAATGAATATACGGCTTAGTGAGCTAGCATATGAATGATTAATGAAAGCAGAGGCCACACAAGTTGATATATAAACCATAGCACAAAGGCAAATCCTTCCTACAAATTTCACCATAGTTCACCTTACACAGGTCCCAAATAGATTATACCAGTTTCTAACTCGCAAACTGCAGCACATTCATAAAGAACAAACACACTAAGACTTGACAACCTCCTGTTTAACCTCATGTTTAATGTCTTCCTCCACTGCCTCTGCTGCATCATTTGCCTCTTCCTTGATATTTCCATCTCCTCCCTCTTCAAGTAAATCATCCATTATCATTTCATCTTCCCCACCATTGATATCCTCTACTTCATCTTCTTCCTCTTCATCTCCTCCTCCTCCTCCAGGTATCTTCCTCTTCTTTGGCCCATGCTCCATCCTATGCGTCTCTAATTCCTTATCCATTGTTTCCTGCAAATTCATAGCCTCATTGTTTGCTTTCCTTGCCTTCCTTGCGTTTTGCCACCTCTCCAGCTCTTTCTCTACATTACCCAGATATTGCTCTTCTATCTCCTTTTGATACTCACTCACTTCTTGTCTCCTTGCCGTCTTCCATTCTAAGAATGTCTGTGCCCCACACCTCAGCAGTCACATATCAATATCCTATAGCATGCATCTCAAAACATTTATTCAAGAACTATAACACCTTACCTGCTCTTTCTGTTGCTCCACCTCAGTTGTATCTTCTTCCAAAGGCTTCACTAGTGCATAGTATATCCGTGGCTCTGCTTTAGTCCTGAAACAGCCATCCACATGCAATCAAATAAAATAAGTTTTAACAGAAACATATATATCAGCTAGTAACTTCTACCTATGGCAGGCCATATAGCACCAAACATTGCCTTGCCCATCAACATTTGTATGCATGTGAATAGAAACTTATCTGTCTCTATAAAATTGTGAATATGCACACTTTTTGGACCGAAATTAAAAATAACCTGCAAATCAAATACATAGCAAGCTCATCATTAAGACTCATCATGCAGAGCAAGTAAGGGTACGCTATGGAAATAAAAAAAAACATGCAATAATAGAATCTCACACTACCTTATAAAATTGCTAAGTTTCTTTTGGTGCTCACTCCACTGAAGGAAAAGCAGTTCCAACTGCTTTTGTTCGGCTTTAGCACCAACACGAGCTCGAAGAGTCTGATTGACCAATTAAATTGTATATATCAGATCACTACTACATAATATTCCCCTTTGAAATAGTATGTAAAAATGAATTAACCATAGCTAGCTGCTTACAAGATCTCTTCTCCTCTTTTCAGACAGATTTTCCCGCTCCTGCAGCCTCAGTTGTTCACTTTCTTCACGAGCCTTTTGCTCAGCCTATACAAGTAGGAGAGATATGGTTCATAGACACTTAAGGCATTGTAGTAGTAAAAATGAAGTAAAGAAATAAGAGCACTCCTAACTGGACATATAATGATAACTAAACCTAACATCTACACAATATTATTATCTTCTCAAATAAAGGGCAAGAAGCCCCAAATCCAAAATATAAACCATATCTAGATCGATTTTATGATCTTCTACAATCGCTACTCAAGTCAAAGATACTGGAAAAAGACGCTGTCTTGGATTGAAGATGAAGATTATCAAATCCAAATACAATAAAGTGACGTTTCCCTCAATAAACAGCACCAGGTTTGTAAAAAATCTCATATCTGTCTTTTTAGTTCACTAAACAAATAGTGTGACTATGAAGTATGTTATGTGCTTACCCTTTGTAGAGCAGCAGACCGTCGGGCATATGCATCTGTTCCAGAAAGCTGCTTATCTTCTTTTCTGAACTTCTGCAGAAGAGGAAAAGTATGTACACAAATGAGAATACAATAACTTGGATAAAAATCAACACATATAACACGAATCAAGCTAATCCATGAGAGAGTAGAGAACATGAGCAAGAGCTACATGTCCATGTATTCTTTGACAAATACCTCCAAAGTCCCAAGAAGATTCCCCAGCATTCTTCTGTTCCTATTAACCAACTTAGGATCCTCATTCTTGGGTAAAACCCTTGGCACAGGCTCCGGCAATGCAATAGCATCAAAACCCTGATAAGAGCACGACGACATTGAGTAAACAGTCACCTCTTCCTCATAAAAAGAGTAAGTGGGATTCATTACCTTCTTGGTCCCTCGTTGAGCCGCATCCCTCTGGGACCAACTTCCACGATGCTGACCAGATAGCTTCTTGTCACTTTGATCAGAGCTCCTATTTTCACCAACCAAAACCTGGGTTCCATTGCCATCAACTGGCATTTCTTCATCCTTACTAACAACATCTTCACCATCGACCTAAGTTTCCCCAAGAGAGTTAAGAAACCACTTCTTCCGATCTACTAATAAGAATGCATTACTTTCCGAACACAAAATTACCTTAACAACGGCGGAAGACAATCTCCTTTTAGCAGGAGGCTCATCTTCTACATCATTCCTCTCCGCCTTCAGAACAACAAAATCCGATAATCAATTAAAGCAATTTCTTTCATCTGAAAAGAATGAGAAATAGATGAAAGAAGGAGAGAAATTTACAGGTCGAGGAAAGACTCTGCGGCCCTGGTTGCGAGGAACGGCGCCTGAGAAGCCTCCTCGGCGGAGTCCACGAGGGTCACGAAGCCTCTCCGTAATCTGAATCAGAATATAGAATAAACAATCGCCTTCAACAGAGATTTATAAAGTAAAAATGAGATTGAGGTTGAGATAGTACCTCGCGCTGCTGACGCTGAAGCTCATTGATCTCATGCCGTAGCTCTTCTGCAGTCTTCTCCAGTGCGGTGTCTCCCATCGTCGCCGCTGCTAAACTAAGAAATTCGCACGAAACCCTTAGAGGAAGAAACTGAAATCTTTATATGGGCTTTAAAAGGCTTCCTTCAGTATCCCGTCCACTACAACTTCAGAAAAAAAAAAAAAAAAGACCATTAAAGAAATAAAGTTTTAGATAATAAAATTTTGAAAGTTGATTATATTATAAAATTTAATTAGTTAAGGATCCGTGCCATACACGCGATAAAATATATATTTATAATTAAATTTTTTAATTATAATCGAATATATACATTTGATTATTATTTTTGACATCTTGATGTATGTAATTTTAATAGATAATTAGTAGTGTAATAAAAACTTGATGTGTTTGATTATTTATATTTTACATATTTTATAATATTTTTTTACTGAATTAATTATTTTTATTTAATTTTTGGAATTTATAAATAACTATTATTAACTTTTAAAGGAAAAATAAATAAATTTGTTGTAGGTAAATATATAATATTTCACGATACATGGTAGATATATTTTCGGTTTCAATTATTTAAGGTCATTTATTACTTGCATAAATGATGTATAGTTTGGCATATAGAATAATAGTAACCGAATAAATAAATCAATTCAAATATGAGTGTAGAAATGAAATAATTTTAAGAAAGAAAGTTTCAATATTTTCTTTTAATATATAGAAAATTTAAAGCTTGAAACCAAATTTTCTGAATTCTTTAAATTTATCCTGTATATCAGTTTTCTTTTTGTATTATTTGATTTTTTGTAAAATAAATAAGTAAGAACAAAAAGTATTATGTGAAAATACTTAAGTAATCGAACTAATTTTACATTATATCTTATATTGTTTTAGTATATTCATGTTATATACACTAAAGACGATCAATAAAATATAAACTCATGTCCGTACTTCACTGGTAATGAATTGGACAAGTAGTTATGCCAATTCCGTAAAGCTTTCAAAACACTCAAATTGGTTTCAATTGGCAAATGGCAACTTTAATTTCTAAAAATGTTTTTTTCTTGATGGAAAATTTTTTACATTACAACCCAAAAAAATCACACTAAGAGAAAAAAAAAGAGAGAAGCAAAGAGCTTTATTGCAATAAACGTTTCACAAGAAAATAGCGTGGTTATCTAGTCTGGAAGTTGAGAGTTCTGATGCAAAAAGCAAATATGAAGGCAAAGAAGACAGTAAAGCCAACGAGGACGGCAGCAACAGGTCCCATGAAGTCTGATTCAAAACCGTATTGATCTTTAATGTATTGTTTGACAGTGAGGCCAGGTGCACCACCAAGAAGAGCGATGGGAGTCTCTACGTCACCGTATTGAGAGGTGATCAAGCCATATATGGTCCAAGCGACAGGACAAATCCAATAATACCAGACCCACCACTTGGGAATTTTGGGTCTAGGAATGAAAAATCCAGAGAAGAGGTTAAAAATACCATAGAAGGCTGATGCAAAGATAGAAGCAACTTGTTGGTTAGGCGTGAGGGAGACGGTCATCATGCCATAGTAGGTCCAGTAGAGGAAAGAGAAGTAATTGATGAAGATGAACCACAAGAACTTGGAAGCTTTCCACTCGAATCCAACCATGGCGTAGATGATAAGCGAATAGTATGTGGTTTGAACCAAAACATAGGGTAGCTCACAAGCCACTTGAGAGATAGCATAAGGTATAGCTGAATACATCCCAGCTGCTTTTTCCCTGTAGAACACTGTCCGTTCCACTGCCACCATTGGTTGTACCGTCGAGCAGTTGTTTACTCCTACGAATACAACAGCTGCATAGATTGCTCCGATCACCATTGTTAGGTCTTGTACATTTGATCTATTACCTCCGATTTGCCAGAAGACAGTGCCGATCATGAGAGATGTTGCTAAGGTGAAGATGAACCTGACAACGTTGTAGTCAGGAGATCTCCAGTAAGTCCACCATTGTTTCCATAGACATGATTTGAATTGTCCCCATGTGTTCTGTGAAAACTGTGTCGCAAAGTAAAGATCAGACGCTCCTACCGGAGGCACGCTCAGTTCTTGCACCAAGGCCTTATTCCGCCTGTGTCAACAATTCATATGTTAGTTAGCTAAAGTCATCATCACATCATTAAAGAATATTTATTGTTGTTATGTTCACTCACTGGCATAAGGCAGAAGACTTATATAGCTCAGCAAAGTCAACTCCAAGCTTTAACTCGGCCGCAAGGGAGCTAGCTTCTAGCATCCAAGTGGACGGGTTGTACTTTTCTGGAATCTTTGGCACTCCAGGAAATGCTTCAAAGTACTCAACAACCTTGTGAGAGTTTCGGCCTAAAGGACCTGAGTAGATCACATGTCCTCCTCTCTTCATTAGTAGTAGTTCGTCAAACGCCTCAAAGATATCAATGCTCGGTTGGTGGATGGTACACACAACAGTTCTCCCTGTGTCCACTGTGTTTCTCACCGCTCTCATCACAATCGCAGCTGCTCTAGCATCCAACCCTGAAGTAGGCTCGTCCATGAAGATGATTGAAGGGTTAGCCACAAGCTCAACCGCGATTGTTAATCTCTTTCTCTGTTCTGTGGAAAGCCCTGTTACCCCAGGTAAACCCACAATTGCATCTCTTAGATCCACCAACTCCACTAATCCCATCACTTGATCCACAAACATCATTTTATCCTCTTTGCTTACTTCCTTAGCAAGGCGAAGGAAGGCAGAGAAAATAAGTGATTCTCTTACTGTAACTTGTGGAGAGTGAATGTCTGTTTGTTCACAGTACCCAGAGATTCTAGCAAATGTCTCTTGTTTCTTTGGGAATCCAGATACTCTTACGTCTCCTTCTATGTATCCACCTGTTTTTCTTCCGGCCAAAACGTCCATCAAAGTTGTCTTGCCTGCACCACTCACCCCCATCAAAGCCGTCAACACTCCTGGCCTAAACGCGCTTGTCACTCCTTTTAAAAGTTGCAGCCTGGTTTCTTGAACTCCTTGTTCCCTCATTTCCTGCAACATCCAGTTTTTATATGAGTCTTTTGCGTTTTAATACTAATACAATAAAAATTCAACTGGTTTTCAAAAGGATTACCGCAGGCATATCAACAAAGTATTTAACGTCGTCAAATGACATAGCTAGAGGAGTGAAAGGGAGAACCATTCCTTTCTTGGTGCTCACATTCTTCATCTCAGTCTCCTCTGTTTTCCAATACCAAGTGAGATAAAAGAGTATAAATTCTTAATATTATTTTTTTTGGTTTTATATGATTATTGAATTCTTAAAATGTAGACAAAGGAATACTTACTATTGGATCCAGGTTTGCCTGTTTGTTCAGCTACTTCGTCTTCTTCTTTTGGAATTATAGCTTGTGCTTTCCCAAGGGCTGTTGTTTTGATATGCATAAATATAAGACATGTTAGTATTTTTGAGTCGTTGACAGCAAAAACGTAATCAAACACAGAAAAGAAACTTACGATCTAGATAAGTAAGTGCCAGTGTAAAAAGACCATTGAAGAGGACAGTAAAACCAAGCAAGCCTCCAATTCCTATCCAATACCAGTTCTTGTCATCAAATACATCCCACATATTAAGCACTCTTGTTCCCAACCTCGTTGTGTTGTCTGAAGACTGCATTTTTTCACCACCAAAAAATTAATTAGCTACTACTATAGGCTGATGAGGACATAGGGAGAAAAGAAAAATGAAGAATAATTACCATTTTATTCATCCATCTAGGAGCAAACAATTCATTGACAGTGATGGCATTGAAAGCGTATGAAAGAGGGGATATCCAATAAGCCCATCTCCACCAAACCGGAATCTCACTTCGAGGAAGAAGGAAACCTCCAGTCAAGAACACAACTAGTAGAACAAGAACACCTCCGGTATTGGCTATGGTCATGGTTCTACAAATAGAAGCAATGAACCTAAATATCCCAGCGGCCATTTGTTGGATCAGAAACACGATTAAGAACTGCTTGAAGAACCGGCCTGCATCGGGTGCAAATCCTATGGAGTAATATGTCACAACCATCCATGCTGTAGACTCGAAGATGGAGATTGGAATCCCTAGCAAGAAAGTGGGAAGAGTATATGTCCATGGTGGATGAAACAGAAGATCTCTTTGCTTGTAGAACACGGGAAGTCTCTGGATCGTCATCGCCATTTCCGCAAGACCGTTAAACATGTTGATGATCATTGCGAACAGCAATGCTCCGACGTAGACGTTGGCATCAATCTCGTTCCTTGTGTTCATTTCGGTTCTAAGGAAAAGGGTTGACGTGATTGCAGCAATGATGATGATTTGGACGGTTTTGAAGACATAGAAGAAAGAGTTTCGCTTCATGAGCATCCACTCTTTGTCCCAACAACTTTTGAGAAGCTCTGTTTTCGTGATTGAGTACTTGTCAAATACCAGTGCGGCTTTGTGGCCTTTAGACTTGTCGAACGGTACTGATAGCTCGTTGGAAAGCTTATTTCCAACGTGGAATGTCTTAAATTTGGTGGCGAACTCCGACACTGGAATGTATCTATAGGGTTTGTTTGGATCAACCCAATACTGCTGTTGATCCTTCTTAGAGGTAACCTGTTCCACATGTAAATATAATTCGGTAGTCATTTTCAGATTCAAATAAGTATACCAAAGGTAGAAAATCTATAATATTGTTACCTCTTGCAAGAAATCAGCTGTTCCTTTTCTTTCAGGGCATTTAAACCCAAAGCTCTCAAAAAACTCTAGAATGTGGTCTCTAGGTCCCTGGTACACAATCTGACCCTCCGACAACAGAATTATATCATCGAATAGATCAAACGTCTCAGGAGCTGGCTGGAGAAGAGATATGAGCACGGTGGCTTCTGTGAGGTGAACGATCTGTTGTAGACATTTCACGATTTGGAAAGTCGTGGAACTGTCAAGGCCGGTGGATATCTCATCCATAAACAGGGTTTTAGTAGGTCCGACGATCATCTCGCCGGTTGTCACACGCTTCTTTTGACCTCCTGAAATTCCTCTCATCATATCATCTCCAACTATGGTGTCCTTGCAAATGTCAAGTCCCAGAATCTGTTTCATCAAAAGCTTCATCAGTAGTGTAACATAACAAGACTACTTGAAGACTAATTTGCACCCCAAAAAAAAAACTAATTTGGTAAATAAAAACTATATCCAACACCCAAGATGTATGCTCTATAACTAGAAAAACATAGTCATTCTAGTAGATTTTTTTCAATTTCTAGATCCTATATATAAAAATGAAGGGACTTTTTCCCGACACATCATCATCTCTTAATTAACTTTTAGTAAAAAAAAAATATGTTTTCATTGTTTGGCATCTAACCATTAACTTATACTCCATATGTTTCATTTTATTTGTTGTTTTAGGTTTTAGCACACAAATTAAGAAAACATTCAAATTTTCTTTTTTACCCTTCATTAATACACTAAACAAGTTTCTTCATTGGTTATCACATTAAAATAATAAGGGTAATAAAATAAATTTTATTTAAAATCTGCATTGGAAACCCAAAACAACATTTATTTTGTAACAAAAAAAACTCCTAAAACTACAAATAAAGTGAAACAGAAGGAGTTATTAATTAACCTAAAATCATAAATTAATAAACATTGAAATCAGTTAAATTTGTAGTTAATTTTAAACTTAAAAGATATATACAATAAACTAAGACGAATGTTACATCTAATTGAATTTTTTTTAACTAATTTTATCAACATAATATTACGTTTACATTTATGATTAAGATTTTTTAAATATGAAAAAAGTAAATTAACAAAAAATATAAT
Source organism: Cardamine occulta (assembly GCA_028015245.1). Taxonomy (NCBI): domain Eukaryota; kingdom Viridiplantae; phylum Streptophyta; class Magnoliopsida; order Brassicales; family Brassicaceae; genus Cardamine; species Cardamine occulta. Next base: position 22,253,902 of record CM051364.1, on the reverse strand, counting down.
ATAAGCAAAACATAAGTAAAATATAATTAGTTTTCACATATGTTTATTATATAATAATTAATTAATTATTATTAATTTATAAAAATATTAATTATATTAATTTAAATAGTTATAATTATACAAGATACAAAATTGCGTGGGTTATGTCTAGTAAATTAAAGGCTATTAAAGTTGAGAGGGGCTGACTTTGAGAGTGTAATCAGTGATAAGACTACTCTTGACGCCTTGAGCAGCAGAGGCCTTCATGAACAAATCAACATCGGCTTCCGGAACAATCCCAGCGTCCTTTTCTCTCCTCGCCAGCTCATTTAAAAGATCTACCATAGATTACAAATAAGATTAACCAATCAACCAAACCAAAAAAAACTGTAAATAATTAATTAATTGAATAAGAACTTACCATAACGAGTACCAACGCCTTGACACCTAGCAGAGAAATCAAGAGTCTCCTTAACGGTCATAATACCAACATGAAGATCGTTCTGGCTAATGTAAGCAGAGGTTTTGATAGGAACAAACTCGTTGAGACGATAACCATTATAGGTTACATCCCCAGAGATGTAAAGGGACTTGTCAAGCTTACCAGCAAGAGCCAACAAAAGTGTAGTCTTCCCCGAAGAAGGAGGACCCAACAAGAGTGTCATCCTTGAAGGTTTCACGATCCCAGAAACATCTTTAAGAATAGTAAGCTGCGCTTTCTTGGCAAGCTGAATTCCAATCATGCCTAGAACAGCTTCTCCCATGTTCCTCACCGCGTTAATAAGCGAAGGAAGAGATCTATCACCGGTGTAACAGTCAGCTTTTACCGTCAAGTGGTCATACCTCACTTCCACTGTCGGAAGTTGGATCCCAACTCTGTCGATTCTGTTTCTGAGTTTGGTTAAGATCCGTTCGTTGTCTTGCTCAGCGACTTTGAAGACCATGTCGATGAACTTCTGGCGCTCTTCGCCATCGAGCTTGGTGACGTCGACTTCCTTGTTGAGGAGTTGGTTACCGTAGACGTCGTCTTCGATTACCGCTGGCATGAGACTGGTGCGAAGGCGATTGTAAGTAGGGAGTTTCTCGATGGCTGCCCATTTGAGTGCTTCTTGGTCTTCGTTGACTGACGTGGTACGTCTAGAGCTTGAACTGAATATGTCCTCTATGTTTCTGCTGGCTTTGCTCATACTACGACTTATGCTTTGTCGCATACTCCCACCTCTGCTCATAACATGAGCTGGGTCGTAATCCATCTTTAGATCTGATAAATCTTGATCCTGATTCTACTAAGTTAAATGCTTCTTGTTGTTTCTTTTAGACTATAGACTGATCGGACCCATATGTAAATTTGGTTGGAGAAAACAGAGCAAAATAAGTAAAGATTTGTCGAGTCAAGGACAAGAAGAATGTAATGGGAGAGGGAAGTGGTGTATATGTCTGTGCGTCTGCAACATTGAGAGAGAGAGAGACGAGGATAAATAGGGACACCAACTTTTGCAAGCTCCCTTCGGCTCCTCTCTGTTCTAACAAAAACAAAATGAAAAAGAAATCCCTACTTGTTTGAGTTTCTAAATTTTGTGAATATTTTAGTAATCCATGTAATAATGAAACATCTTTTAACAGAATAGGCCATGTGGGAAATGAAGGCCGCTTAATCAATCATACAATAGTTAAAGTATATTTGATATAATACGTTTGTAAAAGGTTGGTGCCAAATGATGTAACTGATTGAGCCAGGTTGTTTTTGGCTTTATTTGTTTTGTCTTTCCTCACCACTTCTCTCGTAAACAATGGAGAAGGTGGATTTTTAAAATTAATAAAGACTCATGGATTAAAGAAACGTACGAAGGAGATGACAGTGGAGAACGTAAGAAGGAGAAGAGTTATTTGGTTACTACTTACTAATATGTATACCTCGTACCAACTACACAGCCTACATATGTCGAAGTAATTCTTATGTTCAAACGTTTTTGAACCCCCATTTGTTTGGATGCTGATTAATTTTGTTCATCAAGTAAAGTACATTAGTATTAATCTACATCGTGCGTGATTAATTTTCTCTTTTAGCGTGTTTCTGCCTCGGTCAAATCGCTCAGGCCCTTTGCCATCATTTTCAACTATATTAGTTGTGTGTTTTAAATGTTTTAAAGCACGTGTATTAACTAACTAACGATTACATTTAATTTTGAAATACGATATTTTAATAAACGAATCTTGTATGGGCGAAATAAGGGCCTGGATTATGGAGGAAAAAAAAAAGAATAAAAAAGGAATACCTGAAGTGAGGATTGGCTGTGATTAAATAAAATATGATTCTAGTATTTGATTGATCTGTAATTATGAGTATTAATTAAGACTCCACGACCAGCTCATGACTCGGAAGATTCCCGGCGATGGGTTCCTTCACCCTGTCTCGATTAGTTTCAACTTCCAAGAGGACCAAGACTATAAATGCTCTTATAAAATTTGCTATTGACGTGGATAATATAATACTGGTTAAAACTTAAAAACAATATCAGTTATCTAATTACGCAATAGATATAGAAACGAGGAAGCCCATATAGAAGATTAGTATTCATTTTGGGCCCTTTCAAATTATAGACCAGCCCATTAAGGCACACTGAACTGTTAACTCTGCAGGCATCAGCAGAGTAGCAAATTAGACCTCCACTTCTTCTTCTTCTTCTTCTGCCTTCGATAATGGCTGCTTCCGATGATTCCTCTCACTATTTCACCGACTTTACCTTGGCCGAGGTCTCTTTGCTTCATGTATATCGTTTTTGATTAGATTATAGATTCATGCGTTGTAACCTTATTGCTTCTTTTTTCCTACGAAGATTGTAGACATGGAGAATCTGTATAAGGAGCTCGGTGATCAATCTATCCACAAAGATTTCTGTCAAAATGTTGCCTCCACTTTTAGGTATTTTATTCTGAATTACTTATCCTGTGAATGTGTGTTGGTTCCAGGAATCAGGATAGAGATGCAAGTCCGTGGTCAAGCATTTTTCTGAAAATATAGGAGGATTATTGGATTGTATTTTATGTTTTTTGTAAATCTGTTTTTATATTCATACTGGATTTCTAAAGTCTTGGTGTCTTCTTATGTCTGTTTGTTTTCATTATTTTCAAAGTAGTGATGTGAATCGGAATGGAAAATCCTCGGTAACCTGGAAACAGGTGCGTCTCTGTTTTCTTAATACAACTGGAAAATGCAACTTGAGGCCATAAGTAACTTGTTCTTTAATTGAGTTTTTTTCAGGTACAGAGTTGGTTTCAGGAGAAGCTAAAGCAGCAAATTTTGAAGCAGCAAAATCAACCCAAATACAAAAAAACTGTGCCATCTCCTCCAACAGAGATTCTTGACTTATCGAATCTCTGTTATATCAGAAATGCCGCAAATGTCGGAAGTGCCGGGAATGTCGGAAATGCCGAAAATGTTACCTATGTTCAAAGACGAAAAGGCTTGTTTCCTTTTTCTTGTGTGCCATTTTAGGTTCTTTTAATTAACGCCTTTCCTCTCATAGTTACTAAATATTTTGATACACAGGTAAGCCTTCTGATGTAAATGATCTGGCTTTTGAGGCTAAATCAGCTAGGGACGATGCGTGGTATGATCAATTCCTTGCATTGAATATTATGTTTCCGTATTTGCTTTAATTCGTGGATTTTGCAAACTTCGTTAAGTGGCCAAAGTAAAAAACATGAAATTGTGTATTCCCTGTTGAACCTAAGTACATGTTCAGTGTGAATTTTGGCAAAGCACTTTATTCATAAGCCCCATTTTTAATGTGATATACCTTTGTGTTTGTTTATTGGAATTCTGGACTTTCAGGTATGACGTGGCTTCATTCCTTACTTATAGAGTACTTCGCACTGGTGAACTGGTAAGGTTCTTCTCTTTTGTTCAATGCCTGATTTGTTTGCAACTGAGAGTGTCTGCAACAGGAAGTGCGTGTACGGTTTTCTGGGTTCGACAACCAACATGATGAGTGGGTGAACGTCAAAACATCAGTGCGCGAGCGGTCTATTCCTGTTGAACCATCAGAGTGTGGGAGAGTGAATGTTGGAGACCTGCTTCTATGTTTCCAGGTAAGGCTTAGTTTAATCTATTATGAAGCATGGAAACTTTAGAAAAATTTTAAACACAAGAATGGAAATTTGGGGTGGTTGATGAGTAGGAAAGGGAGGATCAAGCACTGTACTGTGATGCTCATGTTGTGAATATCAAGAGAGGGATTCATGATAACGGGAGATGTAACTGCGTGTTTCTTGTTCGCTACGACCTTGACAATACAGAGGTAAAAAGCTTGATCTCAGCCTTTATGTTGGGTGGTATGGGAAGTAAGTATTCAAGAAGTTGCGTCTTAATATATGAACAGGAACCGGTGGGACATGAAAGAATTTGCCGCCGCCCGGAAGAGTGAATCCGTCTGGTCATGAAGTCATCTTCAGAAGAGACAGTAAAATATGACTAGATAAGAGATAAAATACTCATGTGTCCACCCCCATTACCCAAGTGTTCTGGGATTGTATGTTGGTTTTTGCTACCGGTCATGTGAAATAAATTGCAAGAAGGGCTTTAGTATTGTAAAGGGAATGATGATGAAATGTAACAAAATTCAAATGCTTATGCAGATAATCCCCGTTGTGATGTTCAATATACAAGTCTCATTCTTGTGAGCAAGAGTAGATTTCTTTCCGTTTACTCATTGCTTCTTGTATCCAAGATCTTGTATAATAAGCAGGTCAACAGGTTTCGTGGGTTTCAGGTTATTGAGTATAAAAGATGTGCAAAAGATTGAAAAGAAAGACATCTTTATGCCGGAAGCAAAATAACAACGATCCGCTCTGTTTTTCAATTAAACAGCAGAGATCCAACAAATATCTCACTTTCAATTATGCCTTCTTCATACATATCCCAAGACATTCCTATGGGAGAAACCATTTTCAACTATATAGCAAAGAAATTTGCTTGTAAAGGATGCAAACCACACCCGATTTTTTATTTTTTAAAATTTTTGTTTTTTACCTCCTTCAAAATATTTGTTTATTTGGCTAACATGATAAGATTTGAGCCAAGAACAAGAGAGCTAATGAGAGACAGGTACTACCGGTTTAGCCATCTCCTCAATTGGGAAGCCACTCCCCGAGGAGGAGGGGGAGGCGGAATAAGAACATCGAGAATGGTAGCTCTCTCTTTTGGAGTCAATGAAACACCTCGAATAAGGTTCAACGCCATGATGTGTGTATTTGTCCTTTGCCTGTGCTTCTGGTAAGCAATCCCTGCAGCAGTACCTCCCGCAATTAGAACCTGTCACACAACACACATCAGAGTCCATTAAACTAAATGCCCCCATGGAGGTTTCAGTTGTTATTGACTGCTTAAACTAACCGGTGTCAGCCACAAGGCTGCGGTCTGCAAATCAAATTTTGGGGCATAAAGCACCGTCTCCCCAAACTCATCCTCAAGCTTACTGTAGATCTCTTTGTCAGTTTTTCCAGCTCCTATCTCATCACGGATCAGCTGAAAAATTCAGGTGTATCAGAGGAGTAGACAGCAAGCAAAACTACCTTCAACTCATTTTTTGGACAAAAACTGAGTGAAGGACACACCTGTCTAAGGAGAATAGCTATATCTGCCTGCGAGTCTTCAATGGATTGACTTCCACACTCAGTGCAACGAACATTGTGGCTAATGTTTCTGGCCCGAGCGTCCAGCATCTGAGCCTTCTTCCTCTCCTCGTCTTTTTTCTCCATTGTGCTGAAAAATTTCATGATATAAGTGTCGTGAGTTTTCATACACGCATTTCGTCGAACACTTTGTGGACAACAGAGCAGGAACTACACTCAAAAACACATTAAATTTTGAAGGGAGAGAACCTGGGTTGAGAGGAAGCGAGAGTGATCCGAGAAACCGGTTAGTCCGCCCAGATTTCAAACTGGAGCTCAAAAGTTATAAACCTTTCGCTTGGGAAATTTCTCCGTTTACTGTCAAAGGTAAACACCCTATTGTTTAGAGAAGACGTTGGTGGATCGCTAGCGGGTGAAAAAACCGGATCCGAAAGTGAGATCGAGAAGGCGCGTCAAGGAGCGTGCAACGTGTGTTGGTTGACGAATTTCGCGCGTGTAGTAGTGCTCGAGGGCATATTAAACTTGGGCCCTTCAAATATAAATAAACATGGGCCATAAAACTGACTAACTAAGAGAAGACAAATTACAACTGAGCCAAGCAGGAACATATCTAACAACAACAAATGAAACTGATACAAGGACTAGGAGAGAGTGAGATTGAACCAAAAGCACTACACTGATTGCTCATAACTCTTAGCTGAATTGGTGTTGGTGATGGGTCTGCTCTTCTTCTTCTTCCTCACTTGTCTCTTATATTTGGGTTGTGGAGCTATGGGTGAATGGAGGCTAGAGATGCTTTATCTCCCACCCTCATCTCTATTTTCGAAGAGACTAACGCCGGAGCCCCGTGGTGCTGATGATTTGCGGTCTTTCTGAATCATTTTGACATGAAGGCCTCAATTCTGTTCTTAAGGACGATGATCTTAAGGCGGCCTCAGTTTCTGTTCTCAAGGACGATGATTTTAAGGCAGCCTCAATTCTGATCTGACGGAGAGATAGGTAAAGTGGGCGTGTGGTCACCAATAAATCATTAATCATGGCATGTTAGACAAGAAGAGATGCAGAGAAAGTATATTCATTTAGACATATCATAACTTCCATATTGCTTCAATCTTTGCTTTTCTGCTAAGAAAGAGCAAATTCAACAACAGCGAGAAGCCAATCAATCTCGTTTCTCCTCTCTGCTGGCACTGGCTCCACACATAGAAGCTACCAACAACAAAGGTTTAATTTGTCTGTGAATGTGTTTGACGTAATGAGAGCCGATGACTTGATGAGACTCTCTCTTCCGCCAGACAGATCTAAAGCAGGTAACAGCAACCATCTATACAATTTAATTTGGGATTTGATTCTGCAAGACTGCAAGACCAAATACAGAAGAGACATGCCTCCCTGCATTGTTCTTCAATGGTTCATGGTAAAGACGCAGGAAAAATAAATCACAAAGATTCCTGTATTTTGTTATAAAAAAAAAAAAAAAAATCACAAGAGAGAATCGCCACTTTGTTTTCCCAAAGAGTGCTGCAATTCGTATTTCATCCAGTTTTATATCTAACAGGCGATACATAACCTTTGCCACCATTGCCTATGGAGACAAAGATCAGACTTTTAAGCACCACGCAATAACAGAAGCAACGCAAACGTACTTGTAAGCTGTTAAAGTTTTTATTTATATACACGAGGAAGTAACACTCATGAGCTTTGACAATGTGACAACTCTCAGACAAATCCTTCAACCAAGATCGGTTTCTTCTTCTCATCTTCGTCATCTTCACTCTCATCCTTCTCCTCCTTGCTGCTCTCCATACCTTCGACATCTGGATCCTTCAAACCATCACCGCAGCTCTTCCCTCCTTCTCCTTGACCTGCCACCACCAACGCATCTCCGCCCTGTATCCCATTCCCCTTTCCGGCTAGACACGGCCCAGTATCGCCTTCATTTTCTCCGCCCAGGATGATCTTGTCAGAAGCTCCCGAACCTGGCGTCGTCTCGGTTCCCTTCGATGGTGGACACGGATCCGCTACACAAACTCCTTCCTCCTCGTGTTCGAAAAGCGAGGCCGCGCGCGACTTCACAGCGTCGGCGGCTTTGCGAAAGGCTTCCTGTATAGATTCCGGCGGCAGGGCACAATCTTCGAGGCCGGCGTCTGCCAGATTCGGTGGGAGGATCTTGTCGAGTAAGCCAACTCTTTCTTTGGTAGCCTCCATAGATGCAGAGAAATTCGGATGAGAGATTCAGAGCTCTATTTGGATATTTTTATTAATCGTTTCCGAGGAGAAGGGAAAAGCGGTGATAAGGGTATTGCTGTCTTTTGTACTAAGAGATTTGATCAGGTCTACAAAATAGCCAATGGGTTTTGGACTTTTGGTGAGCCCAAGGTTCGACGCGTAACGATATCTTATGGACTTGAATGCCCAGATGTAAACATAAATTAAATGCAAACATCCACCACGAAGAGAGAGATCGTTACATAAAGACCTTCCCGGGAATGCTCGCCGGAGAAACGTACTTAATCGACAACCGTCTCCGGGAGAGATTCCATTACCGGCTGGTTCAATCAACTCCCCAACCGAATTTAATTTTCCAGGCATCTATTTTCTCTCCATCTCCTCCTTCCTTTTTCGTCGTTTCAAAAATCAACTCATCTTTCTTCGATCCCGACGTATCTTCGAAGATCGAGTCCTAATTTCCCGGCTTGGCACTCATTTAGGGGAATGGGACCCTAGCTTCTGGGAGAAAAGAGAGGGAAATTGGTTTGATTCAACTATGCGCACTCAGAAGCAGGTGGTGACAGTTCGGGACCTGGTAGAGGAAGCCAAGAAGCGTATTGTAATCCTGGTGATATGTGTCGTCGGACTTTCCTACCTCATGTCACGTAAGTTTAGTGTTCTTATTCCATCAATACTCTGGTGATGAACTTTTTTTTTTTTTTTTGAGGGCATTGGTTCAGTAGCTACTTATATCCACGTTTGTTTAAACTTCTGCAGTGACAAGCTCATCGGTTTGGGTAAACCTTCCTGCTGCTGCGTGCTTAATCATCCTCCTTCGTTATTTCTCATTCGATATTGAAATGAAAAGAAAAGCTGCTGCTTACAATAGCAAAGGTTTGTCTCTCAATGCACCAACGTTAAAGAAAACACCTGAACTCCCTAAAGCAGCTCCACGATCTGACTGGAGAAGCAAAGTGAACTCACACGTTGTTGAGGATGCGATTGATCACTTCACCCGTCACCTCGTTTCTGAATGGGTGCTGGATCTATGGTACTCCCGCATAACACCTGATAACCAAGGTCCTGAAGAACTGGTGTTTATTATTAACGGTGTTCTCGGGGAATTTTCACGGCGGTTTAGAAATGTTAATCTTATTGATCTGTTGACAAGGTCTGTTCTTCTTGGTGTCTTTTTTTCTCACTTCGAGTTTCTGTTATGATCGTTTCTCCAAAAAAAACTGAACTGTCGAGTTGATTCAGGGATCTAATTGATATTATATGTCGTCGTGTGGAGCTTTTCCGTGAATGTCAAGCAAAGATTGAGAGGCAACAAAGGAGAAGCCTTAGTTTTGAAGATCGAGACTCAGAACTAAGACGTGTGATGGCCACTGAAGATAAATTGCTCCCTGCATTATTCTCTCCTGAATCCGAGCATAAGGTTTTTTGCAATCTAAGTTGTAACGAGCTGTTATGTTGGATGTTTTACCACTTTTTCGCTATCAGGTGGTGATACTATGGTCTCTGTTTTGCAGGTTCTGCAACATATAATGAACAGTATCATTTCATTAACATTTAGGCCAGAGGATCTTCACTGTGCTTTTTTCCATTATGCCGTGAGAGAGCTTCTTGCTTGCTGTGTGATGCGACCAGTCCTAAATCTAGCTAACCCCCGGTAAACTATTACCTCTTTACACCACATTTTGTTGCTCTTATTCTCACCTCAATGGTCCTCAAATTCTCTACCAGGTTCATAAATGAGAGGATTGAAGCTGCTGTGATATCAAAGATAAAGAATAATGACAGATCTAGTGCTGCAGAAGAGAGTTCTGAATCTGAAGATCTCTCAAAAGTTTTTCCTGATCATTTTTCTAGATATATGGACCCTTCTGTCAAAGGTGTTGAGCTTGTGCAATTGAAAAATGAACAGCAGAAGAACTCTAAAAGGAAAAACGCAACAGATAACCAGCATGTGACAGATTTCTCCAAAGATCCGTTGCTTTCGATGGACACTCGATCCTCCCGATCGTTGAACTCCTTCCCCTTAACTTCCAAAATAGGTGATGATTGTAAAGATCCTCAAGGACATCGAGGAGAAGAGGGATGGGGTGACGTATTAGACATGATGTCACAAAGGAAAACTGAATCTCTTGCTCCTGAGCACCTCGAAAGTGTGTGGGCAAAAGGAAGAAATTATAAAAAGAAGGAAGGTGAGAAAGTTGTTGAGCGGGTGCCCCCGAGATGGTCTAGCAAGGAATCTTCCAACCATGGTAACTTCAATGAAAACACTGTGAATGCAAGAGGGTCCAGTCAGCACAAAGTCTTAAATACAGACAGTCACTTATCAAGTTATTCCTCTGATGAAGAGGACGAAGAGCAAACAAAGAGTAGTCATTCTTATACATCCGAGGATGAGGAAACGGTAACAGGTCTTAACAGTCCTGGGACGCGAGTATGGGATGGTCGGACGAAGAAAAATCTTGGTGTTTCACGGATACACCATCCACTTGAAAATTCTGGCCGTGGTTTAAAAAAGACTAGTAAAGGACATGAACGTTATCAGCAAGTACCCATGCATCAATCTGGCAGGAAAAGATCCAGAACTACTGGACACATTATAGGCGATGATGATAGTGATGATTCTGAAGATGGTTCTTTGGGTAGAACATACAGCGGAATGTCTGCAACGTCATCTGCATCATATGTTTCAGTGGCAGAAAGTGATCTTCCCAGTGCACCTAGAAGTTCTTTGTTGGTTGATTCCTTTGCCAAGTTGAGATGTGAGGTACAGTTAAATATCGGTTGTGTATCCAAACACCCATAAAACTGCAGACAATGATGTCCGTATACCGTATCGTACGATGGATAAATTGTTAGGTTCTTCTTGCAGGTTCTGGGTGCCAATATTGTGAACAGTAGTTCTAAGATGTTTACTGTGTATTCAATCGCTGTCACAGATGAAAGTAACCATAGCTGGTCTATCAAAAGAAGGTGACAAGATATTACTGTTACAGATCTGATATAGGTGTGTTGTTTGTTACATTTTTTTTATTTATGTGAACTTTCAGATTTCGACATTTTGAGGAGCTTCACCGGCGGCTTAAAGTGTTTCCCGAATACAATCTTCATTTACCGCCGAAGCATTTCCTATCAACAGGCGTGGACATACCTGTTATCCAAGAACGATGTGTACTACTTGATGACTATATCAAGGTCAAACGTCATTTCTCTTGTTTTCTAGGCTCTGTTCATGCTTTATACATGGTGCTTTGTATATGGGTTTAGTTTCTTTTTTTTTTCTATCGTATTTGTTTTTTTGATGAATAGATTTACAGTGAGTTAGCTTTTGTGTTTTCATATTCTGTAAGTTACTTTGGATTTCTGAGAAGCTAATCTGAATGTTCATATGCATAAAACTTCACCAGTTGATTTTCTCCTAAGCTACTGCTCTCTAATTTTACTCTGAATTAGAGTCAGGCTGCTTTGATCTACTGAAATTATGTACTTTTGTTTTTTGATCTGGTGAAGTAGCTAGTGCTGCTAGTTCTAATGCTTGAAGCTTTGTACACAGTTGCTTTTCACACGTCTTCTACTCTTCCACGTTAACTAAAATGTGAATGAAAAGCTTTGCATTGAAGTGATTTCCCAGGTTTCCTTAATCTGTGAATTTTCCGTTGTCTGCTTTGCTCAGAAGCTTTTGCAGCTACAAAGAATTTCAGGATCAATTGAAGTTTGGGACTTCCTCAGTGTGGATTCCCAGGTAGGTTCTCTTCCGCTGTCTCAAAGATCAGTAGTGCTGGCAAATTTTGAATGTGTAAATTGTTGCTGCTGTGCAGACTTATGTGTTCTCAAGTTCTTTTTCAATCATTGAGACGCTGACGGGTGAGAAATCCACAACACAATTAGATTTTGATTTTGATTTTAATTAGTTCGCTATAATATTTTGTCACTAGTAAATTGTTTCAGTTAAACCTGTCAGTAAGACATCTAATGTCGCTACAAACATGGCCAATGTGACTGAGGTAACGCCAGGTCCTCTTCCTTGGAGAGAAAATCTGACCTCAGAGAATGGGAAATCAGGTCAACATATGCGGAATAATGTTATGGTGGATGATGTGAAGTCAAAAGCGAAAGCTCCTGGAAATGAGCATATGAAGACGCCTGATTCAGATGAGAGAAATAGCAAAGAGAATGGTGAGCTAAAATTGGGTACTCGACATGCTGATAATGTGGCCTGTGCCGGCCTGCCCACAGAGGTATATTTTAACATCCGCACACAACATCAGCGAATCAATTATTATTTCTGATGATTCTGTCTTTTGCACTGTGGGAAACCATCCATGAGGCAAGTGCTTGTATTTCTATCTTGGTGTGCTTATTATGTAACCTGTCTTTCTTGCAGTGGGTTCCCCCAAAACTAACATTACCCCTACTAGACTTAGTAGATGTTGTCTTTCAGCTCCAAGAGGGTGGGTGGATCAGGTACATCATTTTAGTACCAAGGGCCACATTTTTCTTTCCCAGTAAAAAAAGTGAAGTAACTTTAATCATCTATTTTTGCACATTACAAGGAGGAAAGCTTTTTGGGTTGCCAAACAGATACTGCAACTTGGGATGGGCGATGCATTGGACGATTGGGTGCTTGAAAAAATCCGTCTTCTGCGGCGGGGAACTGTAGTTGCTTCTGGAATTCAACGGGTTGAACAGGTGAGGACCTCCACTTGAACACTTCCCCTTTGCAAAGTGAGAGGTAGTGGGGAAAATCAGTGAATAATGGAAAAAGTATGCTTAACAGTGACATATCCCTGTGATGTGTCTGGCCTGGTTATGTATTCAATCCATGGTGAGATTTGAAAGAGATATTTGGTATGACCTCTCAGATACTATGGCCGGATGGGATATTCATGACAAAGCATCCAAAAAGGCAGCAACAATCCAGCAGTTCTGAGGAGCAGCAACAAGAAGCAGAGAGACGAGCAAAGTTTGTTCATGAGCTGATGATTGGTAATGAGCGTCCTGTCATCTGATACTTTTTTACATCAATGATATCTAAGCTATGTCGAACTAACATAGTAGTCTCAATTAACCTTCAACGCACAGAAAAAGCTCCTGCAACTATAGTGAGTCTTATAGGACAAAAGGAGTATGAACAATGTGCAGAAGATCTTTACTTCTTCCTTCAGGTAAACATTACACATTGTCTAGACTTCAGGTTGTTGCTCAAGCTCAAGTATTGGGTTTCATGGTTTAAGTATTGTTGTTTTTGTTTCAGTCGTCAGTGTGTCTGAAGCAACTGGCATTTGACCTTCTGGAGCTGTTACTACTCTCGGCGTTCCCCGAAATGGAGCAGGCTTTCAAACAGTTGCACGAAGAAAAACACCTTTTTGGTCAATTTATACCACCAAACTGATACGTGTATTGTGAGTGTAACTCCTTTGCATATTATATTACATGGAGTCTTTTTTGCTAGATTTCTTAAAAGTAAAAGCACGAATGCATTTCGATGATAAACCATCCAAGAGACAATCTGGAATAGAACTACAGACGAAAGAAGTAGAGCACAAAAGAAATAAAGTACTTTATCCTCCAATATGAAGAACTAAAAAAAAGCTACATCAAAATGAGAAAGATCCACATGGAAAAACGCAAACTGAACCATTGCCTAGGCAGAAGCAGCTGCAGCCTTGTTTCTTGGGGTGGCTTGAGTACCTGAACCATAATTTCATCAATCAGACTGATGCAAATAAGAGTATAAATATACTCAAAGAGAAGAAACGAGTCAGTGTAGCTTTACCTTCTCTAAAGCCAGTCTTGAACCTGCGAGGGACATTGCGGAGATACCTCATCCGACCAGTTCCTGTTGTCTTTCTTCTTATTGCCTTCACGCTCCAGTTATCTGCCCAGAACTCAATTCATAAACTTCAAGATGCTTTCACAAACTAATAATCAGACCCTAAATTACAAGACATATAAAGAGAGATGGAGTACATGTCCTCTTCCGGGCGGCGGGGTAAGCACAAGCCGAGCAACGACTCTTCTGGATGTGGAAACTCCGGCGACCACATCTGACACAGAGCGTGTGTGACTTGTTCCTCCTCTTACCGAAGCTCCCCGTTCCCTTAGTCTGTCATTTACAAAGCACAGGTTAAACATGACGTCACACGTAAACTTATGTAATACGCATTGGCTTACCATTGCCGCAGATGCAGGGGCTGATCAAAGTTTGCTGTCTAGAAATATTTGCGGCTCCGTGAAGATGACGACCATGTAGTGTCCTTTTAGGGTTTTTCGTATCCAAAATGGATCTTAATCGGTTACCGCCCAAATCATGGGCTTCTTTAATGGGCTTGATGGGCCTAGTTCTTATATTAGCCCGAGTCAACTGGCATGTATGAGAGTAGTGGTGGCACTGGCAATGATAAGTAGGGGACCATTTGAACGCTGCTTATCAATGCGATGACGATTTCTTACCTATAAAAGTGGACAATACAATCATCAACATGACACCTTCTTAAAGTCTTGACACATCATCTCAGCTTCCTTCTTCAACTACTACATGCCACTGAATGAATAATGTTAGGTTTCGTTTTAGCTCCCTAATGAAATAAATATGGCTACTGTCTAAAATAATAGCGGCAGAGGAGAGATGATGAAACCTACAGCAAAATCAATTCAGCGAGTTGGTCGTTTCATAAAGAAGACCCTTGGGAGCATCAAGTCCACTATCTGCTCTGGTGATTACAAAAACTTACCTAACAACACTCCTCTCTTGAGCCCTTTCTCCTACAGTCGCCGCTGTCCAGAAGATTCCCAGACTGAAGAAACTTACAGCGTTATTTCTTGTGACACGGCTGTAACAGACAGTACCAGACATGAGAAGAGTCTCAAGAGCCAACATAAAAAGAGACAGAAGAAAGTTGCAGAGCCATTCGAGGAGTCCAAGAGAAGAGGTGACTTGTTGGCGCAAAAGATGAAAGATCTTAACATGGTGGATCTGAGAGACGTGGAGCATGCATTGGATGTACGGGAAGCGCTTCGATGCTATTCAAGCATCAGAAGTCCTGTCTACCTTGACATTGTTGACAATTTCTTCACAGACATGTATTACGAGTTCTCTGATCCGCGCACCACTGCCAGTGCCAGTATCAACGGTTCAAGAAGGAAAGCAGGCTCCTTCAGGCTCTAAGACCCTCTCGATCAGCTGAGCTCTCAGCACTGTACCAAGCTTTGTCATTTAGAGTATGCACTTCTTAAGCACATATATTTCACTTCCATATTTGGTACAGCTAAGTTATCAATGCAACATATTTTACGTTTCAGTCTACCAAATAACAGTTTCTAAAATTTGGATCCTGAAATAGTGAAATAGGACAATTAACTACTCGATTCTTGACTGTACTCAAGAACTTGATTTTAGGATAGAAACCATTATCTTTTTATTTTTCATGAAAAAGGAGGAGAAAGCAAACATATGTATGGAGAAGCGAAGTTACTCTTCTACAAATATGATAAAAGTTACATCATCACACGATTATCTGTTTTAACTTGATAAATTTGCACTCTCAAACACGCTTCACGGATCATTTCTTCCCGCTCTTCTTAAGTCCAGAACCTCCAAAGGATCCCTTCTGCGATGCCTTGGCTCTCAGTTCTTTAAGCGCCTGTTTTATCATTGTCATTCAAAATAAAAGAGGTCAGGCTATCAATAAACAAAGGATCACTGTATGTCCTCCTCATGCGGAAGAAAGGCTCAAGAGTATTTGATATCATTGGGTGGAAACAAAGTAATGTAAGCATCCTAAACTGTGAGCGAGATGGTCACTTTCTCAGAGTAAGAAGAAACTAATCCGGATCATTTCACAAATCTATTGTGTTTAAAAGAAACTGTAGTGAATACCTAAACAAATAAACATTAATAAATGACACATCTTGTTTTAGTCACCAGGTATAATGTCATAACTAGTGTTCAGTAAATTACGTCACCAATCTAACAGAGTGGCACATAACAAATTACCAATGCACAACTTTCAGATAATATCTCTAAAGTAGTACGTAGCTCTCTTGAGTAGATTACATAGTATTTTATAACTTTACGCAAAAAGTGGATCCAAAACATAAAACACTAAGTAGTAGATGCAATTTTCCAATCACAAAATTTCATACGAACAAGAGGGGAAACAAAAGCCAGAGCACAAAGTATGAACTTACCTTTTCCTCGTCTTTTTTCTTCTGAATGTTAGCCATGTCGTGCTGCATTGATGGCAAATCAAAATTTCAGAAATTAGAGCATAAAAAGAATGTCCAAAATCATCGATATACGAATAGTAGATAAGAAAATCAAGTGAAGGAGTCAAAAGTGTGCACTTAAACCACTGGATCAAAATTCGACTAGCGTATGAATCATTGAGACGGGGCAAGAAAGATCTTTCTATGTCAAAGGGTGTTTTTAATTTCAATACTTCAAGTTAGTAGGACAATCAAAACCAGATCCAGAAAGCAATATCATCGTTTTCGATTTGAGCTCTAAATACCAATAAAAAACGATTTAGCTGAAGGCATATCTACAGAAAACAAAACTCTTAAAAATAAAGGTTTGAAAACAGGTTCAGTAGAGTCACCTCGTCGTATTCCTTCTTATCAGCTTTTGGCTGCTTCAAAGGTTTCGCTTTTCCTCCTGTTTGAACAAAAAGATAAGCAGATCGTAAACTACGTCTTTTATTCCTTCTCGTATATCAGAAATACGAATCTAAACCATGAATAACACTAAAACCATCTTACCTTGCTTGGAAGACATGACTGGATTGTGTAGAGCTAGGGTTTGATATCGAATCTCAGAATTGGGGAAAAAGGAGCTGTGAGCTTGAGACGATGACTATGTCCGACGTTATACGGCGTCTTTATAAGGAGTTCGTAGTAACAACGCAACCCATGAAATGGGCCCAGAGAGATTATAGCCCATTGAAGGCCCGCTATATTTTTGGTCAACGCAGGTCAGTGTCGTTATGTTTAATGCGCGAAATAACAAATCGATTAATTGATGAAATGACTTTATTGACCTCTAGAAAGTTGAGTGCCGGTTCGAAAGCCTGCTCCATTCGATTTATAGGAAACGCCTCTGGAGCTGATAGGGTTTAGGTCAGTGAGAGAGCTTTCTACATAGTTTTCCTGCGATTTGTATGTAGCGCTTTCGTTTTCTTGGTGAAATTTCTTCGTCTAGGTTTTGGATTTACGAGTACGACTCTCCTTTTCAGGTTTCTAGAGAGAATTATGGCGCCAGCTGACGACGAAGTAGAATCGGAGTATGAGAGTGATCCCGAGGAGCTGAAGCGCTCCTTAGCTACGCGGAGGAGAGAAGCGAGTGATGACGACGACGACGAAGATGATGGTGATAATGAAGTGGTTGCAAATCGAAAGGCTGAGATTGATTCTGACCAATCTGATGAGCAGATTGGTACTGTGAAGTATGGTAATGACGAAGATGGGGATGATAATTACGAGGAGGAGGAAGGTGGTGGTGGTGGAATCGATAGTGACAAGAGGAGTAGTCTGATGAAGGAGACAGGTGATATCGATGGAGAGGAAGATAAGGAGAAGCAACAGTCTGCAGTGCCCACTGGTGGACCTTTTTATATGCATGATGACAGATTCCAGGAAATTTCTGCTGGTGGAAAAAGGTATACTCTTTCTCCTATCTGTTTCCATCAATTCTGCTTCGAAACCTGTCTATGCAATTGCATTTTTGGAGAGATAATAGACTCAAAGGTGGAGTCATTGGCCTCCTATATGCAGTATGAAGGGTTTAAATAGCTGTATTTGGGTTTGCTACGCTATATTTGATCTTGTTCATGCTATTGGTAATGTCGATTGATATAAATCCTTGTTTTTCTTTCATAGGAGAATGCGTGGTGGAAGGAAATCGTGGGGATCTGGAGAGGAAAGAAAATGGGGACATGACAAATTTGAAGAGATGAATACTCGGGAAAAGCATTATGATGTAGAGCTTCTGTCTATGGTTTTTAGAATTATTTTAGATCCCTCTTTTTTTAGAATTATTCTCGGGTTTTTTTTCCCCATCTCTTATCCTTCCTCTTTCTTGATTATATAGTTTAACTGATTGCACTCTGTAAATTCAGCAGAAGACTTCTAGAGGTCGAAGAAGTCATGGTCGGGGTAGGGGACAAGAGCGTGGGTACACTAGAGGGAGCAGTTCTAACGCATTAAGCAGCAATGGACAGCAAATTTATCTTCCCAAAGCTATCACACGAGGAAGCAGTTCTAACACATTAAGCAGTAATGGACAGCAAATTTATCTTCCTAAAGCGGTCACACGAGGGAAAGGGAGAAAATTCGAGCCTTCCCAGAGAAATGGCAATCAAGCTCATTCCGAGCAAAGCAAACAGTGAGTTCTTGAATTTTTTTTTCTCTAATTGAGTGAGGGTTTTATCTCTAATATAATATACTTGTGCATTGAATTTGTAGGTTACGAAATTCTCAAGAGAAAATGTCTCACCTCGACTCACGAAATTCACCAATTGCCCTTGCTAAAACTGGGAATGAAGGGGCCCGTACCAAAAAGAATGTAGCTGCTTCAAGCTTAAGTTCTGCTTCTCCTCCATTTTATCCTTCAGTGCCGTCCAGTAACTTAGTTCCTGGTATACAAGTTGGTATGGAAAGACTCCACATGAATGAAAGTACTGTGACTTCAGGGAAGAAGTACAGGAATACAAAATCTGGTTTTTCACCAGTTTATATTGCCAAGACTATTCAGTCCACGAGTCAAGGTGGAGGTGCACCTGCTGCTGGGAATGTGTTTTACCCTCAATCTCATAGTCAAGGTGACAGGTTTTCATCAGCAATGCAACTCAATGGAGATTTAAGCGGCACTCACCAAACCTGTATTAGACCTTCTGGTCAGGGTTTTGATCAGCACTCTGCTGTTATCAGATCATTGTCTTCCTCTCCCCAGAAAGCTAGCTCATCAAGAAATCGATATCTTTCTGGTGAAAAAGAATTTGCGTCGGAAACAGGTGCATCGATTACTAAGGGTAAAGGGACTCTCCAGCCTAGTGGAAGTGGCTCTTTTCTTTATAGTGGATCTCAAGTCATGGGGCAAGCAGAAAGTCTGGCATCTGGTGACAGTTCTAATTTCCATGCTTTTCTGCCTGGTAAGTCTTTTGGATGACTCTTTTCTTTCTGCAAATGGACGAGCTGAAAGAAAATTTTCAGAATCAAGTTATGCATGGTGTTAAAATTGAAAGCTATTGATGCTGAGCCACTTGGCCTGGTTGTCCATGAATACGTTTGTCAGTCCTGTCGTACCAACTTGGGGATAATCTGCTTACTATTGTTTTTTCCACATCTGACGAGTTCTTAGATCATTGCATTATTTTTCATGATTAAATCCAAATGCAAATGCAGTTATGCAATTTGGTGGTCAGCATGGTGGGGTTCCAACTTTTGGAATGGCTTATCCAGGATATGTCCAGCCTGAACATGGTGTTGGAAATCCGGAGATGGCATGGTATGCTTACTCCTTCCCCTTCTCGATGGACTTTCTGGATGCTAGTTTTCAGAAGGTCTTGGTTGTAAGCATTCCAAAGCATTAGATATTGGGTGTATGATTAGCTGAATTTCCATGAGTTTATGCTCTTCCATTTAATCGCTTTTGTGCGGGTCTACATGCTGGAAAATCTGAACCTGTGAAGGCTTAGTATCATTAGAATAGTTACTTTCATTTTGAATACTGTGCTGTTTGTATACTCTGGGCTCTCCATCCATATCTAGTTCCTGATTTTGTTCTTCCGCCTGCTTGCCGCTGAGATTTGTTTATATGATTGGCAGGATGCCAGTTTTGACTGGTCCAGGAGCTTTAGGGGCTTCATACAGTCCATCATATACGGCTAATCAAGCACACAAGCCACACTTACCTTCCTCTGCAGGATCCTCCAGGTCTAGAGAGTAATTTTCTTTGTTCTTTTAGATGTTTGTAGTGCAAAACGATGTGAACAGTGTAGAGCTTTAACTAACGAAAAACCATGTGATATTTGTAAAATTGCATTGTGTTTTTCTCTTATTTAAACGTGCTGTATATGCTTGGCACATATTATATATTTATATTTGCAAAGGATGCATTTTTCGCTTGCTTATTGCAATTACCATTTTTGCAGCAAAGAGAATAGTACGAATAACCTTAATGACCTGGAGAAACCCATGGAGAGACCTGGTTAGTCATTTTGCAATACTGGCTCATTCTGTTATAATTATAATGGTTACACATCAGGTGGTTATGTATAGTATTACGTTTATTAGGGTATAAATTTACATTTATTGGATTGTATTAAAGAATGGCAAAGAGATTGGACCTTTTCTTGCATTAAAAGAAAGAATTCATTGTGATTGTTGTTACAACACGCATTTTTTTCAAAAACAATTTCTATTAGAATCACATAATGGCCAGTGAAGGAGAGGTTTAGCTGCTAAAATGAAGATTAACTGTTGGGACCATTCTCTTTGAAGTTAAGCTAGTTTCCTTCTATGTAGGGGTCACAGAGAGTGGGGTTTCACAAGGGCAAAACAACAACCCAAGAAAGCAGCCTCGTAGGTGAGTTTTTGAAGTTAACTCGGACCTACTCTTTCAAATTGATCACCAGTTCCAGTTGATATGAAACCATTTAGGATTATTGCATTATGTCTACGGATTTGACTTGCAGTAACTGCATACACGGACCTAATGTCGATTATCTATATAGGATTCATGTAGAGTAAGTTTTGTGGAATTTGATCCGATCATGGAAAGTAATAGCTACTTGTTGTCGATGGTGTGTATGTGCAGGTACTCGGAGATGAGCTTCAGCAAGTGATTAATTATATTTGTTAGAACCTAAGAAGAGGGTCTAGGGGCTTCTTGGCACAAGGCCCTGGTGCTTCTCCAAGCTTTGTTACACAGCACTTTAGGCTGTAATTGTTCCTGAGTTTCTTTGGTAAGTAATTGAAAAGTCAAAACATTATAAAGGGGGATAGTAACAGAGTAATAGGAAGTGGATGTTGGATTGTTCTTGTTGTTTCAGATTTATAAGGGAGGGAAAGAGTAAAAGTCAATGCTACGACTACTACTGGCAAATAGAATGGGGAAGAACGTGGTGGCTCATATAAATCTATTGGTATGTATGCGGTGTTTGGTACTTCCGGTCATCTACTTGTTTGGAAACCTTGGTCAGCATCTTTGGTGTTTTTTCTTTCCATTTTATGTATGTAACTTATTTTTGTTTCGTATTATGAGGATAGTTAGTTTCGTTATGTGATTTTGGTTTGGTCGAATGTATTTTTTCGCTTTGGAAAGTTACCGGGTTGATGTTTCTCTGTGGAAATCGTGATTCCAATGCAAGGTCGATATTGTTATTAACCAAGTACAGTACTATATTAGTGGACATATAATCTAAAATGTAAGATAAAACAAAACACTGTCACTTGTGAAATTGTTACCAAAATTTTATTGATTGTAATAGCCTAACAGGCTAAGGAATTAAACATTCAAACACAGATTCGATTTGGACATCGGATGGGAAAGCTATTGTATGAACAAGACGGATTATTCGATTAGAAGTAGCCGACCAACTAATTCCGAAAACAAAGCCAATAAACCAAATGAGATAAAAAGATTATCTGCTTCACAAGAAGCTTTATTTTGTTTACCTAATGGAAATTACTTATCAGGTCATGCACAAACCGACGACGGTTGATGGTACAGCCTAACCTCATCATTTGCAAGTCGTTGCTTGTTCTTCCTCCCCTTCTTCTTTGCCATAATCACAAACCCTTCACCTCCATTCGTCTCATTTGCCTTCGCTCCACTCTCCTCTTCTCTACTATAAACTATCTCAGTTAATGTACTTTCCTTTGGGGTGATATCCCTTGACTCGGTTTTTGGCTTCGTTTCCTTACTCGGAGCAGCCTCCTTCTGCGTTGACTTTACTATGAAGCTAAGTAAGATCTGCCTCGCAAGCTCTCGCTTCTTCAAAGCAGCTGCATTTTTCTCAGCCTTTACGCAACTACTGGAGTCAACGGATACACCAGCATGTTGAGAGCTATTCTGCACTGATCTCCTCGGAACGAACTCTGGTGCATCTGGATTCATGGTTCTTGGCATGCCAACTCCATTTGAGTGAATAGCATTGTAATATGGTGGTGAGTGAATCCCACACGAAACTCCAGCCCAAGAAATAGGCTCCGCAACCATACTCTGAGAGTTATATGTAGTTGCTGCTGAGCTTTGTGGATCAATGACCAAGAAACCTCCAGGATTGTAAGGCTCTGCAGCGGCCGATAGCTTTCTCCTACTTATATCAGAAGCCTTTTTCCCACAGCAGGGCCCCAGATCGCCTTCAGAATATGAGGTTAGTTTTTCTAGTGACTCAATACTTTCTTGTGATTCTTGTCTTTCACAGGGAAGCTCTGTGCCATCGATTGGCAAATCTAACATTACAGTGTCAGTCTTACTTTCTGCTCCAGTTGACGCACTTGAAATCCTGTATATCTGAGTTTCAGTTCTCTCCAAATTCTGTTCTAATTTTTCTAAAATTGGCTTCAGAACTGTACCTGGTGGTGCCAAAGCAACCTCTTTATATGACAGAGTCTTTGAAGCCAAAGTAGTACTGGTTGCAGCTGCAGAACCAGAAGCCTTTAACTGTGCCTTAGTAGTATTTGTACTGACATCTATCTCTGCATTCTTCAGAGCCCTATGGGATGATGACTTAGAGAGGGAGGGTCTTAGAGTTGTTTTCTGCAAGTGAGAAGATATATACTGTTGCTGAACATCCTGTCTCCCATTGAGATTTCTACTAAGCGACATTTTCTTTTTCATTGGATCAGAGTGCCTTTGTCTGAATTTCCTTCCAGCACCATTTCCGGATCTCCCCTTTGAGTATGCCTCTTGCCATCCCTCATCTAAAGTTGACTCTTCCACAGTTTGGTTATCTACGTTTAGCCTGTGTACTACAATATCCTCTGTCTCTATTTTGACCTCATCAACAACTGCATTAGGATCATTTACTTCAGTCCTACTCTTAATGACATTCGCTTCTGCCACATCGTTCCATGTAGCAATGCCATGCTGTGAAGCAACTCTATGGGTGGCACCATCAGCTGATGCAATACTATCATTGACCTGCAATACCTGTCAAAATAAATCGAAGTAATGTCACAAGCCTTTGACAGGAAATCCTAGAGTGATACATAAACATTAATCTTATTCATTTCATTTTGATATCTCACATGTTTTATCCATTAACTTCTAGCGCATGGAATACCTTAAGATCTATACTCCACTTTAGACATACATCTAGAATACCAAGCAGCGTAGTTTGAGTTCAACCTCTTCAAGCAGAGTTCTAAACAATTGACAGGTATTATTCAGGTTATTGTTTGATCAACAAAATCCAGAATGAATGACCTGAAGAAAACAAGGGTCTCAGAAGTTTAGGAATTACCCTGTCACGCCGCTGTTTCCTGTGAACAATACTTCCTTTAGTGTCTGGATCAGAACTTATATAGTCCAGGAGATCTGATACACTGCAAGAAAGGTCGGACTTTGGTGCCAATGAAATAATTACCATATCCTTTATGTGTTCTGGGAGTTTCCGTTTTAGTACCTAAGGTGGCCTTTGCCCGTGATGGAAGCATCAGGCTTTGGGATTCCATTTCGGACTGCTTCCTGCTGCTCTATGGCTCTTGATTCAAAATATTCAAGCCATGCAGCAGCATCCTGTGATAGGCAAATGGAAAATAACAAAATATGTATGTTTGACTTCAAAACATTCACTTTTTTACTTTCCTAGCAAGAATATAATATTCAGCTGCGGTTGCATGATTCCATGAAAAAACTTAGTAATCAAGATTTTTTTTTTTTATGTGAATTAACTACGAAATTGCAGTTCAGGCAGTAAACTAAAAACTAGGAGTGAATCAATTACCTGTGTACGAAGGTCATCTGGTCCAAGTTTTGCTTTAAGTATCTGAAGTGTAGTTTGTTCATGTTGCACACTCAATGAATGTGCTTCCATGAAAGAGAGAGCCACAGCTATTGCATGGTAGCTTGCTGCTGTCTGGTAAAGTAAAACACGAAAGCATGATTAGTTTAAGACTGGGCGCAAACTGGGGCAAGATAGATAAGGGAGGAACCTGAATATGGTCAGCCTCTAGCAACCTTTGATTGCACTTTAGAGCTTCATGCAGGTATCTTAGAGCTAGATGATCATTCCCTACTTCTTTTTCCATCATAGCCACATTAATATATGTGGCAGCAGTATTTGGGTGAGATAGCCCACAAGTGAAATGAAGAAGAAACAACGCACGGTTCACATATCTATAAACAGATGACAAATAAAAGCGGTTAGAAAGATGGCCGATAACATTTAACAGGAGCCAATCAGAGGAAAGACTGGACCATAACTCATTCCGAGCAAGGGAAAAGGTTCCATATTTAGTGACTATATAATAAGAGATCATGCATCACTTACTTAAGTGCCAATTCAATGTGCTGGAGACGATAATAAAATACAGAAAGATCCCCATAGCTTTTCATAGTGTCGGGATGGTCGAGACCAAGTTCTCTTTCATTTATATCTAGAGCCTTCTGCTGATATATAGTTGCCTGATCAAGAGAGGATAAAACATCAGAGATAACAGTGCCTCTCATCATTTTTTCTCTGCTTTTTTTTGTTAATAATTGGAAACGAGTTTGGAAAAAGTTATATAACAGTGCCTAGAAAGTAAACATCAAATTCTCTGTTTGTTACTTGGCATGATGACCAAAGGTGCCATTTGGGAAGAAGATGAGAAATGATGATACCTGGTTAAAATCGCCAGTGTGGTACAGTACCACTGCGAGAAGGCTGTATGTACAAGCAGTATTTCTATGATAAGGCCCACAGACAGCAATCATCTTGACTAATGCCTATGAAATGCAAGAAGTCAACATCTCTTGGATAAAAATTCAGTTGGTTAAAGCATAAAGATCACGTGGCTATCAAATGAATCAGCACCTTTGTTCCATAGTTCACAGCATCATCTAGTTTTCCTTTGTCAAGAGCAAGTTTTGATGACTCCAAGAGTGTCCTTCCATCAGATGAAATACACAGCACATGCTGTTCAAACAAACATATATCTTAAAGATTATTGTCTAGCATTTGAACCATATTTCTACGCACCAAAATCAAAGCAGCCGTAGATAAATAAGACAGATCGTGACCTAATCCCTTTTAGTCAAATTAATATTGGAGAGACCAACCTTGCACACAGGTACCAAGCCAAAGATGTCAGAGCTTTTAAAGGGATTTGGAGAATCGAAGTCATAATCTCTTGGAACTAGTTCTAACCCAACCTGTAAAAGCATGAATAGTTAACTATAATTCTCATACAAGCAGCAGTACATTAACACAGAGCTAATTTTTACCTTCTGGCAAAGTCCTCGGAGAATGGAAATTTTTTTCAAATGCTTGAACTCATCTTTCTGTATCCAACCAAACTTTCTGGAGAGAAATTTCTGTAGCCACTGTAGTCTGAGACATCCTTCTAACTCACGGCGTCCAAGCATGAAATTTAATGAAGCAGCTATAGCCACAGGTAGCTCTGCCATATTACTGACAGATGCAATAACCGCCCTAAGAAGATGCTTGAAAGTTCTCATAATCATCTCATGAATACAGAGGGACTGTATATGAGGAAGGTTCTCAGCAAGTTTAGCCTGATTCATGGGTAAAAAGGACCAGAATACTCATTAACAACTATCTACCATACGCTCTAACCTCAACAAAATCCCTTTAGATCAACAAACTAGCTTTATTCTTTCAAAATCAAAATAACTCGGCAACAGGGAAAGGCGCTAATGACAAGGCAAAGGATTCTTACCACATTTGGAGTCCTCTTATATGCATGAAGTCAGTCATTGTGCGACCATCAACTGGAGAAAGCTCCAGTGACCCGAAATCTGCTACCTAATAAACCATTCCAATGATTTCTTGATAAGTATGATCATAGATATTTCAGAAACTTATATCCGTTATCTAACTAAACGCATACCAGCCTTGGCAAAGCAACTTCATCATAGTATCCATATACCATCTTGGTAAGCTCTTCTTTTGACTGTATGACAAAAAAAAATCGAGTAAGCACCACTGTATCTATCAGAGAAAAAAAAGAAGAAATCATTCATAAACAAAACAGAGAAGTGAGAAAACAGAATTCAAAAAGACCTTATGCGCTCGTGGTTGAAAGTGAAAATTAGAAGAAAACCTAACCTTTAAATGGAGACCAGTTCCAGTTTCTTTTAGGCGATAGAAAGCTTCTTCAAAAATCAGTTCCTTCAGTTCAGTCTCAAAGTGTTTATCAATGCTTTTCTGCTCTATATCAGCATCCCCATTTGACTCGTGTAGTCTGATATCTTCTTCCTTCACAGTACTTATATTGTCCGATTTCTTACTTTTGCTCATTAGAACTTTAAATTGCTTTCCCAAACCTTTAATTGAAACTTCAGTCTCATCATTAGTTGCAGGCTTTCCACAGACTTCTATTTCTTTCTTTTGTAGATGCTGAACCCAGCAAGAACCGAGCTCCCATCTGATGGGTCTCACGGAAGATACACTCTTTTCTTCTAACTTTGTTAAGTTAATTTTTACTAACTCCTGTACAATACATCTAAAAGACTCTAAATCATCCGAATCAAGCTGTGAGGGCTGGTTCTCTCCAGATGTTCCAACACTATGGGACCTGTGAAGCTGAACCCTTAAACTGAAATAAAGTTATCAACCAAGGTGGAAAATAACTAGTTAGATGCTGACATATTTAATTGTTTTTTTGCAAGGGATGAGACCAAGTTGTGAGAAAGCTTGTTACTTGTTAACAGTCACTATATTCCTAACTATACACAAACACCGCAATGTTATAGACTTATAGATACAGACAAAAATAATTAGTTTCACAAAAAGTGCTGAGAACCTTCCTCAAGAACCTTTCTTCATTTGTCCAGCAAGTTTCACAACTAATGTTCATAAAGTAATGAAAGCAAGAGAGGCCCACAATAAAATAGAATTTTTAATATGAACAAGGAAAATGTTCAAAATAAGTATATTGTTAGAAATCTCAGGGGCACAGACCTGTTAAGGTTAAGAGCATTAGCTCCTCCATCCGGCAGGTCATCAATCAAAATATCACGGAAATCAGAACTTCCCTTCTTAGTTTTACCCTTGACATTTACCACCGCTGTATATCCACAGTGCCTTACAATAACTGTGCCTAAAGCCGGAGTATCCTGGAAAAAAATTTCGTCATTGGTTATAATCTTTAAAAGAAAGCGTACATACATGAAAAGTACATGCATTGTGAACGATTACAACTCCACTCTAATTCAGTCATCTAAGAAAACTGTTATATGATGTGATAGTGATGTTAACGAGAACCTTATAGTGCACAAACAGTCATTCTTCACATCATAGCAAAATGCTGGTTGACACAAACGAACTCTTGGTGGTGAATGTAAGAACGAAAGAAACCAGATTTTCACTTTATTTATGACAATGGAACTAAAAAGACAGACGTAAAACATAGCCTAAATCATTTGCATGTAGATATCTGAGAAAAGGATGAGAAAATACTTACGTGAACAATCACACTCTCACCAGCTGTTATCCCTTTTAGCAAATTCCTTGGATGATAGAGAAAATGCTTCATTTTGAAATGTAGCTTCAGGCTTTGAGTCAAGGCTGGCTAAATCGCGTTTTACAATAATAGACAAATCCCCAACATGATCCTCAAGAAGGACCGAATCTGCAGGGAAGTCAGTAATCCCACTTTTGTGTTGATTAGTATCCATCACGTCACAAATGGCTCTAACAGCTCGTCGCACCGAGGTATCAATAAACTGGTTATGAAGCAAAAAAGCTTTCTTATCTCGAATAACCCTCTCCTCCTCAGTCTTGCAAGGAAGCGTAGCTAATACAGAAAACTCAGTCGCCCAAGGTCGAAGATCATATTCACCATTTCGTCCAAGACCTCCACCATTCCCACCCAAATGTTCATCCTCTGTTGGTAAAGCAGAACAGGTTGAAGGAGACTCGGAAACCGGTACAAGCCATGTATTTGAGCGCAATCCATAAGGGAGGTTGCCAAACTGAAAAACAAATGAAACCAAACTTGAAATTGTTGAGCTTGAAAACAATCCTCGACATAAAAGATATAGACGCAAAACAGCATTCACCTTATTCCGGTCAGAGAAAGCTTTCATAAGAGATTCATAAGCCTGCATCAATTTCCAATACAATATAACTTAGGTTCGTTGTGGAAAAGAGCACATGAAATTACACAATTCAATGCCATAAATAAGGCAAAAGTAATCAAAAGATTGAGGTAACCTTGGAAAAAGCATTGCTGACATTCTGAAGCAAATCAACAATGGAATGCGAATGTGAGAGCTGCTTTCCAACGGCGAAGAATCCTTTTACCGAAGCAATCACACGAATAACCTTTCCATTGCATATCTCAACCTTCAGTCCAAAATATTCGCCATCACGCCTCTCCCCAGCTTCTTCACTATCGATTTTCTTCAAATCTGCACATCAAAACAAATGAATCAGAGAAGGTAGCTGTGAAAACCACAGAGAAGTAGTGAGTGTTGTTGGGAAAGGAGTAAGTACTTACGAAGAATGGGAGGAGATAGCTGAGGAATGGAGAAAAAGTCGTAAAAGTGAGAAAGTTTTGGGATGGGGTGCAGAGCGACCATGTTGAGGCCCTCCGGCGGCGGCGCCTGAGTGGCATTGTTGCCGGCGATGGATTTGTTGGGCGATTTGGAAGCGGAGACGAACCTGGTGGTGCATGCTATGATATCTACGAGTCTCCGTACCTGAGTCAACGCCTGGCTTTCCTCTAGGTACTCCTCTGTGGCATAACCGTAAATTATACAAACTCTGAGGTCAGCGATCAAAAAGTAACTAATAAATAACCGAATTACAAGTCCGGTTTTGGGTCTCGCTAAAGATTAAACAAAGATTATAGAAAAGAAATGCGAATGTTTTTTTTTGGGTTTATGGTTAACGAGAATGTTAAGTTGACTATACTAATCTAAGTAGAAAATGTGTGGTGGTGGGTGGGTGACTCAGGAAAATAGAGATTAATTAATCAAAAACCTGGGATCATGCGGAGGAAACAAGGCTTGAGAGATAAAACTTGGATAGAGTCACTCAATTTCTGCCCTTTCACCTGCACAAAATGACCCAACCAATAATATCAGTCAGTCACATCTTTTTGATTATTCATTAACTAACTTGATGAGAAAAAAAAGTACCTGATGAGAAAGAGAATAGTTGGTGAAATGGCATGTGTCAACGTGAGATCCCAAAAGCCTTCTGACATCAATGATTTTGTCAGTAGAGACTCCCTTGAGAATCACTTGGGTTTCATAAGGAGTTGTGACTGTGATTTCTACCAGACTCGGCGCCAACATTTTCTCTTCTGATGATCTCTTCTTCTTCTCTCCTTTCCCTTTGTGGTTCCATTTCCCTTTGCTTGACCTCGGTGCCATTGATACTTCATCCAAAACACACACACATAATTAGATCATGTCAAAGGTAATTAAATTAACAGAAGCTCATACTAATGCGTCAGAGCGGAGGTACCTTGGAGCGGAGATTCTGAACAGAGCTATGGAGAAAGAGCCTTGAGAGAGAAAGAAGATGAAGAGAGGATATAAATAAGAAAAAAGGAGGATAAGGGTTTTGGTTGGGTTTACACTTTGGTTTTGAGATTCTATAAACAATCCTGACCTCTCCTTCTCGCTGACGCCAAATCTCTCTCTCTCTCTCTCTATCTATCTATCTATATAAGACGTTACATGTGATTTTGATGTTCACATTCAATTTTTTAACAAGGCCCCAATCACAGTCCCATGCAATTCGACCGAGACCTGATGATGGTTCAGATTGTGCCACCTGGCACTATTCAGTGGTGGAGACCAGTGGCTCTTGTCCGACTCCCTTTTGTTTGTTTTCGCTTTTTTTAATATCAACGGTTCAAATCACCCACTCATGTCAATTGTTTTTTTTTCTTTTTTAATATAATAAACCACACCTACTTAGTGTCTCTCTACACACAAAACACCACGAGCAATTAGAGTTACAACGTTAAAAGCCTTTATAGTACACCAAAATTAAAAACACACAATAGTACTAATGATGTCAACACCACAAATACTCCACCAACCTATTATTGATTCAGTATTTCTATGATCAGCCCCACACATAGCATCAATCATCTTCACTAATGTCCAGCAAATGCAACAAAGCAAGTTCCTTCATTTCAGTCACTTTTAAGTGTTTATCAATAATGTACTATGCTATCTTCTTCTTTTTCCTTCATATTTCTTACTTTTCCTCATTACAACTTTAAATTGTTTTCCCAAACCTTTAGCTTGAAAGTTCAGTCTCATCATTTAGTTGCAGTCTTATCATCATGAGTGAGACAAACGTAAAAGATTTGGAGGTACAAAAAGGCCATCTTCAAAATGTGAATGATTCTTAACTATATTCAAATACCTATCAAATGCTGACTACACAAAGCTAAAACCAAAAAGCAGAAAGAGTTAATAAAATCTTTTCAATTTTCATAATGCTCCGCTTTTGAACCAGTCCTTGCTGCACAGGAGAGCCTCCAAGGTTACATGAGGAAGAGATGTCCTATAACTGTCCATCTGCTTCGCCTCTGTCTCAAATACGGAATCTGCTGAGACGGTGCACAAGGGAACAGAGAGAAGATCGAGGGCCATCTTAGCAACGGTGGGGTAGGTTGTGCTGTTGAGCCTCCACCAGCTCAGCACGTTAAATTCTTGCGACCTCGGAATCAAAGTTTCTTCCAAGTATTGATCCAGCTCCGTTTTCATCTCTGAGATGTACATCTCGAAATCTGACAATGACTCTCCTATTGTGATGAGGGTAGACCCTTCCTCAAGAAGCACGTCAACCGGAAATGATGTGTGGTCTTCCTCTACCATTGCATGTGCTTGAGAATCATCACCATGTTGCTGCTCCTCTTCTGTTAGCTGACTCTCTTCACTCATTCCCTCCCAAAGCCCTACCACATTCTGCTTATCTACCTTAACCTCTCTCTCATGTTGATGTGACTCTGTGGTTTGCTCAACTTGTGGACTTGTCTCATCTCCTGATGATTGTCCATTCCCTGTATTGGCAACTTCAGGTATATCTTGATGGACGTGAGGTTCCTGAGCTACCTCTGTTTCTGAAAATCCATGATCCACATAAGCATCCAATAAGTTCTGTTCACTGTAGTTAAGGTACAGATCATGGACTGCATCATCCACAGTCTTGATCCATTTGTTTGCATCTTCACCATACGACTTATTGAAGGTGAACTCAATAAGGTGCATCTTGAACCGTGGATCCAGGACCACCGCAACGGCCAAAACCAGGTAGCACCCTCTCCAGTACTGGTCGAATTTCTCCCTCAACAGGTCTGCCAGGTTTCTGACATCCGGATCTTCACACATGGCCACGCGACTCAGCTCCAGCTGAAGATTTGTCATCTCGTGGTACAAATCGTTTGCTGTCAACTGCTTTGGCCTAGTCAAGACCTCACCCGCTTCGAAAAGAACCTTCAAGCACGAGCAGAGACTCTCAATCTTTCTCCATTCTTCAGAAGATATTGATATTCTGTACTCAGGATGGCAGACTTCCAAACAAGAAAACACTTGTATGTGTTCACAGGCAGCCAACAACATGTTATAACTTGTGTCCCATCTCGTTTGGTTGTCAATGAGAAGATCTTTCTTAGAAGAATGGGTTGAAAACTGTTTCTTCAGTTCATCAAATCTGTCTCCGCAATTCTCGTTTGTCTTAATATACTTGATGCTATCTCGGACTTTCTTTATGGGTTCTTGAAGCTGCTCAGCTGTGAGAGCATCTTGTGCCATACTGCTTAGAAGGCGAGCATAGCATTTCCCCATCAACAACTGGCCATTCAACACATGCTGGTTCCTGACAGACATGAAACCTCTGAGATTATCAACAGAGGTTTTATTTACTAATGATTGGCTGACAGCTAGGCTCGAAATCTTCCCCTCCAATTTCCAGTCGGATAAGCAAGCTGCGACAGGTTGGTTTAACGCAAAATCAGAATCAGGAGAAGCCACGACGGCAACATTTAGAAGGCGGTGAGTCAAATTCCAGTCTTTATCAACAAAGTGTCCAGTCACCAAAGCATAACCCACTGACTGGTTTGATGACCATAAGTCTACTGTAAGATTAACTCCCCCAGGAATCTCGCCAATAATCTCCAAAAGTGTTTGCTTTTGGGACAAGAACATAGTGAGACAATCACCATGAATGGTATCAAAGCTAGCTACACTGAACTGTGGACGAAGAGCCTTCACAAACCCAGCAAAACCAGGATGCTCGACCATATGAAGAGGGTAATCATGCATGATGATCATCTTTGCCATCTCATGGTTGCAGCGATCTTGATCCAGAGAGACATTAGGAGAATATATCTGACGTTTCTTAGGAGGACAAGAAGTGGGTTGTTCCTTGCTTGGAGAGAGCTGCTTGATCTCTGGGTTCATTCGACAAATACCCAATTGAATGTGACGCTTAAGGTGGCTAGTTCCTGACATCTTGGTACCCGACATGTAGGCAAAGGATTTGTTGCAGTGATTGCAACAAGCTTTGGTAGTTCCAGGACTAGCAGCTTCCGTAGTGAAGTGATCCCAAACCATAGACTTCTTCTTCCTACGCTTATTGGGTGGTTGTGTATCAGAATCCATCTCAAGAGAAACGGTTTCATCAATTGTATCCATAATCCTGAAACACACACAAGCGAAATCCAAAATCAATTATCCGTTTTATATGACGCAAATTTAACAGTCCTCGTGAGAGCAACGATTAAACAAGAAAGAAGATACACATTGGACCCAGCAAACAAACAACTCCGATGTTAAGAACACACATCTCGCAGAGACTAAGAAATCGAGAGAGATACAACTGCGGGAAAAACACATAAATTCGCAACGAAGAGAAGAGAATTTGGCACTCACACAGACAGAGACAGTAACAGCGGGAAGAATCAGTTGTAATGGGCTCTCAAATCGCCGAAACGCTAAGGAAACGACAGCAAGTCGAATTGGACCTTCAGTTTTAGGGTTTTGAGCTTTTTTTCCGTCGGCCCTTTTTCTTTCACTTACTTATATAATCAGAAGAGTTTTCTATTTCTAATTTCCACCGTAGATCTACCGGGTCCACTTTAATCTGGTCCCTTTATTTTCTCTCTCTCTTCTTACATTTTGTTGGTAATAATTAATTACCTTAAATTTCCGTATTGACTTTGAACAATAATAAATAGTACAAGATTTGTATTAGTAGTTAATCCAATTTACTAAATCCAAGTATCCAACTCATATTTTATATTCATACTAATTTATATTTAAATCAGTTTTTCTATATCTAAAAGAAAGTTTCATCAAATGGCCTAAGAAAACACAGTGGCCTAAGAAAACACAGTGTACTCTTCCAAAGTTTCATCATCAGAGCGTTCTTGTTTCTTGACTGTCCACTCATATCTAAATTCTTCATCCCTTTCATGCTCTTTGCTAACCTCGTGTACTCTTCCAACATCTCCTTCACTTCTCTTACAATCCTCCCTGACCCACTCGCTATCCGCGTCATCCTTGACTCGCTAAACACCTTTGGGTTTGAGCTGCCCAGTTCTGCACAACCACCCAACACTTTGTGCTCAAAACTACCAAAACTTCTACTGAGAGAAACTTTCTCCAAATAAGATATTTGTTCTTACCTTCATTTGTCATAGAATCCATCATTGTCATGTATCACTTCATCTTCGCCCAGCTTCCTGCCTCATGTCCTTTCGGCATCACTTCAGCACTAGTTCCAGGCAGCATCGAGTAAAGCTACACACCAACACATTATTTTTATTAGTCATAAGCACATGGTGCTGTTCAGGCGACTATTTGGTCAAAGAGATTCTGACCTCCTTAAGTGGGATCTTCAGCAGGTACTGGAACTGGTCGTACATAGCTCTTAATGTAAAGTTACCCTGAGAGAGCTTTTCTAGATGTTCAGACTGTAGATCTTTAGGTACCACTTCTTGTAGTTTCTCCACGAATCCAGACCAATCAGCCATTCCTGTTGTACATAAACATTACAAAGATTCTCAGTAACCAACCCATGAAAAGGAGCCTTTGATTACTCCTCACAGTACTCCTAATCATCAATGCCATGAAAGTTACCTAAGAGACGGCTAACAAAAGGTTTGACGTCAAACACTTCAAGCTCATCCATATGCTCTCCTGTTCCAATGAATATCACAGGACTCTTTGTAGCTGCAACACTAACAAGATGAAAATAGCTCAGATTCACTTGTTCAACTAGAAAAGCCCGCAAGATTTTTATATAGCTACAAGATACTTACGCGCTAAGAGCACCACCACCCTTGGCATGTCCGTCCATCTTAGTAATGATTACAGCTCCAACAGCAACGCTTTGTGTAAATGCTTGAGCTTGATCAAATGCAGCTTGACCAATACTGCTATCCATAACAAATATAACAAGATCTGGTTTCTGTAAAGGAAAAACACAATGATCAGATCACGTAAGATCAACAGGGAACAAACAGAAGACTGCAAAAAAGAGAGTATACCGTTGCTTCTGCAACTTGACGCATTTCTTCAAAGAGAGAAGCTTCTTGTTTATGGCGACCACTGGTGTCAACTATAATAAGATCATAGTTTTCTTTTTTGAACCTATCAACTCCCTCAACAGCAATTCTCACTGGATCGGATTCCGTGTAACTGCAAAGAATCACAACTTAGCTAGCATTAGCACATTCTGCAGTCACAGTACGCCCAAGTGAATGGATTTAATTCAGAACATCTTTCTTTTTCTTTCATTTCCCTCTGTTACAGTCAGTGAAGTAAATCCAAAACTATAGATAGCACTGTCGCAGTCATTCCAAATAGAAACAGGAGGAAACATAAGACCTAAAAATATCCATTAATGCAAACTGTTGAGCGCTTTGAAAAAGATGTGAGCTCCTTTGATAGAGTGACACTGTGTAATGAATTCCGAAAAAATAGCAAAAGAAAAAACAGGCAAAAGGGCTTAAAGCAACTCTAAAGGTAAATGGCACACAGAGAACTGGAGAAGTATGACAAAACCTGCTGGATGATTGAAAAGAAACATGTTAAGTAACCGTAGTCCTTTCCACTGCAGATTTTTGCAACTACTGAGTACTGATTTAAACCAAGGCACCAAAGGTCTTACGAGCACACAAAGGGGATAGACAAGAATCAGATCTCATAACACCGCAAAGGGGTTGATTTGAGTACCTTCCATAAAAGGGAATCTTAGCCTTGGTGGCATTCTGTTTCAGCTGATCGAAAGCACCCGCCCTGAAAGTATCCGCACAAACTAGAGCCGGTTTGTACCCTTTGTTCTGATGATGATAAGCATATTTGGTACAGGTTGTAGTTTTTCCAGCACCTTAACATATTCAAAAGAAGTTGGTACAATTTTAACAGCGATGTATGACTGCAATCTATTCACACATTAGAAACAAACTCAATCAACCACAGACAAAAAAAAATAGCATCTTACAGAGACCTCACCTTGTAATCCGACGAACAAAACTACACTAGCTTTGGCCTTTTTGGGGGCAAATGCAAGCTTTCCTGAGTCCAGCATTTTACAGAGTTCACTGAAGATAGCCTGAAAGAAACAAAACGAGAATCATGAGCAATTAAATCACAAAAACTGAATAAAACAATGAAATAACAAGATTCATCGAGTTCTGAAAATCGATAAGGAATTAGACAAGCAGAATCTGAGGTAAAACTGAACCTGCTCAATGATCCGCCACTTGTTGTGGCCGGCTGCTAGATCCTCGAGTTTGACGATCTTCTTAATATTGGCCTGCATCTCCTTCACAAGGGAAAAAGAAACGTCGGACTGGAGCAGAGCGCGATTGATCTCGTTCAAGCATTCATTAAGAGATCAAGAAAGATCAAGCAATCAAAAGCTTTGTCCAGGAATTAGGGCTGAGATTTTGATCACAGCATGCGATTGAGGCGGGAGACGATGAGGCTTGATCCAAGGATCTTCTTTTTTAATTCCTAAATCCCTAAAACGGTTAGGATTCAGCTCATATCAAATTTGATGGGCCTAAACATTCTCAAGTGGCCCAATGGGTTACATCACTCAAACAATTGGCCATTAAAGCAAGAGCTAACCACTATTCCGATTCCACCTCTCCCATTCAAGAAAATCCCATTTTTGGGATTGGTGCAAACATCCTCAGTCACCTGTTTTTATTTCTCTAATGTTTTTGGAAATATGATATTCTACATAATCGATACAACTAAGGTGACAAATTTGCCTGTTAATAGGAAGACGAGAAATAACAAACAAGAAATAGAAGAAGAGCCTGAAATTTGTATACAAGAATCGGTTTTATTATCATTGTCAACATCGTTGTTTCTACTTACTACTGACGTACGTACAATACCAACGACTACAAAGCACATAATGGTCGGTGGCAGCGTAACATGTTAGCTTCGGATACCATACTAAAGTAACTAACATATTATGAGTTGATGAAAAGACACAAGTTCCAAGCAGGCAGATCCAAGATTGTGATTTGGGACTTGCTGTGTTCCTACATAGCTCTCAACTGAATGATCCTGATCCCTTTAGAGGTGAAGGAACTGACGGGTAAAGCTTTTTTAGCTTCTTCTGCTCTCCAAACTGGTGGATGGCGTCTTGAATCCCTGCAAATGCGACCACAAACTCGGCTGTATCTGTTTGATTCAGCAGTTTTTTCATCACCAGCTCCAACACTTTATACCTGCCAATAATCTCAACATCCTCTCATATTTGCTGATCAAAGCTTCCACTTAACTCAACAAGACTAAGACATTAACCACTATCTACTGGTGTAAGCTATTTGTTTTCGTTCATCTCTAGAATTCCTTTTCTTTATGATGGAGAGGAAAGCAAACCTGAGTCGTTGTGCCTTTGAGATGACTTTATGGATATTCTCAAACAGCTCCTGCACAGAATGCAGAGCTTCTTCATGCGACCGAGTATTGCAGAGCGGTGAAAAGGGGAGGTGCAGAACACAGGTGGCCTGAATTTCTGCATACTCCTCATCGATCACGGCCTCCTCAATGCGTATCTCATGGAGAAACTGAGAGAGCACACGCTCACTCGACTCAGACAGAGAGAAGGAGGGGTTGTGAGAGGCCAGAATGCGGACAAGGTCAAGAATGGAGGTAGGACGCCAGTCTCCAAGCCAGGCCACTGCAGCCAGCTCATGAGGCGGTAGCCACATGGGCATGACGAGGTTAGAGACATCCTTTAAGGACGTTGAAACCATGGCCATGTAGTAATGGGACTCGTATCTGCTCAGCTGTTCTTCAATCAGCTCATCCAGTTCCCACCTGGATTTAAGCTCTTTGTCTAGTCTTGCGGCTATGCTGTTCTGTTCTTGCCTCCACAGTTCGTACAAGTCTCCAGAAAGTTCATCACCTTATAAATCAGAGATATTAAGCTTGTAACATCACTTACTTAAGCATATAATGACAAGACAGATAACATTGCCATGGCTTTACCACAAGTTTCACCATCTACATAACTCAAAACATACTTTAAGAAAGATACCTTTTTCAGATAGATACCTTTTCTAGAAGAGTCTTGCTGGTGAGGTCTACCAGACTGAGATCTTTTAGACGATACATTACTAGCAGCTTCTCTCTCCAGAACATCCCATGAAACTTCTTCCCCATTGTTGGGTTCTTCAAATCCATTATCTTCACTACATTGCAGGAAGACATAGCAATTAGCCATAAGCACCAACTCTAGTAGTCTCATTGGACACTCAAATATCCTAAAATGCGTCAATTTTCACTATGAAATTGATCAAAAAGAGGCACTTTTTGCATCAATTCACATCCGTACTCTCAGAAATTAAACAAAAATGCTCTATCAGCGGATACTTCATTGGATCAAAGAGAAACCGAACCACTTATCGAGAGTACTTGAGGAAGGAACTAAGCGTAGTTCTCCTTTTAAGAAATGGAAAGAAGAGAAAGCAAACCCTAAATCCAAACGATTAAACCATAAAACACACAGAATCTCCAAACATAAGTCGACCAAATTTCGAACGATCACGCTCATTGAGGCAGAGTAATACAGCGAATAAAACGAAAGACGGAAAAAAAAAAAAAAAAAAAACTCACAAGCGCGCCACTTCCATTGTTCTCGTCATCTTCGTGTTTCTTCAGTCCTGATTTCTTTACCGCGTTCTTGGATTGACAATTCGTTTCATCGGCGGACGCGAGGGAGATGTTGAATTTTAGAAATTAAAACAAATGAGAGCAGAAGGGCTATTTTGGTCAATTAAACATCGTACTGGGCCGTACGCTAAGGCCCAAACCATCCGTTATATGTTAAAAATAAACAAATCCCCCATCGAAAATTGATGAAGTGCCACGTGTTGCATGTCACGAGCAAGCATTGATTGCCACGTGGATTTGGATCATCACAAGCCGTCCTCATCCATAAACATTAAAGCTCGCGAAGCAACACGTTCCAACCACTTTTTCAAGACAATCACACTAAGTCACAATGCAACAAGAGAAAAGCAAAGAAGATCACAGCCGCCTGATCAATGTCACGGCCAAAGATCTAACGGCCAGAAACCGACGGCTAGTGGAAGTTCCTTACACAGCAACACTTTCCCACGCAATGAACACATTGGTGGCTAACTCCATCTCCGCCCTCCCAGTGGCTGCACCTCCAGGACACTGGATCGGAGCCGGCGGTTCCATGATCATGGAGTCTGATAAACAAACTGGAGCCGTACGAAAACACTACATCGGGATTCTCACGATGCTCGACATACTTGCTCATATCGCCGGCGGAGATCTCTCCGATCTCTCCAATCTTGATCGCAAGATGAGCTCGCAGGTGTCATCTGTCATCGGTCATTGCGTCGAGGGACTTAGTCTCTGGACACTGAACCCTAATACCAGCGTCCTAGAGTGCATGGAAGTGTTTAGCAAAGGGATCCATCGAGCTTTAGTGCCAGTGGAGAGTAGCATAGAGAGCAATAACACCATTGCAGGAGTTGAGTTGATTGAGTCGGCCTCTGCTTACAAGATACTGACTCAGATGGATCTCTTGAGGTTTCTCAGAGACCATCACTTTGACGATCTCAAGAGCGTTCTCTCACGCTCCCTCTCCAATCTTCGAGCTGTTAACGATTCCGTTTACTCCATTACAGAAAGAACCACCGTTGCCGATGCCATCAGCGTTATGAAGGCTGCTCTGCTCAACGCCGTCCCCATCGCTCACGCCCCTGATGTAGCACAAGAAGATCATCTGCAGCTAATCAATGTAGGCTTCATTGTAGACATTTATGCTTGAATATGTAAAACGTATACTTCATTTTGTGTGTTTTGAGATTGCAGGGGAGATATAGGAAAGTTATAGGTACGTTTTCCGCAACGGATTTAAAAGGATGTCGCTTGCCAGAGCTGCAGACATGGCTGCCACTCACAGCTCTGGAGTTCACTGAGAAAGCTTTGGGGAAGGAGAGGGAGGTGGTTAGTTGTGGTGTGGGGACGACGATGGAGGAAGCCATAGAGAAAGTGGTGACCAGAGGAGTGCACAGGGTCTGGTTAGTGGACCAAGAGGGTCTGCTTCAAGGAGTCGTCTCCCTCACCGATATCATCGGCTCCCTAAGAACTGCTCTTTTGTAATCGATGAGCTCACTTTGCTTTTACCTCTGTAATCTTACCATGTGTAATCATCTACTTTGGTGTTAAGACTTGTTCACTTGGGATCACTCCTTAATTCATCTAAGTATGAGAGAAGGAAATTTCTAAACGCCTAACATTAATAATAGCACACCAAAAGTACAAAAGGTACAAAAGTCAAATGACAATGAACTGAACAACATTGAGACATTAGTTCTACCAACACATACAGCCACTCATAATGTTAATGCTACACCTGAAATCATCATACAACAAACTCTTACACGTTCTGTGCTCTGTACAGAACGATAAGGTTTTAACAGCTCACAGAGGCTGCAGCGCCCTGCTGCTGTTGAACTTGATTCGCCTCTATGCTTCTGTTTGTGTCTTCTCCCTTCATGTCGTTACTGTTCTCCTCTGCCTTCTTCTCATTAGATCCTTGGGTTTCATTTTCCTTATTTGCCCCAGCGTCCGCCTTCTTCTCATCAGATTCTTTGGTTTCATTTTCCTTCTTTGCTGCAGCATCTGCATCAAGGTTAGGCTCATCTGGAGTCACATTCTTTTCTCTGTTAGCTTTTGCTGTCACGCTGCCCTTGTTCTCGGTGTCTTCCTCTGCAGGCTTCTTCTCTCCCTCACCCTCAGTAACAGCTTCCTGTGGCTCTTTCACTTCAATGTCCTTGAGGCCTTCAACTTTGGGAGGTTCTTCAGCTCCACCTACACTCTCAGTCTTCTCCACCTCAGTGGTATCCACTTCCATGGCCTCTGTCTTGTCCGTTACAGCTTCTCCCTCTTTGTTCTCAGCCTCAGTCTTTTTACCCTCTTCCTTCTCCTTCTCAGCCTCAGTCTTTTTACCCTCTGCCTTCTCCTTCTCAGCCTCTGCAATTTCTGTTAAACCGTCCTTCTCAGCCTCAGTCTTTTCACCCTCTTTGTTCTCCTTCTCCGCGTCTGCAATCTCTGTCACTCCATCCTTCTCATCCTCCTCCTCCTTCTCCTTCTGCTTCTCAGCCTCAGCGATTTCTGTCTGTCCGTCCTTGTCAACACCCATGTTCTCCTTCACAGCAGCAGCAGCCTCTTCGTTTTTCTCAGCAGCCTCCTTATTGT
Source organism: Cardamine occulta (assembly GCA_028015245.1). Classification (NCBI taxonomy): domain Eukaryota; kingdom Viridiplantae; phylum Streptophyta; class Magnoliopsida; order Brassicales; family Brassicaceae; genus Cardamine; species Cardamine occulta. The sequence goes on along the minus strand of CM051364.1, from coordinate 22,213,158 downwards.
CCTTCTTTGTGAGAGAAGATCGTCTTTTCTTAAAGAGGGGTTCTTTGTCAGGAGTGGGCGTTGTTGCCTTCACCTTTTGGCTGATCCTTGAAGATCGCCTTGGAGTTTCCCCAGTTGTCCACTCAAACTCAGAGATGAGAGGATTTCCAGGATGAGCCTTCAGGTACTGCTCCAACTGCTTCCGCGAGCTAATCTCTTCACCCGTTGGTGCCACGAACACAATCTCTGTCTTTCTCGGAGTACCTGCTTTCTTCGGGTAAAACTGAAACAAACAAGCTTCTCCGTATCACATACCAAAGATGTAGAAACATATATGAACTAGCAGCAACACAACATAATCTACAGGAAACCCCCAATTTTAGCAACCAATTCTAGGGTTTAGGGCTCAGACAGTGTGTATTTCATCTGAAACCCTAATCTGGTTCCCAAGAAATCCCTAAGCGTTAAATTCTCATCTAATTAGATAATTTCCACATGAATTGAACATAGAGAGCCCAAAACTTGACTAAAAACAAAATATATCTCAAATCCCCCAAATCGAACATAAACCCTAAAAACGAAAAAAAAAAGAAAGCAAAAAAAAACTAACTTGAGTAGAAGCAGAACAGACAAACATCCCCTAACAGAGACACATCAAATTAAGGAAAAGAGACGGTAATTACAGCAGAAATTTCAAGGAACAGAGGAAAAGTTTAAAAAAAAAAAAAAAAAGAGAAAGAAGATACCAGTTTCTTCCATGAAGCAGGAGCTGGTAGCTCAATGGAGACAAGTTCGTCTGTGCTTTCCATCTTCGTCACTCTTTCAGCAGACACAATATCCAAAAACAAGACTCCCTCTTAAACCCTTATCTTTAAACAAAATTCGTCTTTCTTTCCTTTCTGGTAATAAGAGCTGCAAGAACCGCTGTGACCCTAATGGATATGTTTGCGTGTCTCTTCTGTTCTGTCTTAATTTTTTTATTATTTTTCCTTTTTTTTTTTTAAACTAAAAATGATATTTCCTTCCTCCACGTAATCCACGAGAGCTTGGATGATACTAAATTTACACTGGAGCGACGTGATAGTTTAGTGACAGACCTCTTCGATATCAACACGTGTCCTTTGTAGCCGACGTTTCACTAGTGGAAGCATCTGTTTCCCGCTTATGCGATTTCTCAAAAAAAAAAACAAAAGTAGAATGGAGAGTGAGGTTGAGGTCCGGTACGTGACCGCTACATTTACGGCGAATATGCTCTCTGTTTATTACTTTATTCCCACTCTCCTAGTCTACAATTACATGATAGTAAAAGCCCAAATACTATTCGGAACATTTTGGTTTGTTTTATAATTTTCTTGTAAAATTTAGGTATAGAAATCTCTTGTAGACAAAACTCTAATCCCTAATTAATGAAGCATTAATTTAGGGAATGTCGTCTAATCCGTTATTAAATAAACACTAGAAAGATCACCTGGATTCAGGCTCAATGTCTAAGTCCGACAGCAGACTCAAGACATGTTCAATGATTAAGATACCGGGTCTTTAATCCTTTTCACTTAAAGATGGTACAACAAGGGATTTTTCTCATTTACGGTTAAATCGTATGAGACACATTCCCAGTTTTCTCAATCAATTCCAAATGAAAGATGGTACAACAAGAGCTTTCAAAAACGATAACAAAACCGGGAAAAAAAAGAGAGTCGGAAATGCCCGAACCTGTGTGTGTGTGTGTGCATCTTTTAAGTCTTGTTCATCAGTCATATAGACCTTCTTGTTCCCAAATGTCCACTAGAAAATCCACCATTTCCTGTTTTCATCAACACAATTAATCGACCAGGTTTTCGCCTAATTTCATGCACTCAGGAGTTTGATTACTTACAGTGAGAGGAATGGGTTGGGGAAATAACTTGTTGCTACCCAGCAAGTTATCATACGTTACTGCATTCCAACTGCAATTGATCACATATAATATGTTAATGTTATCAAACTTAGCCTTGGCTTTTGAGGAAGGTAAACAATAGTGTGTAAGGGAGCCACTCACTTTAACTTGGCTCCTTGATTGCGATTAGGCGGGTTATTGGATCTTTCCTTCCCCACCCAACGCTCCCGCGTCTGATTCCAAAGAAGAAGACCTGCAAACACATAGACCAACTTCAGATATAACCATCCTAAAACACTAGACCATACCGCTACTACCCTGAATCCACAATCCAAAAAGAAAGTACCTTGATTTACATATTCAGGAGGGGCATTTGAGTTTCTGGCAGCAGACTGAGAATCAAAAGTCTGGTTTGATGATATACTCCCCTGCGAAGGGAAGGTGACGTTGTCCATATCAATCGTGCTTGTTGACCAGAAATCTTCAGAGACACTCGGTTTCTTACACGTTTGAGGTATGGAATTGGATGGTGGATCCTTCAAAGGAGCATTTGATCTGGGTTCTCTGTAGCAAGCCACGCAGCCACTGCTCTGTTACAAAACCATAACTTGTGATCATTGCCCAAAACACATCCTTATTTCCTAGTAGCTATGGCCTATGTGTTACAAATCTATACTTGAGATATTATCTGCATAAGCAAAAACAACCTTGAATTCCTCCCTTGTAAATGATATTCCCCCAGCAAACAAAAATTAGGGTTTAACCCATCAAACGAAATCTCAAATCTGAATGAATCAAATACCAACATAATCTGCATAAAGCCAAAACAAATCAAAAGAAGAATCGCACCCCATCGATTGCAGTAAGCGATTATTAACCCGAGAGCTCTGATAGATCTGGATAGCTCGAGATACTCAGGGGTAAGTAATCAATGAATCCTTCTCAAATAACACCAATTAATCAACCCTATAGATAAATCCAAAGAAGAACCAATCAATCAAAACATGTTTAATAGTTACAAAAAAAAAAAAAAAAAAAATCAGAATCTACGAACCATATAACTTGCTTTACCTGATGACAAATCTCGTTGGTTAAAATAAAGTCGCTTCCTTTATCAACAGGGCATCGAAAGGATCGTAGAAAATTCAGAGGATGCAGCTCCTTCTCAAAGAAGAAGAAGAAGGGCTCTGCCCTCTTTACGTTTTTCCTTTTCCTTTGGCTTTTTTGAAGACCAGAAAGAAGTTATTATTCATCCCTCCAGCCGTTATACGGACCCCTTGGCACGGAGGGTGTTTTTGTAATTTACAATATCAACAAAAACACTTGTAATTTAACAAAATTAATAATTTGGCCAATAAATATCTCTGCTTGATCTTGTAATTTATATATTGTGTGTTTGGTATGAAGTATGAACTGATAATTAAAAGTCAGGTCAAAAATAATTGTACATCTTCCATGCTTTCTCCATTGTCATAGTCGACCCCACTCATCATATTCCCCATACAGCTTGTATTCTTAACATTTATTATGTTTATAATGAACAAAATAGTCTGGAACCAATCAATAAAAAAGTTGATAACCTCTGTGTAAGACGTATACATTAAGCATCAAGGATGCATACAGATCATTGGTTTAACATGTCAACAAAAACTCATCGTCATAAAGCATCAAGACGAAGAAAAAAAAAAGTCACAAAACAATAGCTTTTGGGCCTCTGCTACAGCAGCCACACTTTCTTCATTTGTAGCAACACAAGTCACACTCACACTTTGAAAATCCTGAGCACAACCAAGACCACATGCAACACTTGTTCTTCTTCTTCTTCTCCTTCTTCTTCTTGCTCTTTTTTGTCTTCTTACTCTTTTTCTCACCGACAGGAAGAGGAAAAGATTGAAGTTTTGTGGGCGGCGCTTGATTTAAGCTATAGGAGTTGTTGGTGTTAGTACTCGATGAGACATCTTGAGTTGACGAGGACTTGTTTTGATGGCTACGACGATTCTCCACTTGTGTTTCTCCACTCTTTATCTCTTCCACTTCAGATCTCTTCCCTTCTGCACCCTCAGACCTGATTAGCAGAGACGGCGTGTATCTCAAGTACTCACCTGATATCAAAACTTCTTTAGGTTTTACATAGCTTCGACGAGCTGCTTGAGCGTTTGACTTTCTGTAGCCATCAACTTTCAGACTAAACAAAGACTCATTCGAAATTTCACTCCAATTCATATCCCAAGTCTTGGCAAACACCGATGCAGGGATCCTCTCAGGATTGTAATTCCCTAAACCCTTATTCATCAACTGAGCTGGTCCTAGCCTCGAGGGCGGAGCTGGAGCAGGTAGCATCCTGATCACATGAGTCACACCCGATATTTCAGAGCCTTGAGAAGAAGAAGCATTCGAAACTTCCCCATTCTTCTGACTATTAACCTCAGAAGATATTTTGAGATCTTTCGTATTTAGCTCAATGGCATCATCCCATGACACAGAGGAAGACAATGAAGAAAAAGACAGAGATGATGATGTTAGGAAGATCTCTCTCGCAGGTCTGGAATTCATCATATGTCCCCTTTGACCACTCATACTTACCCTCACGTAAAGCTCTTCTCAATGCACTTTTCCTTCTTTTTAGCCTTTCAACACATTTTCCAACAGTTAATTTCCCGACATGATCAACAGATGATGTTCCGCCCCACAGAATCTACCTCTACTTGGGTGAAAGCTGAATCCTTGATGGCATTAGCACAAGCAACGTCCACTCTTTTTCATCCCAACACTGTGTAAGGAAAGCATTCATCAAAATCAAGCCAATTTTGTATAAGATTCATAGTATATAAACATAAGAGATCATCAGTAATTAAACATCTTCCATTTCACAATTTCATCGAGGATTAACATAAGCCAGAAGTACGAAATCCACCAGCATCTAACCTTAATCTGAACAAAATACAATGATAACGGAGCAACCCCACGAAAGTTCGACCTATGAGAGACGGAAACATGTCGTTTTCATTTGATTCTAGATAACGAGAAAAGGGAAAACAAACGAATTTATGGAGAAAGTTGAAAGTGAACAAAGAGAGCACGAAACAAACAAACACGTTTGAATTTAGGAAATCGATGACCTGTCAAATTGACGAATGGCCGTTGACAAGCTGAATACAGAACAAGATAAAACGGTTATTTTTCTGGTGGTTTTAAAAACTTTACCGTTGACCCAGATCACTCCTATTTCGGGGGTTCACCACCATACCTATCCTTCCCGCCATTGCTGTAAAACCTAAATCTATATAGACATTGTGGACATCATTATGCCTCAATTTAGGCCCATGATAATTTAATCGGCCCATTTGGTTTACACATGAGAACACGTGTATACGTAACGTCAGCGAGTAACGAAAAAGGGGATTCATAAACCCGTAAAATTTGCTGCCGTTAGGAAACTTTTGCCTTTTCGTTGAAACATCTTTGGCCTCTTGTAAATCAATTTTCTTGTTCTTTGGACTTTTCGGAGGTTCAATCACGTGATTTTCGTGTTTCAATTTTCAAATGATACATAAGTTTTTGTTTCCCCAAAAAAAAAAAATATGATAAATAAGTTTTGTGTTAAAATATCCAGGATTTCAAAAATAATAATAAATTTCAAAATCATCATACATAACATAAACTTATAACCGGATAAAACAGTGATGTACAGGAATCAAGATTTTACTGCCAGATCCAAATTCCATGAGTTAAATATATAATCTATATGTCGCTACAAAAGTCAAACAACAAAAACAAATAGAAGATAATAATAAATTAAAAGGCATAGATAATTGAAAACAGGCACATGCAAGTTCCAAACACAAGTATGAAGAAGAATAAATGAAGAGACTATAACTATGAAATATCCGTCATGGATTCATGGAAGTGGGGACCTTATGATAACCAGCCACCACCAAATTAGCACACCGGAAACAAAAACGTATATACCATATTATATATATTAAATAGAAGCATACATTAGGTTAAAGATGTCTGCTCAAGAATTTAAGGGAAATGATACGAGATTGACACCTAAAAAGCCTTAATCTGGACCCAACCCGACAGTTAGGGCTTAGGAAATGGTACTGTAACCAACTAAATATGTCGACAAAACCTTCTACTAATTACACATTACACAATATATATGGTCATGATGGACCACCCTTTTCTTTATTTTTTGTCCTTTCCTTTACATTTTAACTTGTGTTATATACATCGCATGTCTTATATTTGATCGCGAGTGAACAACCACTTTTCCCAGCGCTTTTTACGTGTTTTCTTTATGAAGCAATCATTTCACGATTGATTAATCCTCTCAGATTTCACTACCTTAAGTTTACTACCAATTAATTAAACGATTTGTATAATTTTTACATTACGACGTGGGGATGTCCATGTGTATACATGATTGGATTGATGATGCTGATTTGGACGATGGTTTGTTGGTTGTTAACCAGCATAACAGTATTATATATAACATAAATAAACTATTAATATGGTATGGTGTTCGGTCTAGTTAATTCCCACTAGCTCCACTTAAATAGAAAATTTTGCAATTGATGGTGAACGCAAAAGGCTTTATCTACACGAACGCACGAATTAGTTGTATACAAATGTGAGTAAGCACCAAATTAAACAGAGAGAGAGAGGCGTAGTACGTACGTAGCTATATGATGTGGACGAATGATTAGGATGTACGTATGCTAAAAACAATGTACACGGCCATGTGATACTTGTACCACTTGTGCCTTTCTCCATATTTACGATCTAACCTTCGAAATTTAAATAGTTTACCCTCATAACCATCCTTCATATTAGCAATCACCAGTGGCAGAGATAAAACAATTTTTTATTGGGGTTAAACTTATAAAAAAAAATTAAAAACATATTTAGTAAGCCACTGTTTTATAATTATAAGCCCAAATTTTAAGAGATTTACATGGTTTGAATAACTGTATTTTAGATTTGGGTTCAATTTGGGAGGATCAAGCATATGTTTAGCTAAAAAATGTGGGTTTTGGGTCTTCTTTTTAAGTAAAGCATGAGTTAAAATCAAATTTATAGGGGTCAATGTATAATTTTCAATGGGGTTAATTTTACAATTGTTTTAAAAACATAAAAAGTAATTAAATTTTATTGGGGTCAACTGACCCCCTCCATTACACTTGCCTCCGCCACTGGCAATCACTCTATGCCAACAACTCTAACTAAATTCCAATTCTCTCTTTCTAATAGAATAGCGAGCGAGGACGTCAAATGTAATAAGAGTAGGAACAAGTACAACCCTTTTCATCCACCAAAATTTAACCTATCTATATAAATATACAACATTACCATTTACCAAACATCCATCATACACATCTATTACTCATCATCAAGTTCCTATTTTCTCTCTGACAAAAAACACAGAGTTAGTAAGAATGGTACAGACGAAGAAGTTCAGAGGTGTCAGGCAACGCCATTGGGGTTCTTGGGTCGCTGAGATTCGTCATCCTCTCTTGTACCTTTCTTCTTTCTTTCCTTTTTTCTGCGTTATTCATTTATTTTCCCTCTCTGATCCTTTCAAGTACACACAACCACATAACATATATATATATACATGTACATGATCGTTTTCCTTAGTTGCTAATTTCTTCTCCCTAGCTATAACACATAACCCCCATTTTAACACATATATATATATATATGTAGATATATAAATATCAATAAGTCAATGCTTAATTCAACTATATTCACCATTCTCATTGCTTAATCATCAATTTTGACATGCATGCTGGTTATATATAATAAAAAAAAAGGAAACGGAGGATTTGGCTGGGAACGTTCGAAACCGCGGAGGAGGCAGCAAGAGCCTACGACGAGGCAGCCGTTTTAATGAGCGGCCGCAACGCCAAGACAAACTTTCCCCTCAACAACAATAACAACACCGGAGACACATCTGAGGGCAAAACCGACATTTCTTCTTCGTCCTCAATATCATCCTCATCATCACTCTCTTCCATCCTTAGCGCCAAACTGAGGAAATGCTGCAAGTCTCCTTCCCCTTCCCTCACTTGCCTTCGTCTCGACACGGCCAGCTCCCACATCGGCGTATGGCAAAAACGCGCCGGTTCCAAGTCCGACTCCAGTTGGGTCATGACGGTGGAGCTCGGCCCCGCCGGCTCCTCCCAGGAGACTACTATTAAAGCCTCACAAGACGATCTTGGTCCGATCACTGAGGTTAGCGGCGCCGCAGAAGAAGGGTTGGACGAAGAGGAGAAAGTTGCTTTGCAAATGATAGAGGAGCTTCTCAATACAAACTAAATCTTATTTGCGCATATATTTATATATATATGTACCTTTTTTTATTGCTGATTTACAGCCATAATTATCAATTATACCGTATATTTTATAATCGTTTTTCTATTGTTTCTCATATTTTCCACATTTGTATCCAATAAAGTATAAGCATTTGTAACTACGATCCAGATATAACCTTTTACTTTTTGTATTCTATGTTAATCTTTTTTTTTTATTCTATGTTAATCTTGCATTCATTTAATAATAGTAATAATAATAATAATAATAATAATAATATGATGTTTCATAGTACATGATAAGTCTGTTACAAGAGGACATGAATTTATAGCAAAACTTCTAGTGAGGGTGACTTTGTCTCCTCATTGAATTAGACTGATCAAAGAGATTAAGTGAACAATACATTTTCTAATGCAATGAGATTGTTAATACTTTGCCATTCATTTTTCGAGTATCCAGAAAAGTAATCGTCTTAATTAGAAACGCTGAATCGTTTGACGAATACAAAAGATAAAGAAGAGAAAGAAATTCTAAATTTCATTAATCAAATCATAAACTGCATATATAATCTTATTTCTAAACGCCAAATAAATATAAAATAATATCTAAATAATAAAATATGCTGCATCACTTTTAATTATATATGTATGTGAAACAGACTACATCTAGTTTTGCTTGATGAGTTATCTTCCTTCGATGTTCTAAACAAAAACTAATAAACCAGGGAAATTGAATAGGTGGTGAAATTAGGTTTGTAATATATCATGTATCCCCACAAAACACATGCATTTGGATCTTTTGTTCTATTTAGTGGGGTTATTTTAAATATACTTTGCACGCATGATGAGACTAGAGACTAACAAGTATTTTTAGTGTATTCCCAGGAATCCCCGCCACAGAATCTTTGTATTTTGAGCTTAAGAGAAGATAATTTTTAGATGTTTAGTATTAGCCTAATTGATAATCTAATAGAAATGCAACTGCAAATGGATTTTCTTTCATTTCTGTTTCATAGTTATGACGGCTACCATTGAACTTACATTATGGGGGTATGAACCTATAGCTCTATAGCCTATAATACTCAGAGTAATAATTAGGATTTAAGATCGCTATACCATCAAATGAGTTCTGCATGCAACACGACTAATTGTAATTTTATTAACTGTAATAATTCTGTTATACATAGAAGAACGAATATTCATGAATTGAAAAGAAGATGCTTAGAGAAACAAAAATGGACTACTCTAGTCTCTACAAAACGTACATTGTCTAACCAAGAGGGGAAGGTGCATTAATGTAAAAACCAAAAATTTATTATTGATCATGGACGTATATTTCATTTCTGTTTTGTAGTATTTGTAACTAAATTACAAATCGGGCGCCAGCATGTATTATCTATATATCGACGTCTAATTGTGACGTCTGGCATCAACGACGATGATTGAATCCTTAAACCTCCCAAATCAACCATTTGATTATTCTCTACCAAAATTTGTACGATTAATCATATATAAGCAAACAAAATTTCCAAAAGTGTTGTAACACAAACGAGACAAAAATAATATTGATAAAGAAATAGCGAGGACTTATTTAAACTAATACATCAATAAACCAGTAAACCACATAAAAAAAAAAAAAAGAAGAAGGTGGAACTGTTAATAATGAAGAAATGATAAATTTAGGATTCTTTAGATTTCAAAAAGTACAATTGAAGGTGAAGGCAAAACGAATTAGGTTAAAGAAGAGCTTCAACTTTCACTTGCACAGTAGCTTGTTGGTACTTGTTTGTGCTCATCTTGATGACTTGTCCTCTATCATTGTGACCTGCACTTAAACTATTCACACTAGTTTAATCAAAAAATAAATTACAAAGAAAATGGCTATAACATATAATATAAGTAGTGAAAAAGAGGGAGAAAATGAAATAATGAAGGTAACAGGAAAGAAAAAGGTGGTCTCTACTTTCTCTCGATAGATTTTGGAACAATGACACATTTCCTTAAACTCTCCATTGATGGTGACTTTCATTTTTTTTTTAACTATCAGCATCATCTCTTCCGAATCTAACTTAACTATCAAGCATCTACTGGTCTTTATCAAGTATATATCTATTTAATATTTTTACTTACACATACACCATCTTTAAAAGTTACAAAAAATTAACAAGATGGATATAAGTACATATTCATATAATAGAGTGGATTTAATCGGAGTTATGAAAGCCGAGATAAAATTTTGAATAAGTGAAGAATCCATATAGTACTGGTTCAAATATTCGAACTAATGTAATTACGAAAAGACCCCTTCTCGATTTTAAAGGCAACGTTGAGTAAATTATATTGTAGTAATTTTTAATTTTAAAATAAACAGAAAATTTGACCCAAGAAAAAAGACAAAAAGGTAAGAGAAATCGAATATGTTGAGGAGGTAGAAGAAAGAGTAAACGAAATCGAAGAAGGAAATTTCAGAGGAAGATCATGATCCTCGCCGTGTTGTTCGCCAATTCCGCAGGGAACGTTTTGATCGAAAGGTTCTTACTCAGATCCCAACTTATGTTTTCCTCATCATCGATTTCGCAAGTTTCTTCGGCTCCCCCATTCATTTGATCTCAAACTTCTTTGATTGACGAAATCGAACATTTCTGTAGCTATTGATCTTCTTTTGTGGATCTGATATCGATTTAAGGCTTAATTGACGTAGTTGAATTGTCAGATTTAGGGCTTTCGATAATTTCTTGTTTCATTGGAATGTCAGATTTAAGGCATCTAAATTGCTTTTTTTTTTTGGTCCGAAGTTTGTATCAGTGTTAGTTTCGACTAATTTGACTTGTTTAATTGTATTGGCTTTTGCTCCATGGATGTTATTGATGCCATTGTATATCTAAACATTGTGAATTTTAAGTTTGCAATAAGTAGAGCTGTGATTGATATTCATTTAGGGTGTGTGATCACCAATACATGTGACTTGTCTAGCCTTAAAGTCACAAAATCATCAGAATCATTACTCTGGCAGGTTTAATGGAGTACCAGCTGAGGAACGGCTCCACTGGCGATCTTTCTTGGTAAAGTTGGGAGCAGAGAATCTCAAAGGTGTTAAGAGCGAGGAGCTCCTCGTCGCTTGCCACAAGTAACATCAAACTTCCTCTACTCTCCTCGTTGCATTTTGGAGTTAATTACTAAACCAAATAAATGGTTATATAAGTAATAGAGAGTTTTGTTGTGCAGGTCGGTTTATATCGTGTACACAATGCTAGGGGATGTTAGCATCTTCCTTGTTGGCAAAGACGAGTATGATGAGCTTGCTTGTAAGCCTTATTATCTTCTTTGTAAATCAACAAGTGATCTCTACTTCATTCAGAGTTTGAATCTCTGTTGTTTTGTTTGTTTTCTGTGGGGCAGTGGCAGAAACCATGTTTATCATAACAGCGGCTGTGAAAGACGTATGTGGAAAGCCTCCGACAGAGCGAGTGTTTTTGGATAAATATGGAAGGATTTGTTTGTGTCTTGATGAAATCGTTTGGAACGGACTTCTGGAGAACACCGACAAAGACAGGATCAAGCGACTCATCAGGTTGAAACCTCCTTCTGAGTTTTGATTGGTGCCAGTCCAACCAGCAACACATTCTTCTTTTGCTCATTCTAATATCTTTTCTCACTCTCCCCAGAATGTCGTGTCTCCAATCACTTATCTCTATCAAATATTCAACTATCTACTACTGCTGTTGTTTGATCAGACAAGAATCAATTTCCTCTAAGAAGCCGGTTTTAATTGTTTGTGAAAGTTCCTCTAAGAAGTCCCTTTGTTAGTTAACTTTAGGTTGGTTCATGGGAAGTGAAGCTCTGGAAATGATACAGATGTAGATATTAGGTTAGAAAACTAGATATCTGATAGGAAATGGATTATGGAACTCAATGGCTTATCAGCTTCAATGTTAGGATATTCCTTGCCATGTTCCCCTAAATGGCGAAAAGGGTTTTATTCAGCCATGCACATCCTAAAGTACACTCCCAATGTGAAGATATATCAGATCATATTACACCTCATTTTTGTTCGTAAGAAGAGTTTGAATTGGCTTTAGATATAGTTGGTACTTTCCTTGATGAGCTATTGAAACAGGGCTGGTACGATCAGGCTAAGTTGATCACGGAGCTGGTCCAGAACGGAGTCCCTCTACTCCGCCCAAATTGCTCTCCCTCCAGGCCATTTTGTAGTGTTACATGCTAACGAACAAATTTGCTACTTCACTTTTATTTACTTCTTCGAAGAATTCTATTATTTCATGTTAAGAAAGCTGATAGATACACCTTGAGTGGAAAATGATATGGTAACTAGAAGGTGATGTAGAAAATAAGAGAATGTATCAATCTGAATGAATCTCACATGTTGGTTGCTTGCTGGTAAAGAAGAAGAAGAAGAAGAAAGATTGAAACTTCCTCCAACCATACAAAAAAAGAAAAAACATGTCTTGGCAATTTCAAGTGGAACCTCATGCGTAGTGAAATACTTTTTCAGTTCTTTTTTTTTTTTTTCATTTTTCATTTTTTTTTGTGTACTTCCATTATCGGAAAAAAAAAATTAAGCCACTTCATTAATTTGACAAAAAGAGAGTTAAAAAGAACTTTTAAATTTTTTTGAGTTGGATTTCATGTTTGATTCATCGGCCCTTGGACAAGATAAAAGGTTGTGTAGGTTGAAAGTAACCAATATAAATTGAATTAAAAAACGTGTTTATTGGGAATGTTAGTTGAAGTAAGTGACAAATCTACACTCACTGAAAATATAATAATTAATCGCTGCAAACGTACAACTTGTTTTATATAGTAAGTATAATTTTGGGGCATTAAACTAAAAATTGAAATCTTTGTTAACAAAATAAAATAAAATGAAATCTTAAGATTCATGCGAGATTAGGTGAACGTAACGGTCATGCTAAGATCCAAAGGGGACTCAGCCGGCTTCCATTCTCATACAGTGTAATATACATATATTTTGTTTATACCATTCCTATTGTTCATTGGTTTAATATTTCCCACATATAACACTAGTAAACCAATTAACAGATATAATCTTAAGTGATATATGTGGAATAAAAATTTCAATAGCTTCACCTAAAGGTAATTTCTTGTCATGGGTGTGTCTTATATATATGTAGCAAGTTTAGAATTTTCAACCTCCCAAAAGTACCTCAAACAAAAATCATTTGGGATTTGGGGACAGCCCAAATTGACCTGGACACGGCAACACATGACCAAAATTATACACAAAACAACAAAAGACGAATGTTTGGTAATGCTGACGCGTCCAATGTCATCTTAAACTTATCTGTTTATTAGTAACAAATAGCAATACAATATACGTTATATACATATGTAAAACTTAGACGACGACGCAGCACTAACTACTACGCTAATATGTTTTGGCCATTAATTTGTTTTTTTTGATAATAACCATTACAAAATTTTTTAACATGAATATTAGTTTTATTTTATCTTATTGAATACTACTAGTTTAGTTAAAGAAAAAACTAGAAGTTGTGATTGTCCGAGTCAGCTTGTTTGAGTTCTTACGTGTCGAACTCATCCTGACATTGCCAGGATCACAACAATTTGCCATATGTAACGGCACCAATTACACATAATTTCTACCTTTATTTTTACCAATCACATCATTTTTTTATTTCTAAATTATCTATGTAGTAGTAGTTTTTTTTTTTTTTTAATTTAATACTTAGTAGTTGTTCATCCCATTCTTAATTACTATTAATCTTCTAATCATTTTCTTCCACGTACGTAGTATCCTCCTTCAATCTTGAGTTGCATTTATTGACTACAAACAACATAACACAGTTATATTACTGTCAATCTTGTTAATATATCTAATCCATGAAACCTAAAATCGAAGTGTCATACTCAACTTATAAAAATAAATCAATTAAATAAAAATAGGATCAAATAGGCCGAAACTATTTGGCACCATGTTGTGATGATCCAAAATTAATTAGTTATTTAATTATCCTAAAAATCAACAACAATTTGCCATTTGTTTTAAGATAGCTTGTTCTATAAATACACCATCTGTATCTGAAAAACAGATAAGTTCGGTGGTTATCCCATTTTATACCTTCCTTGAATCCTTGTACACCCACAACTATATAGACCATTCTCTAATTGTCTCCTTGTATCAAATATCGCTTACAACAACAACGTAGACGCCATTGTATTTGATCAAAGGCAAGGCGCGCGGCGTTGCTATTTTTTCTTAGGAATTTTCTCGGGAAAATATGAAGGAGAACGCAGGAAACCCTCTCCATCTCACGTCACTGAACCACGTGTCTCTCTTGTGCCGATCCATTGAGGAATCAATGAACTTTTACCACAAGGTCTTAGGGTTCATCCCGATTCGAAGACCTGAATCCTTTAATTTTGATGGAGCTTGGTATGCTTCTTTTAATCATCATTTTCATTATTTAAATGTTGTTTATTCAAGTTTTGAGGGAGTTTTTGGAAAATTATAAATATGTTTTTTTTTTAAAAGGTTGTTTGGTCATGGAATTGGAATACATCTCCTGCGTTCTCCTGAACCTGAGAAACTTCCTAAGAAAACTGCGATTAATCCCAAGGATAATCACATCTCTTTCCAGGTTTTTTTTATAACTTTTGTGCATAGTTTACGTGCATACATACAAGCTCTGTTTTTAGATGTTGCCTCAATAAACTTGTCTTAGATTATGAATCTGTTTGCAAAGCATTATTTCATTTATCAAGGAATAAAATCCAAAATTAGTTCAATACTAAGCTGTTAAGTTCCTGATTAACCCTGGAGGTAGAAGTTTGATGTGACATGATAACTTTGATTACAAAAAAAAAAACAGAATTTATGAGAAAACAGAGATCCGGAGAAAAGGACAAGAACAAAGTTTAAGAATTTTGAGAAAAAAAAAGAAGGTGGGGTGGGGCTTTCAGATGTGAAGTTTTGTGAGGTTGAAGTATTCATTGTTCAAATTATTGACAAGGAACCAATTCGGTTTTAAGAATCAAAACATGTTTAGTGTTGCTCTGTTTTGAGCTTATATAATTTTGGTCTGAACTATAAGAGTTGTGAATTGTGGGAATGCAGTGCGAGAGCATGGAAGCAGTGGAGAAGAAGCTGGAGGAAATGGAGATTGAGTATGTGAGGGCGTTAGTAGAAGAAGGAGGTATCCAAGTGGACCAGCTCTTCTTCCACGACCCTGATGGCTTCATGATCGAGATCTGCAACTGTGACAGCCTCCCTGTCGTTCCAATCGTAGGAGAAATGGCTGGCTCCTGCTCAAGAGTCAAACTTCACCAGATGGTGCAGCCACAGCCGCAGACTCAGATCCACCCTTAGCCATCTCTGTTCTTCTTTGTATATATACATATTGTGTGTGTATGTATCGGTGTGTTTGATCTTGGGTGTAATCAATAAGAGACCGACGTGAATCAGTGAATGTGATTCTCCTCGAGGAAATGACCATTCTTTGCTCCACATATTATAATTATATAATCAAGGGAATTAGTATGTGTATTAAGATATTATTCTCCCTCGAGAAATGCATTCTAGATCCTCAGAGTCGACATGTACATGTGAACTAAGATAAAAACTAAAGTAATATTTAAAAAACATGAATTTAATCCACTCTTATTGATTACACCCAAAATCTTAAAACTTAACAATTGTTTTTGTTTAAAGAAAGAAATAATAGACACATGTATATTGAAACAAATGAGGTTAAAGGCCTCGGGAGAGCATGTTTTCGATGGATTCGAGACGCTGGAGAAGAAGCTGATTTCTGAACTTTGTGATGAAAACTTCCGCGCACTGGTCCACGTCCATCGATGCCTTTCTCTCCACCTTCTTATCTCTTGACGTCTCTGTTATTACAATGTTAGTAGTACCTTTACCACCCTGTTTTGCCGAAGTCATCTTCGTCATGGTGTTCTTGTTGACGTTGTTCATGGTGGATGTGTGTGTGTATAAGAGTGCTTGTGTTTCTTGATTTGATTTTGGAGAGATGTTGAATTTGTTGTTTTGCAAATGCTCCGAGACCTATGTATATATAGGGGGATTTGAATATTATTTTCTTATAAGAAATAGTTAGAGTTGAAGGAAAAGGTAAGACTTTTTCTCTCTACGGGAACCATGTTTGAATGTTGAAGGAATAAAAAAAAAAATGGAATCTTGAATCTCAAGTTATATACGACTCAGAGCCAGAGGGTATTCACGAAGCACCGCCTCAACTTTATACTTATCTTTATTAATAATTTAATTCCATTGAAATAAGAGTACCCTTCAAAAATTATAATCATACATGTAACTAGTATTTTATTTTAGAACTTCAGATTATTTTTTAGGAGCGATCACACATCTCCTATACATATATGTTGTAAAAAATAATGGAGGTATATATTATATTACGTTTATAAGAAAAATATATATACATTGGCATGCACTAATCTTGCTTAATTGGTGGAATACAGCATCAAATTTAAGATTCTGCTCGACAGAAATGTAAAAGATGTTGCCTAACTATTGAAATTGACTTTGTTAATTTGTTTCTCAAGGAAGTAAGATTCCAAAAGCTAAATAAAATTGATCATTTTCCATTAACCAATTTCTTTTTTGACTTTTTTTTTTCCTTTTTAATAAACGGCAAGAATTACGGCTTACGCATCGGAGATGAGCTTTGCTAACTTACCGCCAACTCTTCCCATTGTCGCCGCTTCGATAACCCTTCCTGCTTTTTTTTTTTTTACCAAGAAGAACAACAAAAAGAAGAGATCATGAGGTTTAAGTTAGCATCTAACCTAATTCTAAACCAAACCAACAAATTTTAGGTAGATCCGTTTGAATCATATTTTATAAACATACCAAATTCAATAGAATGTTGGTTCAACTTCAAACTTCAAGCCGACGTACGTGTTGGGGTTACAACTGGCCATAATCAAACATCAATTCATTCTTTTTACACATTAACAATTACCGCACTAGTTTATGATCTTAGTTGGGAATTCAAATTTGATTTATTTATTAGAGTTTTTTTTAATTACGTAGTTACACTGTTGTGGATTGCTCCGTATAACATCACTAACGACTAAACTAGCAAGTAGACAGATAAAGCAAAATAAACAACCGAAAAAATGGCAAGCAGAGTCATCAGACAAGTAAATAATTATTCGATAAGACTCATAAGAATGTGTTGGTGTTAAAAGCTAAATAAAATTGACCATTTTCCATTAACCAATTTTTTTTTACCTTTTTTCTTTTATTTCTAATAAACCGCAAGAATTACGGCTTACGCATCAAAGATTAACTTTACTAATTCACCGTTAACTCTTCCCATTGTCGCCGCTTCGGTGCCCGTCCCACTTTTTTTTTTTTTTACCAAGAAGAACAACACAAAGAAGAGATCATGTGGTGTAAGTTAGCATCTAACCTAATTCTAAACCAAACTAACAAATTTCAGGTAGATCCGTTTGAATCATATTTTATAAATATAACAAATTCAATAGAATATTGGTTCAAACTTCAAGCCGACGTACGTGTTGGGATTACAATTTGATTATGTAATGTTATTAGCCATAACCAAACATCAATTCATTCTTTTTACATATTAACAATTACCGCACTAGTTTAGGATATTAGTTGGAAATCAAATTTGATTTATTTATTAGAGTATTTTTCTCTTCTTTTAATTACGTAGTTACTCGGTGGTGGATTGTTCCGTATAACATCACTAACGAATATATACAAAATAATAGAATTCGAAAATAATCACACGACTAAACTAGCAAGTAGGCAGATGAAACAAAAACAAACAAACGAAAAAATGGCACGCAGAGTCATCAGTCAAGTAAATAATTATTCGATAAGAGTGTTTTGGTAGTTAATAGACATAAGATTATCGAAGGAATATTATAATAGTATTGTAGATATAATATAATAAAATAGAGCAAAATAATACCCTATATTAATATGCAACTGAAACCCAGTTCATACAAATATGAAATATCTATGTTATTAGAGGGAAAAAAAATCGAAGGAACTTGGGATTGGAGTTTGGACATGCTCATTCCTCAGCAACAAAACATAATTAGAAGAATTCAGATTACATTGGGCTGTTAAGAGAATGGGCCGACATAGCGGCAAACATTAGCTGTAGTAGGCCCAAAGAGCCATATTTGAAGAAATTACCGATGAGACTCCGACCGATATCAAGCGACGGCCATGGAAACCCTTTTCAGATTCTCATTTCGTCTACTTCCTGTTTCCGCCGCCGTGACACGTCGCTCGATCCGATTCCTCATTTCGAGACCCGATTCACCACACTTGTTGAACAGTAAGCTCTATAATCAGTCTTCTTCTTCTTCCTCATCTTTGTCGACGAAAGCCGGTTGGCTATTGGGTCTGGGGGACAAGAAGAAGAAAGTGGAATTACCGGAGATAGTGGCAGCTGGAGACCCGGTACTGCACGAGAAGGCCCGAGAGGTTGACCCGGAAGAAATCGGGTCAGAGCGTATTCAGAAGATAATTGATGATATGGTTAAAGTTATGAGATTAGCTCCTGGAGTTGGCCTCGCTGCTCCTCAAATTGGTGTTCCTTTAAGGGTAAGCTCTAATTTCCCTTTTTTTTCAATTTCGAATGATTGAGTCAAATTCTAAATGGTGATGCAGATTATTGTTTTGGAAGATACAAAAGAGTATATAAGTTACGCACCAAAGGAAGAGATTCTTGCTCAAGAAAGACGTTCCTTTGATCTCATGGTAAAAGAGTTTGAATTAGACTTGTTGGAATTGTTGTTACAATTGAAATAACAATTTGAGAATGTGTTTTTAGGTGATGGTGAATCCGGTGCTTAAGGAGAGAAGCAACAAGAAAGCTCTCTTCTTTGAAGGATGTC
The DNA here is from genome assembly GCA_028015245.1 of Cardamine occulta. NCBI lineage: Eukaryota > Viridiplantae > Streptophyta > Magnoliopsida > Brassicales > Brassicaceae > Cardamine > Cardamine occulta. The sequence continues at coordinate 22,194,066 of CM051364.1, read as the reverse complement.
TGAGTGTTAATGGATTCAGAGCTGCTGTAGAGAGATACCTTGAAGTGGTAGTTACAGGCTACGATCGTCAAGGAAAGAAGATTGAAGTGAATGCTTCAGGTTGGCAAGCAAGGATTTTGCAACATGAGTGTGATCATTTGGATGGTAATCTTTATGTTGATAAGATGATGCCACGCACTTTTAGGACAGTCGACAACTTGGACTTGCCTCTAGCTGAGGTTGGTCCTAAACTCGGACCTCAATGATAGATTCTTCAAGACAAGTTGTAATGTTATCATTCTTCACTGAAATGCTCCTATATGTTGTTGAGCTTGACGCAAATATCTTCAAATAGAGGTTTTCTCGGTTTGGACCGTTTGGTTAAGATATATTATATAATTTCAGACAGAAAATATTAGTACAATTTAAGACAGGTAGTCTATAGATGGTATTGTGATGTCTTGCTAGATCTGGACAAGACACGGTGGCGACGCCGAAGCCGTTAAATGCGACGTTCAAATGGCCCTCATCCTCGGCGGGTCCAGTGAGAGTATATATAATTAGATAAAATAAAATCATCTAATCAGAGCCGTCCATTTTCCAATCAACGCAGATTGAGATTGATATTTTCTGTTCAAAGCATCAGACTTTTTCTTATCTACGATCCGCCGCCTTCTCTGCCTAAGTCGAAACCCTAGTAGATGATCATTCAGTGAGAAGTCATATGGCATATGGGCTGTTACATGATTTTTCTGAGAAAGCTGTAATTTTTTTGTCTTTCTCTCGTAACAAAAAGCGACAGCGGAAGAAGAAGAAGAATGTTGTGGATGCCGAAATCGGAAAATGATTTGTACAGAAATGGAAATTGTCCGAAAACAAAGATAGCTAATTTACAATAACCAAGAAAAATCCAAAGTCTGTGATCAAATCGAAAATGAAATTTAAAGTTTAGAACAGAGAGCGCACACAGAACCAAAAAAAAAAAAGAAGAAGAAAGGATCAAAGACAGTATACTATTAGTTCTCTTCAATTGAATCCTGCGCCTACATCGATCTGCGTTTCGGCGGCCTTTTTCTCGGATTCACCTTCTTCCCCGGCGGATTCTTCCCAAAAGCAGAGCAGCAACCACATGACGAAATTCTCGGAGACGGCGGATCCACCGCGGGAGACACTCTTCCGGTTGTTCGGTGATGCCTTTGAGCTCCTCCTCCATTTGAACGACTCCTCTCAATTCCTCCCGGTGCTCCACCGGTTTTAATCGGCTTCAGCTTGTCTTTCTCATCGCCAAGCTCCGAGCTTTCAGACATCGGCTTAGGCTGTTCATCCCGTTGACTTTCTTCTTTCTGCTCGTTTCCTGTTTTGTTAAGCTCGGCGATGAGACGATCGTCAAAGACAATACCGGAAGATCCCTGACGGCGGAAGGAGATGGTTGATCTTTGAAGACCCTCCATGGATCTTTGTTTCTCTCTCGATTTCTTCGTTTCTTTTGAGCTAAAAGAAGGGGAAAACAGAAAAAAAGTGATGATTAGGCTTATAAGTGATTAATCATTGTGTTTCAGACTTCTTCCTTCCTTTTATTTCTGTCCTCAATATTTAAATGAGGTCGGTCCACTATTTATTTATTATTATCATTGATGTTTCCGATTTTAAACAACTAGGATCCGAATTCGTAACTGTAAGCGGAATTAACGATACCATCTTTAACCGGATGATTCAAACTTTCAAACTTGTACTCTACTTAAATCGTCGTCATATGTATCGATGATTTTAAAAAATAATAATCAGAGCTAGACTGAGTTAATATCTTTTATTTTATTTATCTCCTTAATTTTATAAAATCCTAAACATTACTCCAATGGAATATAAAATAATTTAAACACACGAATATTGAATTATAATCAATAAACCTATGATGTATCATATTTGACCGATTAATTTTGTTTTTTTTATCTTTGTTGCTTTAACCGCATTATCAACACCACATATCCTCTTAAGATCCATCAGATTCATACTACTTGTTATTTTGATTTCAAATTATTGTTCCTTTTTTTAAAAAAATTGCTATTGTTTTATCAACAAATTGCGTGTTTGACCAGAAAAAAAATGATTTATAGAGTAATACGTAAAAAACGAACACAAGAATTGACTTAGAAGACATTATTTTAAAATTTTATTCTTCATTTTGGTAACCAAATCTTAAATACCAAATCTGTCGTTATAAATATGCAAGGAAAAACATTACAGAGAGGTGAAAGTGGGTCAAAGTTATTCGTTCACCAATTTGTAAACAAGTCAACATCATTGTATAACTATTCAATAATTCACCCTCTTCTATCTTTCTGTTTCTTCGATTCTTCTCAGGGTCAAACAAAACAAAACAAAACATGTGGTAGGATTAGCTCAAAGAAGACATTGGGTTAAAAAATGTGCTTAACAGAGGTGGTCATACATCTGAGTTGGGACAGCTCTGCAATGTCGAAGCTAAAAAATGCGCCTAAACGAAGTAAAAAGAAGCCCATATAATAAATAGAAGATTGAAAAAGCCCATTAAATTTTATGAAAGTAACAAAAAAATTGGTGGTTCAGCTGGGAACGAGCCAGCAGGCCATGGTGAAACTGAGTAGCGTCGAGCTGTAATCCGTCCACTGCTGAGAGCGGGAGGTGATCGCTGCTCTGTGAAACCAGCCTCACGCATTGCCCTCCACTCCAAGAACCGCCTGAGCCAAGCCTTCGCTCAACTCACAAGGATCACTCTCAGCTTGGACAGGGCAGCCCAGAACTATGCCACTACAGATCCGACCCGTGGGCCGAGGCAGCGTTCCACCAACTTATCGTCCCCACTTGGGTCATAAGCCCTCGTTACTGAGCTCGACGAGGTTATAATAAATAGAAGATTGAAAAAGCCCATTAAATTTTATGAAAAGTAACAAAAAAATTGGTGGTTCAGCTGGGAACGAGCCAGCAGGCCATGGTGAAACTGAGTAGCGTCGAGCTGTAATCCGTCCACTGCTGAGAGCGGGAGGTGATCGCTGCTCTGTGAAACCAGCCTCACGCATTGCCCTCCACTCCAAGAACCGCCTGAGCCAAGCCTTCGCTCAACTCACAAGGATCACTCTCAGCTTGGACAGGGCAGCCCAGAACTATGCCACTACAGATCCGACCCGTGGGCCGAGGCAGCGTTCCACCAACTTATCGTCCCCACTTGGGTCACAAGCCCTCGTTACTGAGCTCGACGATCAGTTTGTGATATAAGGCCATATATATACTAAAACGTTATGAGTCAAGTAGCCGATGTGGGACAAAAGAGAACCAAGTTTCTCTTTACATTTTTTTTTTTTTTTATGTCAAAACAAGTTTCTCTTTACATATTTTATGATTTTGCTGTGGAAAAAACAATGAATATTCTTCAAAGAAAGGGTCTCTTCGATGATTATCTCCTAGATTCCTCATTTCAGGTACAAAGATCATCCTGGAGTTTGTGAATTTGGCGAATGTAATTATTTTTTTGTTATACATAGAAAACTCCTCAAATCAGGGTTTCTCTGTTGAAGTCATATCCCAATCATATGCTCATTAGGCCTGTGTTCCAATTGAATTTGTGCTTCCCCTGTTCTACAATTTGCTTCTTCACTCAAAAAATTCCCTTTTCTTGTGTGGTTTTCTCAGCTGAAATGATTCTAGTTTTCTGGGGAGATAATTCAGCTCATAATTGTACAAGTGAGCAAAGAAGCTCCATTGTTATCTATCTAGCCTAAGCTGTTTCTGCATTTTCTGTCCAGCAGAAGATCAACACCTGTTACGCAAGTTTCTGGAGAAATTTCATTGATTGAGGGATTTAAAAAATGCGACTGGACCCGTAGAAGACTAATGGACCATGTGGGATTTCAGTAGCTGACAAGAAAGACAAAGGAATCCACCTAACAGAGACAAGCCACATGTTGCAACAAATTATAAAAATATCACAAGAAACGGAAAAAGAACCAAACAGAGACACCTCTTCTTGATTCTATCGCCTTACTGCTTGATGGTAAAATCCAATAGAATTTGATAATTCATGTGGAAATCTGAGGCAAAGATTCATCTCCTCACTTCAACTTGATGCGACTACTACTGGTCCAGTTTTCATCGGATCGGTTGCTTTGATAGATATGCTAAAACATTGGGTTGATTTGTGACCGTTGTTCTTCCATTTTTATGCCCCACATGTTCCTTTACTACTGTTTTCCTTTTTGTTTCTACCATCTGAGAACATAAAGGCTATTCATCATTCTGCTCAATAGCTTACAAAGATTTGTGTTTTTTCAAGAGAATCTTCTATATAAAGTTTCTAGATTCAGCTAGAGGTTTACTTCTGTCTTATTGAGGACAAGTACTGGTTTGGGAGCTTAGGCTGATGGGTGGGATTTGAGTGCAAATTTCTTGCAGTGGGTTTTCAGCTTGGGGTTACAAAAAGTTAGTTGATGTTAGAGATTCGTACTCCAAAAAGTAACCTTAAAGTTGCTTCTTTTTTTCTGAATCTGAGCTGGATTTGGAACTTTGGTGTCAAGATTTGGAAATTTTAATCTGAAGTCAAGTTCAGGTTTGTGGGGAGGGAACAAGTTGGAAACTTTTGCTAGTTCTGTCGAAGGTGTATCTGGAGTACTATCAGTAACATTTTCAGACAGAAGCTTGATGATGTATCTTCAGATATCTACCAACCCATCGCATGGCTTAGCTCATGTATGCTACTCTAGTCGGATTTTGTGTAGGGTAAGACTGAGTCGTGTTCTTGCCACACCACCATCTTCAGTTCTCTTGCAGATGGATGAAAGCAACGATCTTCTCAAGGCTAAGAAGAGTTTTTGTCTGAGTGAAGATTCGAGAAACAGTTTAGACAGTCTTTCTGCAGATTCTTTGGTCAGGCAGGCCAACACGGTGGGGATTATTGGAGGCGTTTCAAATGATTCCACTCTGAAATTTGTCAAGAAACTCGTGGATTGGAGCTCAAAAGATGGTAAAAGCTCCTTACCCTTCGTGCTTTGCTCGGACCCTGCACTCAACAAGGAGCTTCTCTTATACAAGGAGAATTCTTATCCTTCTCTATACCATAGAGCAGAGAGTACTCCGGTGGACCTAAAGCAGATTGTGGAAAATCTTAGGAACAAGAGGAGGTCTCTTGAGAGAAGTGGAGCTAAACTAATCTTACTGCCCTGTCATATTGCACATACATGGTATGATGAGGTTTGTGAAGGGAGTTCGGTTCCTCTGCTTCACATGGGTGAAAGCATTGCTAAAGAGCTGGAAGAGGCGAAAATGAAGCCCCTTGAAGCTGGGAATCCTCTGCGTGTAGGTGTGATGGCCACTAGCGCCACATTATCCGCAGGGTTCTATCAGGAGAGACTCCAAAGCAATGTCAGTATTCTGTTTTATATCCCATTGGAACAACATTCATTTATCTAAGAAAGTCTGATTCTTGTCTATAAAGCTAGTATTGTCCATTGTATGAACTGAAGTGATTCTGTGATTGTGGAAATAAGCAGGGATTTGAGGCGGTGCTTCCAGACAAGGCGACAATGGAGCACACGGTGATCCCGGCCATAGAAGCAATGAAGAGAAACGACTTGGAAGGAGCAAGAAACCTTCTGAGGATAGCGTTGCAGGTACTGCTAGTACGGGCGGTGAATGTGGTGCTGCTCGGGTCAGATGAGATGCGGGACCTATTGCCAGGAGACGATCCTTTGCTGAAGAAGTGCGTTGATCCAATGGATGCACTCGCAAGGTCTGCCATCAAATGGGCAGAGAATCGATGCTCTTAAGGGAGTTTGTGTGAGTAGTTGTGTATATATGTGAAAAGAAATATAGTCTTGCTGGGGTGAAAGATAGAAAGATCAACCCAAAGAACAAAACCAAAGTCTCAACATGTATTGGTCAACATAAGTGTGAACATGTATTGGCTTGGATGCAATGTGTAATGTCCCTTTTTATTACAGATAACTATTAGTGGAAATGAAAGGATTAAAGACCAAAAGAGAGTTTTATGAAATGTTAGATATCATCAGGAGGATGACCAGGCATGCTTGGACAGGTTGTGTTGTTAGGGTTCTTCCTGTCCAAAGGGTTCTTGTTCTTAAAATCATCGTTGTTGTCATTGTTCATTCCCAATTTGTTCTTCACTGCCTCTGATGCGTCTTGCGCCATGTTCTTCACTTTCTCCCCTTTCTGATACATCATCAAATCTTATTTCGTAAAAAAGAAAGAAAAAACAACCTAAACTACAAACAACATGTAGAGTTGATGTGTTAGTTAACCTGCTGGAGAAAGCCTGATGCTGAGCCTGAGCCTGCTTGAGAAGACTCGTTGCAATCATCCTTCTTCACCTGATACCAAACATCATTTCTCCACTTTTACACTTCTTTTTTTGTTAATACGATCACAAAAGGTACAAGTAATAGAAAAATTGAACAAGACCACTAACTTGAGCTTGGCCCACGATTTGGCCGGCCCTCACACTGAATTCTTCATTCTGTCCGCTCGCCATTTCTTACTTTTTCTTTCTTCTCAAAACAATTTCCTTTATAAATCATACAATTTCCTTTTTCTATGTGAATGCATTGCAATTTTCTCTTATCTTTAATGGCGTTCCATTTTTCAAGGAGAGCTTTTCTCTCATGTGATCCATCATTTTCTTAACCATGCTTGACTTTTTCATCCTCTTTCTATTTTTACATATACAATCTTATCCTCGTTAATGTTTTCATTTTATCAAAAAATAACAAACTCTTTTTCAGTACAAAGGTCTTTATCGATATAACCATTACGTATTACAGACTTCGTGCTCAGACTTCTTGACGGGAGATTGTACCATTTAGCCACTCTTAACAACCAATCAAAACTTTTGTCGTTTTAAGGAGCCTTCTTAATCGCTCATGTCGTCAAATCCTTCAAAATCATTGACACCATCATCTGCTTCATCCACGGAGTCGTCTGCCTCTTCATCTGTCTCCATTGCTTCCTCTGATCCTTCTCCTTCTTCTTCATCACTGTCCTCATAGATCACCGGACCTTCATCTTCTTCTTCTTCTTCTTCCAAGTCATCCACAATCTACCATTCACACATTCAACAACAAGTCAGTAACATACTATACAATCCCAAAGTTAGTGTTATCCATGCAAAGCAATCCAAGGACTTCCACTGCTTTTTTTAATTCCCGGAGTGATCCTTGGAATCAAATGCCAAATCTAACGCTACTACCTAGGCTACACATTGAAATATATAAAAATTCTTTTCCGTTTTGGGGTAAAACAAAACATACCAAGTCCAAGCCGCTTGAAACTTCTACGGCAGTATTAAGAGTCGATACACGTGATTCGATGAGCTGCACACACAAACCAATAGAAACAAATCAATGATTCACCTATAATTGACTTTCTGATATGTATCTCTAACAGAGCCACCATGGCGACTGGTAAGCACAGCCGTACAATAAAACAAGTAATTCTAACCTGATACATGGAGTTTAATGCGAGCAACGATGACTCTTGCGACATAATCCCACTAGAATGAGTAAGTAACAGACTCTTTATCCATGGAATCGTACAAGCCAAAATTGCACCCCTGCAATAAAGTATAAAAATCACCACATGAATATCAGCTTCAGAAATATACATAAACAGCTCATAGACAGAGGAAAATAATATATATCACCAACTCTCACCTTGATTGTAGTATTGGTAGAAGGGAATTTAGAAGCTTGAGTACCTCTGCTGAATTCAACTTAGCGACCGAATTAGAAATCACCTGTAATACATAGATGGAAGAATTAATAACAAAACCAGTAAACAAACAACAAGGTAAATAAACAGACAGAAAACATCTGAACCTGGTCATCTCGGTTGTACAAACAGTCTAGTAGAAGAGAGCGATCATCAGCATGCAAAGCTTGTCTAAGAAGAACGTTAACAGAGGCTGCAGTAGGAGGCTTATCATCGCTCGGAGCAGAAGCCTTATTACTCTCTTCATTGCTAAGCTTTCCACCACTTAATAAGTCAAGACTCTCAAGTTTATCACCTATTGTTGGCTCGTTATGAGCATCATTTACCAACACTCCATCTCTATCTTCATCAACACCTATATTATAGATTCATCATCGTCAAATAGGAACCCTAATATAAGATTGGCGAACTAAGTAATGAAAATCTCTAGCTGGACTAATCCAGAGCTTTATCCTCACCAATCTAGACTTATAAAATAAGCTGTAAATTTCTATATTTGATATAACCTACCAAAATCCCGCGTAGAGGGTACATCGGAATCAGGTTCAGCTCGCTTCCTGTTCTTCTTCTTGTGCTTCTTCTCTCGGGGAGGAGTATCAGCGATTTCACCTGTTGAATTCATAAAGAAGGGAATTTTACCATGTGAAAAGAGCTCAAAATTGAGCAATTAGCAAACGAAAGGGAATAGAATGGAGCAAACCTGCTCCATCAGAGGTGAGAAGTGGCTTCAATTTCTCCTTGGCCATGGTCGGCGATCGACGAAGGGAGGCGGAGAGAGAAAGAGAAGCCGACGTGGGTTTAGGGTTCTTCCTAGCATCTCACAGTTGACAACTAAAAGCTGCGGGTCGGGTCAAATTGGGTCAGTCAAAGTGCTTTTTAATATTGGGCCGAGTTTACTCAATAGTTGGGCTGAGTTTACCGTGTAATCTGTTCAAGTATCTTAATTCTTAACAGGGATTATTTTGTTTCTTTTCTGTTTTTTTTATCTGTCATCAGTTTTATTTTCTTATTTTTATTTTATAACAAGAAAAATGGTATTTCACATATTCTTTGATTATTAGTATTTTTTTTTAAATGATAATTACACTTCTCCCTTAGATTTTTTTTATACAAATAAATTCTGAAGACTACTAGTTGGAAGTCTGTCGTTGATATGAAACGGGGCCACAGCTAATTCCGTGCACCTGCATATTGCTGGCAACTGAAAAGATTTAGAAACTGCAATTTGGATTGAGGTATGTGTTTTTACTAGAAATGTATTTGCACATTTATATATTCTTATAATGATATGTATATACATGCGTGAAAAGGAGAAAAAGAAAATATGTATAGACATATATATTACAGCTAAATAGATTACGTGATTTTCTTTCTTTCATCCCACATAATAAGAAAGATAATATTTGTAATAAGAAAATACAGAGTATAAAGAAATACATTTTTGGACACAACAAATTATTTTAGATATTAAAAATTTGAAAATAATAAATACTTAAAAAGCCAAAAGTTAGCTTTACAATTTATATGATATGTTTTAATCTTCTTACTCTTTCTTTTTTTTTGTTATATTAGCATAAAACATATATATTTTATGATCAACAGATCTGAAATATATATGAACCACATAATTTTATGATCTATCATATCATTTTCTGAAAGTTAAGATTAGATTTAGTTATTATACATAGAAACAAAATATGAGTAATTATTCTAAACAATCCTTTCTTGTAGTATATTTTCTAGGAATGATTTGAATCTAATGAGATTTTAGTTGTAATAGATTTGAGTGAAAGGAAAAAGAAAAAACATAATATTCTAAAATTTGTATGAATTATTTTATATTGGCGCGACACGTAAAAATGTAAGGAAATCCAAAAAAAAACATAAAAAGCCGTTTAAAAGGAAAGAGAAAGAAAGTCAAAAAGACAGATGTGGTTAAATGGCAAGAAAGTAGAGAGGGTGGACTTAGAAAGAGGGAAGGGGTATTTGCGTCATGTTTGAAAAGACGTCTGGACGCCTATAAAAACCCCACCGGCAGCAATCTCACATTCACGCACGCGCTTCCATTTTTATTTTCTTTCATCTTCACCGTTTCATACGAAACTCTTTACGAGGAGGCCTCTCTCTCTCTCTCTCTACTTTTCTCTCGCTAAGCCTCTTTTTATTTCTTCTTCGGCCAAGGTTAATTATTTTCTTTTTTCTTTTATGGCCGATTTGATTAGGCTTCGGGTCTCTCGATCCGATGATGTTCTGTCGTTTTGCGGTTTGTGGATGTGATCAGAAATTTCTGGTCTTTTATTTCGCGTTTGATTTGTTTGTTTTATTTTTTTGGGCGAAAAGCGCATAGAATCGTCGAATTGCAATCGAATTGATCTGTTTTTTTTTGTTAGAAATCGAATGTTTATCCGTTCTTGAGAGGATTGAAAAGTCCATAACTGTTTGCGATAAGTGAATAGTTTTCAATTTAATTGACCAATAATTTATTACAAAATCTACTCTTTATTGTTTTGAGTTTAAATCATCGTCTTCTGCTATTCGATTATCATGACTCGAGAATATAATCTTCAGTAGTTCATGCTCTATTACCTTATATTATAGACTGATTTGAGCTCTTCCTTGTTCTGTTTCTTGAATTTGCATTGGCTTTAAATGTGATGATATTATCTGTGTCATCTTCTTGTGTGTTTTAGAGGATTGGGTCTAAGTGATCTCTGCATTTTTCAATCATGTCTTCTCTATATACATATGTTGATTGCTGAGATGTCGAATATTAACACTTTCTCTATTGCTTTCTGTGTGTAGGATGCACAAGGAAAGACGGAAGATGCCGGTTTCAAGCAACAGAAACAGGGTTTCGCCTTACCCACTTCGCTCTTGTAGGAACAAGAAAGATAAAGAAGTTGTTGAGTCACCTGTTGAGTTAGAGAGTGTGAGTGAATGGGAGGATGTGAGGTGTGTCATCTGTATGGAGCCGCCTCACAATGCTGTCCTCTTGCAATGCTCATCCTTCTCCAAAGGATGCCGTGCTTACATGTGTGACACAAGCGCCCGTCACTCCAATTGCTTTAAGCAATACCGCAGAAACAACACCTCAAGCCGTTGCAGTGGCAAGACTTTAAACTGCCCATACTGCAGAGGAGAGGTTCATGGGACAATGAAGTCGACTTGTGCTCGGAGATTCATGAATGCTAGACCGAGGTGCTGTTCTATGGACAAATGTGATTTCTCGGGGACCTATGCTCAGCTGAAAAGTCACTTGAAAACTGAGCATCCGGGTTTCACACCGCCAAAGTTGGACCCTTGGGAGCAACACATGTGGGAGCAATTGGAGAGAGAGGCTGAGTACCTTGAAATGCTTAATGCTCGTCAGAGATGGGATGCAGAACAAAGATTGTTGGCGAGCTCTCTCCATCAGCTTCCGTATCATCATCCCATAATTGATCTCAACCTTGATGCCTTCATGCATGATCTGTTTCTTGGTACAAACATGGAGAGCTCAAGGAGCCAAGCAAGCGCTGCCAATTACCCTGCTCACATAACCCCATTGGAGTTCCATGGGACCATGTATCCCAGATGGACTCCTTGAAGATTCAAGTGCCGAGTTTATGATGAAATCATCCAAAGTTTTGATGTCTCTTGATTATTTATTTATCCAGAATGTAATGATTTTTAGCGACATCAGCTCTTGGTCTAGGCATAAATTTTATTGTTTGTACTTTAGTTTCTGTTAGTGAAGTATTCATTAGCTTGGGCTCATCTTTTGCCGATTCAAAGGTCTCTGTTTAATCAAAATATTCACATTCTTCAATATTTGTTATGGTTGCATCTTAATTCTTACATGAACATGTATTCCATCAACTTGTTCAATTTCTTAGCTCCATTTAGTTTTCGAATCTGAAACTCACATATCAAAAATGTTACCGGAAAAAAGAATATGAAAAATATCCGGTGACAAATAGTACAGAAAACATAATCAATGATTGTTTGGAACAGAACACAAGTAACGAAGAGTGTACTCATTGGAAGAACACATATCTGCCAGGTCCTGGTGGGCTCTGGTGATTGCCTTCTGCATCGATCTCAGTGCAGGCAATAGATTTCTGTAGTTTCGCTGAATGGAGCTTCCGTGTGCCTTGCAGATTTCCTGCACATAAAAAGACAACACAAAGTTTCATCAGGTTAAGAACAGTTGAGCAGAGATTAACCAAAAAAAGAAGCGGAAAAGAGTATTACCTGACACCAGTGAAGTATAAACTCCAGATGAGGACAGTTCTCAAGCAGATCCACCAAAGCTTCCATAAGCCTTTCTAAGTATTTCTGGCGGACAGAGATTGCAACAGCTTTTATGTCTGCAGGGGCTACAGCAAAGATGCATTTTTTGATGAGGCTGTCTTCGTTCAAACGCATACTCAGAGTAAGGGCTCTGCTCACTTCTTCCTCTTTTATGGCAGCTTCAACAGTCTACACAAACAACAAATTAGATTTGCTTTTCAAAACCAATAATCAGAACTATAACCACCACCAGCAGGTTACAAAAGACTCACCTCTGGGGTAACGTCTATGTCAAGATCGGTTGGATCAAAGATAAAGGATTCGTCGATTGAAAAGATGAGGACTCCTTCTGTTGTTGCAGCTGCAAAGCTCCTTCCAGTTGGGGAAATGCTGAGGCTTTTTGTCCGGATAATGGGCCTGCCGCGGTTAGGCCTGGATCCAGGCAGATCGTAGCCTAAATTACCCCGAGACTGTTTATCAATGCCACCTTCTTCATCGCTGTTGTCATCATCGATCAGATCCATTGGTCCTGCTTCTGTCATATTCTTAGAGTTCAAGAAGTCAAGAATTCCATCTAACGAGAGATTGCGGGATATCTCAAACCGGCGCAGAAGAACCTGAAAACGTAATAATCCAGACATGATAAACTTTTTTTTTTATAAGAAAAACCTGAGCTTTAAAAATCTGCATCAAATTTTTTGAAGCCAAGAAACGCGGAACTCCAAGAAGAGCTAATGAGCTAACCTGATCCGAGATGTCATACATGCAAATATATCTGCTAGTTCCTGCTGCTAGAATATAGCCTCCATCAGCGGAAAAGCACAAGGTTGTAAAGCACTTTCCAGAACTTGAATTAGCTGCAGACCGACGGTCAGTCATGACCCGACCTCCAGCAATATCTCTCCGCCCCTCTATGGTGTACATCAAAACGCCTTCAATGGTGTCCCAAAAATGGATCTGCCCATCTAACGTACTCGAGGCTAATTGTTTTCCATCAGGACGGAAAGCAACTGTTAGAACATCGTGGTTGTGTTGAAACGTCTCCACGGTGCCTTTGCTAGAAAACACATCCCATAATCGAACCGTATTGTCCCATGAGGATGAAGCTAAAATTTGCTGCAGGGAAAAAAGATATGAACTAATTATTAAGGCATGTAAGTTATAACACCATAAGCCAGAAGTATACATAACTCCATTAAGTTCTACGTCATTAGCTAGCATTCACATATTTAGCGTCAAGAAACAAAATATAATTGGACTAAAAGAAATATGCATATTACAGTTTACTTACCGTTAAGGGAGAAAACATCAACCCGTGAACGGGAGCCTCATGCCCACTCAGAATATCCTTAATTTGCCCAGTCTTCTTGGACCATACAAAAATCTGCACATAGAAAAGTATAAAGTGATTCACCTCACCAAAAGAAACTGTGATTTAGAATTTGTGAGTATGTGACCAGAATCAGTAGAGGCCTAAGTTGAATTACCTCGAATGAATCTAGGGTTCCAGCACAGACAATGTCACCACTCGGGTCTGCTGTCAAGGAAACAAACTGCCGGGGTGTAGGGGTTGTGTATGTCTTGTAGTTCTTGTATCTTTTAAAATCCCAAGCACGGACAGTGCCGTCCAGAGATGCACTTAAGAGGGAGTGGTTGTCAGCCATAAAATGAAGAGCAGTCACTGCGTTGGTATGCTCGGTGAATGTGATGAAACATGATCCTGACGTAACATTCCACACCTGAAAATTGCAACATTATAAAACACACGCTGGTTAAATTCAGAAATAAATGAGAAACATGGTATAGAACATAATAGTTAAGTCTTTGAGATTCTAATACCTTGACTTTGTTATCATCAGCACCAGTTGCCAAGAACTGCGAATCGGGTGAGTAAGTGACACAGTTGACATCAAAATAGTGTCCTTGTTGCTTCAGTATATAGCTTTCAGATCGCCACTCCCAGACTAACAGTTGCCCGAGTTTGGCGCAACCAAAGGTCAGCCAATTACCACGCTCATTAAAGACAGCTGTTGTTAGCTTCTCCCTGGAAACAGACAACAGGTGGATACAGATGAAATCTGGCATCTGATAAATCCCGAAAACACCATTTGAGAACCCCACCACAACCATGTCGAGCCCCTTGTGATAGTCACAAGCTGTCACCTTTGCTGATCCCTGATTAAACCCATCCTTCCTCAACAAAACCCATTTCCCTCTATGCAGATACTCTTCATCATCTTCTCCTTCTTCCTCCGAATCACGATCTTTACCGTCATACTCTTTTCTTTTTTTCATATCAGTGCCAACACCACCGCCATTTTCAACCATCACCTCATCATCCCTTTCTGGAGTATCAGGGGACGGTGGCTCAGAGTGGTCATCCATTTTGATATCCTTTGCACTATATCCCCAACTAAAAATGTAACCATCCCGTGCAATCGTGAAAGCCCTGTTGACCTTATTAGTCACTTTATCAACACCAAAGAAGCAACCCACAACAGAATCTCTATGACCCAGAAGCAAAAATGGCTTATTTAAAACACCCATCAACTTTCTAACGCAAAACAACCTAGCTGCTAAATCCTTTGAGCCGACGAGCAAATAATCAGAATCCAAACTCCATTCCAAGGAAACAACTTTATCATCAGAATTAGCAAAAGTCCTAACCAGCTCAAAGGCGAATTCCGCTCGCCTGAAACCAGGTGATCGCCATATCTGTATCAACTTCCCAATTCCAACAGCTATAAACTTACCATTAGGGCTGAACTTCAAGGCACTGACTTTATCCTTGAAGGTCATTCTGTGAAGAACCACTTGTCGTAGCAAGTTGATGAAGAGGCATCGGTTTTTTTCATCGACGGCGACTAGGAAAGTGCCGTCGGGGGAGGCAGCGATGCGACAGATGTTGGAAGATGTCTCCACCGAAAGAGTAACTGTATGGTGCTTGTTGAGGTCGGTGACGGAAACACGATTACCGACCGGTGAAATTAGCTGAGTATTCTGCGTGATGACGGCGTTACCACCTCTGTAAGGGGCACCAAGAAGGTTCTGGAATCGGTAGTTCATGGTGTTCAGATCCCAATCAAAGTCTGGAGAGAAATGAGGAGGCGGAGGATAGATATGCCGGAGGGGAAGATTACTGCGTTAGGGTTTAACAAGGGTTTCAATTCCTCTATAAAATTGGGAAGGCGCAAAACCATGGGCATAATTGTAAATTTCAAGGGGCTAAAAAAGTTTTTAAAAAACAAAAAGGAAAGGATCACGATTCGGGAGATTTGAACCCGACGTGAATCGAACACGCAACCTTCTGATCTGGAGTCAGACGCGCTACCATTGCGTCACGGATCCTTGGTGCTATAAATCTCATATATTAAATAATTAACCGTATAATAAATTTTATAATGCGAATTTTGAAAAGAACATTTAAATTGCACAAGCTATCCTTTTCTTTTCTTTTACACTAACTTAGAGCAGCTCCATCGGTGGTCCTTAGCAAGTTTCTTAGTAAGTTTCTTAACTTTTAAGCATTAAAATTAAATCTAAAATAATTAAATTGGTAAGGATCGATTCTTAGCTAAGATGTTTTGGGATTGTTAAGAAACCCTACTCTGTCACCTTCTCATTGGTTGAGAGGAAAAAAAAAATTACGACAAGCAAAAAAATCACATTTCTCTCTCGACTCTCCAAGTTCTCTCTTGACTCTCCAAGTTCTCTCTCTCGCTTCTCTCCCGAATCCAATCTCCCAAATCTCTCGCTTTCTCTCTCGCCTCTCTAAGCTCTGATTAATGTTCACCGGATCATCCTCTCCACCGCCGTGATTCCTGCCACCCCAAATCGGACTCTTGTGGGGGATCATCCGCTTCATCTCCTCCGAATGTTGGGATTGATATTTTTTATAGGAATATAGTTGATTTGGGGATGAGATTCTTCTGTGGGAACACTGCATATCCTCAGAATTTTGATATGGATCTCTCTAACGATCAAAAGGTATGGTTTTAATTTTGGATTATTTTAACGTTTTGTTTTGAAAAAATCCAAATGTTGATGATTGATTGTTTTGGTGTTTTGGTATAGATTATTGTATAGGAGAAAGCAAAGAGGTTTAAGAAGAGTCTGAAGCAACCAAACAAGCCAAGTTCAAGGTAATATCTTATCAACTTCTACGCAAATTAGAGATTGTTTTATCAATCGATCATCCTATATTGAATTTTCTAGATTAGGTGTATATATGTGGCTTGTGGATGATAAATTTGAGTGTTGATGGTTAGTTTTTTGAGCTGAAAATTGAGTAGATTTTTCAATAGTCTTCTTGTTCTTTTAAATACTTTTTGAATCTTTTTGTGTGTTTGAATATTCTGCGATTGGGTGTTTGAATGAGCTGCGATTAGTTTTTGGTTGTGGTTAGAAGAAATTTAATTTCTTTTAATTAGATTAGTTTCTGGTTGTGGTTAGAAGAAATTGTCTAAATGCTTTAAATTGATTTGATTGTCTACATCAAACTTGAAGAGATAGATTAGTGTTTAGTTTATTGTGTGTTTGCTTTAAATGGATTTGTTTGTTAGTTGCCATTCATTGCAAAGTGTTATGTCACTTTGCTTTGAATTAAACACAATGAAGACTTTAACACATAAACTCAAACTCTTCCTTCTCTTTAAACACTAAACCAGACCCTTTCTTTCTTTTTTCTCCTTTCAACACCTAATCGATGGATCCTCTTGAAACCAATCTCTATAGTCATGATTCTGGTTTTGTGAACCTCTTAACTAGTCAACAATCAAACCATCCTCTTGAAACCAATCTCTATGATGATGATCAAAACTTATCTCAAGACAAACCTAAGGAGCAACGATCAAGAAGGAAATGGTCATAGATTGAAGACGTGGTGCTCATCAGTTCTTGGCTCAATACTAGTAAGGATTCTATTATTGGGAATGAGCAAAAAGGCAATGCATTTTGGTCATGTATTGCAACTTATTATGCTGCAAGCCCTAAGCTAGCTGGTGTGGAAAAGAGAGAGTCAATGCACTGCAAGCAGAGGTGGCAGAAGATCAACAATCAAGTATGCAAATTTGTAGGTTCTTATGAGGCTGCAAAAAAAGAGAAATCCAATGGACAGAATGAGGATGATGTCATCAAGCTGGCTTATCAGATATTCTTCAATGATTACAAGCTGAAGTTCACACTTGAGCATGCTTGGAGAGAGCTTAGGCATGATCAGAAATGGTGTTGCTCTTCATATACAAAAGATCATCGACAATCAAAGAGGAGAAAGTTTGATGAGCAATCTACACAGTCATCAAGCTCTGTCCCACTAAACCATGAAGAGGTTCAAGCTCGTCCACCTGGTGTTAGGGCATCAAAAGCCAAAGTTAAAAGATCTGCGAGCAAGGCAACAACTGTGAAAGAAAAAGGCAAAGACCTAGAGGAGTTTAAGAGTATGTGGGAGATAAAAGAGAAAGACTATGAAAGGAAAGAGAAACAAAGCAAGCTTACAATGCTTGAGAAGCTCATTGGAAAAACTAAGCCACTTACTGATATGGAAATGGCAATAAAAACAAGCTAATGAATGATTTCTAGTCAAATGAATGATTTCTATGTAATATATGTAACATTGTATGATAAGCTATGGTTTCTATGTAATATATTCTCGATTGTATGCTTCAGTTCTTGTTTGTATGCTTCAGTATCCCTATGTATGATTCAGTTCTTGTTTATAGAATTAATTTTGTGGTCTATGTAATATATTCTCAATTGTATGATATGATATGTAAAAGGTTTTGATGTTGTATGATAAGCTTGGTGTGCTAAACAGGTTACGATTGATGTTGCTAGTCTTGTACTATTGTTTTATTCTACTAGCAATACTTTGTTTTTGTGTCAATCATAAGTGTTTGGTTTAAAAAAGGTTCCTATGTGAAATTGTAGTTTGTAGGTTCCCTTATAGAGCATGAAGAAAAGGTTTTACTTTGCAAGCGTAAAAGCTGG
Organism: Cardamine occulta; assembly: GCA_028015245.1. Taxonomy (NCBI): domain Eukaryota; kingdom Viridiplantae; phylum Streptophyta; class Magnoliopsida; order Brassicales; family Brassicaceae; genus Cardamine; species Cardamine occulta. The sequence continues at coordinate 22,176,078 of CM051364.1, read as the reverse complement.
AGCCACTGGGAAGCAGAAGGAGCAATGAGGGAAACTTGGGAAGAAGTTGGAGCCACTGTGGAAGTTACTTCACCAGCAGAAAATGTAAATTTTGAGACGTTTTTTAGTTAATTCAAAAAAAGAAAATCTTAAGAACCTCAAGGTTCTTAACCAATGGAGCATCAATTTTAGAAGAGTTTCTTAACTTTTGCTTTTGGAATTTTTTTATTATAAATATAGTTAAGAACCCATTATAAGAGCTAAGAGCATGATCAACGCAGGTTCTTAAATGGGTTTCTTAGATATTTTCTTAATTAATTTAAAGATTAAATATAAATTTCCTTAAGAACCAATTCTTATTTGGGATACTTAAGAATCGATTCTTAATGTGTCTTCTCCCAAAACTTTTCCAAAACTCTCCCAAATCTATATCTCAATCACATCTGTAACTCATCGGAGCTTCTTGAATTCGTCTTCGAATCGAATACCGATTCATCTTGTAGCTTAGGTTCTGAGAAGGAGGAAGGTACGAGGCGAGGGATATGGATTGGGACAACATAGCTGCTGAGGATGTGATTGAGGCGTTGAGAGAAGTTGAATGGTCGACGCCTCCTCCTTCATTCGGCGAGTTCTTCTCTAGATTCGCGTTCCCTAGCTCTTTCTCTAAATGGAAGAGCCGTCTCAAATGCAATCTCTACTAGTATTACTCTCTCTTTCTCCATTATTCTCTGCATCTCTTCCGTTTCAGCTGTTTTTTTTAATCTTATGTTGATTGTTTACTTCTGTTGTTTATATGTTGTAGCTATTTGACGAATTACTTTATCCTGTTGATTTTCGTTCTGGGTAAGTGAAAAGGTTGGGAATTTGGGAATTTAATTCAGATGTTTTGCAGTTTGCTAACAAGTTTTTTGGTTGAATCAGGTCTTGCGCTTATTACTAGACCACTTGCTATTGTGGGTGCTGCTCTTACAGCCTTAAGCATAGCTTTCCTTAATGATAGGTATTATCTCCGCTGACTTCTTTTAGTTTTCAGTTTATATCTCTACTCTCCAATGCATTTGAGGCTTCATGGTAATGTAAAGTTGGTGTACTTTCGCATGAATTGGAAGATATTAGGCTACTTTTTATACAATGGTTGCTCTTGAACTAGATTTTCAATGTTGGATTTGATAGGTTTTATGATTTTGGACCTTAATATCTGAGTGTTTCAAGGTTGCCTTATTCCATTTGTTTTCGCATGAGTTGGAAGATATTAGGCTCCTTTGTATTTAATGGTTGCTCCTGAACTGAATTTTAGTATTTGAGTTGATAGTTTATATGATTTTGGTTCTTAAAATCTGATTTCTTCAAGGTGATCTGTTTCATTCCCTTTGTGGTGGTTTGATGTTCATGTTAGTATCCGCAAGTTTTGTAGTATGTGGTGCGTGTTTCCTAGTAGAATCTATTGGATGTTCAAGGTTAAGGGGGTTAAAATATTTTCTTTTGCAGTTTTGCAGCTACTTTTAATGAGAAGTTTATAAGGACTATTAGGCATTTCTCCCCACACTTGGCTGCAAAAATGAGACCTCCCCAAATTTTTTTTTTTAAGCACCCTTAATAAAATTCTCCCATTGGAGCATATACAAAATGGAATTCTTAACAGAGATGCTTAAAACAACTTTAATAATTAAATATATGCTAAGCATCACATAAGCACCCCTTGCATTGATCATGCTCTAAGGGGCTCTTAAGTAATGGAGCTGCTCTTAGTAACTTTTTTTTTTTTTTTTGATAAAACCTAACGTAGTAACTTAACAAAGAGAATTTCCAACTACACAAATTATAAAAATTAGTTTTGATTAAGAAAATGAATATGAACACAATGAAGAAGCTCAACTAGAAGTTGTTAAAAAATAGTAGTATTTAATTCGTATATTTTCTTGGAAGGTTTTGCCATTTCATTGCTAAGAATACTATATTGACAAACACACATCATCTTAGATTTAAGAACAGAAAAGCCACAGATAATCTGAGTTCTACAAGACTATATATATGGTTTTGTATATGATCATGATCATCACTTGAAAGAATTATCTTTAGTTCTTCTTGTTGATAAATCGCTCACTCTCTCGTCGTACTCATGTCCCCATCCCCTCCTTTTACTATCTCCTTGGGGTAAATCTGCAGGTTTTTTTACAGCGAACATGAGTCTATGTAATTCTTTTTTACAAAGGATTCATTTCAAGGATCTATAACAAAACCTGGTTGCCTTTGTCTTCGTTAAGACTGACTGTACGGACTTTAAGCTCGCCTCTACTTGTTGTTTACTCATCTAAAATCTCAGCATCGCCCTCTTGTTCGCCTCTCCTCGAGTCAGTCGACTTTAAAGAAAAAGGTTAATTCAGCATTAGTTTAAATATTTAAGGCTATTGTAGATGCCTTAAATGACAAGAAATAACTCCCGAGATTAGTCTCAAAAGTGTAACATATTATAAAGATATGGACTCACCCGGAAAGACAGTTCTAGCGGGTTTCTAGGAGTCCCGGGATTTCCTCGTACTCGGCGGCATCGAGTTCTCGGAGATGGACCGGGTTAAAGAGCTTTGGGAGAAGATACTGTCTGATGGCTATTAAGAGGAAGAAAGGAACCGGAAACATGATTCCAGCCACCGGAATCCACGTCACTCCGTAGCACAGCCCAAAGTAGAACATCTGCAACAGTGTGAACGTAGCCATTGACTTGTACGGAACTTTCTCCACAAACGACGCGTGCGCTCCCTCCAAGACCCTGACAACAACAACCATCACATGATCAGTTTTGAAGGAAATCTGTGAAATAAAAAACAGAGCATTTTCAGAGCACATACTTGAATCTCCGGCTTGTTGGGACAAAGAGAAGCATTGTGCGTTCGAAGAACTGATTTCCTGGGAGGCTATCGATGGCCATGTAAGCGAAATATCCCCATAGAATCGAAGTCGGTATGAGTTTAATGGCCGGCATTGCCAATACTGCACCTGCCACTAGCACTGACTGCAATAGGTTGCTCACTCTCTGCTCATTGACTCGAACAGGCAAGTGAGCGTCAAGGTGCTTCTCTGGATTGAAACCACTCTCTTTGTTTCTATCTCCTTCTACCTCATTGCGTTTCATTACTGCTTCTTTCAGCTCTTGCAGCTCAATTATCACAGTTGGGTCTGTCCGAGCCTGTTTTTAGAATTAACAGCTTATGAATTATGATTCTGAATCTTCATTTTTCTATTACCAGAACATTGAAATATGAGTCTAGTACTTACAAGTGGGTTTTTGTCCATTTCTATGAAGACTTCTTGCATATTCTCGTACACTTGAGAGGAAGTTTCTCTTTTCCTGATGCTTTCTTTGGCCGTCTTTACCATCTTCCTCCGGATCAACTGAAAATCAAACAGGTTCATTAGGACCAGCGTAACGTGAATATAGATTGTTGATTAACTGAGTATTAATTAAACCTGTCGTTTAAGAACAGAGAGGCTTTTAGTATGCATTGGAGACTGAGGGAGGACTCCATTAGAAGGAGGCAGACCGAGCAAACCACAGATCAGCGTCTGAAAAAAACACACAGTATTGGATATTTTAACCAGAGATTCAATGTTGTTAAAAGTTGAGATTTCATAGAGAAAGAATTATTGATTATTACCATGAACCCCAACAAGAGAATGTCGTAGTGATATGCAGAAGGGTTCTTGAGATTGAACTCCTTCTGCTGCCCAAGCTGCGAGGCAACGCTGTGATCAAAGAAGTAGAGCCCTGCGATCATCACCGCGGGTATAAACGCTGCGAAAATGTAGCCCGGAGAGACTTTCCCCATGTCCTGCACAGACCAAAGCCAGGTCTTAGAGAGGCTCAGGTGATGAAATTAAGATCTAATATATAGTGTTTGAGTTGTAACCTTGATGACAGTCCAATGTGATAAAGAAGCAGAGTCCCACGGAAGAGGACTAAAGAGTCTTCTCGGGACACCAGAGGGGAGATTTGATGGCGTACTGAAAGACAATGCTGTCCAAACTACAACCATCAAGGGAACTCCATAGTCTGCGACGAAGCTTCTGCACCATCCTTTTCAAGAAATCAGAGTTTTAAGGGCTCGTTTTAATTTTACACAGAAATGAGTCAAATGACAAGCAAAGCATGAGAAGATTAAATCTGTCTTACCTGTTCCGTATGGCCAAGACCTCGCTTTTCTGCTCTTTAACGCGGTGTAAAGAAGGCCAAAGGTGAAAATGAGACCGAGAAGTCCGTTTGTATATAGCCATTCAAACTGATACTTTTCAAGTTTTGAATCCTCATCTTTTGGCATCCCAAATTCACTCACCATACCCTGCAGTTTCCATTAGAAACACGTATAGAATAAGCTTTGACTTTAAAACAAATTCACAATTCAAAGGTGGTTGAGCTTTTTGATATTTACACCTTAATGGCTTGTTGGATGAACAGAACGGAGATCAACATACCAAACAGCTCACCGGCGACCCTCGTAAACCGGTTAATGATATCAGCCGCATTGAGTATGGCCATTAGGAACAATAACAGAGCCGTCCACACACAAACCCTTCAATTTAACACCCAACAAAACCATAAATAAAAAAAACTACAACTTTACAGAAAAAACAAAAGAGAAGAGAGTTTTTTTTTGGAGTAATTACCAAGCAGCCCAAGCTAAGTAGAGATGTTTGCCCAATTCTGGTCTTCCTATAGCGAAGTTGTATAAGTAAACGTACATTAAGACAGTTGGTTCTGCAACGCCAAGTATCAACAATGGCTGTCCTCCCAATATTGAGTGTATCACTCCACATAAAGCTGTTGATGCTAACGTTTCTACTGTGCTCAACGCTCCCTCTATAATCACCAAGATATATATTTCAAAACAAATTTTATTTGGATTAGCTCTTGAAATCAGAGAATGCAAAACTAAAACCCAAGATAGACCAAACGTATGTAACTTGAAGACTATTGTTCCACCAAATAAACGTGAACACAACACCGTAAAAAAAATCAAAGAGAGATAAATTCAAAGAAATAATAGACCTGTGTTGCGGCTGAGCTGCTCGCCAAAGGCGATAACCGGAAGCGCAGAAGCGAAAAAAATATATGTCGTCGGTGCTAAAATCCTGCAAAACCTCACCAAAAAGTTACGATTATGATGCTTTTTTGTGTCAGAAGTAATCTAATTCTGAGTTTTGTAAGAGTTTCATCAGGGTTTAAGTACCCGAAACCAGAACGAAGACCAGCGACCCAGTCTTGCTTGTAACACAAGGCTCTTCCTCTGAGATCTGCTATGATACCTCGAAATAGCTTCTTCGAGCTATCCACTCTTAGTTCCTCCATATCCAGAATCACTCAGAGACTCTAGAACTCGTCGCTCTGTTCAGACTTTTAGCCTTCGGTCCAGTTTTTATGACCTATACCACAAAAAAAGAAACCTATGTATATATATTATGTTAATATACTATCAATGACTTCAAATCTTGCATTTAGCTGACTACATTAATAAAATTAATATTCATATTATATTTTTCTAGATTTGTGACGATTCAGTCTTTTCCCACCAACTATAAAAGAAGAACTCCATATATAGCCTTTTTTTGTTCTTTTGTTACTTAGTAGTACGTAATGTCAATTTTCTATGCTTTTATGAGATTAGGAAAACGCAATGTGCCCAACACAAATTAGAGAAACATCACAATGCACAAAACAAGCAAAAGTAATGAATTTTTCTGTTTATGACAAAGATCTTGGTCTTTTCGTCTCCTCTCTGATAAAGAAAACTTTGAACTTGCATATGCACTCCAAAAAAATAAAAGGAATCCTATTTTATGAATCAACCACATTAATTAACTATCAGTCGTAAATTGAATCTACCCCCTTTTTATTCACAGGAAGAACAAAAAAAAACAAAAATTTATATACGTTTGACATTGAATTTAGTAGTTTCAAATTCTCACAAAACATAATCAGACAAATAAAGGATTAAACAAAATTCTTAAACCAAAAAAAGGGGATTAAACAAAATCAGACAATTTATCAAAAAAAAAAAAAAATAGACAAAGGAATTAACATGCAAAAACTCAGAAATTGGAGTCATTAGGAGGAGCAAACTACCGGCGACGAGAGAACCACCGGAGCTGAAGAAACTGTGTAGCGATTTATAGGGTTTTGGAGGATTTATAGGTCAAAAACGAGGCAACGGTCTTCTGCTTTACTATATAAGCGGACATAAAGACGAAGCAAATAGAGAGAGGGCCCATTTATACACGTATTTTTGTTGGGCCTACTGCCACGTGTCAGTGATCGACTGGTGGATTCTTACCTCCGTGATCTTGACGCATTTAAACACTTGTTCTTTTGATCTTTTCCCATGAGACAGTAACAAATAGAATAAGAGCTCCTTCTTAATTTATTTACTTTTGTTGAAAATTTTAAATTAATATCTTTCTTTTAATTTTGTTTCCTTCGTCTTCATCTTTCTATGTTACGTATTTGACTTATTTCCAATTTCAAACATACCAAAATCTTTGAGCATATCTTCTTTGCTTAAATTGCTTTCAACTCTTTAGAAAATATAATCTTCCATGTTGTGCTTTTTTTCTTTTGTTAAAACAAAATGATATTCTTTTGTAGTGACTGTAACTGTGAAACATAAAATGATTAAGATTTCTCAAGAGGGTAATTTGTGTACCACCAGGATATGTGCAAACTTGTTGTTAAATTGATTTATATTGTTAATTTCATTCTTCTTTAGTCACATTAGTTTTTTCCCATTTTATGTTCATCAAGTATTATTAAAGAGGCTTGGTGCAGTGTGCTATGTAAAGATGCATGTCTCGTCATATGCGAGTTTCAGTTTTTTCAAGGAACGAACCCAACCCGAGTTTTAAGTTCTAGGGTTAGACATTTATATTGAGATTTTTAACCCACTTGAACCAATTTGATCCGAGATTAAATGTGTTTAATGTCGTTACTAACAATAACAAATATTTGAATTTTTAACAAAAAGGATTGGGCATTTTCTGGCTAATTTAAAAATTTGGTATTGTTTTTTGAGTTAGTTACAAAAAAGGGACCAATTTTGCTGTGACATTCGGAATAAGCCACAATCCTGAAGCCACTCGGAAAAAGCAACTTCTTCATCGGGTAAAAGACTGATTTATCCTGCTATTGCATCGTCACCAACTTCAGCTCTCACGCGCTTTCTGTGTAAAGCTAACGAGGTTAAAATTAACAAATCAAATCTCCACCGGTCATCACCGATCAATTTTTAGAAAATCTGAATCTTCCTCTTCAAATAACTACTTCTTCTCGATTCCGCTAATTTATATGAATCAATTGAAGAATCTAACACTCCCAAATCGAAAGCGCCGTTCTATGCTCAATTGAAGAATCCGGGTATGTTTGATTTCGCCTTCTCTCAATCACACTGTACTTTAATCTCTCCTTCTCCTCGCTCTTTGATTCTGTTTTTACTCATTCTATTTGCTATGCTTACCGTAAGTTGTTTTAACAAGGTATTTTTATGCAGATCGGACTGGAGCTTTCTATGAGAAAGACGCCTCGGAGGCTGGGTTCAGGAGGGGATTTGGCCAGATCGCCCATAAGAGTCAAATAAGGGGACTATCGGGGAGACCTATATCCGGAGTTGGGTGTTTAAAACCCTAATTTTTGCAAGTTCGGAACATAATTTCATGTAATTTCTGATTTCAATTATTTGTTATTGATAATTTTTAGTAGATGTTGACTCTACAGATCGGGATTGTAAAAAATCTGGAGGTATATATCTCTTTTCCCCGTTATAGGACCTTGGTGTACTTATTTTGCAACTGTTTTTTCGTTTTCATTATCTATTCTTTTGATTTCCCTTAGTTATTGTCTGTGTGTGTAGGTTTGGTTTCCTTTATGTTTTTTTTTGTTCCAAAATGGTTTTTCTTTTTTACAGAGTTGATACTGCAACACAGAGCTTAAGTCCACAAAAGATTTGTTTGTTTATGATTTCATGAGATGTAAGGTATATAATATTGTAGGTATAGGTAACAGATGTATTAGGTACTAGAGCTGGAAACGAGAAAACAAATAGGTGACACATTTTCAGTCATCATTTAGCTCTTGTTGGGTTCACTTTTAGGAAATACCATTCATGAAAGAAAACTGAGTTTGCTTGGTTTTTATACAAATATTTTCTGGATGAATTTTGAATTTTCAGAAGACTTTGTTTGCATGTTTTAGTTGGACACCAAGGTGGAAGCGTTGTGTAATCATTGGGGCACAAACATTTTCTTGGTCATCCGGATTTTTTTATGATGAACATGATCGAGAGGCTGGAAAATATTTTTATGAGTCATACTTTCTTAGCTTTCATGGTTGGACAAAATTTCTGCATCATTAGTTTTCTTTTGTACTCTTAGAATTTGTATAATTTTCTTTTCTACTTTTAAAGTTTGTATAATTGTATATTATGAATAATTTCATAAAAGGTATCAATAGTATGATATATTGTGAAGACATGTGTAATTTATACAATATTTCATGGATGAAATGTTGATTAGAAATCTATCCATTATTTTTTTATTAAGCTGTCAACTATCCATTTTTACCCATGCTTTTCAGTAGACAAATTATTTGTTGTGCATGTTTGTCCACGAGACCACAATTATGTAATTAGAAAATGGATAAATTCATGCAATGTGTTTTGTCCATGGAGTGTTATGTTAAAGTATTTAAGAGAATTTATTTTGGTTCTATATTTATAATTTAGGATCTACTTTTGTATTTTTAATTTAGGATTTAGTTTTTATGTTTAGGTTCTTTATATGTAATTTAGGGTTTATATCTCATGTTTGGATTCTGTATTTATAATTTAGGGCTTAGTTTGCATGTTTGGGTTCACTATTTTTATTTTAGGGTTTAGTTATCATGTTTGGATTTTCTATTTGTAATTTTCCATCTGAAAATTTTCAACTTTATAGTGACGCAACAGAGGCGAGCCCAAGCATCACTGTTTAAATCGTATCTCTAGGCCAGAAAATTATATAGGAAACGATCGATGGTGAGGACGAGGAGCAAGAGGAAAGCTGATGAGGAGGTCGTAGTTGTGGGGAAAGCTACCCGAGTCAAAAAGTTTAGGCGAACGTCTTCTGTGATGAAGAGTGCGAAGAAGTCGGAGAATAGAGTTTCGTCTTATCGGAAAATAGTTGTAACAAGTTTTCAAATTTGCAGGTTGGTCTGAAGCTTGTGTAAGTAAGAAGCATCAGAGTCGGAGAAGGAAGAAACTTCGTTTGAAGAGGAGGGTACTACCACGGAGAGCTAAATCTGGAGCTGGTTGTATGAAATCCTAATTTTTGCAATGTTGGAACATAATTGAAAGCAATTTCTAATTTCAATTATTTGTTACTGATTTTTTTTGTAGATCTTGACTGTAGAAATCAGGATTCTAACAAATTTCAAGGTATGTATCTCTTTTCCACGTTATAGTAGCTTTGTGTACTTAATATTTGATAGTGTTTCTTCGTTTTAATTTTCTGTACTTGTGTTTTGCCTTAGTTATTGTACATTGGTTACTTGTTATGCACATTCGGCAAATAGGATAAGTTGCTCCACATTTTATTTTATTTTTAACACATGTTATTCTTCCTATATCTAATCGGTTGGTATTGTTTCATGTTATCTTAAGACTTATCTGTATCGTATATATGTTTGGATGCGGCCCTGCAATTTATTTATCATGTTCAGGTTATGTAGGTCCTATGTTATTTTACAATGCATTATGCTCACCTTATGGTTTTCGTACATTTATGCGCAGCTGTAGTAGCTCTCCGTTGGTTTCTATATTTATGGTTCAGTTTCTTTTCTTTTCTAGTTGAAAGTCAAGCTCCGGTTTCTGTCTCATCTGCTCCTGGTACTTGTTTTTTCCTTTTCGTCCATTTACATATACATATATTTGTTATATTCATAGAAGTTCTCTTTGTTTGGGTGTAACACTACAAGAAATCTACCGCGTAACTGACGGCAAATTCCGTCGGAAATCCATCGGTTTTGGTAAAATCCGTCGGATATCCGTCAGTTTTTTTCGTCGCTTCTATCTCGTCGGAAATCAGTCGGAATTTCCGACGGATTTCTGACAGACTCCGGAAATCAGAAATCCATCGGAAATCCGTCGGTTTTAAAGGCGTCGGTTTTCCATCGGTTTTTAACCGACGGAACACCGATGGAGTTCTGATTCTTACAAACCGACGGATTTCCGACGGATCTATAACCGATGGAATTCTGACGGATCTATAACCGACAGATTTCTGACGGATTTCTGATATTTAACTACCGACGGATCTATAACCGACGGCATACCGATGGATATATAACCGACGGCATACCGACGGATCTATAACCGACAGATTTCCGACGGATTTCCGACGGAATTATTGAAATATTTTTAATTATAAAATCGAATATTTAAAAATAAATTTATTAATTTGTAAAATTTGTTTTATAATATAAATTAAATAATTAAAATCTAATATAAATTAAAATTAAAGAAATAATAATAATGCAATAATTAAAAATGAAATTCAATATTTCTAAAATAATTCAAATAAAAAAGGAAAAAATCTAAAACTACGAGGGCGGGATAAGAATTCCACCATTTGTTGCTGCAATAGCCGGTTATCCGCCTCCAATTTGCGGGATCTCTCGCGTTCCGCTTCTTGTTGGAGGCGATCCGCTTCTCGTTGGAGGCGATCCACTTCTCGTTGGAGGCGATTCGCTTCTTGTTCTTCTGAGCTGTTGCATCTTCATGGCTTCCATCTCAGCGTCTCGTTGTGCAGCTGGCGCTTAATATCTCGGAGAACCGCCCTAGAAAGCGAAGTTGCAAAAAAAGAGTCATCGTCCGGAAGACCAAATACACGACCTTTTGTCTTGAGTACTCTGTAAGAAAGCGAAAATTTTGTTAAAAATTAGAAATTACAAAAAATGATATAAATATATATTTTACTTACCTCGTAGACAAATTCGTTTATCTTCTCGATTGGAAGATCGGTCATTGGAGGCGTTCCTTCGATGATTGGCTGAGAAAGGATGAAGTCTTCCTTCATCTTCTCATAATTGTCAATGATCTCCCGAGCCAGCGGATCTTGGATTTCATGGGTTTTCCTGCTGGTATCCTTGAGCAATGTGATCGAGGAAGGTGGGACAACGTCTTGCCGAAACTACAAACATGAAAATTTAGTAAACTCTAAAATTATAAAACTTAAATAACAAAATTTTAATTAAATAAAAAACTTACCAGTTGTTTGGCCTGTGTGACTAAACTAACCGCTCCTAGATTATCGTCGCCTTGCCTTTTCTCTGCGATTGTTTCAAAGACGCAGAATGAGTTGTGGAGCTTGTCTTGGTCGGTTCTTCACTCCAATAAGTGCATAACCCGCTCCATAGGCCGGGTTTGAAAGCTCCCTTGGGACATCATTCTTGTGCCACTTCTCCTTCCACTCGTTCAGCTTCCACGTAATACATTCTCGCCTTTTTTTTATCGAAGCATCGTCTCAACCGGTCATGTGGCTGTCCCAAGTAAATTCTTGCTACAAATCAAAAATTCAAATAAAATAAACTATATTAAATAAAAGTAAAAAAATTTAAAATATGAAGTACTTACCGCAAATTGGCGAAACCACAATTCCTGATCCGCCATCGGCATTTGGTTGTAAGTCGGGTACGGATGACGAAGCATTCCATTGAGCATCCGGTTAATAGACTTGGAAATCCCATTTCCAGAATCTCCAAACCTACAAAATAAATTAGTGCAAATAATTTGAATTGTAACTAAAGTAATAATAGTAAATAAATATTAAAAATCTTAAAATTAACAAAAACTAACTATGTGTCTCTGCCTACGCAATCCGGATGGAGACGAGGCAATCTATCTCGTCCTGGTTGAGCGACAAAGTCCTCGACGCTCATCTGCGACGGTGCAGTAGGTGAAGGCGTCGGCATAGGCGCTGTCTTCGGGATCTGTGTCTCCGGGATCTGTGTCTCCGGGATCTGTGTCTCTGGTATTGGAGAACTCCTCGAAGCGGCAGTACCTCCCCGGCAACTACTACGTCCACCGTGTCCTGAACGGACAAACCTACCGTAATCCCTAGAAAAATTAAAAAAATATCAAACATTATTATTCCAAAACAATTATAAATTTATAAAATAATGTATAATTGATGGAAGTACTTATAAATTACTAAAATCAACATTAATTTTTATTTATAAGTATTAATTCCAAAAAAATTTAAAATTTGTAAATCTTTGATTTATAAAAGAATGAATAATTTATGAATATAATTATAAATTACTATCATGATTAAAAATTATCAAAAAATTGTCAATGATAATTTTCTAAAAATTATAATAACATACCAAAATTAAGAAAATATTAATGCATGAAAAAAATATAAATATTTCAATTAATAAATAAATTAAGAAAACAAATAATTTCAATAAACATAACAATCCTAAATCTAAAAATTACAAACCTAAATCTAACATTACAAACCAAAATCTAACAATTACAAACCTAAATCTAACAATTACAAACCTAAATCTAACAATTCTAATTTTCTAAACAATCAATCTAACTCAAAACTTACGAATCCATAATATAAACTTCAAAACTTACAAGTTTGGGGGATTGTAAGACATTTGGATGATATATCGACGGAAATCCGGAAGCTTGGAAGAGTTTTGGCGATTTTAGGAAAAAATTTTCAACTCTGCGAAAGTGAGGAGGAAGAAGACGAAGTCTGTATATATTACAATATTTCCGACGGATATATTCGTCAGAAATCCGTCAGTTTTAAAAAAATTAAATTAGACACGTTTTCGATAAGGTTTCGGAAAGGTTACCGCCTAATTTTTTGCGAATCCGTCGGAAATCTGTCGAAAATTTCTGACAGATTTTTGACGGGTTTGTGGTTTTAGTGGTTATTTACGCACCTTTTCAGTAAACATATGTTTATAGTATTATAAATTCATGTTTGCAAACACAAATAACTTATTGAAATCTTTCATTTGAAAAATTTCAAAAGTTTAGAAGATTATTTCGTATTTGGTAAACTTGTACGTTAACTATATGTTTATCTATGAAACACTTTCGATCGAACCATGTCTAAAAACAAAATCTTTCAAAATATGTTATATATCACATAATTTAGTTTATTTTGTCAAAGTTTGTTCTTAACATTGTCTTGATGTACAAGAAATTACTATTTGACCATGTATTTCCAACGGTTTTAGGGTTACACGTGTCTATAAAAATTAAATTTAAAATAACCCCGAAACCGTCAGATATCCGTCGGTTTTTCCGACGGATTTCCGACGGATATTTTTTTTTTTTTACGAAAACACGTGTCTGTTTTTAAGGTTTTAAATTATATTACCGTCGGAAAATCCGTCGGATTTTCCGACGGATGTCCGACGGTTTTGGGGTTATTTTAAATTTAATTTTTATAGACATGTGTAACCCTAAAACCGTCGAAAGTCCGTCGGTTTTTCCGACGGATTTCCGACGGGTTTGGGGTTTACATGGTCAAATAGTAATTTCTTGTACATTTTAAATTTTAAATTTTTTTAGTGGTTTAATGAGTTGTGTGGGTTTGTTAATGTGTTTGTTTAGGGAATTTTTAATTTCTGGTAAAATCTTATTTTATTAAAATTTGTTAAAATATACAAAGCTGAAGTTGAGCTTATAAAATGCTCGGCAGCTGCGGTCTTCGAGGACCTATGGTTTACACCGTAATGTCAAAGTTAATTAAAATACAAAATAACAAATTTACATCTTTCTGTAATGCGGGAAAATAATACAAACCACGTGTATAACTAATCTTCATTAGATGATGATGAAGATCCCTCAGATGGAATTGAGTCTGAATCCTCATAAAATTCACCTTGTTCTTTTTCTGAGTCGGAAAAAACTAAACCAAATTGTGTGAAATCAACAAGATCCAGAGCACTAGAAGGCTCAACTGGATCAATTGGAACAACTTCTGCTGGCTGTAAAGGATCGTGTTCTGCAACTCCATAAATTCTTCCTCGCGGGGTCACTTTAGTAATCAGGCGCTAAGGATCCGTCCGTGTAATTCGAGGGTAACGAATATAGCACACCTAAAAAAAAACATATTAGTTTTGTAAGTATTATACCTAAATAAGGAATTGAGTATTAATTACACTAATATTAGTACCCTACCCGCTACGTGATCCTAGAATGAATGGGTCATACGTTTCTAGTCTCCGACTTGAATTAACAGACGTAACACCAAATTGGTCTACATGAAGCCCACGACCGAGTGTTGAATCCATCCAATCACACTTGAAAACAATGCAGCTCAAGTCTAACATTCCTGGGTACCGCACTTTCAATATTTCCTGAAGAACGCCGTAGTTAACATCATTACCAGATTTCACTGAAATACAAGAATCTGAAGTTTGCGTTGTCCTTCTCTCGTCATGAACCCTAAACCCATATCCACGACTGCAGTATCTAGGATAAGAAGTTGCAATGTAGTTTGAACCATTAACAAATTCCAATAACCATGTGGGAAATGTCTGTCCGCTTATTACTCCTTCAGAAACCTATAAAAATAAGTTGACAAATTAGTATTTCAAAATAATTTATTAAATGATTTAGTATTTTTAAACACTTACGTAAAATTGCAACCAAGGCATAAATTCCTCCTCCTTATGGACTTGAAACTCGTCTTCTGTCTTATCCATATAGTACCCGCGTATTAATGCCATGTAAATCCTGTACGAAAACCAAAATAGTTGACAAGTTAATAATAACATATAAAATAATCAATTATACATTAAATGACACAAAAGAATTTTTGTTTACCTTTCGTATTCCGTAATTTCTTCACAATTGTTTAGGATATACGTATGCAAGTGTTTAAACTCCTCTTGAGATAATTTACGCCTTTTACCTTTGCCACTGACTCGTCCAACTTGGGAAAATAACTCTGGAACAACGACAGGGTAAATCGCTCTCTCACCATGATCATCATGGCGACTAGGACGTCTACTCTTCGTACGAACTTCTGACGAGAAGTAATATTCAGCAAACTGTGAGGCCTCTTCGTTGATGCTCTGGGCGATAATAAATCCCTCTACTCTACTCAAATTCTTAACCTTTTTCTTCAGATGAAACATATACCGCTCAAATGGATACATCCAACGGTATTGAACCGAGCCTCCTAGTTCAGCTTCTCGTGGGAGGTGGATCAGAAGATGTTCCATCACATCAAAGAAAGATGGGGGAAATATCTTCTCCAAATTACAAAGGATCACCGGGATATTGGCCAGTAAATTTTGGATTCCCTCAACAGTAAGTGTTCTTGTGCATAAATCGCGAAAGAAAGCACCTACTCCTGCAATTGCTTGGTGGACGTCTTTATGGAGAAGATGAGCAAAAGCGAATGGAAGAAGCCTCTGCATCACAACGTGACAATCATGACTCTTTATTCTAGTAAACTTTCCTTCTTCATAATCGATGCAGTTACGTAGATTAGATGCGTATCCATCAGTGAATTTAACATCGTCGTGAATCCAATAAAAAAATTTATTTTTCTTTGCTACTTCTAACCGGTATAATGGAAATGGACATTGACCATTTGGGAGCACTTCAAGAAAACCTCGATCGCAATATGCTGGCAAGTCTAATCTAGATTTCATATTTTCTTTCATCTTCCTTTGGACGTTTAAGACTGTGTTCATGATGTTCTCAAAGAAGTTCTTCTCAACGTGCATGACATCAAAATTATGCCGCAATAAATGGTTATTCCAGTAAGGCAAATCCCAAAATATGCTCTTCTTGTGCCAGCTATGAAATTCACCGACACCATAAATATGTTCATGTCCATTACCCCCACAATAAGGAGTCGTCTCAGCACCAAAATCTCTCAACTGCTCCAATAAAGTTTCACTGTCTATCTCAGGCGGTGGACCATCAAAAACTTGCCTACCCTTCGTAAACATTGTTCTCGAACGACAATACGGATGATAATCAAACCAACAACTTTTTCTACCGTGCTTTAGTTGGAATGCATCTGTGTTGTCTTGGCAATACGGACACGATAATCTCCCATGTGTTGTCCATCCAGATAACATACCATATGCTGGGAAATCGCTTATGGTCCACATAAGCACCGCACGCATCTTAAAGTTTTGCTGGGTCAAAACATCGTACGTTTCCACACCATGCTCCCATAGCATTTATAACTCATAGATCAATGGCTGGAGGAATATATCAAGTGATCTCTTTGGAGGCTCTGGGCCGGGAACAAGAATCGATAGATATAAAAATTCTCTACGCATGCACAGAGATGGAGGCAAATTGTAAGGGGTTACAATTACGGGTCATAACGAATACTTCCTTCCATGCTTCCCAAATGGGTTAAAACCATCTGTACATAACCCGAGGTACACATTCCTTCGCTCATACGCAAACTCCGGATACAATGATTGAAAATGTTTCCAAGCTTCTACGTCTGAAGGATGTGTAATATCTCCATCTTGACGATGTTCTGCATGCCATCTCATTGGCTCTGCTGTGCGCTGAGAAGTATATAACCTCTTCAACCTCTCTGTTATTGGTAAATACCACATACGTTTATATGGAATTTGAATTCGCCACTACTTTCCCGATCATCGTGGTTTACGTACAAAATCTACATCTTTTGCGGTTTTCATCTTCTCTCAATATAAGCATACGTTGTCGATGCACATATCTATTACCTTATACGGTAACCCAAGACCAGATACAAGTTTTTGTACCTTGTAGTATGATCCGGGTAAAAGATTATCTTCTGCAATAAATCTTTCGCCTAATCATTATCGCATCAACGACTCCTCGCCAAATTGTAATCCGTCTTAATCGTCATCAATCTACTTGCGGTGATAAAAGGCGAATGACCTTCTTTACACCCTTTATATAGTGGCTGCTTTGTAGCATCTAACATATCAAAAAATCTTCTTTTTACATTAGGTTCTTCGAACCTATATCTTTCTTCCCTAAACTCGACATTCTCTAAACGCATCATTCACCATCTGCACGCTCCCTACACCTACATCTCCTTCCGTGCTACCTCCTAAACAATCGGAGACAGTTGGTTCACTAGTACTACCATACTCAACGCTTGTTTCTCCATGTAAATACCATATCTTGTAACCGGCGTAAACCCATTACTATACAAATGATGCCAAACTATCTCTAACATTACGAGAATTCCTACAAATTGAACATGGATATTTTAACTTACCTGATTTTTGAACACGCGGTTGCTTTCCGCCACTTCCATGAACTTAGTATATGCCTCGTGCATACTCCTCGTTCAAGTTGTTCGTCTCCGGATCCATTAATGGTTCGTCCATCCATGATCGAAAATATCTAGATATATTTTTCACTTTTTTATAGAATTCGAATTAAGTAAACAAGAAATGAGAGAGATATGAAATTAAGATTGTTGTGTAATGGGATGGAGGAAGGAGAAAAATATATATAAACTTCGTTTCGAAATCGGATTTCGTGAAATCCTTCTTAACGGTAAATTCAACGGATACATTAACGTTTATATTATCCGACATTTTTCCATAGGCCGTCGGAAATCCGTCGGAATATAACGGCATGGATATCCGTCAGATTTCCGTCAGAATAAAATGGCACGGATATCCGTCGGAAATCCATCGGAATATAAATTTCCGTCGGAATATAACGGCTCCGATTTCCAACGGAATTTCCGTCGGAAAATTCTGATGGATTTCCGACGGATTCCCAGAATTTTATAATCTCGGGAATCCGTCGAAAATTTCCGACGGAAAATATTTCCGTCGGAAAATCCGTCGGTTTTGCGGTAGATTTCTTGTAGTGTAAGTTTTACCTTTCTTCTGTTGTTAGGTTAATCTGATTCTCTGGATTCGGTTCTTACATAAGGTAGACAAACATATGCAGTTTTGTATATCACGACGAAACATTTACCTCAACAATCTTCCCTCTTTCTGTCAACAATCTTCAGAACTACAGTGTTATACTCTCTCAAATATTTTCGCAACAGAAATCGATATTATATCCATCTTATATTTTATAACTTAAATGAAAACTCATCCTTCTATTAATTGTTGTCCACAAATTAACTCTGGATTCTCGTGTATTATGTTTCCTAATCTTGCCTAAATGGTTGGTTAATTCAAACTTTCTCCCGATCTATATTAAGTCATCCGGTCCCTCATGCTAAAACCCACGCGCTTTCATATATCATGTTATGAGTTTGAAGGATAAAACAGTCATCAACAGTACCATTTCGGGTGATTGTTCAACTTTTATTGTACAAAGTGGCTTTTTCCGAGAGTCCCTCCAAAATTATGGCTTTTTTCGAGTTTTCCCATTGTTTTTTTGGCCATTTTCTCCAATTTAATATAGTTAGCTACACCAAAATGCACTGCTGACGTATTCATTAATGCTCTTATCTATGCATAATTTCACGCTCGTGGCACCTGCCCGTGCAATTACCATTATTGTGCCAAAATCTACGATCGGCCAAACCGCGTGTGTATATTATTTCTTAGTTTTTTTATTTATTTAAATATTATTATTTCTTAGTTCAACACTTCAATCCAAAATTTTATAAAACGAGCAACTGAAACATACATAAACAAATAAAAGTTACACTTTTAATTCACTATATAATTTACAAATTATAAATAGGAAATAAGTTGAGATATTTTATATTTGAACTACTAATTTATACATGTTTTACTGTAAAATATGATATAAATTAGTACGATTTATTTATGTACATGTAGAAGTAAACTAAACTATAAAATATATATTTCATTAGTTTACACTAATAGCGTCACTATGTAATCATTGAGAGTTAGATAATGCATGTTGTTGACATTAAACAAAATTTGAAAACAATGAAAATCTAGCTTTGAAAAAAAACTCGAGATTTTAAACGCCGTACCAAGAAATTCCGAATTTATTTATGTATCATTTTATAGTTGACGAAGCATTGAGCCAAACACTCAAACATAATAGTCACATACTAACATACATTTTACACGTTATCCTGATATTTAAATATTAATTCCGTCGTCGACGTATTTCAGTCTGAGGACAAAATAAGTGATAGTTATAAATCTTGAAATAAAAAATGCTTCTGCCAAGATTAAAATTATGGTTAGGTGACGTTGTCACATAATTTGGGAGCGAGTGACCAAATTTCTTTCCACAGGGGCCTTTGAATAACTCTTGTTAAATATCAACTGATAAGGGAATTATGTTGAAGTTATGGGGCCATATCACCAATAGTATTAAATATAAGCCTTTACTCGTAAAATACAATCGTTTCTGATCTCAGAGCGTAACTACCATCGTCGTCTCCGCGAGTTCTTCTGCGTTTAGGCCATAGAAAAGAAAAAAAGTTTCTCCTTTTATCATTCCTTCTTCTCTCATTTTTCTCTTTCCAATTTCTCTAAAATTTAATAGGTGTGATCCTCTTCAAGGGGATTTCCCTGGCAGGTCATACATTCTCGCCGATCAAGCCACTCGGATTGGTTTTCAAATCACGAATCGAAAAAGATTCATAATTTTCTGGTAATTGAATCGATTACTTTCTTTTCTAAGCGAGTAAATCGTCTGATTGATTGATTAGATTTGTTCATTAGGGTTACTTAGTGAATAGACAAGCAAAGATGGGGGTTCCCTTAGTGTGCCACGGGCATTCTCGTCCCGTTGTCGATGTTTCTTATAGTCCGGTGACTCCAGATGGGTTCTTTCTCATTAGCGCCAGCAAAGGTATGATTCTTCTTTTTTCTGATCTTGATATGATTCATGCTCGATCGATTTGTATTTGAAGATTCATGTTCTTTACGTGGAAATGCGCCTATTTTGGATTATGATTTGCAGTAGCGGATGATGTATTTTGAAAATTTTTTTGGGAAACATTGACTTTGATGAGGGCTTCTTAATTTACATTTGACAGATTGTTGTAAATATTTTGGGCTGCCTCTTATAATTTATCGTCTGATATTTGATTTCTTGCTGATCTAATGAAGAGATTAGGGTGATAAGTTGCCTTCATTGTTGTAAGTATAGCTGAGACGTCTTCGAATTTTGATATTTAGATTCGAATCCGATGTTGAGGAATGGGGAGACTGGTGACTGGATAGGGACTTTTGAAGGACACAAGGGAGCAGTTTGGAGTTGCAGCCTTGATAAGAATGCTGTGCGTGCTGCCTCAGCTTCTGCAGATTTCACTGCGTACGTTGTTCTTCTTGATGCGTTTCAATACTTTAGTTAACCAAGTA
Source organism: Cardamine occulta (assembly GCA_028015245.1). Taxonomy (NCBI): domain Eukaryota; kingdom Viridiplantae; phylum Streptophyta; class Magnoliopsida; order Brassicales; family Brassicaceae; genus Cardamine; species Cardamine occulta. The sequence goes on along the minus strand of CM051364.1, from coordinate 22,155,758 downwards.
GGCTTGTAAGTTTAGTAGCCACCGGTGATGGGTTGTTTGCCTAAAGCTTTAATGTTATGAGGAAACATAAGTTTCCAGTGAAAATGGTTAAGTGAGTTTAATGAGCACCAGTTACTTCCTAGGGATTAAGACGGTTTCTTTGTAATATAACACATTTCAGGAAAATATGGAATGCATTGACAGGAGATGAACTGCACTCCTTTGAACACAAGCACATTGTTCGTGCATGTGCCTTTTCAGAGGTAAAATGTAGTTTCTTTCCTAGCAAAGAGTGACTCGATCATTCGATCACCTTGCCAAGTTTTCTTATATAAGGATATGAATGATGGGATGTAGGATTTTATGAGTCTATAATCGTTGGTGTAGTTTGTGTTGCTATTGTGGTCTAATGCACACTATTACATTCTAGGACACTCACCTTTTACTCACTGGTGGAATGGAGAAAATTCTTCGGATATTTGATTTGAATCGGCCAGATGCAGCTCCAAAAGAAGTTGGAAATTCCCCAGGCTCAATCAGAACTGTCGAATGGCTTCATAGTGATAATACTATTTTAAGCTCTTGCACAGATACCGGTGACATTAGGTACGCCACCACATCATTCCGGGGTTTAAGACTTAGTCCTTTAGTATTCCTGATTTCATCGTCCTTTTTTGTATGTGCTTTGTAGGTTATGGGACAGAAGAAGTGACAAGATTGTTCAAACATTAGAAACAAAATCCCCAGTTACTAGTGCTGAAGTAAGTCAGGATGGGCGATATATAACTACTGCTGATGGATCTAGTGTTAAGTTTTGGGATGCCAATAAGTAAGTTTCAGATATAATGCATCCTCAGTTACAGTTTTATCGTTGTACTTTGGCCCATTTATGCTAAAGCTTTTCTCCTGTTCTAGTTTTGGATTGCTGAAGAGCTATGAGATGCCTTGCAATGTTGAATCGGCATCCTTGGAACCGAAACACGGCAACACTTTCATTGCTGGAGGAGAAGATATGTGGGTGCACAGGTTTGATTTCCAGACTGGAGTGGAGATTGGTAAGTTTCTGGAAGAAAAGAATGATTAATTGGGTTTAATTTTAGGAATATGTGTGTATACATTTAAGCCAATGTGGTGAATGCAGGGTGTAACAAGGGTCACCACGGGCCAGTGCACTGCGTGAGGTATGCACCAGGAGGGAAGTCATACACGTCAGGTTCAGAAGACGGGACGATCAGAATATGGGTGGTGGGTTCGGTGAACCATGAGGAGAGCAATCTGAGCGGTCACGTGAAGCTTGTGGCAGAGGAGGTTGTGCGTAAAGCTGAAAGTCTGCGTGTCAATGAGAAAGCCTCAGAAACCAAATGAAACATTACCTATTATTAGCTTATGATATCATAGTTACAGAAGAGAATGCTGCCTTCAGTGTTTTTGGCTTGCTATTATATACCAACAAATTTTGGCCTATTATCTTCTTTCCAATAAATAAAATGAACATGTTTCTCCTGCGTATCTAATTCTGGGAGGGGTTGAGAAAACAACTCGAACTTAGTTACATGGAACAAGCATAGAACTTCGGGAACTACAACCAAAATGTAAATGCCAGCAACATTATTCAGGATGGACAAAATCGGTTCTTAGTAGCTTCGTCCTCCCATTCAATTCCTTGCAACCATATTCTATCTGCATCTATTACAAGATCACAACCCCTGGCGCTCTCAGAATTAAGTGGAAGTTTCATCAGCTTTGGACATCTGAATATCTTGAGTCTTTTGAGAGCAGAAAAAGGTAAAGGGCTCCAGTAGATACTCTTCACTGCATCTAAAAATACAAGTGAGAGTGATTCTAGTTTTAGAAAAGGCTTAGTAAACTTGTCTTCCTCGTTCTCAGCCTTCAGCAATTTCTCTTTACTTATTATCTCTTCAATCTGAAATGACATTTCTACACGCAGACTAGTCAAGCTTGGAGCATAAATCAGCCATGTCAAATCCTTTAGACCTTCGCAGTTCACAATGTCTGCACGTGTGAGGCTTCGAAAACACATAGGATTTGCACTTGTCATGTTCTGTTCTTTCCAATCTATTGGTATCTCTGGAATATTAGGATATGTCATCTCGTGGCCACAGAGATCACTCGATGCTGCCATTAATGATATTCTGATGGACTTTGGTATACATTTATCGAGAGATAAGTGTCGCGTAAAGTTCCGCAAGCTGTAGATGTTTTGGAGTCGTTCCATCACAGAGGCATCCTTCAGAGTTAATGTCAAAAGTTTCAAATGTTCCAAGAACTGCAGCTCCTCCACTAAGCCATTACCCAGAGGAACATTGGACTCGTATAGTCTTAGTACCTGCAGATTCCATAGACTCGATATCCCAATTACACTTTTAAGCTTGTGTGTGTACTCTAAGTCCAAGTGCATTAGTTTCCTCAACTCTTTGATACCAACCGGCAACATCTTGATCCCTGTTCTTGATAAGTTAAGATACTGCAAAGAAACCAAATTGGAAATCTCTGCTGGCAACTGGGTGAGACTTTCATTGGAAGATAAATCCAAAACCTTAAGCTCTGTCATATACTTAAAGAACTGTTCCGAGATATTCACCAGGTTGTTGTTTTGTAGGAAAAGTGTTACGAGTTTTGTTGTCCCACAAGGACTTGTGTTTATCCTCTCAATTTGATTTTCCATCAATGACATCTTATGCACAACGCTCCAATCCTTCACCTCTGGTACATGGCTTAATCGGGCACCGGCTTTCACAATGAAGCTCTCTTTATTCCTGCCAAGATCAGCTGTTATCCACAGGGCCATCTCACGAACCATATCATGCATCTTCAGGAACTCTGTATGTTCATACTCCATCAATAAGCAAGCACGAACAAGAGTACCCATGATCTCATAACCGTGGTTCATAGCTCTACCTCTGTCTTTGTTTTCATCTATAATTCCCTCGCATATCCAATATTCCACCAACTCTTCCTTGTCAATCTCATAGTCTTCTGGGAACAAAGCACAGTATTGTAAACACTTCCTTAACATTTCATCATCTAGATTATCATAGCTAAACTTCAAGATAGGAAGAATCTTGTCTTGCATACCCGAAAACTCAGAAGCATACGAAGTCAAGATATCGAGCCCGTGATACCACTCTTGTATTGTCCTTCTAGATGCCATGGTCTCCCCAATAACATTGAGCGCAAGTGGCAAACCATAACATTTTTGAGTTATGACTCTTGCAACTGTGGGAATCTCTGGATGACGCTTTAAGGTAATATCTCCAACTCTCATCCGAAACAACTCCCATGCTTCATCCGATGCCAAACATTTGACTTCTATCTCAACATCAACCCGCATTTCGGAGCACACTGCCTTGGAACGAGTGGTGAATACGACTTTACATCTGTTTGTTCTTGTAGGTAAAGGGATTCCTATCTTTTGAATGTCCACTTTACTCCAAATGTCATCCAATAACAACATATATCTCTTATTCTTTAAGATTTGCTTTATCTCGGATGCTTTCTCGTCTTCCTTTCTATGTTTCCACTCTTCATTACAACGACCAAGTCTCCTCAAGATCGTTTCTTGAATGCCCTCAATCTGAGGATCTTTAGACACCACAACCCAAATCACAACATCAAAATCCTCTGTATCAACAAAATTGTTATTGATTTGAGAAAGGAGTGTGGTTTTACCGACACCTCCCATTCCGTAAAGACCTAATGTCCCAACAACTTCATCTTTCATGAGACTGCTACGCACATTTTCAACCATTGTTTCCAAACCAACTACAGGTTGGATAAGCCTCTCTTCGACTTTAGGTATAGGAACTCTTTGGGCCATCACTCTGAAATCTCCTCTAGACTTGAGAACTTGGACTTCTTTGATCTTCTTGAAGACCCTTTCACCATAATCAAACTTGGCTTTGAAATTCCTTGAAATCTCGGTTGGACCTGCAATAAGCAAGTCGTTGACTTGAGATTCGATTGTCTCAACATTTGAAAGCCATCTCTGAACTGTTGCAAGCCGTCGTTGACCTTGTTCTTCCTCTAAAAATAATCTTGTTAGCAAATCATCCCTAAGATCCTTAAGCTCTTGCATTGTGATCTCCAAAGTCTTCACATTTTCTTTGAGCTTATGAATGTAATTTGTTTTCTCAGACAAAGAACGGCCAACCTGGTTCAGTGTTTGATCACACGACATTGATACAGAGACACAACCTCCCATCGTGGGCAAACCTTCTCAGATCCAAAAATCAACTGGAAAAGTTAAGACTTAATGAATAGTAAGAATTAGAGATTTGGGAGGAATAAAAGACATAATTTTATAAAGTGACCGTTGACAAAATATGTTAGGACACCATCGTACTTATCAGTTCTTATCCAAAATTAAATGAAACAGTTGAAAACATATAATTTTGTGACCGCTGACAAAAAAATACATAAGCGATTTTGTTAAACGTGGGCCTTGTTAATAGTTGGATCCACTAGAGAACCCAATGGAAGCTATTGAGATGGCTTACGAAATGACATATTCACCCATCCAACCATCTTCATTGCCAAAATGAGGGAAAGAAACGAAATGCAACAAGTGTAAAACCCTAGACCCTTCCTTTTAGCTCTCTGCTCTCTCCTAGTTTTGGCTTTCCTTTCCATTTCCGTCCTCGATTCGCTTGCTCTCCAAGTACACTCTGTAATCTCTCATGACCCAGCAACCCTAATCCATTACTTTTACTGTAATCTTCTTAAATTTTACATCTTTTGATCACTGCTTTGAGTGAAATGTATGACATTTCTTCCAAATACGACCTTACAAAAATGGGTTTTTCTTTCTTTTTCTGAATTTGTTTTTTCTGTGTGTTTAATCTTTGCAAAAGCATATATCAGTAGCGGTGATCTTGTCTGAGGAGAAGACATGTTTGCTCTTTCCAAGGTTTTACGGAGGTTGGTTTACTCAATTATTCTTGTAAAAAGTTCCTTTAGATGCGCCATTGAAATGCTTCTTGTTTGTCTTGAGTGGTGTACAGAGTTTAAGGTAATTTGAGCAGCTTTCTATTATATATAATGTTTCAGAAGCCAGAGTCTCCGACTTGGAGCTTGCAATGCTGTTTACTCCTCTAAGCTAGAGATACCATTTGGAGAAAGGAACGCTTCTATTGAATCAAGCGCTTTGATACATGACAATTGCGAAGCTTTCCCTACATTTTACGACCTCTCTTGGTTTTCTTTTACCGGAAGACGTTCACTTTCCTCAGACGCTGGCGCTAAAACTGCCGGAGAGGAAGATGACCTCGAAAGCCAGAATTCAGACCTTGAAACTCCAAACGTGACTAGTGGCGATAAGGAAAATGGGCTTCAGTCTGAGGAGTTGTCCGGTGATGAAGGTGACATTGAAGGAGCAGAACTGGAACTACATGTCCCTGCTAGCAAGAGATCATCGGAGCTGTTTAAGGCCATTGTTTCTGTCTCAGGTCTTTCTGTAGGGAGTGCACTTGATAAATGGGTTGAACAAGGAAAAGAGATCAATCGCATAGAGATTGCAAATGTGATGCTAGAACTCCGTAAACGTCGGATGTATGGGAGAGCATTGCAGGTTCTTATTATTTTTTCTTTCAACATGAACTGAATATTAATGTTGATCAATTCGTAAGAAACTTGCTTGATTCTCAGTAATGCTTTCCGTTTGGTCTTTAGATTTTAGATTTCTCTGCGTTATGTTTACTAAGTGATTTCTTTTGTTTCTGCCTTGTCTTTTTGTTTGTGTAGATGACAGAATGGTTGGACGAAAATAAGCAATATGAATTGGAAGAGATAGATTATGCTTCTCGGCTTGATCTGATTTCCAAGGTACTTGGGCTGTACAAGGGAGAGGCTTATATCGAAAAAATCCTGGAATCTTTCAGAGGAGAATTGGTCTACCGTACCCTCCTGTCAAATTATGTGGCTACGAGCAATATGAGGAAAGCAGAAGCAGTTTTCAACAAAATGAAGAACTTGGGATTCCCTTTGTCAACATTTGCCTGTGATCAGATGCTTACTCTTTACAAGAGGGTCGACAAGAAGAAAATGGCCGATGTGTTATTGCTGATGGAGAAGGAAAATGTGAAGCCGAGTCTTCACACATACAAAATCCTGATTGAGACCAAAAGATCATATGACATAAGTGGGATGGAACAAATTGTGGAGACAATGAAAAGTGAAGGTGTTGAGCTTGACCTTCGTGCACAATTTATCATTGCAAGACACTATGCATCAGCTGGGCTTAAAGAGAAGGCTGAGAAAGTGCTGAAAGAAATGGAAGGTGAAAACTTGGAGGAAAATCGACATGTGTGCAAGGATCTGCTTTCCATCTATGGCTCTCTCCAGAGGGTGGATGAGGTGACCAGAGTTTGGAAGATCTGTGAAGAAAAACCACATTATAACGAGTCCCTTGCTGCAATCTTGACTTTTGGTAAGATCAATAAAGTCAAAGAAGCGGAGGCGGTTTTTGAGAAGATGTTGAAGATGGGCTATAGAGCTCCTTCTAATATTTACTCTGTTCTCTTGAGGGCTTACGTGGATCACAAGATGGTCTCAGAGGGTAAGGGATCTTATTAAGCAGATGGCGGACAGTGGGTGCAATATTGGAGCCTTAACATGGGATGCAGTGATCAAGCTCTATGTGGAAGCCGGGGAAGGAGAAAAGGCTAGTTCTTCGCTGAGCAAGGCAACACAATCGAAACAGATGAAGCCGTTGATGAGCTCCTTCATGTACGTGATGGACGAGTATGTGAGAAGGGGTGATGTTCACAACACAGAGAAAATCTTCCAGAGGATGAGACAAGCTGGCTATCAATCTCGCTTCAGGACATACCAAGCCCTTATCCAAGTTTATGTAAATGCCAAAGCCCCAGCTTATGGAATGAACGATAGAATGAAAGCTGATAACATCTTCCCCAAAAAAGGATTAGCTACTCTGCTCGCAAAAAGGATCCCTTCAAGAAGACGTTTCTCTCCGATCTCCTAGATTGAGTTACGCTGCAGCAACATATTTCCTCTTATGTGAATCTTTGGTTTGATATTTCAGCCTTTAATTCATGTTAGTAGAAACTTCAGTAGCTTCTCAGTTTAAATAAGGCCTCCTGATATGTTAACTCTGTTTGGTTGCTTCTCTGCCAGTTGTTAGGGTTTGTATTTAGTCGGTTCTTGCCGTTAATTATACCAATGACAGTGGTCAGTGCAAACGAAAGTATTTTACTTTATATTCCAACCGGATAAAATTACAGAGATTTGCACGATTATGTGCCACACTCATCGTCAATTTTCTGATAAAGAAAAATACTCTCAAATTTTATAAAGCACAGAAGAGAAACGAAAGGTTATAACAATCTTGTGATGTATTCACCTAGCAGTGCCTCAAATTTTTTGGGCTACACTAATTGATTGTAAACTAAGACGACAACACAAGAAGGGATCTGGCTATTGACTCTGGAGATCTGGCCTAAGTACAAGTCTAGTGATGAAAGGGGATATGGCTGCAAGAAGCGCCTTGGGACACTCCTCGTGTGGTAGATGTCCACATCCTGAGATAGCTACTAGCCTCTGCCATTGACGTAAATGAATGTCAGTTCCTGTTTTGACATGAAAAATAAACCGTGGCTGACAGAAGAGAGCTTGAGTTTGAAGGAGGGACTTACAGAGTTTAGGAGTTTATAAGCCATTGCTTGGGAGGATTTCAATGGTACAAGGGCATCTTCAGCTCCAGCACTGACTAATACTGGTAGGTTTTCCAGAGTCTTCAGAAGCGAAGCCGCATTTTGAGGTGCAAGCACCATCTCAGATGAGAGTCTACCTATCTCATGAAGTGCCTCGTCCCAGCCTTCTACATGTAGTGGGGCCTGATAAGAGGGAAAACGCATTACTTGATGATTTATATTAACCAAATTTGCAATTCTTGTAGACATCTTTTGAGGTACAATACCTTTTACAATCTTAGGACGTCTGTTGTCATCTTGGCAGGATCATACCAAGCACGACGATTCACCACATGAGATATCTCAGTGCGCAAAAGAGGGCGAACAAGGTGCTTCTTCCCTAGTGATGTGTGCAGAAGTATTCTTGCGAAAGCTGGAACTACTTCTCTTGACAAGCTAACATTAAGCAAGACCACTCCTTTGACCACGTCCTAGAAATATACACCAACTAGAATTAACAAGGGAAACAGAGAAGCCTGGAAATCAAACGTCTGATTACAAGTCTACTTACTTTGATGGGATCGTTTGTTGTTAACAATCTTTGTGCAGCTTTCAGAGCAAGCAGACCTCCGTCATCATGACCAACAAATACTACTGAAGTAAACCCCATCTCATGACAGAAAGCAAGAAGCATCTCTACCTGGAAGATCCAGAGTTATTATTAAGATCAAGATTTATTTCAAAGAGGAAGCCTGAGAAAACACAAATCTCCCCAGTTTCAATATTGAGAAGACATCTACCTGATTTTCAAGTGTGTAAGGATGAAGTAAACCCCATCTCATGACAGAAAGCAAGAAGCATCTCTACCTGGAAGATCCAGAGTTATTATTAAGATCAAGATTTATTTCAATGAGGAAGCCTGAGAAAACACAAATCTCCCCAGTTTCAATATTGAGGAGACAGCTACCTGATTTTCAAGTGTGTAAGGATTGAGTAGCTGTCTTTCTTCCAAATCATTCTTATATAGCCTGGCTGTTAATCCCCAACCAGACCTATCAAATGCAGTGACAACACAGCCAAGTTGATGAGCCAGTGAACCCATCACATGCCTCCAAGAAAACACTCCTCCCCCAAATCCATGAACCAGGACAACACCAAACTGACCACTTCCATTCAGGTCTTGCTCCTCATCCCCAAAACTGAACACATTCATGTCATCCTCTTGTGTTCCTTCTTGAATATCTTTGAAAAGAGGAGGAGAAGTAGGAGAACTATCAAGAAGAGGGTCTTGCAAGGAAGAATTGTTAAACAGACTGCTGTAGCTCCTGTGGTGATGATGATGCCGAGGTGAACCAGGTGCACGAAGCTTGTAATGCACAGTGAGCCCTCAGATTGTAATAAATAAACTGTCAACATCAGCAAGCAACCTCACTGGAAGCTCTCCTTCATCGTGGGACAAAGGCTTTCGCCTTGCTTCTCCATCAAACTTGGAGGCCTTTCCAACCACAGGAGTGGGAGACTGGGACTTTCTGGTGGCCAGAGAATATGCTTTTACATGAAAGAACCTGTCACACACTCCATTACAACCAAAAACAAAGCTAAATCTAGGTATTTACGAGATTCACCTGAAAGGAAGAACAAAAACTCACAGCTTCAGGGTCAACTCTGTGATACAAAATTTTCCTCCTCGCTCTGCAACTTGTCATGTATGCTACAACCGTATGACCAAGGGCAAAAACCACAGATGAGAGGAATAAAACAGGCATCCCCCACGACTTCTTCAGGTGGAGCCGTTGCCTAGATGGAGAGAAGGAAGCTTCGGTGTTGAGTTGAGAATTTACAGTGAAAAGGCAAGCTTTACCTGAAAGAAGAAGAACTGAAACTACAGAACACAGAGATACAGTTCCAAGGTAAGGACCGTGCGAGAGGGCAGGAACGTCCGAGAGTAAATAGACAAATTTTCACGAATAGTACAACTAATAAGCATATTTAAAAGACAAGAGTTGATCATCAATCATTGCCATCTATGAGAGCTAATTCAACACATAGAGATTGAGTAGTAAATTTACGAAGATCAAACATTTGCAAAAACAAGAGCAAGAAAACGCAATGGTAATGCCTTCAAAAATCAAGAAGAAGAAAAATCTGGGAGATTTTATCCTTACAGATGACAAGGAAAGATCTGATCACGGAGACGATAGGAATATCAGCTAAGGATCTCTTGAAACTGTATCGACTCAGATGCTCTTTCGTGCCGTAGCAGGTCACGCAAGTAAAGCTCGACAACAAGAAACTCGGAACTAACACATCACCTATAGCTACTAACAAAGGCAACGACAAAACTAGCAACGAAGCCAACGTTGCAACCATGAAAAACACCGTCCTCAAACATCTTCTCGCCTTCTCCACCAAAAGCCAACTTTTCCCCATCTTCTCCGATTGGACAATGCTAGTCTTATTCCTTTGTCTTCAAAAGGGCTTATATTAACCAACATCAGATCCTTTCTCCTTGTTTGTTCTATGTTGGAGTCGAAACCCTAGATACAAGAAACAGGAATGACCAAAACTCCAACGAATCTGAGTAAATTCGAGATGAAAGTAATGGTTTTGCCATCTGCCGGCGACAGATCGGCGGTGACAAGGACGATAATTACTAGTCTCTTTCACAATGGAGAAAAAGAAGGATCAAAACTCACCAGGTAACACCATTGCTACGATTCTGATTAAGAGATGGAAGCAGAGAGATTTTCAGAATCGCGGGAAAGGCGAAAGGAAACGAAAAAAAACAAAATGAAATTTTTGGTTTTATTCTGTTCTAAGGGCGTTCGGGTATCCGGACCCGATCGGGTCGGTTCTTTCGATTCTTCGGTTCTTCGGGTTTAGGCCTAGAGGTTAACAAAGAATATTGGGCCAATTTTGGGCCATAAAGAAAACATAGAATGGGCCAATGGGGCACAACAATTTTACAGATATATTTATGGGATTTTTAGGATATATGCCACAGGTCCATTAAGAATTTCATCTAATACCTTTTTTAAGGGGTCTTTCAAAACTACCCTTTTTCATGGCATAGAACTGGACGAAAAGACGACAATACCTTTGAGTTTTATCTACCAGTATTAGCAGAATTATTGTCTACGAGATACACTGATGAAATGAATAGTTTCAGATAAGTACAAATATGAAGTTAACAGCATCGCGTTCTCGTTGAAGAAAAAAGAGATCTGAGACATTGTCGTTCATAGAAATCTACATCATCACCGAGATCTGGGGCAGAGAGAGAGACGAGATCTAGGAGAGAGATAAACGAGATTTAGGACAGAGAGAGATATGAAGGAGAATAGACATGAAGGAGAAAATGAATCTAGAAGGATTATAGAGAGAGAGGAAGAGAAAGAGAGAGAGAGAGAGAGAGACGTTGAAGAAGGAGTAATAGAAAGTGAGTTGAAGAAGAAGAAGGTGTAGATTAAATGAAGGTTATTTGGTCTTTTCCAAATTCAAAAACGGTAGTTTTGAAAGGGATTTTAAAAAAGGATATTTTCTTTTAGAAAAAAGTGTTATGTGGTATTTTCTGTAAAAATTCCTATATTTATTGATGACTACAGCGCATCCAAAAAAAATAAAATAGTATAGTGACATGTTTACACGACCATCGTTGGAAAGTGATCGCACTACTAGAAATACCAAATACTCGTTAATTGGACGGATTAAGTATCTATCATCTGTAATTAACTTTTTAAAAAGGGAGAAGAAGTGGAAGATTATGTCTGTAATGAAACAAAAGTTAGATTATAGTACGGTTACAAAGTAGCTCGCTGAGGTGGCATTTAAAATCGTGTTTGTTTTTCTTCTTCTTTTTATTTGGGCTAATTGATGGTGTTCTTGTTACTGTAAATTTTAAAACTCGGGATAATTCACCATTCTAGCTACAAAATAGCAACAAATCTTCAAATTTCTTCAATATCTTTTATAGAGGGACCCAACAAGGCAACAACAAACGAAAGCAAAAAGGTAATTTATTGTAAATCGTACGTTTTGTTCTGTCTGAAAACGGATGATTTCGCTAAGATAGTTTTTTGAAAGCAGTGGAGGTTTTTGATATTTGAAATTCAAAAATATGGCTTTATCAAACCAAACAAAATATGGGATTAAACAAACTGACCCGTTTACACACAAAAAAAATCGATCATCTTCTTAATGAGAGGGAATATTTATGGGCTTGGTAATGGGTTTTGAAAAGAAAGCCCAATTGTTTAAAATTTATAAAGAGACTGGGCTTCACGTGCATTTTTAACGAAACCTACAGTATATTCGGGTTCTGACATCACTGATTTTGATACCACGTGGAACTTTAGAAGACACCAATCCATCAAAGTGGGGCCCATTGTTTTTGGATCTTCACAGTTCACAGTCCCAACAATACCCATTCGAGCCAATTCCCAAGTTGGTACACGTAAATCAAAGCCCTCGTTTTCGTCGAAACTTATCGATTTGCTTTTATAGATCTCTCCTTGGCTGAATTTACTAGGACTAATCTTCTTCGTCTTCTTCTGAAAACAAACAAATTGCATAGTATGATTGAGATTCATTTAAAACCTGACCATCAAATGCGAAACTAATACCCATCAATTATAAAATAAATTTTTTTTTTATATGCAACCGGAGGTTTTCAGATTAACTAATACTAATTTCCAGAATTTGTAAAGTAGAAATGCTCTTATATCCAGTTTTACAGACATAGGGTGTTTTTTCTCTCTTTCTGTTATTGCACTTTTGCAAAACAAAAAGGCTGGTTTTATGTCTGTCTGCTAAACACAAGGGTTCTCGTATTAATATTTTTTTTTTGTCTTAAGAGTTCAATAATTAAAAGTAGTGAATGATAGTACATGCTGGTGGAGCTTATATTAATAAGGTTGTTGTCTTGTAGTGGAAAAATACATGCCTTTTCCCAATAGTCAATAACAATACATTATAATGGATTAATACTGTTTTTTACACAAGTTGCAAATTTTTGTATATTTAAAAGTAAAAAGGCGAATTGCACGAATTCTAATCCACTTAACAAATCGTGATTTCTTTTTACTTAAAGGAAAAAAAGATTAATTGTCGTAATTACAAGGATTAGCTTCGAACATTTTTGAGTTTTGACGGTAAGATCCCCGTTTAGGGTTTTTTTGTCCCTGGTCCAAAAAATCAGCCCATTTCTCAGATAATTTCACTACCACTGTCCATCTAATAAACAACACTTTCTTCTCTACCCAGAGAGTCACCTTATCGTCTCTCTATCTCCTCATTCCTCTGTTTCCTTTGTCTCTGGGTTTTTCTGGAGAGTGTGCGAGAGAGATAGGGAGATGGAAGGTCTGATTCAAACCAGGGGAATCCTCTCTTTACCCGCCAAACCCACCGGAGTGAGAAGCCTTCTTCAACCGTCTCATGGCTTAAAGCAAAGACTTTTCACCAGAAACTTGCCTGCCTTATCGATATCCTCTGATGGGCATACCAAATTTCAAGGCTTTCAGTCAATCCCACTTGGGATTTCGGTTTCTCACAAGGAGAGAAGCAGAGGGTTCATCTGCAAGACGGAAGCTTCGGCTGCCGGAGACAGAAATGTGTACGACGAAGGTGACACGGCGGCGATGACGGTGTCGCCTAAGATTTTCGGTGTTGAGGTTACGACTCTGAAGAAGATTGTACCTTTAGGACTAATGTTCTTTTGTATTCTTTTCAATTACACAATCCTTAGGGATACCAAGGATGTTTTGGTGGTGACGGCTAAAGGAAGCTCTGCTGAGATTATACCCTTTTTGAAGACATGGGTGAATCTTCCTATGGCTATTGGGTTTATGTTGCTCTACACCAAACTCTCTAATGTTCTCTCCAAAAAGGCTCTCTTTTACACTGTTATTGTTCCTTTCATTGCCTACTTTGGAGCCTTTGGTTTCGTGATGTATCCTCTCAGCAATTTGATTCATCCTGAAGCTCTTGCTGATAAGCTCCTTGCCATCCTCGGCCCCAGATTCATGGGTCCTCTCGCAATAATGCGGATTTGGAGTTTCTGTTTGTTTTATGTCATGGCTGAGCTTTGGGGTAGCGTTGTGGTTTCAGTTCTCTTCTGGGGATTTGCCAATCAGGTGATTGTGATTACACTCTTCTTGTTTTTCCTTGCTGCTGCTAGTCATAGACTCATTGTACGAGCTTTGATAGTCATTGAAGATTTGGAACCCTTCTGAGTCAATATCTATTTTATTTGTGAATGAACTAATGTGCAATTTTTGGTGGCAGATCACTACTGTTGACGAAGCCAAAAAGTTCTATCCTTTGTTCGGACTAGGGGCCAATGTAGCACTTATTTTCTCAGGAAGAACTGTGAAATATTTCTCTAATATGAGGAAGAATCTTGGTCCTGGAGTTGATGGCTGGGCTGTTTCATTGAAAGCCATGATGAGTATTGTCGTCGGGATGGGTCTCGCCATCTGTTTCTTCTACTGGTGGGTTAATAGATATGTTCCCCTCCCAACCCGTAGCCAGAAGAAGAAGGTAATAATATGGGTGTAACATACTGAATACTAATGGTTTGATGTAACTAAATGCACAGCTTATGAGGTTTTTTCCGATTCTTTACAGGCAAAACCGCAGATGGGAACAATGGAGAGCTTGAAGTTCTTGGTGTCATCACCATACATTAGGGATCTTGCCACTTTGGTGGTTGCCTATGGAATTAGTATCAACCTCGTTGAAGTCACATGGAAATCAAAGCTTAAAGCTCAGGTTAACAAAATCATCCTGGAAAAGTTACTTCTTACTACTACTACTACAACATTTTCATTTCATCTAAGAACCTAAAGATCCTTTCTTTGAACGCAGTTCCCTAGCCCGAACGAATACTCAGCATTTATGGGCGACTTCTCAACCTGCACTGGTATTGCAACATTCACAATGATGCTTCTAAGTCAATATGTCTTCAAGAAGTATGGTTGGGGAGTAGCTGCAAAGATCACGCCAACCGTTCTGCTATTGACTGGTGTTGCCTTCTTCTCTCTGATACTGTTTGGTGGCCCATTTGCACCAGTGGTTGCCAAGCTTGGTATGACACCGCTGCTCGCAGCTGTGTACGTTGGTGCCCTCCAGAATATCTTCAGCAAGAGTGCCAAGTACAGCTTGTTCGATCCTTGCAAAGAAATGGCTTATATCCCATTGGACGAGGACACCAAGGTTTCTCAGTTTTCTCTTCAAGAAAGTTACATTCTTTGATCATAGGTTTTTACGGCTTGCTGTTTACGCCATTGATTTGCAGGTTAAAGGCAAAGCTGCAATCGATGTGGTCTGCAACCCATTGGGGAAATCAGGCGGTGCTCTAATCCAGCAGTTCATGATCCTTACGTTTGGCTCACTCGCCAATTCCACACCGTACCTTGGAATCATCCTACTCGGTATAGTCACAGCGTGGTTAGGCGCGGCTAAGTCGCTGGAGGGACAGTTCAACACTCTCATGTCTGAAGAAGAGCTTGAGAAGGAAATGGAGAGAGCTTCATCTGTCAAGATTCCTGTTGTATCTCAGGAGGATGTGCCATCAGGAGAATCTACGAGCCAACTATCGGAGAAATCTACTCCGACCAGCATTTAGATGATGACGGATAAAAAGGTCTTTGGGATTGGTTTTATAGCTATGGGTTTTAAGATTTTGGTCAAATCAATCATTTAGTCGTATGTTTTTTTGTTTGCTCTTTTGATACCAATACGAAACAAATAAATTGTCCAAGTTCAGTGATCGTATCAATACATCCTGTCTTTTTTTGATAAAGATTCAATTCAATTTATAACATAGTAGTATTACTTTTAAGCACTGTCTAAACCCGACATAATATCGTTAAAATTACATTGTTTGAACTGCAAAATAGTTGATTCTTGATTGTTAACCAAGAAAATGTTTTTTATGTACACTTGAAAATTATAAAATGGTAAGCCTATGGCGTGCGGGCGTTACCTACTATAAAATCATTTTCTATACATGAAAAATGCTTAGTAGCTAATAATGGCGTGGCAAATGCGAAGCCGTCGGAGGAGTTTTGTTTGAATGTTTAAGGAAAAGAAGACAAAGGAGAGAAATATCTTTCGAAGCTGTCAAGGCCACAGGTAAAGGAAGGTGGTGACGTGTCTCCATAAAACGCCGTTGTATTGTCACACTATGGGTCTCGGTAAAAGTGCTTCCTTACGTACATCTCAAGAACCGTTATCTTTTGGCCACGTGGAAGATATCAATACCGTTGCTTCTCGTGAAATGAATAGGTCCCACTTCACAAGTTAATGTTTCTCATTAGAAAAAGAGAATTAAGAATCGAGAGGATCCTAAAAGAGTGAACACACAAGACGCTCCATGCCTTTCCCCTTTGGATATTTCTTTGGCAATTTGGAACTGACCAATCGGAGCCGTCATTTTCATCCCATGCCTCTTAATTATCCTCTCAACCAAAAATATCGATTTGCTTGTATGATAAAACATTCAAAATATGTGTAATTTTCTTTGCACTATTTTGGTGGACCTAGAAATTACGGGTTCTCGATTCAACTCCATTACACAAGCTAATGATGCCGCCCGAGACCTTTCAAATCGAGTTGGTGATGCTTTTGTCTAAATAAAATAATTGCATTTTATCACCAAATAGATGCGCCTCTTGAAATGTTTGAAACCAACTTCGCACCTTATCAACGAGTGGATCGCATCTATGTTTTAGACTTGGTCCTTGGAATAGAGAATTATGCTATGTTAAAGTTGGGCCCAAGAAAAAAAAAGAATGCTGAAAAGGACAAAATATTCCTCTAAAATGTTTAGAGTTTGGTCATCTTATTTCGTTTGACGTCCTAATTTTGGGCCGCCGTCCGAATTCAGCGGTCAACGGAGGAGGATGCAAATTCTTTTACGTTTGAAAAGGGGAAAATTGACATCAAAACAATTGAGTGTAGATGACTAACTAATTTTCGATCTTGTAATCCAAAAAAAAAAAACAATAATAAAAGAAGATGATAAATCCAAATAGGTTTCACTTGAAGGAATTTTTTTGCATTTTTACCTAAACAAATTCCCTAAAAATAGATCACACTGATTTATATAAGAAAATTAATAGTAATAAATTATGCATCATCAAATTTTTGATTATTTGATCATATTTAATAATTAAATGACACGTGATTTATTTGAGCTAAAGGGGTTATAGCCATTAAGCCACCAACTCTGAAAAAAGTAATAGCCACTGGGACCACCAACTACAAAACCTCATAAGAAAAAAGAAAAACAAAATAAGAATACCGAAAAGGTCACTGTGGTCATTTCAATTATGAAATGGAGGGGCAAATCAGGAATTTGAAGGTATAACCCTCAAGACTTTTTCTATGTTGCTACCATGAAAAAGCTCACATGGTTGAACAACGCCACCGCAAATTTATCTTCCCAGTCCCCAGAGACCAATTTGATTTACATAATCCGAAAGATTAGCCTTTTCGAGCATTAATAAGAGGTTAAGACAGTGAGCGTTAGGGATTTTCCCAGGAACATATTTTCTTCTTTTATTACATTCACAGGTTCAAAAACTTGTTTTTTTCCCCGATATATAGTTTACCACATTTGTTAATATCCAATTGGCGAAAGACTAGATTCTTTCATTGCACTATCTCGTCACCTTTATTATCTCTTCTTTCTCCATTTCTCACCAGTCTTCTGTGTTTTTGCTGGAGAGAGAGAGAGATGGAAGCTGCGATACAAACGAGAGGAATCCTCTCTTTACCCGCCAAACCCACCGGAGCTAGAAGCCTTCTTCAGTCGTCTCATGGCTTAAAGCAAAGACTTTTCACCAGAAACATACCTGCCTTATCGATATCCTCTAATGGGCATACCAAATTTCAATCCTTTCAGTCAATCCCACTTGGGATTTCGGTTTCTCACAAGGAGAGAAGCAGAGGGTTTATCTGCAAGGCAGAAGCTTCGGCCGCTGGAGACAGAAATGTGTTCGACGAAGGAGATACGGCGGCGATGACGGTGTCGCCTAAGATTTTCGGTGTGGAGGTTACGACTCTGAAGAAGATTGTACCTTTAGGTCTGATGTTCTTTTGTATTCTTTTCAATTACACAATCCTTAGGGATACCAAGGATGTTTTGGTGGTGACGGCTAAAGGAAGCTCTGCTGAGATTATACCCTTTTTGAAGACATGGGTGAATCTTCCTATGGCTATTGGGTTTATGTTGCTCTACACCAAACTCTCTAATGTTCTCTCCAAAAAGGCTCTCTTTTACACTGTTATTGTTCCTTTCATTGCCTACTTTGGAGCCTTTGGTTTCGTGATGTATCCTCTCAGCAATTTGATTCATCCTGAAGCTCTTGCTGATAAGCTCCTTGCCATCCTCGGCCCCAGATTCATGGGTCCTCTCGCAATAATGCGGATTTGGAGTTTCTGTTTGTTTTATGTCATGGCTGAGCTTTGGGGTAGCGTTGTGGTTTCAGTTCTCTTCTGGGGATTTGCCAATCAGGTGATTGTGATTACACTCTTCTTGTTTTTCCTTGCTGCTGCTAGTCATAGACTCATTGTACTAGCTTTGATAGTCATTGAAGATTTGGAACCCTTCTGAGTCAATATCTATTTTATTTGTGAATGAACTAATGTGCAATTTTTGGTGGCAGATCACTACTGTTGACGAAGCCAAAAAGTTCTATCCTTTGTTCGGACTAGGGGCCAATGTAGCACTTATTTTCTCAGGAAGAACTGTGAAATATTTCTCTAATATGAGGAAGAATCTTGGTCCTGGAGTTGATGGCTGGGCTGTTTCATTGAAAGCCATGATGAGTATTGTCGTCGGGATGGGTCTCGCCATCTGTTTCCTCTACTGGTGGGTTAATAGATATGTTCCCCTCCCAACCCGTAGCCAGAAGAAGAAGGTAATAATATGGGTGTAACATACTGAATACTAATGGTTTGATGTAACTAAATGCACAGCTTATGAGGTTTTTTCCGATTCTTTACAGGCAAAACCGCAGATGGGAACAATGGAGAGCTTGAAGTTCTTGGTGTCATCACCATACATTAGGGATCTTGCCACTTTGGTGGTTGCCTATGGAATTAGTATCAACCTCGTTGAAGTCACATGGAAATCAAAGCTTAAAGCTCAGGTTAACAAAATCATCCTGGAAAAGTTACTTCTTACTACTACTACTACAACATTTTCATTTCATCTAAGAACCTAAAGATCCTTTCTTTGAACGCAGTTCCCTAGCCCGAACGAATACTCAGCATTTATGGGCGACTTCTCAACCTGCACTGGTATTGCAACATTCACAATGATGCTTCTAAGTCAATATGTCTTCAAGAAGTATGGTTGGGGAGTAGCTGCAAAGATCACGCCAACCGTTCTGCTATTGACTGGTGTTGCCTTCTTCTCTCTGATACTGTTTGGTGGCCCATTTGCACCAGTGGTTGCCAAGCTTGGTATGACACCGCTGCTCGCAGCTGTGTACGTTGGTGCCCTCCAGAATATCTTCAGCAAGAGTGCCAAGTACAGCTTGTTCGATCCTTGCAAAGAAATGGCTTATATCCCATTGGACGAGGACACCAAGGTTTCTCACTTTTTCTCTTCAAGAAAGTTACATTCTTTGATCATAGGTTTTTACGGCTTGCTGTTTACGCCATTGATTTGCAGGTTAAAGGCAAAGCTGCAATCGATGTGGTCTGCAACCCATTGGGAAAATCAGGCGGTGCTCTAATCCAGCAGTTCATGATCCTTACGTTCGGCTCACTCGCCAATTCCACACCTTACCTTGGAATCATCCTGCTCGGTATAGTCACTGCATGGTTAGCCGCGGCTAAGTCGCTGGAGGGACAGTTCAACACTCTCATGTTTGAAGAAGAGCTTGAGAAGGAAATGGAGAGAGCTTCATCTGTCAAGCTTCCTGTTGTGTCTCAGGAGGATGCGCCACCAGGAGGATCTACGAGCCAATTATCAGGGAAATCTACTCCGACCAACATTTAGAAGATGACGGTTAAAAGTTCTTTGGTTATGTGAAGGTTTTAAGGTTTTGGTTAGAGTAAAATCAATCATTTAGTCGTATGTTTTCCTTTTTTGGGTTTGTTTGTTCTCTCGATACCAATAGGAAACTACTATTAATTTTTCAAGTTCAATAATCTTATCAATACTCTGTCTTGATTCAACTCAATACACAGTATTTCTAAGAGGCGCTGTCAAAACCCGACATAATATCGTTCGTTTATTCACATGTCACAACAAAACAGAGATTCTAATCCAAAAGTCCAATTTTGGTGAAAAATTAAGCCCAAAACGACGTAGTTTGAGTGGACGATCAGCGTTAAATCGTTCGTTGGGAAAAAATTTTGTCGACTTTATCTGCTCGCCTTAAAACCCCAAATGTAAAACCTCAACGAGAGTGACCATGTTCTTTGCTCTGTCTCTCCTACGATGGCGTCTTCTGCTCAAACTCCTCACTTTTATCTCAATCCAGGCAAGTCGAATTCTTTCAAGAGCAAAGCTTATAAGCGTAGAAACGTTAATTTCTATTGGAATTTTGGAATTCGGAAACTTTTCTTGAGAAAATCTCAAGGACTCTCTGTTCTTAGCTCAAGTTCTAATAGTACCCACTTTTCGAATTCTCAATTACATGGGCTTTGCGCGAATGGGAAGCTGGAGGAAGCTATGAAGCTTCTAAATTCTATGCAGGAGTTGCGAGTTGCGGTAGACGAAGATGCGTTTGTGGCTTTAGTCAGGCTGTGTGAGTGGAAGAGAGCGCACGAGGAAGGTTCTAAAGTTTATTCTATTGCTATGAATTCCATTAAAAGCCTTGGTGTTGAACTCGGTAACGCGTTTCTCGCTATGTTTGTCAGGTTTGGTAATTTGGTTGATGCCTGGTATGTTTTCGGTAAAATGTCTGAGAGAAACTTGTTTTCTTGGAATGTGTTGGTTGGTGGTTATGCAAAGCAAGGCTATTTCGATGAGGCTATGTGTTTGTATCATAGGATGTTGTGGGTTGGTGGTGTTAAACCTGATATCTATACATTCCCCTGTGTATTGAGAACTTGTGGAGGTATACCTGATCTAGCTCGAGGAAAAGAGGTTCATGTTCATGTGGTTCGATACGGATATGAATTGGATATTGATGTGGTAAACGCTTTGATTACTATGTATGTGAAGTGTGGTGATGTGAAGAGTGCAAGGTTGCTTTTTGATAGAATGCCTAGGAGAGATATAATCTCATGGAACGCAATGATCGCTGGGTATTTCGAGAATGGGATGTGTCATGAAGGGCTAGAGTTATTCTTTGCTATGCGTGGTCTTTCTGTTGATCCTGATTTGATGACTATGACCAGTGTGATCTCTGCTTGTGAGCTTCTTGGAGATGGAAGGTTAGGAAGGGATATTCATGCTTATGTGATAAGCACGGGTTTCGCTGTTGATATATCTGTCAGCAACTCTTTAACTCAGATGTACTTAAATGCTAAGTTATGGCGTGAAGCTGAAAAATTGTTTACCAGAATGGAGAGCAAAGACATTGTGTCATGGACCACTATGATTTCAGGTTACGAGTATAATTTTCTGCCGGAGAAGGCCATAGACACTTACAGAATGATGGATCAAGATTGTGTGAAGCCAGACGAAATAACAGTAGCTGCTGTTCTATCTGCTTGCGCTACTCTAGGTGATCTTGACACAGGTGTTGAGCTCCATAAGCTTGCGATTAAGGCAAGGCTCATATCCTATGTGATTGTTGCAAACAATCTCATTAATATGTACTCAAAGTGCAAATGCATTGATAAGGCCTTGGACATCTTTCATAACATCCCTCGCAAGAATGTAATATCTTGGACATCGATTATTGCAGGGCTTCGACTCAACAACCGGTGTTTTGAGGCCTTGATATTCTTCCGGCAAATGAAAATGACGTTGCAGCCTAATGCAATAACCTTAACAGCTGCATTAGCAGCTTGTGCTAGAATCGGGGCTCTAATGTGCGGGAAAGAGATTCATGCCCATGTACTGAGAACAGGGTTGGGGCTTGATGATTTTCTTCCAAATGCACTCTTAGACATGTATGTACGGTGCGGGAGGATGAACATTGCTTGGAATCAGTTTAACTCACAGAAAAAGGATGTTTCATCATGGAACATTCTTCTAACTGGATATTCAGAGCGGGGTCAAGGGTCGGTGGTGGTGGAGTTATTTGACAGAATGGTCAAGTCCAGAGTAAGGCCAGATGAGATTACGTTCATCTCATTGTTATGTGGTTGTAGCAAATCCAAAATGGTGAGACAAGGTTCGATGTACTTTAGTACAATGGAGAAGTATGGTGTTACCCCAAACTTGAAGCACTATGCTTGCGTGGTTGATTTGCTTGGCCGTGCAGGCGAGTTAGAAGAAGCCCACAAGTTTATTCAGAAAATGCCAGTAACACCAGATCCAGCCGTATGGGGAGCATTGCTTAACGCGTGCAGGATTCATCGTGACATTAAACTTGGTGAGCTATCAGCGCACCATATATTTGAGCTGGACAAAGAAAGTGTTGGCTATTATATTCTGTTATGTAATCTGTATGCTGATTGTGGCAAATGGAGAGAAGTTGCAAAAGTGAGAAGAATGATGAAAGAAAACGGGCTAACCATTGATACAGGATGCAGTTGGGTAGAAGTAAAGGGTAAAGTTCACGCTTTTCTTAGCGATGACATGTACCATCCTCAAACAAAAGAGATCAACACTGTTTTACAAGGGTTCTACGAGAAAATGAGTGAAGCTGGGCTTACTACAACAACTTCAGATTCTAGTTCCACAGATGAGACTGAAACTTTGAGAGATGAGATATTCTGTGGACATAGCGAGAGAAAGGCCATTGCATTCGGCCTGATCAACACGGTCCCAGGAATGCCGATTTGGGTGACAAAGAACCTCAATATGTGCGAGAGTTGCCATGATACAGTAAAGTTCATCTCTAAAACAGTAAGAAGAGAGATCTCTGTTAGAGATGCTGAGCATTTCCACCACTTTAGAGATGGAGAATGTTCATGTGGAGATTAGAATTAAAAAACAAGAAACAGGAAGGAATACACACATCAAGGGATTGTTATGTTATTACAGGAAACCTGGATTATATATGTTTTTGTTTTGCCTGTAACACTTCTTGTAAAGTAGGAATTGCTCTGTATGTAACATTAGCTAGAGGATTCAATGTAATCCAGTGTTATTGCTCACCACTTTATTAATATCAAAACGGCGTTACAAAAAAAAGAAAGAATAGCATAGAAATAAAACTGTCTATCGTTTTTGGAAATTGAAAGTCTTGATTCCAACAGCAAAGATAACGGCAAAAAGCAAAGGGAAGATGACGTTCATGGCAGCGACTACTCCTAAGAAACCTTCTCTATATCCATAGAATTCTCTAATGAATTGCTTCACACTTGGACCATCCGCCATAGGCTCACTAATATCACCGAACTGTGTTACGATTAATCCATACAATGTCCATGCAACTGGGCAAAGCCAGTAATACCATTCCCACCATATAGGCATACTCTGTTTCAGATAAAAGTTTAGGGTCAAAACGAGATATTAAAATAAGTTTATGGGCCATTTTGAAATTAAATAACAATGAATGGTGTTATAATTTACGGGACGAGGGATGAGGAAGCCGGAGAAGAGATTCCAGATGCCGTAGAAAGCGGAAGAGACAACGGAGGCGATGTGGTGATTCGGCGTCATAGCCACAGTCATCATTCCGTAGAAGGTGAAAGTTAAGAATGATCCGTACATAAAGAAGAGGTACCAGAAGAATTTCACCGCCGTCCATTCGAATCCGATCATTGCGTACACTATGAGACCGTACACCACCGCTTGCACGAAAACGTATGGTATCTCGATGAAAACCTGAACAATCGATGGAAGAGATTTCACGAGTTTGAGGATTTTGGTTGGAAAAAGTTTGTGAATTTTCTCAAATTAGATTAGATTTTTTGGAGTTACCTGAGCGAAAGCATAAGGCATGGCGGAGTACATTCCGGCGGCTTGTTCTCGGTAAAAGACTGTTCTCTCGACGTTGACGACTGGCTGCACTGAGGCAGCGTTTTGTATTCCGAGGAAGAGAACAGCTGTGTACATTGAACCCATTGCATTGGATAAATCCTGTCTCGTTCTCCTACAAGTGAAAAATTTTCGAATTAGATCAATAAGGAGTTTTGTTTATCTTGGAAGTCAAGAATTTGTGAGGTTTTGCATACGTTTTGCCTCCAAGGTCCCAGAACATTGTGCCGAACAGGAGAGCAATGCCGATTGTGAAGAGGAATCTCACGGCTGTGTAAGGCGGATTTCTCCAGTAGGACCAGTGTTGTTTCCACAGAGAAGCCATACATTGTGTCCAGAACGATTGCGAGTATTGTGTTGGGAAATATAGATCTTTTGATCCTGGAGCTGGCTGGCTTAGCTCCTTGATTAGCTCTTTGTTTCTCCTACACAAGAGAAAGTTTATTGGTTTATTGGTGAGGTCAGATTCTGCTGTAGTTTTTGTACCTTGTTGACTAAATGACTGTAAATGTACTTACTTGTAAAGTTCTGAATTTTTGTAGAGTTGGGCGAAATCGACTCCTAAAGCTGCTTCTTGAGAAGTGTTTGAAACTTCAAGCATCCAGGTTGCTGGATTGTACCCTTCTGTGATCTTGCTGATTCCTTGAATACTCTGTTGCAGAGTCAGCATATTCAGTCCATGTTTGCTTTTGTTCCAAAAACAATTCAGGTAATGTGATTATAACAGTCTTGTTTATTACCTCAAAATAGTTGATTAAATGGGTTGATTCGTGGCCTAGAGGTCCTACGTAGATCTCCTCACCTCCACGCTTCAACAAGAACAACTGCATGTATACACATTCCCAAACATGTTAACAAATGATGATAACAAGTTCTTTTTCTTTCCATTTTTGTTTTGACAGTTATTTTTATATACCTCATCGAAGGCTTCAAATATGTCAATGCTAGGCTGGTGAATGGTGCAGACAACGGTTCTGCCTGTGTCGACTGTGTTCCTCACAGTCCTCATAACGATGGCAGCAGCTCGTGCGTCCAATCCTGAAGTAGGTTCATCCATGAAGATGATGGAAGGGTTTGCAACCAGCTCCACCGCAATGGTCAGTCTCTTTCTCTGCTCTGTTGACAAACCGCTCTCACCTGGTAGTCCAACCAGTGCTTGCCTCAATGGCGTTAACTCCACTAGCTCCATCACTTCCTCTATGAACATCTGTACCAAGACAAAAACAAAACAAACGTATGTTAGTATAATTTCGTTTTCCTTGTTTGGCTGTTGTAAATGATAATGTTTCAAAATAACCTTTCTCGTGTTTGAATCAACTTCTTTAGGTAATCGGAGCCAGGCTGAGTAAACCAAGGACTCGTAAACAGTGACATGTGGGGAATGGATATCGGTTTGTTCACAGTATCCTGAGATACGCGCAAACGTTTGTTGATTCTTTGGGTAACCGGAAATGGTGATGTTGCCATCAATATAACCACCGGTTTTCCTTCCGGCAAGAACATCCATCAGAGTGGTTTTGCCAGCACCGGAAACACCCATAAGAGCTGTAAGCACGCCTGGCCTAAATGCACCATTCACACCTTTCAACAAGACAAGTTTGTCTTCCTGTGTGCCTTGTTCTATCATTTCCTATGAGAAAGAATCCATAACAAAGATTAGTTGGAAGTTTATTGCATTGATGATAAAAAATCTTCGAGCAAGGGATATTACCTGGGGCATGTCAACTGAGTATACAACATTGTCAAAGGTAATTGAATGTGGCTCAAATGGAAGCACCATTCCTCTTTTCTTGTTGGCGCCATCTTTAGCTACACCTCCTGTCCGAGCAGACTGAAGTTCTGTCTCGTTATCACTCGCAGGCTCTTCTGAAATTACAGCTTGAGATGTTCCCAAGGCTGTACACAGAGAATGTTCAGAGGGTTAAAAACAGCTTTGTATCAGAAGATGTGATCAAGCAAAACTGAGTTATTACATACAATTCAGCAACGTCAGAGCCAGCGTGAAACCAAAGTTGAACAAAAAGATGAATCCGAGTAAGGCTCCAGCTCCAATCCAGTACCAGTATGCATGGGGTAAGAACCCACGAGACTTAAGGACAGTAACTCCAAGTGTTTCTGTTGAGTTTCGGACAACCTGTAATACAATCAAAACATATCAGTCCTGTCTAAAGGAAATACCAAAACCATGAAAAGTGATCTCCGGATCTGGAGTGGACAGGGGAGCGTGATGCTTACTAGACTCCAGCTGTGTCCGAAGAATTCATTGGCGACGATCGCGTTCTGTCCGTACATTATTGGGGAGATCCAGTAACCCCATATCCACCACTTCTTAATGTCATCTGTTTTGACCGGTTAATGGAAAAAAAGGATTAGCTTTTGATACTAGTATATGAGAAACTGGCCACAAACGCAAATGTATGAACTATGAACACATACCTCGTGAAAGTACCACACCACCCAAGGCAAAGAAGACGAGCATCGTAAATGCACCAAATGTGTTTGCAACGATCATGTTTCTTCCCAATGCTGCCACCATCTTAAACAATGCTGAAGCCATCTGGTTCATGAGAACGAGCAGGATATACTGCTTAAATAGCCTACAACAAACCAGTAAGAAACCAGAAGAACTCTTAACAGCTCCTCCACAAATATCCAAATTTGTCATGGTTAATTGTTTGGTGTGTATATGTACCTTCCAACGTTGGGATCAAAGCCGATGACGTAGTAAGTGATGAATGTTGTGAGAGCGGCTTCAATGAAGCTTATAGGTATTTTGAGGAGCCAAGGAGGCAGAGAGTATACCCATGCAGGGTAGAAGAGAAGATCTCTTTGTTTGTAAAACACAGGAAGTTTTGCAATGGTCATTGAAAGTTCAGACATTCCATTAAACATGAGCATCATAAGGATGAAGAACAAGGCACCCGTGTAGAGACTCCCATCCACCTCAGTCTTCTTTTGCATCTCCGTCCTAAAGAAGAGCGTCATAGTCGCGAATGCCATAACCAGCAGCTGTAAACACATGGAAGCAAAAACATTTTCATGAATATGTCTTGAAGACGAGGAGATTTTGTGGCAAGATTTGAAGAATTGGTACTATGTGTAATGTTCGCTTACTTGTCCGAACTTGAAGTAGTAAACAAAAGAGTTTCTTTTCATGAGTAAATATTCTCTGGAGAAGCTGGTCTTGACAAGTTCTTTAACACCAACTCCATACTTCTTGGTGGTTAGAGCAGCTGGATGGCTCTTTGTCTTGTCAAAAGGTAAAGCAAGCTCATCTCCAATTCTCCGCCCAACGTGGAATGATTGAAAAGCCTCTGCAAACTCCCTCACTCTTATGAACCTGTAAGGCTCTTCAGATCGTGCCCAATACTGCATTTGGTCTTTCTTTGATGTCACCTGCAAGAGTAGTGATCGTTTAAGTATAAGACATGAAACAAAATCGGTTATATGATTGTGTTCTTACGAATCAAGCCTTACTTCTTGGAGGAAATCAGCAACGCCCTTTCGTGGAGGACATTTGAATCCCATGATTTCAAAGAACTCAACAATGTGTTCTCGGGGGCCCTCATAGATGATCTCTCCTTCTGCAATGAGAATGATATCATCGAAGAGATTGAACGTCTCAGGCGCAGGCTGAAGGAGAGAGATCAGAGCTGTCCCGTTGAAGATATGAACATAGTTTCTGAGGTAGTTCACTATCTGGAAGGTCGTTGAGCTATCTAAACCAGTCGATATCTCGTCCATGAATAGAGCCCTAGAAGGTCCAACTAGCATTTCACCAGTAGTGACACGCTTCTTTTGTCCTCCAGAGATACCTCTCAACATATCATCGCCGACCATAGTGTCTGCGCAGACCTCAAGCCCTAAGATCTGTAAAATACACAAAAGAGTTTAGATGATTTCAAGCATAAGACTTTTATAATTCTCTTATAAAAAAGTTTGAATCGAACTATACCTTGAGGATATAATCTGTCATCACATTTGTTTCTTCACCTGCTGTTGTTGTCGCCTGTAATGAAATAAATAAGTTAAAGAAAAAGCCAAATTGGATTTTGCAGTTTTAAGGGAAGTAATATAATCCAACCTTCATGAAGACATCAACATCGGGGTCAGGTTTGATGTTTGCTTCTTTCTCTCTTCTTGCCAATTCCGTCAACATATCTAATGCATCACCAAAACTTTGATGATTAGCAAATTCAATATACCACATCGAATTTGTTGAGCAGATAGAAACCAAGAAAAGGTTAAAACTCACCATAACGCGAACCAACGCCTTGGAAACGAGCAGCGTAAGCTAAAGTCTCGCGAACAGTCATTTCACCGATATGAACATCGTTTTGGCCTATATACGCAGCTGTTCTTTGTGGCACAAACTCGTTCATGCCATGACCATTGTATGTCACCCTCCCAGTTTCCTAGAGGGCAAAGAATGGTATTTACATTTGATTCAAACAAAACCATATGGTTAAAAGACAGCATAAAGCTGAAAAAAGAAAGAGACAAGGGGAAAGATGGTACCTTTAGTTCATGATCAAGCTTTCCCGCCAAGGCAAGCAAGAGGGTCGTTTTTCCAGAACTTGGAGGACCCAAAAGCAGAGCCATCCTGCAGAATTCAATGTTAGTCAACAAGTTCAGATATTTTAACATTTTCTCAATGAAATAACTAAAATATTGAAAGTTCACCTGCCGGGCTTGACGATTCCGCTGACGTCGTTGAGTATAGTGAACTTCTTTTTCCGGTTCGGAACCAGGTGCAGAGAATTCAGGAGTTTCTGTTAATATCATCGAAGAATCGACTGTTAGAGATATTGTTTTTGTTTGAATATCAAGAAGAAGAAAAAAAAAGCATTCTTACATCTGCAAAATTGGAGATGAAATTAACGAGCGTGGGTAAAGCTCTGCCTCCAACATGAACCTCTGCTTCAACTTTAAGATGATCAAACCTAACTTCTATTGTCGGAAGATCGATTCCAACTCTGTCATTTCATTATTATATACAATTAACATTTAGTTCTTAGATGAAACATAACAGAGCTCCTCTGTTTCGACTGTAAGGTAAATTGAGAAAAGAGAAAAAACTTTAATACCTATCGATACGGTTCTTGAGTTTCCATAGCAGCTTCTCATGCTCGTCGTCACCGGCTTTGATGAGCCTCTCGAGCAGTTTCTTCGTATCTTGAAACCCAAGCTTCTGAATATCGATCTCGTTCATGCCATGTGAAGCAGTGAGGATTCCTTTCCTGAGACGATCAAAAGTGGGAAGCTTCTCTAGAGCAGCCCATTTCAAAGCTTCTTCATCGTCTTCTTCTCTAGACGACCTCGAGAATATCTCCATTCCTGAATCTTTCCTCCACACCGAGGAGTTTCTTCTCAAACTGTTAGTAGCTTTCTGAAAACTAGTTCCCTCCATTTTCCAGGATTAGTGAATCCCAGAAATCAAACCTTGTCTTTTTGTCTTCAATTCTCTCTTTCTTCTTTTTTTTTGTTTTTTTTATGTAAGATAAAGAAATTAACCAAAAAAATAAAAGATTTAGAACAAGTACTTCAAACAAATGAAAAAACTGAGAGAAATCGAAGGTGGAAGATGAAATAAATGTAGGCTTTGTGACCTGTATATATACACATAAAATTTACGAGGAGGCTTCACTATTCATAATTAGGCACATGCATGTCTCTTCTTCACCAAAGTGGACAAATGAGAGACGGAACGTGACCAAGATAAACGCTCTACGCTTTTTCCTATATAACGTTAGCTGTGACTCTGTCTGGAGAACTTCTAGAAGTAGCACTGCTTCCAAATTTAATTTAAAGTAATTAATTTACATTCATATTAAAGTCTAAACTTTTCTCAAGAACCACACTACTACGGTGTGAACTGAATATCTAAAGGTTTCAACATGATCATGTTTTTATTTTTTATTTTCTTTGATAATTGATAATGTTTTTATTTCATCAATACTTTAACGCATCAATCATATTGCAAAGTTTTTTTTTGTCTTTGTCATTATAAATACAACCATAGAACTTCAATTTGGGTACGAGGATCTTTAGTAAATACAAAACACAGGGTCCAAACACCAAGTTACTTACTCGAGCAGTTATATATATTTCAAAATCTTTACACATTTAAATTTGGTAGCTTACATCAAACTACATGAATAAATATAAGACTAAATTCACATAAAAAATTTAACTACGGATAGGGTAGAAAAGGTGAGAACGGGTTCGTTAACCCCATCTATGTAATCTGTCAACGGTAAAAATCCCGATTTTTATTACAATAACAAATCGCCATATTTACTTTGAAAAGAACATTATTAAATATTTAACAATTGGCTCTAATATGTATTGCATGCTAGATTTAACACTTTTTATAAGGATTATTTCACAGAAAAAAACTAATAGTTGTAGCTAATATATAGTATTTCCATGAATGTAATTGACTTATATTCAAATTCACTGTTCGATAAACAAAAATAACGAGTTAAATGTAAAAACAGGACGACAAAATATGTAAATAGTAATGTGAGAAGAAAACAGACGAATGTAAAATAGGCGTTGACGATTCTGGCTAAGCAGCCCTAGCAGCCCTTTTACATTTCCGCCATCATTTAATTGAATTGTAGTCCGCTTGGACTTATCTTGGATTATGTATAGTAGCTTTATCTGATGGTTTTATAAACTTAGACCTGCATCTTCAAACATAATGTTGTGTTGGGTTTGTAATACCCATATTGTTAGATTATGTGTAAATATAATTAAACTTCTCAGCCTATTAATTAAGTACTAACCAGGATAGCCATGAATAAAGATATATTTAATGGTAAACGTGTGTAAAATCTTAAAGTTCCGTTCGACCGTTAATAATTACTTTTTCTTTTTTGTTTAAATAATATTCTCAGACGAAGATTCTAATTTGACCATGAATCAACGAAGATGAGTTGAAAGTTGGTCTTCGGTAACTCCCTCAAAACCCCTAATGACACAACCACACTTTCTTGGAAGTTCCCATTTTCGTATTCCACTGATTTTGTTCGACACCGTCCTAGTTTTTTTCGAATTCCCATTTGCTTGTCCATCTTTAATTATTTCCCATAAATAGGGCGACCCTTGTTTCAACCAGAAAGAACGTCCCAAACCAGAAAATCACTTAGGTGGAGCACTAAGATTGGCTAAATATTGAAACCAATTTACTATAGAATTAAATAAAACCTAGGTGATTTGCTAGTTGTTGCCAACTAAATTTATTGGTCTAACACGTTCAGTTTCTATTCAAAAAAAAAAAAAAACGAACATAACCGAAATTCACCAACCAGAAATCAACCAAATTTTATAATAATTTGAAGGTTATACTATATAATCCAAAGCAAACTCATATCAAATTCGAATTGAATCCGAACTTGTGCAATAAAATCAATAAACCGAGTAAACTAAAATTCATTAATATATCAAGGGGATATTTTACGTTCATAAATATATAAAAAAAACATAAATATTTTAATATGTAACACTTTTTTAGGAAACAATATATTTTTATCAACGGCTCGAAGAGTCTTCTTTGCCTTTTGACAAGTGCTAGAAGAGTCTTCTTTTATTCTATTTTTGGCGTCAATGTAGAGACTAGAAATCAAAAGCATATGACATAGGTTTGATAGCTAGTGGTAGATCGGTAAGAAATATATTCTTCAAACTGTTCATTTCGGGTTATTATTTACTATTGCCCATACTCTGATCTTAGCTTGCAACCAAACACACATGTTGAAGACTTGAAGTTTAACAAACTGTGTTGAGAAAGACTGACACACCGATCATATCTTTCCAAAACATAGTTACAAGTAACAAGAAAAACTTGGAATCCATCTAAACCAGAGAAATGCTAGCCTTCGAATTGTCACATAAAGCAACAAAAAAAACTTCATATCAAATTCAAGAAATGATCAAAGGCGAAGATAAAAGCCAGTCATTCTTCACCGCTAACAACTAAGGAGGTCTCCTTAAGCATGTTTCTCACGTTATGTCCTTACTCATTATCTCGTTTTTACTGACCAAGCTATTAAACATGTTTTTCTTTTAGAAATTTGTTATATAATTATATATTTCTGATTCCCAATTGTTTTTGGTTCTTCTCGATGTAGCGGGAAATCTGGAATGACATTGATAGGCTTTTGAATAATATTAACAGGCCTAGAGGCCCATAGACCAACTTTGGAGTTCGATTAATTTGAACTTTACTATTCTTCACAAGACGCAACAAAAAGAAAGCAAAAGCAACTCAGGTATGTGCAGAGGGAGAGTCGGTGGCCGCCGGCGTGAGCCCAGTCAACAAATCCTCTTGTGGCGAGCCAAGCAAGAGTGAGGCGATCTCTCTCATATTCGGTCGCTTGGCTGGATCAGGGTGACAACAAGCCAGCCCTAACTTGAGCAACAATTCAACTTCCTCCATCGTCTCACACTCTCTCCTCACTCTCTCATCCGCCGCATCAACCACCCTTCCTCTGCCGTACAATTCCCTAACCCAATCTACAAGCACCATATCTTCCTCCTCCGCGTACTCTATCGGTCTCTTCCCACACACCACCTCCAGCACCACCACACCGAAACTATACACATCACTCGCCTCCGTTGGTGCCGACGCAGACGCCAACTCCGGCGCCAAATACCCTAACGTGCCCACCACGCGTGTCGTGTTTGAAGCCCCACCGTGCTCGTACAGCTTGGCGAGTCCAAAGTCCCCTAGCCTCCCACGCATCTCAGAATCTAAAAGGATGTTACTTGATTTGATATCTCGGTGGATCACTACTTGGTCCCATCCATGGTGGAGATAGTTAAGCCCTTCCGCCACGTCGTTGATCACCTGACGCCTTCTCCGCCACGGCATTGGCTCTTTAGGGTTGTCGAAGATCCATTGATTAAGACTTCCATTTGGCATGTAGTCATAGACGAGCATCAGCTCGTTTTTCCGGCGACACCATCCTCTCATTTGAACTAAGTTCTTGTGCTGAAGCCGACCCATGCTTGAGATTTCCGCCATGAATTCTCTCAGCCCTTGCTTCGAATCGTGGTTCACGCATTTCACAGCGATCTCATTGTTGTTTGACAAAATTCCTCTGTAAACTTTACCAAATCCACCGGCTCCAAGAAGCCGATCGTTGGAGAAAACCTCCGTAGCTGTGGCAAGTTCTTCGTAGCTGAAACGGTGAGGCCAAAACTCCAACTCCCATTCCTCGATCTCTTCTTCTTCTTCTTCTCTCAATAGCTTCCACCAAATCAGATAAGCACAAATTCCAATTAGACCTAAGAAGACAACACAACCGATAACGATCCCGGCGATTGCTCCAATTGAAAGAGAAGACGAAGAAGTTTCCAGCGAGAAAACCGGTAAATTCGTTGTGTTGATCTCTCGAATAGCTCCGGTATCACTCAAGCTCCAAGCTAGAATTCTCCGAGCTTCAACCCAATTCGTTTTGGAAGCGGAGAAGCCAACGTACATATCGGCCGATACATAATTCGCGATGACCGGATCACGGAAAGTGAGCGTAGGCCGGAGAGGTCGAGACACACCGGCGGGAGCGACGGAAACGTTGATCTCGAAATTAGGGCCATCGAAATCGATCCAAGCTTGGACGTTTTGTCCGTTACGCATATTAAAAGGGACGAAGCTTCCGTTAACAGAATCGTAGTAGCCGGCGGTTTCCGATTTGGTGGATATGATGTTGTTTAGATCAATTCCGATGTGGTTTCCATCGATATCGTTGAATTCAGTGTTCTGACCGGTGTCGAATTCGACGGCGAGGAGAGGAGCGGTGAATGGGACGGTGGCATTAGTGAAGAGACCGAAGTATTGGCTTGCGATAGCGCCAGGTGGAGAAGTTGAATTGGAGAGGACGAAGCAGAGGCCGAAGCCAGGACTTGTGGATATGTCAGGGAGAACGGAGAAGACGAAGGAAGTGGAGAAAGAAGAGAGTCGGGTCGGGTTTCGAGTTGGATCGGGTATAATTGAGAGCTTTCTTGGGTAAAAGACGCGGCCGAATGAGAATTGATTAGAGTCGTTGACGATGCGGATCACGGTGGACTCTACGCGGGAATCTTCGATGAGGATGACGTCACTTGTGTTGGCTGCAGAGCTGAAGGAGTTGTACAGAAAATCAATGGCGGAAGAGGAAGGGAGGAGAGGAGCAACGGTGAGGATAAGGAGGATGACCACTGTTGCCGCCGCCGCCATCACCACCACATCTGTGTGGGTTTTTCCGGTGAGAGAAGAAATTGTGAATATTTGGGGAAAGGGAAAGCATATAAGACCGTTGATCTTTTCTTATCTGTTACCAAAAATTTCAACAAAAATCAATGAGAGAGAGAAGATGGTCAACGTCGGCGGCTTAGAAAGTCAAACTTATTTTGTACAGTTGAGTACTAATTTTTGGAATTAGGAAACTTAACCCCATCCGGTTCATGACTAAACTAATGGGCTTTGATTGGGTTAATTTGAATATGTATAGGCCTAAAATAGCCCAATAATGTACAACTACGGACTTGTCGATTTTTATTTATTGTAGGGGGTGTATGTATGAATATTTATAACGACATGAGGATTTTAAAATTGATCGGACAAAACGCCAAGGAAAAGCATCTAAACGAACTGACCTTTTACATGATTTTATCAGATGAAGCATATTTCAATGTGAGTATAAAGTCACAAACACATGATCGTTTATACATTTTTCATATAAATAAGTAAGCTATAGTTTAAGAGTGGGTGTATACAGTATACAGGTAAATTTCTTTAGTCTTGGATTATAGGAAGTTTAGATCATTCATATATTATGAACACTGTACCGTTTCTCTCAGTCTTTTCTAATTAACTTACCTATGATGCTTAGGGTAGTTAAATGGGTGGGAATGAAACTCGAGAGCTTCCGATCATCAACCTTTCCGACAAGAACCTGAAACCGGACACAGAGCTCTGGAACTCAACGAGAGACAGCGTCCGTGAAGCCATGGAACACCATGGATGGTTCGTAGCGGAGTACAACAGCTTTTCAACAGAACTCCACCAGTCGATTTTGGAGGCAGCTAAGGAACTACTCAATCTTCCTTCCGAAATCAAGATCAAGAACGAGAACCACAAGGCCGGACACGGCTACATCACCATGATCTCTGATGGTCAGCCCGTTCATGAAGGTCTCGGTATTGACAAAGTCAACGATGTCGAACAGTGCAGCCGATTCTCTCGTCTTATGTGGCCTGATCATCATGACAATGACCGTTTCTGGTATTATATATTTTATCAAATAACTTAACATAATATTCAAAAGTCTTTGTTACTATTTATTTATTTATTTATTTATTTTTTTGATAATCTGGAGTTTCCTCCGGATCTTAGGCCCAGATTAATCCCCCTTAGGCCCAGCTTCCTTTTTGCATAGCTTCGCTGTGAGTTGGGTGGCCAAGTGGATTCGAACTCGGGTCTCAAGGCAGGCACATACCCAACCTCAAGCCACTGAGATACCACCACTTGGTTGAAACTGTTCACGCATATGCGAAAATGCAATCAGAACTAGAGCAACTGGTGATAAGGATGCTCTTCGAGAGCTATAACTTGGAGACGTATGTAGAGAAACACATAGGAGGAACAAGGTACCTTCTTCGGTTGCTGAAATACAGGAGACTCCCTAATGGAGAACCAAACAGAAAATTCATTTCTCAAATGGACAAGAGCTTCATCTCCATCCTCCATCAGAACCACATCACAGGACTCATGTTGAAATCCGAGAAAGAGGATGTTTGGTATCATTTTACCCCTTCACCAACCAGGTTTGTTGTTATAGCAGGCGACGCCATCATGGTAAGCTGAATACTATCCAATTTATCAACGAGTTCAGGCTTCATATGCTGTTAAAATCATGTGCGTATATAAATGAATCATCAGGCGTGGAGCAATGACAGAATCAAGGCATGTTACCATAAGGTAGAGATGGAGAGCGTGGAAGTGAGGTACTCATTCGGGTTCTTCTCGTTCCAAGAAGGGATGATATCGACACCAGAGGAGATGGAGGACAAAGACCATCCTTTAGCGTACAAGCCATTTCACCATGACGGACTTCTTGATTTCTATGAAACACTAGAGGCTCATCTCAAGACTCACCGTACCATGACCAAGGCCTATTGTGGCATCCCACAAACCTGATCATTTCCAACCAAAGTCTATTATTTTCGTGATCTTTTTATAGTAAGATATCTGCTTTATTATGTCTTTGAAACTAATAGTGTGTTTTGGACTTCATGAAACATAACTCAAATATCAGTCATCTTTGGTTCCTTTGAAAGCTTGAAAGTTGAAACAAAACTTAGAAACTAATTTATCCTTATTTGACTCTATAATGGGCCTTGTTAATATTATCACGGGCCTTAGCCAATAGATACATTCGATTTTAGTATAAGAACAACTCTATTTCAAGTGTCTGTTATAGGAAAAAGTTAATTTATTGTCTAATCAATAAACAACTCAATACGAAAAACTCCACAAACATGGGCCATATTCTTCTATCACACATCGAGACAGAGGATATTGCTAGTGATGATAAAATGTATATGTTGTAGTCATTTTCGTTTTCTTTTTTGAG
Source organism: Cardamine occulta (assembly GCA_028015245.1). Taxonomy (NCBI): domain Eukaryota; kingdom Viridiplantae; phylum Streptophyta; class Magnoliopsida; order Brassicales; family Brassicaceae; genus Cardamine; species Cardamine occulta. The sequence continues at coordinate 22,119,432 of CM051364.1, read as the reverse complement.
CAGACATAGTCTCATCTTAGATGTGCTTTGTCATTTTATTTTCAGACAATCTGACAAATAGCAACCAAACAAGATGAATTGTGTGGGATTCTGAAAATAACACCGTGTAGTTTGTCCTTAAATGTTATAAAATAAATTTTTAAAAAGTTTCAATCATAGAATTCTTGGGACCCTCAATGCATAATTGCAGAATTTCATATTTTAATGAGTGGCAACATGTCATGGGACGATTCCAGAAAGTGCATTTTTCTTTAATTATTTTTTGGGAATTATAACTTATATATAATGTAAGCAATGATATTTACTAAAATCATTTACTACAATTTATTTACTCAAACTAACTAGCCGAGCACAAATATTATTATCTCAAGATTAGTCATTCCTCTTTCAATGATTTCTAATCATTGAGAGAGCTTTATTGAAGTGGGTTGCTTTTGTTTGAAGATACTCTGCCCAAGTGACCGATCGGTATAGAGGCGATTCAACAGGACTAACCAGCTTCTGTACAGGTGAAATCCGGATATCAGATTGTGGACCCCAAAGGAATGCTACAGATAACCGGGATCTGGTTTGGTTAACCCGAGCGCGGTGCAGCACGCTTTTAAACAATCCGTTGGATAAGATGTGGAAGAGGTCACCGACGTTGACCACAAGCGAGCCAGGAACCGGAGGCACGGTGACCCAACCAAGATCATCGCGAAATACTTGTAGACCGGCGGTATTGTTCTGGTAGAGAATGGTTAGGAGGGTGGAATCGGTATGTGCGGCTAGACCCATAGCCTGGTCTGGTTGAGGACAGACCGGGTAGTGATTTAGCTGGAGAGCAGCTTGGGCCCAGTTCAAATCTGAATTGAGCCTGGCCCATTTAACGTCTTCTTCGCTGACGCCAAGTGAATTTAGTGCTAACCACATCAACTTCGATGCCAACTTTCGCATTTGTTCCTCGTACTCTTCAACGATGTCGCTGTTTAAAACGAATTTTATCCATTTAATTAGTACAGATAAGATTTATACACAATTTGCATAAGCATACATCCCTTTAATATTTGTACGAGCTTTGAATAACAATAAAAAAATATATATATATAGAAAAGCAAGTTGGGCTTTTTGTTTTCTCCGATACGATTAAAAGAAATATATCTTCAAATCTTGAGGTGGGTCCACTACACTAGATTTCATTATGCTCTCAACTTTTAACTCTTAACTCACTAAATTCTGACGACATGGCAAATTTCGGTTGCTTCGGTTGTTCATGCTCCTACAGTTTGCAGATGTTCTACCATAAATTTAAAAAATTGTGTTCGTTTTCACATATCATTTTTTTTGTTAACGTGAAAAAAAATTAAAAAACTTTGCTCCTAAATGTTCATATATGAGACCCGAAGCCATGACGTTTTTGGTCTATGCTCTGGACCAGTCTGACTATCTAACCAATATGTATATATACGAGAAAACATATAAAATTAACCCATTTATAAGTATATAGAGTAGTGTATATATAGATATGTATATATACCAGTAGTTGAGGTGAAGTTGGGGCCAAAGTTTACGGAAGTCGTTGAGAGGGGACCCGGAGATGGTGAAACCTTCAGACCACATTTGCTTATTGAAGAAAGATGCGATACGCGCGACGCCATAGCCGGTGACACCTGTCTCCGACCGAGCCGCCTTGAGCTTTCGTTGGACAGGTAGACGGAAAAGGCTACTGGTGAGAAACTCAATGTCTTGGAGAAGTCCCAAAGGTACGCCGTGGTTTGCGATCTGGAAGGCACCCCAAGTTCTACATGCACGGCCGATTTGGTTGGCAGCGTCGGAGTGGTTCAGGTCGATGAGAGGGATGGTTTCACCGGCGGCCGGAGGAGGAGAAGGAGTGGCAGCAAAGAGGATATCGTCTTTGGGGGTCCACGTGTAAGAATCTGGAAGCTCACGGAGAGCTGTGAAGTCAGGTTGGTGAGAGTGTGGGAGGTGAATGGGATGACCTCTAAATACGTCTGTTAACGTTGTAGGCATCTTTGCACTGTTTTTTTGTATTATTATAAATTTGATAGATGTCTGTGTATTTTTCTTATGAGATGTGTGATGTTTGGTGGTGGAAGAGATTGAAAGAGTTAGAGAGTTTATTTATAGTGGTAGAGTCGAGATCAAGAGGAGGCAAAAGCATATGTTATTTGTTTTGGTGCTTTCTTATTGGTTATTCGACTTGTTTATTGGATTAATACAATACCAACAAACCAAACCTCTAGAAAAATATGGAGGTCCCGCCATTTTCTTCTTTTGTAAGAAAAATATATATAATCTGTCTTTTGATTTATGCAAGATAAGATATATACACATGATGGGTTGTCAAAACTATATTTAATCAAATTAAAGTTGAGCTACTGTGATATATTGCGTTTCATATAAGTTAAACAGTATACATTTAAAAAAAAATTAAGTTATTAATGTGTAGAGGGACAAAACATGCAAAAGAAAGAAAGAGACCAATGTTTTGTTGTCTAATTATTTGTTTTTGTTTTGTTGATTTGGTTATTATTTCCTTGGTCTTTGGAATAAGTATATCCAACAGTTTCTCGATGACACGCTTCCTGATTTTATTCAATTATTTTCATAATAAAAAACTAAAAAAAGTCTTAATCAAATACTAAGAAAGTTATATACACAAATGTAAAAATTTGTATATATTATTTTTGCAACCACAATTACTTTTTCTTTGTCCTGGGATCATGGTCAAATTAGTGTTGATTGATTGAAAATATAATTGTAAAAGGGGAGACATAAAGACGAGTGTTTTTGTTAGGACAAAAGAAGGAACAAAAATAGAAAGGGCCAATGTTGTCCTGTACAAACAATATCTAGCTAACTGCAGCAAAGAACAAAATAGCTTATCTTCAATAAATTTTCCACCAAGAAAAAAAGGGAAAGTTTTTCGCATGTAATAGAAAAAATCTATAAAATAGATATTATTTGAACATGAAAATTACTCTGGAGGGAAAATATTAGAAGAACTATACGTAATATTAAAATAAATAAAGGAAAAAAAGGAAAAGAAAAGCATACGTGAAAACCATTTATTGGCATAAGGGGAAAAAACAACTAGAACAAAATGATGACAAAAAAAAAAAAAAAAACTAGAACAAAAGATATGCCGATCTCTAACTAACGCTTGCCTTAACATGATTACAAGCGTAATTCTAATGTGTTTGATGAGAAAAAAATAGCAAAGTAAACATTGAACGACGATTAAAAAATTGGTAACAAAAACAAACTTTAACCATATATAAATACGGTGAACCCAAATTTTTTGGGAAAAAGATAAATGTTTGTTTCGGTTAAAGAAAAATTAATTTTAAAAGGCTACATGATGCAATTTCTTTGTGATATTAAACATTTAAATTAAAATAAAATTTTCTTCATTTATATGTGGGGATTTCTAATGTGTTAAAGTGTTAAATGCTGGAGAGGGCTATTTAAATTCTATATATATAATTAAAAAAATTATATATAGAATTTGCACATAGTAAAATCTAGAATCATGCAGACGTGAGGAGTTCAGATTTATGCTAATTTGGATTCGACAAATTTAGATGGCGAAGGGAAGTTCAAATCTATATTTTTTTTTTGAAAAAGCATTCAAACATAACACACGTGCATTTGTTTTGTATCTATTATTAACAAAAGATATTTCCAGACTAATATTTTGTACCGTTTCTACAAATTAAGAAAATAGTTGATTTTTTTTTTATTAAGTAGAAAATAGTTGATTGCTGTACCGATTGATCGTTTGGCATAAAAATATAGAATTATATAGTAAATATTAGCAAATAAAAACAGATAAATTCAAATATGTGGTAATGAACATCATATGTTTAAAATATTCCAATTGTTTAATGGAAGAAAAAAGTAGTAATGGTTTTCCTTTTTGCATTCAATGCCCACTTCCAAAAACAGTAAATACAATTACAAGTGTAGTGACCAAATTTTCCTAATATCAGTTGCCTTTTCGCGGCCTATTTAGGCCTGTACTGTTTTTTGGCTTCTCACTAAATGACAAACTTATTCCTATCCCTGATCAATTTAAAGACAAATTTGACATATATAAAAATGATTAGTAGTTTCTAGTGATGATGGTTATTTCAGAATCTATCTTTTTTTGGTTTTCTTATAAATTTTTCACGCACGTCATAAATCAAGGACCTATATATGAAAAGTTTCGACGAACCAGTTGATTAAGTGTTACGAATTTTTATAAAGGAAATAGTTACAGTTTTTTTACTTTTTAGAAAATAATTCCCTAATAATTACTTTAAATGGATCAAATGTTGAATCAGTATTGGGAACCAATAAAAAGCGTGGAGAGACTGGATGAATCTCTTTTCCTCTGGCATCTTAACAAAGGGAAAGACTACCCTATTCAATTTCTTTTAAATTTTTATAAATTTGGTCATTTCCGTCTTATTTACATTTGTTTTTTCTACTCTTTTAATTATTTTTGTACTTTTATTTTTTTGTCTTCTTCTATCCTACTTGGCTCTCACTAAGCTATATTCCAAAAATAAAATATCTACAAAACGACAAAATTAATTTCTCGTGGGTCCTTTATTTTATCTCAAACATTAGTCCTTAAGATTAACGCATTATGTTAAAAAAAAAAAGAAGAACATCAACAACCGGAGGAGAATAATGCCCACTATTTCCCCGATAATCCTAATTATATAGTGATGAATAAATGAAAATTATCTATATTTCCTTTACGAAAAGTATTACTATAATAATTTATCACAAGAGTCATCTATATATAGCGCACTCTGGCGACAAATTAATTGTTATAATCTATGTGTATGTGCGGCTCTTTATATAAAATACCAAACGAGAAAATTTAACAATAATTGGCCACTCGATCTAAATAAAAAATGATATGTTTTGATAACTAAACTTTTGTGGTTATACAACGATCTCACGCGACAATGCAGGAACAAACCTTAATTAATGGTCTCATTTTCGGTTTTGTTGGTGTTCAGGTTTGATCACGGTGAAGTTTGGTGTTACTATTTTTGTTTTTAGGTGTTGTTGTTGAACTACATACATTAATTAAAAGAACAAAGCCAAGCTTATTTATGTTTTTAACAAAAACAAAACTTATTTCTGCAAAACAAGTAATATTCAGTTTCCAAATTTTAACAAAAAAAAAAAGTAATGTTTGATTAATACAAACAACACATGGACATGCACATGCATCATCATCATCCATGCACGTGCTCCTCACATAATGATCTCTACATCGCTTTCCAAAATGTCACAAAACAGAATAATTATGATTTTCATCATAGAACTAGAGATTGTCCTCCCGTACCTTGTCTCCTAGTTATGCAAATTTTATAGCAGAAGCTTATTTTGAATAATATTTACATTTTATCAAAAAAAAAGACGTTATTAGAATTTTTTTACAAATACACTATTTTGCACACCTAAGTCATTTCTATTATCACCCTTAACCGTGAAAACATTAACTATACATGCTCATCATAAGCCTCGATAAATACTCTAATTTTTGGCCCGGGATCCAACGAGGCTACGAATCTCAAAAATTTTATATATATCCGATCACGGGGAATCGTATTTCACTCGAGAGATTTGTGACAACCAGAATGGATACTTATCTCTTGGCTTTAAGAGATGTATACGTCTTTTATATGGTTGATAATCATCCACGTGTTAACTAAATAAAACGTATCTGGACTTATTAGGGCTATTTGTTTCTTATAACAAAATGTACAAACACCACCTAAAGCTTTGCACTACAAGAAATCTACCGCAAAATCGATGGAATTTCTGACGGAAATCCATGCCGTTATATTCTAACGGTTTTCCGACGGAATTTCTGACGGAAATTTATATTCCGATGGATTTCCGACGGATATCTATGCCGTTATATTCTGACGGTTTTCCGACGGCTTCTGGAAATATGTCGGATAATATGAACGTTAATGTAGCTGTTGAATTTACCGTTGTAAACCGACGGATTTCTGACGGAAACGAGTTTATATATATGTTTCTCCCTTCTTCTATCCCATTACACAACAATCTTAATTTCATATCTCTCTCTCATTTCTTGTTTACTTAATACGAATTCTATAAAAAAAGTAAAAAATATGTCTAGATATTTTTGATCATGGATGGACGAACCATTGATGGATCCGGAGACGAACAACTTGAACGAGGAGTATGCACGAGGCATATACGAGTTCATGGAAGTGGTGGGAAAGCAACCGCGTGTTCAAAAATCAGGTAAGTTAAAATGTCCATGTTTAATTTGTAGGAATTCTCGTAATGTTGCGATATAGATAGTTTGTCATCATTTGTATAGTAAAGGGTTTACGCCGGCTTACAAGATATGGTATTTACATGGAGAAACAAATGTTGAGTATGGTAGTACTAGTGAACCAACTGTCTCAGATTTTTTAGAAGGTAGCACGGAAGTAGATGTAGGTGTAGGGAGCGTGCAGATGGTGAATGATGCGTTTAGAGAGAATGTCAAGTTTAGCGCTGAAGAAAGATATAGGTTCGAAGAACCTAATGTAGAAGCAAGAAGATTTTTTGATATGTTAGATGCTGCAAAGCAGCCACTATATAAAGGGTGTAAAGAAGGTCATTCGCCTTTATCATCTGCAAGTAGATTGATGATGATTAAGATGGATTACAATTTGGCAGAGGAGTGCATTGATGCGATAACAGATTGGGCGAAAGATTTATTGCCAGAAGATAATCTTTTACCCGGATCATACTACGAGGTACAAAAACTTGTATCTGGTCTTGGATTACCATATAAGGTAATAGATGTGTGCATTGATAACTGTATGTTATATTGGAGAGAAGATGAAAACCGCAAAAGATGTCAATTTTGTCGTAAACCATGGTATCAGGAAAGTAGTGGCAGAATTCAAATTCCATATAAACGTATGTGGTATTTACCAATAACAGAGAGGTTGAAGAGGTTATATAATTCTCAGCGCACGGCAAAGCCAATGAGATGGCATGCAGAACATCGTCAAGATGGAGATATTACATATCCTTCAGACGCAGAAGCTTGGAAACATTTTCAATCATTGTATCCAGATTTTGCGTATGAGCGAAGGAATGTGTACCTCGGGTTATGTACAGATGGTTTTAACCCATTTGGGAAGCATGGAAGGAAGTATTCGTTATGGCCCGTAATTGTAACCCCTTACAATTTGCCTCCATATCTGTGCATGCGTAGAGAGTTTTTATATCTCTCGATTCTTGTTCCCGGCCCAGAGCATCCGAAGAGATCACTTGATATATTCCTTCAGCCATTGATCTATGAGTTACAAATGCTATGGGAGCATGGTGTGGAAGCGTACGATGTTTTAACCCAAATGGTTTTAACCCATTTGGGAAGCGTGGAAGGAAGTATTCATTATGGCCCGTAATTATAACCCCTTACAATTTGCCTCCATCTCTGTGCATGCGTAGAGAGTTTTTATATCTCTCGATTCTTGTTGCCGGCCCAGAGCATCCGAAGAGATCACTTGATATATTCCTCCAGCCATTGATCTATGAGTTACAAATGCTATGGGAGCAGGGTGTGGAAGCATACGATGTTTCAACCCAGCAAAACTTTAAGATGCGTGTGGTGCTTATGTGGACCATAAGTGATTTTCCAGCATATGGTATGTTATCTGGATGGACAACACATGGGAGATTATCGTGTCCTTATTGCCAAGACAACACTGATGCATTCCAATTGAAGCACGACAGAAAAAGTTATTGGTTTGATTGTCATAGAAGATTTTTACCGAGTGATCATCCGTATCGTCGTTCGAGAACAATGTTTACGAAGGGTAGCAAGTTTTTGATGGTCCACCGCCTGAGATAGACGGTGGGACTTTATTCGAGCAGTTGATAGATTTTGGTGCTGAGACGACTCCTTATTGTGGGGGTAATGGACATGAACATATTTATGGTGTCGGTGAATTTTATAGCTGGCACAAGAAGAACATATTTTGGGATTTACCTTACTGGAAGAACCATTTATTGTGGCATAACCTTGATGTGATGCACGTTGAGACGAGCTTCTTTAAGAATATCATGAACACTATCTTAAATGTCCAAGGGAAGACGAAATACAATATGAAATCTAGATTAGACTTGCCAGCATATTGCGATCGAGATTTTCTTGAAGTGCTCCCAAATGGTCAATGTCCATTTCCATTATACCGGTTAGAAGTAGCAAAGAAAACAGAATTTTTTTATTGGATTCATGACGATGTTAAATTCACTAATGGATACGCATCTAATCTGCGTAACTGCATCGATTATGGAGAAGGAAAGTCATGATTGTCACGTTGTGATACAGAGGCTTCTTCCATTCGCTTTTGCTCATCTTCTTCATAAAGACGTCCACCAAGCAATTGCAGGAGTAGGTGCTTTCTTTCGCGATTTATGCACAAGAACACTTACTGTTGAGGGAATCCAAAATTTACAGGCCAATATCCCAGTCATCCTTTGTAATTTGGAGAAGATATTTCCACCATCTTTCTTTGATGTGATGGAACATCATCCGATCCACCTTCCACGAGAAGCAGAACTAGGAGGCCCGGTTCAATACCGTTGGATGTATCCATTTGAGCGGTATATGTTTCATCTGAAGAAAAAGGTTAAGAATTTGAGTAGAGTAGAGGGATCTATTATCGCCTAGAGCATCAACCAAGAGGCTTCACAGTTTGCTGAATATTACTTCCCGTCATAAGTTTGTACGAAGAGTAGACGTCCTAGTCGCCATGATGATCGTGGTGAGAGAGCGATTTACCCCGTCGTTGTTCCAGAGTTATTTTCCCAAGTTGGGCGAGTCTGTGGCAAAGGAAAAAGGCGTAAATTATCTCAAGAGGAGTTTAAACACTTGCATTTGTTAATGGACAGACATTTCCCACATGGTTATTGGAATTTGTTAATGGTCCAAACTACATTGCAACCTATTATCCTAGATACTGCAGTCGTGGATATGGGTTTAGGGTTCATGACGAGAGAAGTACAACGCAAACTTCAGATTCTTGTATTTCAGTGAAATCTGGTAATGATGTTTACTACGGCGTTCTTCAGAAAATATTAGAAGTTCGGTACCCAGGAATGTTAGACTTGAGGTGCATTGTTTTCAAGTGTGATTGGTATGATTCAACACTCGTTCGTGGGCTTCATGTGGACCAATTTGGTGTTACGTCTGTTAATTCAAGCCGGAGACTAGAAACGTATGACCCATTCATTCTAGGATCACAAGCTGAGCAGGTAGGGTACAAATATTAGTGTAATTAATACTCAATTCATTACTTTGGTATAATACTTACAAAATTAATATGTTTTTTTTAGGTGTGCTATATTCGTTACCCTCGAGTTACACGGCGGACAGATCCTTGGCGCACAGTTACTACAGTGACACCGAGAGGAAAAATTTATGGAGTTGCAGAACATGATCCTTTACAGCCAGCAGAAGTTGTTCTAATGGATCCAGTTGAGCCTTCTTGTGCTTTGGATCTTGTTGTTGATTTCACACAATTTGGTTTAGTTTTTTCCGAATCAGAAGAAGAACAAGGTTAATTTTATGAGGACTCAGACTCAATTCCATCTGAGGTATCAACATAATCATCTAATGAAGATTAGTTATATGTGTGTTTTGTATTATTTTTTATTTTTACAGGAAAAGTGTAAATTTTTTTTTTTGTATTTTATTTAATTTTGACATTACGGTGTAAACCATATGTCCTTGAAGACCACAGCTGCCGAGTATTTTATAAGCTCAACTTCAGCTTTGTATATTTTTACAAGTTTTAATAAAATAAGATTTTGCCAGAAATATATATTCCCTAAACAAACACCTTAACAAACCCACAAAACTCATTAAACCACTTAAACATTAAACCACATATAAACCCATATCCGACGGAAAGATAATTTAAAACCTTAAACACGGACACATGTTTTCGTTAAAAAATACCAATATCCGTCAGAATTTCCGACGGTTTTGGGGGTTATTTTTAATTTAATTTTTATAGACACGTGTAACCCTAAAACCGTCGGAAATCTGTCAGTTTTTCCGATGGATTTCTGACGGTTTTGGGGGTTACATGGTTAACTTGTAATTTCTTGTACATCAAGACAATGTTAACAACAAACTTTGACAAAATTAACTAAATTATGTGATATATAACATATTTTCAAAAGATTTCATTTTTAGACATGGTTCGACCGAAAATGTTTGATAGATAAACGTATAGTTAACATACAAGTTTACCAAAAACGAAATAATCGTATAAACTTTTGAAATTTGTCAAATGAAAGATTTCTATAAGTTATTTGTGTTCGCAATCATGAATTTATAAAACTAAAAACATATGTTTATTGAAACGGTGCGTAAAAAACCACTAAAACCACAAACCCGTCATAAATCCGTCGGAAATTTCTGACGGATTTCCGACAGTTTTGTGGTAACACGTGTCCCTATTTAAGGTTTGACTGGCCAATCAGAAGACATGCATATTTATATTATCCGTCGGACATTGCCGACGGATACTGAAAATGTAACCACGAAAATCTTTTTGTTTCCCGCGATGCCTAAATTTTCGCGAATCTGTCAGAAATTTCTGACAGATTTCCGACGGATTCGCGAAAATTTAGGCGCGAACGTTACCGAAACCTTATCGAGAACGTGCGTAATTTTTATTTTTTAACACTGACGGATATATCCGTCGGAAATATCGTAATATATGCCGACATCGTCTTCTTCCCCCTCACTTTCGCAGACAATAGCAAAACACAAAAAATCGCCAAAACTCACCAAATCTTCCGGATTTTCGTCAATCCATCATCCAAATATCTCAAAATCCCCCAAACATGTAAGTTTTTAAGTTTATATTATGGATTGTTAGGTTTTTAGTTAGATTGATTGGTTTAGAAAATTAGAAATGTTAGATTTAGGTTTATAATGTTAGATTTAGGATTTGGTTTGTTAGTTTTAAGATTTACCTACTTTATAATATGGATTGTTAGATAAATGATTTTGATTTGAAATTTTAGATTTATTAAAATTTGTGGTTGAATTATTATGTTAATTAGTATTAAGTTTTGTTATGTTTATTGAAATTATTTGTTTTGTTAATTAATTTATTTATTTAACTTATTTATAATTATTTTTATGCATTAAAATTTTCTTAATTTTGGTATGAATTATTATTTTTAGAAAATTATGATAATTTAAATAACAATTTTTAATCATGTTAGTAATTTATAATTATTTTTTTGAATTATTCATTCTTTTATAAATCATGGATTTACAAATTTATAATTGTTTTGGAATTAATACTTATAAATATAAATTTATGATGGTTTTAGTAATTTATAAGTATTTCCATCAATTATTCATTATTTTATAAATGTATAATTGTTTTGGAATAGTAATGAATTTAAAATAATTTTTTGATAAATTTTTATTATTTTGATAATGTATAATTATTTCATGTAATAATCATGTATTTACAAATTTATAATTGTTTTGGAATTAATACTTATAAATATAAATTTATGATGATTTTAGTAATTTATATGTATTTCTATAAATTGTTCATTCTTTTATAAAAGTATAATTTTTTTGAACTAATAATGAATTTAAAATAATTTTTTGATACTTTTTTTATTATTTTGATGATGTATAATTTTTTTTATATAATGTTTGATTTCTTTTTTAATTTTTCTAGGGATTACGGTCGGTTTATCCATTCAGGCGGCGGCGGACGTAGTAGTCGCCGGAGAGGTAGTGCCGGTTCGAGGAATTCTCCTATAGCGGAGACATATATCCCGGAGACAGCGCCTATACCGACGCTTTCACCTACTGCACCAACGCAGATGAGCGTCGAGGACTTTGTCGCTCAAGCAGGACGAGATAGATTGCTTCGTCTCCATCCGGATTGCGAAGGCAGAAACACATGGTCAGTTTTTGTTAATTTTAAGAATTTTAATATTTATTTACTATTCTTACTTTAGTTACAATTCAAATTATTTGCAATAATTTCTTTTGTAGGTTTGAAGATTCTGGAAATGGGATTTCCAAGTCCATTAACCGGATGCTCAATGGAATGCTTCGACATCCGTACCCGACTTACAACCAAATGCCGATGGCGGAGCAGGAATTGTGGTTTCGCAAATTTGCGGTAAGTACCTCATATTTTAAATTGTTTTACTTTTATTTAATATAGTTTATTTTAATTTAATTTTTGATTTGCAGCAAAAATTTACTTGGGACAGCCACATGACCGCCACGGTTAGACGAAGCTTCTATAGAAAAGTAGCGAGAATGTATTCATGGAAGCTGAACGAGTGGAAGGAGAAGTGGCACAAGAATGATGTCCCAATGGAGTTGCTTTCCAACCCGGGCCTATGGAGCGGGTTATGCACTTATTGGAGTGAAGAACCGACCAAGACAAGCTCCACAACTCATTCTGCGTGCTGAAACAGCGATCGCAAAGGAAAAGGCAAGGCGACGCACAATCTAGGAGCGGTTAATTTGGTCACACGGGCCAAAAAACAGGTAAGTTTCTTATTTAATTAAAATATTGTTATTTTAGTTTTATAATTTTATATTTTACTAAATTTTCATTTTTGTAGTTTTGGCAAGACGGTGTCCAACCTTCCGCTCTCACATTGCTCAAGGATGCGCATACCAGCAGGAAGACCCATGAAATCCAAGATCCGCTGGGTCGGGAAATCATTGAAAACGTCACGAAGATGAGTGAAGACCTCCTCCTTTCTCAGCCAATCACCAAAAGAACGCCTCCAATGACAGAAGTTCCGTTCGAGAAGATTAACGAATTCGTCTATGAGGTAAGTAAAATATATATTTAAATCGTTTTTTTGTAATTTCTAATTTTTAACAAAGTTTTCGTTTCTTACCGCAGTGTACTCCGAAGACCAAAGGTCATGTTTTGGTCTTCCGGACGACGGATCTTTTTCTTCATCTTCGCGTTTCTACGACGATTCTCCCGATCTTAGGGCACAACTCGAACAATGAGACGCTGAGATGGACGCCATGAAGACGCAGGTGCAACACCTCGCAGAAGAACGAGAAGCAGATCGCCTCCATCGAGAAGCGAAACGCGAGAGAACCCGCAAATTGGAGGCGGATCACCTAGCATTGCAGCAACGCATGAAGGAATTCATTTCCCGATTCCCGCCATCGTAGTTTTAGTTTTTTTTTGTTTTTTATTTGAATTATTTTATAACTATTGAATTTTTATTTGAATTATTCTATTATTTTATAATAGAAATTTCTTTAATTTTAATTTATATTAGAAAACAAAATTTTAAAATTATTAAATATAATTTTAAAAATTTGATTATATAATTAAAAAAAAATTAAACAATTCCGTCGGAAATCCGTCAGTTTTTTATTCGTCGGAATTCCGTCGGTTTTAGTTCCGTCAGAAATCCGTCGGTTTATAAATATCAAATATCCGTCAAAAATCCATCGGTTTTTTATCCGTCGGAATTCCGTCAGTTTTAGTTCCGTCGGAAATCCGTCGGTTTATAAATATCAGATATCCGACGGAATTCGGTCAGTTTTATAGCCGTCGGAATTCCGTCGGTTTTAGATCCGTCGGAAATCCGTCGGTTTATAAATATCAGAAATCTGTCTGTTTTCCATCGGTTTTAAAGCGACGGAACACCGACGGATTAAAAACCGACGGCTTTCCGACAGAATCCTGATTTTGGGGTGCCATCAAAAATCCGTCGGAATTGCCAAATCCGATGGATTTCCGACGGAATTGACCATCAGTTTTGCGGTATTTTTTTTGTAGTGTTGGAATTATGTGTCGGACCTAATTTTTATAATGTGTCACATATTTAAATTTTAACAACATAACTAATGATCCAGATTTATAATAATCTTTAAATTAACTACTTTTTGTAAGTTTTGAGATGCTTTTGTTTTCCAGTTTCATTGGATACCATCGTTTTCTTTACCATGAGCCTGTCCCATATCTTTATCCTTAACCTTACCTGGATCCCGACATTAATTAACAACACAGACATTTATTAAATCTGTTTGTTCTTTTCTATTTTGTTACCTGCAAAATTTTTATATCTAAGCAAGTATGCTGCTTTGCCAAAAAAAAAAGCGAGTATGCTGAAAAACAAACGAATATGGACAAAATCAAGAAAACGGTCTTTTTAACTCAACATACTACGATGAACCAGAAAAAACTCAGCAATATATAACGAGTATGGAAGCCATAGTTACTTTATACTATCTAGTAAACTTTTACCGATTCGGCATAATTAAGTATAATTGTAACCAAAAAACAAATATTTTTGTTCACGACATTTTAAAAAATAAAATCGAGCAACTTGTAGATATACTATATAGTATATACTCTTTTGTAAATGATGTTGATATTTATATCGTAATCATATTGAAGTTATATATATATATATATATATATTGAAGTTAAACCACTTGAATCTCCGATATATTCATGCATCTTGTTACTCTTGAAATGGATGTTGATCAAGGTGACAAGCACGTGGATTCTCTCAAATTTTTATAATCTAATTAATTTTGTAATTTTAAAAGAATTTTTCTTTTTCCATTTGGCCGGGTTGATAGGTGATTATTAGAGTTTTGGTTTCTTTTTATATATATAAAGAAAAGGTGCCTATTTCATAAGAAAAATTGCTTATGTTCATCATACCTTAAAATTTTAGAGAAATTAGAAGGAATGGCCATATGAAAACAATAATTAATCCAATGATCATGTAATAATCCACATGGTTAGAGTCATGCATATGATTAACCCAATAACGATGGAAATGTCTTTGTTGACACTCTGTAAAACCACCATCTTCACCCTTTCATTCTATTTTCTGTGCAATAAATATTCGTAACTCCTCTTCTGATCCAAAAAAATAAAAAATTGTACCTCCTCTCATTGTTTTTATATCTTCATAAAAGCTGATTAAATCTAGAAATACTACTAAAAATCTGTTTATGTATGCCATTGCTATATGTTAAAAAAATGTATGCCATTGTTTAAAATTTTGAAAAAAAACACACAAAATAAATTAGTATGTACCAAAACGAGAACGCGATAATATATAAGTTATAGAATACAAAGTTATTTTGTTCTGTTTACTAATAAAAACAATAATTATATACATATATGGTTTTAGAACCCTTTGATATATTTTTCTAGCTTAATCGTGAGTGAGAAGTTTTCTCCTCTCGGATATATAGGAGCTAGAAGAGAAACATGCCACAAAATATACAGAGAAAGAGTAACTGGTTGAAATAAAGCAGAAAGAGATGAGAGAAAGACGAATAAGAAATAATTGTATGACATACATAAAGAAATAGAAGAAGAAGAACAAAAAAGACAAAAGAAGAGGTAAGTAATTAAACACTTTAAAGTTAATTCAAATTAAAAAAAAATATTTCAACAATTCTTTGATTTTTTTGGGTACATACGTACGCATGGCAGCAGTTTTATGGTTGTGGGGAATCAAATGCTGGGATGACCTTTCTCGTATTTCAACTGTCTGGATGACCTCGAGATTTTTTTTTTTTTTTTTTTTTTTTTTTTTTTTTTTATTCTTCAAATGGATCTTGGCTCATTGGGCCTTCAAGAAGATCCATAGTTTTGGGTTCTTGCATAATTTCTTCATCATCGTCAGATGAATCAGAATTCATTAATTCCTGGAGAAGTTGCCTAATCTTGTTGGTGCGTTTCTTTTTCGAGCTTGTCGAGGAAGAAGGAGATTGGGTTGGGCTAGCTTTGGTAGTTGTGTTTATTGGGTTTGGATGTTGAAGGCCTAGCTGCTGGGCCGTTGTTATAGGCTTGGGTAGGTGTTTGGTTTTGTTGTTGAGAAAGGCAGTGGTGTGAAGCCATTTCTCTTGGTTGACTAAAGATTAACGGTCTTGGTTATATTTGTCCCACCATTTGACTCGGAACTCTCGAGTTAATGAATAGGGCATTTTGGGTAAGGCTTGGGTGAGATTGAAATGCCAAGAGGCAATCCAAGGGATTCCCATGTCCATGTGAAAACAAATTTGTGTAAAAGATTCATGGTAGTCATGGTATAGCTTGGAGAAAATGGTTTTTGAGTAGTAGGGGAAGGCGGTTTTTGTGATAAAGGGTGGATAGATTTGATCAGTAGGACCAAACCAATGCCACCACTCATTGAACCATCCTGGGAATTGCTTAGGACAGTTCTTATCAAAGGAAAAGAACCAGGAATGGTCTCTGGGGTAGAGGTAAAAGGTGTTGAATAAGGCGTTACGGTAATCCATGTAGGTAAAACCTGGTACATGGTAACCTGGGGTAGAGAATGGTTTGGTAACTTGGTGATGGATAAGATTTAAGTCTTGAATACTACAAATTCGAAGGAATTTGCAGGTTGAGTATTTGGTAATGGTAGGGTTATGGGGATCAGGGTAATGGGTAATTTCTACTGATTTGGTATCAACTAAGATGAATTCGTAGAACATTCGATCTTTGTTGATATTATCAGTTATCCAGAGGCTGGTTGGATAAAAAAGGCGATCTGTGAAGGATTGTAATTCCTTCAAAGGGATTGGTTTGGTATAATTTGTGGTCATAATGTGTTGGGCTTGGGTCTTTTGGATATAGTCCATTTTCTTGGGTAATGGTTGGGCTGATACCGTTGGTTTTACGGCTTTTGCATAAGATAGTGGAGGAAACTCGGCTAATGCCGAAAATTTGTTTTGGGTAGTTTGTGTAGAGCTTGATCCTTGCATAATTGGTTGGGACTTGATGTAGTCAAAAGCGGACATAGGCTTCTTTTTCTTGTTATCATTCTGTGTTTCACTCATTTTGGATACTTGAATGTCCCTGTAAATACTCACGGGTTAGGAAATCGGGTAAACAATTGTTTTCTCCTTTTATATATTCTATATCAAAATCAAAGGCTGATAAAATAGCTTGCCATCTGGCAAATATTTGTTTTGAAACTAAATTTTTTACATCTTGTTTTAAAATTTCTTTAGCTGATTTACAATCTATTCTTAATAAAAACTTTTGGTTAATTAAATCGTCTTGAAATTTTGAAATACAATTGACTATGGATAAAACTTCTTTTTTAACGGTGGAGTAATTTTTCGTGGTCCCAACAGACACTGAATGAAATCTAACTATAGACTCATGTTTATTGCTCGGAAGGGTTTGCTTAAGGATTCCTCCGAAACCTAACTTCGAAGCATCTGTTTCTACTATCATAGCTGCATTAGGATGAGGAATGACTAGGCATGGTAAAGTCCTAATCTTTTGTTTAACTTCTCGAACTAGACTAGTATGCAAACTAGACCATGGAACAGGGGTTTTTTGCAGTCTTTGGAATAAAGGTTGGATAGTTTTTCTAATATTAGGAAGGAAGTCTGAGATATAATTCAAACATCCTAAAAATCTTTGTAATTGTTGTTTTTCTTTTATCTCGTTTGGGAATTTATCCGCAAACTCTATTGATCTTGATATAGGGGTTATAGTTTGTTGATATATATTATGTCTTAAGAATCTTATCTTAGTCTGGAATAAATGCATCTTTTTAGCTGAAACTACTAAACCATGATTCTTGATTATTTGTAAAAATGTATGTAAATGTTTGAAGTGTTGATCTATTGAGTTAGAGTAGATTAAGACATCGTCTATGTAAACGATCATAAATGTTGAATAATTATTGAATATATTATTCATGATATTCTGAAATTCAGAAGGTGCATTTTTAAGACCAAATGGCATAACATTCCATTCATAATGTCCGAATGGGACAGTGAATGTTGTTTTATACTTATCTTTTTCATCTATCTGGATTTGCCAAAACCCAGATTTCATATCAAATTTACTGAATACTTTTGCATTATATAATCTTTTTAATAAATCTCTTTTATTGGGTATTGGATACCTAATCCATTGCAGTACCTCATTTAAAGGTTTATAGTTGATAACTAATCTTGGAACTCCTCGTTCCTTTTCTGCTTGTTTATTAACATAAAAAGCCGAACAAGACCAAGGGGACTTGGATGGCCTAATTAATTTCTTGCTTATCAAATCTTCAATTTTTTTTTTACACGTTTCTAATAATTCATGATTCATTTGGATAGGTCTAGCTTTTGTTAGAATATTTTTTTCACTAAAATCTTTTTCATAAGGTAATTGGACTATATGTTGCTTTCTTTCCCAGAATGCATTCGGAATTTCCGAACAAACTTGGGTAAGTAAATCATTTTCTAATTTTTTAATTTTATTGATTACTTGAGGATTTGATAATTGTTCTTCAATCTTTTTATAAGATATTTCTTCTTGGAGGTGTTGAATATGCTTTTTCTTATTAGATATTAAATTTACCGTTTTATGGATAGTATGATGTTGTAATTCCATTACTTCTTTAGTTTTGATAGGTGATAAGAATTTGAATAATAATTTAGCACCTACAACCTTAGTTGTAATACCTTCTTCATTAACTTTAAATGGATAAATTTGAGTAAAGAAGGGGGTTCCTAATATAACTTCTTGAGTAAG
Source organism: Cardamine occulta (assembly GCA_028015245.1). Taxonomy (NCBI): domain Eukaryota; kingdom Viridiplantae; phylum Streptophyta; class Magnoliopsida; order Brassicales; family Brassicaceae; genus Cardamine; species Cardamine occulta. The sequence goes on along the minus strand of CM051364.1, from coordinate 22,100,839 downwards.
GTTTTTTACCAAAATAAATTAGTTTTTAAAACAATAACCGTTATTGCATATTCTGACATTGGGTAGTTTATAATTAACCTTTAAACTACTACCGTTAGCACCACTAAGTCTTTCGGTAGTTTTCTCATAGTATTTAGTTGGTATAAGTCCTTCTTTAATACAATTATAATCTGCTCCTGTATCTAATAAAGCTATTATATTAATTTGATAATCATGACTTATATGCAAGGTTATTTCAGTGATACCATTTTTGATAGTTTATCTTGTTTATGATTTGAATATATTCATTATCATTTTCTTGCCTATCTTCTTCTTCTGGTATTTGCTCAGAAGAAGAATTTTGGAGTATTGTTTTCATTTTTAAAATCCTTCATTTCTATTAATGATAATTTTGCATTAATTTGTAGTTGATCTAAATGTTGTTGATTAACTGCTATCTGGAGCTCTTTTACTTGTGATTTTAATTGCTTAATTTCACTTTGTAATTCTCCAGTAGTTACTGGTTTAAATAAGCTTTGAGTTGGATATTTTTGAAATATCTTGTTTAGACTAAACGGTTCGGGTGAAGATAATTGGTTTTCTTGTTGAATAATTTCTTTTAGTTTCATTAGATAATCCTTTTTAGTTTCTGGATCATCTATTTTATCTATGATATCTAATAGGAATTTCTTATATACTTCTTTTGTTATAACATTTATTTGTCTACAATTGCATAAGTCATCTATGAACTCTTGAGATTCGTTTGATGAATCGCTTGAGTTTTCTATTATTTCTAGGTTATTTTCACTATTAGTTTCATTATTATTATTACTTGTTTCTGAATCAGAAATAAGTAATTTGGTTAATTTATCTTGAATATCAGGTTGATCTTTGAATATCTCATTAATTTTCTTTTTCATATTACATTCATTAGATTTATGACCTGGTCGTTTGCAATTCCAGCAAACTACCTTGTCTTTAGTATATCGTTTATTTTTTGCATAATATGGATTATGAGGTTTCTTAGAAAAATTTCTTTTGTTATAAAAGGGTTTTGAATAATTGATTTGTTGCTTATGTTTTAAACGTTTAACTCTAGAGGGTGGATTTAAACGTTCATAACCATATTGTTCACAGAATGAACCCATTGTTAATCCAAATTTTAATTTATCAGTTTTTTGCTTATCTTTATGGTCTTGGCATATTTGTAAACCTTCTTTTTTAACGAATGCAAATAATTGACCATAGGTGATGGTATTCCATGGAATAGCATCTCCGTTTGAATAATCCTTTAATTTACTAATTACTTTTTCTGCAAAGAATGTCGGTAATCCTGAAATAAACCGTTCCTTCCAGAATGGTTGGTTACAATCGTTTCTTTGGAATATGTTTGCCATAAATATATCCTTATATCATTTAAAATCTCCTAAAGTTGGACATCTAAGGTTGGTTAATATTAATTTTTTGCTTACTAATTCTTCTTGTGGGTTGCCAATAAAATGCATAGTTATAGTATGGATTAATACTTCTATAGCGTTTTGGATTTCTACCTCTTCAAGGAAGCCATCCGCATCTTCTACTTGTTTAACTTCTACATGATTTAAAATAGAATCTTGAGTAATACGATCTAGTGCATTATCCCACCAATATTTTAATGCTCCATTAAAACCAGCTATTAATAGAACACATCCTTGTTTATCACTTAAGCCTTTTGCTTTATATGCAATTCCGGCTGTTCCCATTTCTTGGAATAAGTTCATCATTTCAGATTCTGAACGACCATCTAAATTCCATTCATACACACCTTCACCCAGATATATCGTTTTGTGAGAATTTATGGTGTTCTTCATATAATAAATCTGGTGGAGTATGTTTTTGGATAATATGGTTTTCTTGAATTCATAAGTTTATTTCTTACTCTATTAATTTCTTGGTTAGTTTCTGATTCAATTGATAGGTTATCTTCATTATCGCTCTATAGTGTTGATACCTTTTACCTTTATCCATATTATCTAATCGTTTGGATATTGATTTGAGTATTTCATTTTCTGGAAATTTGACCTTATGGGTCATAGGTTTGAATAGGGGTTGAGATATCGAAGAGAATGGGTGTTGAATACCATTGTCTATTTTAGGTTCTAATTTGATTTCTAATTTTGCATCAATATGATCAATCTGTTTAGCTATTGTATATAATATTTGACTTTGATAATTGTTTTGTTCGTATACCGATTTAATATCTGAAACTATAATAGGTTCTTTATCTTCTCTATTAGCTCCAGTTTTAAAGGGTTTTGCTAATATTTGTCTATCGTTCGTTTTAATTTTTAGATCTTTTAATGGAGGATTAATCGATTTCGATTTGTCCCCATTAAGAGATTCCCATACTTGACTTAAACTTGTATATGTATTAATTTCTCTAAATGGATAATCAATGTTATTAGCTATTGCATATGTTTCAAACCATATAAAGAATGGGATATCAATTCTTTTTCTATTCATACATTTATACCATTCTTCTCTATAGAAGGTGGTTAATTTTTTAGTAAATGTTTTAAAATACCATAATCGTTTTTTTTGATTATCTTCTGAATAAAAGTCTTCTTTAATGTATTGTTTATTAATTTCAAATTCTGTTGAAATAACATTTATTGATTTAAAATCAGAATGAGTAGGTGATGTTGGATAAAGATCTGGTTTAGGTTCAGCTATTGGTGTAGTAAAATTAATCTTCTCTTGATTAATTGATTGTTGAGTAATTTCTTCTTCCGATTCAGTACTAGCTTGACCAGTTCTATATTCGGAAAAAGAAGCTCTTGACATATATGGACTAATCTTCGGTGGTAATGGTTCTCTAAAAGATCCGAATTGTAATAATATTTTACCATCGGTTTTTTCTATAATTTTTGAAATACTTTTTTGCTCAAAGTTCCTAGGTGGTTGAGTAATATTAAGTTGCCATTGATCTGGAATAGTAATTTCAGACCATTTTAGTTGTTTAGGTGCGTAAGTCGCAGTTGGAGTGTCTTTACTATGAACCGCTAAAATAGTGGTTTCACCTTTTTCATCTTGTAATAAACATCTAGGATTAAACTCAGATGTTGATTGTTTAAAATATACACGGTACAATAATAAGTATCCGTGTCTATTATTTTCAAATTTCATTTCTGGTAAATGAATATTTAAGACTAAAGTATTGAGTATAGTTGGATCATGTAAACTTACTTGATAATTTGGAGCGCAATTAAAGTAAACTGCACCGTTGCATAAGTTTGATTGAACAGCTCCCAATAGAGAATCTTCAAATTTGAGTAAAGTCTTATCCCTTAATAACATAAGAATGGGTGAATCAATACCAGTTCTTGATAATGGTTTAATTGCTATTTGGATTAAACCGAAGTGAAGATAATTAAATCCTTTTTGTTTATATTTATCTAAGGTTATTGAAGATAATAATTTAATTTCTTCAAACTCGTTTCTAAGTGAAAGAGTTTGTTCATGTTCTTTTATTGAATAAGCAGTTCTAAAATCAAAAGTACCAATTTGATAAATAGTTTCTGGATTAATATGAGGTAATTGATTTTGCATAATAGATTGATTAAATGAAGTAATTTTTGACATAATTTCCCTTGAATTAATCATATGCGAAGTAGATGATCTATCTTGCTTATTTTTAAAATACTTTCTAATCGTAGATGCCATGATGACTCAATCTATATCTAGACTCATTAAGAATTTCACTAACCAAGGAATAGACTCTCAAAGCGGCTTACCAACGGTCTTACTGCCCCACGGGTCTTAATGCCTGGAACACCAGCTCTCCAGAGGGTTCTAGAACTAGGGTAGTAGATCCTAAACAGATCTAGGGTTTCGATTGGGTAAGGATGTAATCTAAGATTTTGAAAATATTTTTTTTTAAAATAAAACAAGGTTTCAAATCTGCTATAGCAAATGAAATCCGGGGTACTATCGACGTATGAGGGTACAAACACAAAGGAGTGCAACCACACGATAAGTCGAAGGAGCAAGATTGTCCAAGACTCGGGGTTCCCGTTGTCTTGACTAAAGGCTTCATGGTAGAATGACCTTTTTAGTTAAGACTAGTTATTTCTTTTTTAAGCGTTTTTGATTCCTTAAAATCAAAACGGTTTTAGCCAACTCTGATACCAAAGGAATAGGATCGGATAATTTAGAATTTCTGATTTGCGGATCGGATAAACCTTAAAAGAAGCATACTATTCTTGATTAATGGAATAAGTAGTATCGGAATAGTAAAAAGGAAAACGGAATCGGGGAATAAGATCGAAACGGGTAAAAACTTGATATATTTCTTGAAATAGTTTACAAAATAATATTCAAACTTTGAATACAAAGGATGAAGATTGAAATACTAACTCGAATAACTAAGGAGAAAATATTGTAGAGTGAAGAATTTAGAAAGATGTTCTAAATTGGCTTGAGTGGTATGAGGTCTCAAGTCCTTCTTTTATAGAGGTTGGTATTGCTTGATTAATTGTGGCGTCGTGTCCCTTTTAATTTTTTGTTATTTAATTCGATTGGTTGAGATTTTACTAATTAGGCGTCTTGAGTAAGATTATTCTTTGTCTTCTTGTAAGTGTCTTGATTAGGTGGGTCCTATATGTCATATCTGAATATAATCGTATAAAGTTGATATCTACATCCTCAGTATATACAAACAAAGAATCGTATAAAATATGTTGCATTATTATTATTATTATTTTTATATATATATTATTATTATTATTATTATTTTTTTTTTTTTTTTTTTTTAATATATAGAGGTTATGTAGATCATTCTTATTTCAATAAGGTTAGTCTGGCACTTGACCCGGTTGTGGGTATATGTATATTCTTTTTTTGATAAAAGTATATGTATATTCTTAGTCATAAAATAAATAAAAATTTGTTTAAATGATTTTTTAATAGTATGTTGGTTATGAAAAATTGCTATTACCTCTGTTTCAATATATAAGATGTTTTAAGAATTTATTTTTGTTTCAGTTTAATTGATTTTTCACATTTCTATTCAAAATTTTAATGTATTTAATTTTTATAATCATGTATATCTTGTGTTGTATTTTAGAATTGGTTGAATCGTAGTTAATATCTTATTTTCTGTGTAGAAACATTTAAAAGTAAATAATTTATGTAGTTTCTTGAATCTCACGTTTTAACTATAAAATATCTTACATATTGAAAAACAGTGAGTAGCTTTTAAAAGTGTACCTTGGATGATAAAAGTAATATGAGCTAGTATATATTGTTAATTCCTTTCATGAAATCATGTAAAATATGACTTATTATTCTTAAACTAAACAACCATTATGAGTTACCATTCTAATCGAATTTAATTATTTTTATAACAAAATTGTTTTTGGTATTAAACAATGCATGATTAGTAAACAATTAAATAAATGTAATATTCTCAAACTGCCTTTACACTATTTTGATTAGATTTAACACATTTTCTAATAACACTGGATGTAATCAAGTACATATTTAAGGTTTACCATATTATCCCAAGAAAACTCGGATCCTCTGTTTTTTGGGGCGAAAACACATGAATATCCACATCGAACAGTTCTGCGGAATAAAGCCCTTCGAGCGTTCAGAGGAAGGGGCATGTCGCCTTTGGTGGGTAAAATAACCTCATGCTTCAGTCTCGGCGCATATAAGACCGATCAAACATTTAATGAACATCAATAGTATTAGCAATAAGCAATGCAAAACATCCTATTAAAAGACGATGTCTCATCCTTCATAAAGCAAGTCAAGCACTGTAATTCAATCCCATCGTCGCATGCGTTACACGCCATCTTAAGTCTATGAGTAGAGAAGAAATTTAGCTGACTCCAACCGGATCAGGTAAAAACATTATAAAATCCTTATCAACTACTTTATGTTCCATATATGAAATAGGCACTCGTATGATCGAGAAACGGTGGTTTCTTGTCTCTTATATACGCTTTTCTGAAGAGCCAACTCCAGTTATTCTGTTTCCAAAATTTTGGTTTTTATATTAATAACAATTAGCAAATCAACATAGAAAAAGAGATATTACAATTCAAAATTTTATTTCAAAAATAACCAATGAATGTGTTCTATACTTTTCTATAATATAACATTATATAATTAAATGTCACATTCACGTGGCATAAACAGTTTTAATAATATGGAAGTTGAGAAATACACTTATCTCTCTCTAAAAAAAAAAAAAGATATTCGTAAAAATTATACTACTATTCAGTTTTGTACAACAGAAAGAGGCATTACACCAAGAACAATGTTAGAAGTAAACAAAGACAATGAGAATGGTGGAAGAAAATAATAAATAAATTATATATAAAATAACTAAACAAGTGTAACGGATTAACGATCAAGTTGAAACGTCTTTGGCCGATCCGAACTCTGGGAACGACTTGTCGTGTTTCTCAAAATCTGCGCGCACACACTTTGTTCAGTGCTTCTTCGAAATCACACATCGTCATTGGATCTTTCGAGATAGGTAAACAATTGAAACCACTGATTAGCTTATTGATACCAAAATTAAAGTGCCATGTGACTTTCGAAATCTGGTAGAGAGATGTATATTCGTTTCGCCTGTTTCCTCGTGCAAATTATGAAACGAGTGTGAGCAGGCTCATGACCAGAGAGCTCGAGAGTTGCAAACAGAATCAATCTCATCAATGATAATTGTGTTATATATACCATAGCTAAGATCAAACATGCATTTCTGACCACGCAATTTTAAGGTTAAATAGCAGAAGAGACCATGAAGAATGTAGTAGTACACTCGGAAAAATCTTAGAGTAAGACCGGTGCTCTCTTTCTATCACTCTCGGAGATGCCATGTGACCTTAACGGGATGAAGTCGGAAGAGACATGGAAGCCATCTATCTAAATGCAATTGGTTTCGGCCCGTTTTAGTTTTGGGCCAATGTATGGGCCTATTTATATGAGAACCAGGAAAAATGATTTCGATGGTAGCTTTGTCAATCAGTATCAAGCTTCAAAGATATGTTAGATACTCAGAGATCGCGATGGTGTTGTTTATAGAGGAACAACACATGCTATTAGAAAAGACTATTTTGTTGGTCCTAGAAGCAATAAGTGTTTGGTGTAAATTAAAGGTAAAAAAAAAATGTTTTTGAGAGAGACTACAAAACCTTAACATAAATTGGCTACACAAGGTTAAGTTCAGGAGCACACGATTTCGGACAAATCTAGTTTACTCCAATTTATCAAAAGCTCGGTTGTAGAATAATGCAAGTTTTAATTATCATCATCATTTTGTTTTACCAAAATAGAAAATTATCATCATTTTGTACCCTTTTTATAATAAATGTTTTCCATGAGTAAATTGTATCGTGTACTCAATAATGCAATCTTTGATTTTAGAAAAGAAAAAAGAGCCTGATTTAAATATATAACGTCCACTATAAGAAGGGACCATATGTCTAAACAAATAAGTATTATTTCTTTGTTTTTCATTAATAAATTTTAAAGCCATATCAGTTTTGTTACTATTGCACTCACGTGACAACTGTAGAATTTAAAATTAGTAGAGTTTTGGACCACCAAACATATCCAATTATGTATTTATGCATTTGAATCTATCATTTCTCATTGTCTAGGAGATGCACTTCTTGACGTGTGGTAAATGCGGTTGGCGAATGGAGGGAAAATGTGAGTTCAAAAAAACTTGAAATTGGACCAACCACACAGTGATTTTTGTATGAGTATAAATAAATCTTAGATCTCTCTTTAACTTTATTTTTTTTGTGAGACTGTGTTTGTGTGTTTGAATACTAGATCTACCTTTTTGGTTTGTGGATAAACATTATTACGGTCATGACTTCTTGTTACACCCATCTCTCACTAGCATTTTTATAGGCATTATTAAACTCCAGACTTTAGAGTAAGTCAAATTAAATAATAAGACTTTAGATACACAACCAAGTTTTTATTTGAATTCAAAACTCGTAAGATTATATAATCACGTGTTGTAACTAATTTCAAAAGACTCTATGATTGACTCAAAAAAAAAAGGAATCGACGAAAATATAGTTGGCTCATCATATACTCTTAATTTTTTTTTTTTGTATAATACTTGTTAACGATCAAGTTACAATGCATATTTTCTTGTAATTAGTTGGACAGTTCTCAAAAGTTTATGTTTTGTTTACTAAAATTTACCATCAAAATTTAAATTCTAAAAATACAATGATTTAGCAAGATTTTTTTTAAACATGTTCATAAATGATTTAGTAACTACTAAGCTTTTATAAACCTTTCTCAAACATAAAATTTGTAAATATTTGGAACTTTTGCGAGATTGTGATATTTCCGAAACAAAAATTTGTTCTATTCTAAATACTTTTCAGATAAATTACGGTGATTTATTCTAACTATCCTCTATCATATTTATTGCTGCTCTTTTTTTCTTTTCCTTTTTTCTATTTTGGTTTTAAATTTGTTCACAAAGATTACTACATAACAAGAGCAACAAAGCTATTAGTAAAAAAAAACAAGAGCAACCAAGCTGTGACAAGAAACATCAACAAAATTCTAAAAAGCAAGAAGACGAAGCTGGCCAGAAGGAACAAGATCTCTGCAGCATTTAACATACACCACTCACAATGAAGTTATCGTTGTTGGGACCTTTGTTGATCTTGACTGTTTTTATTTTTTGGTAATTAAAGAGATTTGCTAAAAAAAAGTGAAAAAAAAAACATTTGAACCAAAAAGGAAAAAAAAAATTGTATTAATGGCTAGAGATTCTAGCTCGGTTGCTTCTCATTTACTCCAAGATTGTATTAATGGCTAAAGTAATTAGTAAACGGTGAATTAATGGCACGGAGGATAATGAATGATGAATGTGGCAAATAAAACCATAGTTGTAGTCTTTGTAGACACAAATAATAGAAATTGTTAATTACCCAGATCTCACGGAGTGATCAACCAAATCTATGTTTAAGTGCGCTACTAGATTCAAAAAAAATAAAGCACTGATTAATAAATTAAACTAAATAATCTCCTCCCCATATTATGGTCAAGTCAAACAGATGAATGTTATTTCGTTCTCTGTACATAATAAAGCTTTTTAAAAATGTTTATTTTATACAAACACTGTTTTAATGTCGTTAGTAAAGTATTTTTCTTATTTTCCTTAAATTATTTATAAATGTGTCTTCTTTATCGTTTAAACCACAACTAGTGTGCGTGTCTCCGTTCACTCTCAAAGACAGTCTCTTTCCCCTAGAGCGGATTCACCATCTCGATCTGTCCCTAAGCTCCTAATTCTTTCTTCTCTTCCTGAAGAATTTTCTGGAGCTTCGCAGGTCCAATCTCAATCTCTTAACTTAAATTTTTTATTTTTATAATTTGATACTTACATTTCGTTTGCGTTTGAGCCGCCGCTGTTCCAAGCAGTCTCGGTCTTTATTTATTTATTTTGGATTCTTGTAAAGTTTTAAAGATTTTCTTTTTAAGTAGAATGTGAAGAAAAAGAAGAGTATGTGAGTTGATTTTTAGGCGTTTCAATCGGTAGGGTTTTGTGGGTTCTTTGAAATTTCTGGAGATGTTTCAGCTCTGATTCATGGGTTTGCAAAGGTTTCTCACGATCTGTTCGTTTTCCCAAGAAAATGTGGCTGCTTCTGAAGAGAAAAGTCTGATGCATCTCTTCTGATTTTTTTTTTTTTTTTTTTTTATGGGGTGGGATGATATTTATAAAACCCAAGAAAGAAAGAAAGAATGAGTAGTTGGATTCTCAAATATTTTCTTCGAATTTTAGAGAGATATATTTCTGTAGATTTTGCTTGTAAAGTTGAAAAACATTACTCTTTGTATCGTTCGAAAAGGAAATCAAATAACTATTGATTCTGCCATTGAATCTAGCCGAGTTTTGAAAAGTTTCAAGCTTGGAATTTGAATGTATCTCTTATTGATACTCTTGGTTCAATGGACCAATTTTACCGAAAAGTTTCCTAAGAAAAATATTCCATAACAATCAGTTGGTGATGATTTTGGCCATCTTTTACACAACATCTTTATATGCATTGTTTCAGATGAGCAATCTCATCTGCATAGTGATCTCTCTATTGCCTTAACCATTGATCTTTGCCTTCAATTTCACAGATCGGAGGAAGGTGATGCAGTCCTAAGAGACTTCAAGGCTGTGTCTTCTCGTGGGATTTCAAACATGGGGAAGGAAAATGCTGTGTCTCGTCCTGTCACTCGTGCCTTTGCGTCTGCTTTGCGCTCTTCAGAAATGACTTCTACTACACAGAATCAACGGAGAGCAAACACTAAAAGACCAACCTTGGAGGATACCAACGTCACTGCACCTAACAAGAGGAAGAAGCGAGCGGTTCTAGCGGAGATCACTAATGTTAACTCCAGTGCAGCCATACTTGAGGTTGTTAATAAATACATTATGTTTCTTTATTGTGTTTGGCTTCCTGTGATGATCTTGTGAAGTAAAACATGCATCTCTGAAACATGGGTTCTGACATTTCAGGCCAAAAACTTCAAGCAGATAGAGAAGGGAAAGGGACAGGGATTGGCGTGTTCATCCCAGTTGACATCTTCTGTTACTTCACAAGTCACAGATCTTCAGTCTGGGACCGATGCAAAAGTAGAAGTTATATCAATTACAGCAGGAAACCTGTCTCTTTGTAAAGGCACAAATGACACAGCTGATAACTGTATTGAGAAGTGGAATTTCAAATTGCCTCCAAAACCTCTTGGGAGATCTACTTCTACAGGTGATCCATTTAACAAAAAAATTAAATGATTAGTTTCTATTGTATAAAGGAGTTCTTTAATGATATTTAAATCTTTGTTTCTTTTGTGCAAATGGTTACAGTTGAGAAAAGTGCTGTTAATGGTAGTTCAACTGTACCGGATATCCCAAAATTCGTAGACATTGATTCAGATGACAAGAATCCTTTACTATGCTGCCTCTATGCCCCTGACATCTACTACAATTTGCGTGTTTCAGAGGTAATTCCTAAGCTTTGATACTCTCTAAAGAGCCTTGGTAAGCCAAAGCATTGGAAGTTTGATTCCTTGTGCTTCTGTGTCACTTCTGTTCTAGCAGCTTAAACGCAGACCGGTTCCAGACTTTATGGAGAGAATACAGAGGGATGTCACGCAGTCCATGCGGGGGATTCTGGTCGATTGGCTTGTGGAGGTTAGTGTTTAGTTTCACTTTTGATGCTAACTTTTCCAGCTTCTACGCCTGTCTCCGGGTTCTCACAAAAGTCTGATTTCAACGACAGGTCTCTGAGGAATACACACTTGTACCTGACACTCTCTACCTCACAGTTTATCTCATAGACTGGTTCCTCCATGGAAACTACGTGCAAAGACAGCAACTTCAACTTCTCGGCATCACTTGCATGCTAATAGCCTCGTAGGTTTCTCTCCAGTATCACTAGTAAATATAGTCTCATAAGTGAAGAAAAACTAAACTTTTTTTTTGGTTTTCCATGAAACTTTGCAGGAAGTATGAGGAAATCTGTGCGCCACGCATTGAAGAGTTCTGCTTCATCACGGATAACACCTACACAAGAGATCAGGTACACCAAGATTGCTGTCTTAACTCCTTGAAAAAGAAAGTATGCGGTGTACTAATGTGCAAATGGGACCGCGCCGTGCAGGTCCTGGAAATGGAGAACCAAGTACTTAAGCATTTTAGCTTTCAAATATACACTCCTACTCCAAAAACCTTCCTCAGGAGATTTCTCAGAGCAGCGCAAGCCTCTCACATGGTAATCCATTTTGCAATTTGGTCACCTATCTGTTCTTATTACAAAGTTTGGTAGAAAGATTGAGAATTTATCAGTTTCTGATTGCTGATTCTGCAGAGCCCGAGTCTTGAAATCGAGTTTCTAGCCAGCTATCTAACGGAGTTGACATTAATAGACTACCATTTCTTGAAGTGTCTTCCTTCTGTCGTTGCTGCTTCAGCGGTTTTTCTTGCCAAGTGGACATTGAACCAATCAAACCACCCATGGGTCTGTAATACTGCTTCTCTTTCTATATATCAAGACACAGTTTTGCTCCACAAATCTTGGATCTTTAACATCTTTTCGGGTTTTTTCTTCCCCGCAGAATCCAACACTTGAGCATTACACAACGTATAAAGCATCAGATCTGAAAGCATCTGTTCATGCCTTACAAGATCTGCAGCTTAACACCAAAGGTTGCCCCTTGAGCGCTATACGCATGAAGTATAGGCAAGAGAAAGTAAGTTTATACAGTTAAACCACATGCTAAACCCGGTTTGGTATCTCGGTTTTCTCGATTCTCATAAGACTGTTTTGGATTTGCAGTTCAAATCGGTGGCGGTTCTCACGTCTCCAAAACTACTTGACACACTATTCTGAAGGGCTTATACAAACGGTTCAACTCCTAACCGATAATACATTTGTAACATTGATGGTCCGGTTTGTCTTCATCCATCTGTTACTCTTTGTTCATAAAACAGTTCCCACAATCCACCCATTTAGGCATTTATCTAATACCTGATTAGAATTCGGTTTAGCCTGGTTTAGTTTCGATCTGTGGTTTGGTTCTTCCAAACCCGGGCTCATCTAATGGGTAACAAGAGTTTATTTTAATTGTAACGAGAATGTACATTTTTTCTCCTATCTTGAGGCAATGTAAACAGTTTCGAAGTTTCATATTATCTTCAACGATTATGTAATTTAAATATTTTACATCAGTGTAGTTTTTTTACTATTTCTACTTTCTTGATTACTGATATTGATTTTTCATGCTGTAAATTGTAGGAATCGCCTTTAAACTTTAGTCCAGTGACCAAAAAGATAAAGATGAATGAATTACATATAAAAGAACCCAACTTCTACAGATCGTCGATTCAAAATCTTCGGAAATTATTATGTGAAGAAACATATGTTTAATATTCAAATGAGGATTTTTTTCTCAGTAACTGAAAATACTGTATTTATATTTTATATGTAGAGATATCTCTAAGGCTCACTCACATTTATAAAAATAATTTATTCTGTATTACATGATCTCTTCATAATCCGTAGCCTCTTGCATGATCCAATGAACATTCTGTACATAAATAATTTCATAGTTTATTAGAAGTCGATTAATAAATAAAACGAAACTATTTGAAGAGTAAAGAGGTAACTGGAAACATACTCCCAAGGAACATCACCAGCAAGCATCCAATCTCCATCTTTGTCCTCATATATTGGTACGCACTCACTTCCCTTTAAACTATCATCTTCATTTCATACGTAAACATCATAGTTAATATCCATCTTTTGGTCATTAAATGCCTTTGATTAAAGACCAAAACCAAAACTAACCAAAATTAATAAAGCATCCAAATAGAATTTGCAAAGCGGAAGCGAGATCTTGGTAACATTTGTACATTTCCAAATCAATCTTCCTTAAAAACGCAGCTCCGTCTACACTCACTTTTTTTTTTTTTTTTTGATAAAATGTAAATTATATTACCATTTGGAACAATGAGTTTGATTACAGGAGCTTTAGCTGGTAGCTTATTTGATACAAAAAAATTTTAAAACATCAAATAGAGCTTCACATTAGGAATTGCAGTCTAGAGTTTACTTAACTAAGAATGGGTGAACCAGATGGATAAGAGCCTCTGCCAGCTCTTACGGTATCTCCTAGCCAGTAGCAAATCACGAACTGATCGATCCAGTTGCCTAGATATAACAGTTGGAGTGGTAGAAGTGCTGTTAAAGTATCTGTTGTTGCGTTCCCGCCACAGTAGATAAACAGTTGCGTGGCACACAATTTGCTTTAGTTTGGTAGGGTAGTTCGATGATGCAGAAGACAGCCAGGTGATCATAGAGCTCCAGTTTTGGAAAATGAACCTGGAGTGGCCAAGCACCTGAGTGATTCCTCCCATACTTGTTCGGAGTATTCGAGTGGAGGAACAAATGGTCACGAGTTTCGGTTTCTTGATTGCATGACAACACAATGGAGAAGTGTTCATGCCCCAAGCTAGTCTTGCTCTCACTTGGGAGGCGGTCCAAGTTTGCTGTCCAAAATGTGAAGGCAAACTTAGGAACAGCCCTTTTGAACCCACTGCTTTAGGCAATAACCTTTTGAGTCAAGGGCCTGATGTGCTCCCAAGTCTGCTTTGAGGAAAACTTAGTAACATGGTTAGGGGGGATTCCCCACTTGTATCCGTCTGGTCCTCTTGAGTGATCCGGAATTGGGGTGTTTAGCAATGTGAGGCGTAGTTGCTGAAGGACTTGTCTTCTAGATCGCTGAGCAGGTAGCCTCCAGCGCAATAAGGTCACTGCCTGAGCCACAGTCGCTGTAGCAGGTACCCCCCAGTGTCTAGGTCCTTCGAGCCCAACGAACTCAATTAATGGCCCGTGGGAAGTCCAGCTGTCATACCAGAAACTAGCATTTTGTCCATCCCCTATTTCACATCTAGTAAGGTCCTTGGCAATAGGCCTTAGAGACATAATAAACTTCCATATCCAAGAGGAATTGCTCTGAGCCTGAACCTCCCACACGTTTGATCGCTTGAACCTGTGTTCCTTATTCCAAGCCACCCACAAAGATCCACTATCAGAGATTAGTAACCATAGCAGTCTTAGGTTCATTACCTTGTTCCAGATCACGAAATCCCTTAATCCCAACCCTCCTTCAGACTTAGGTAGACAAATATCTCTCCAGGAGACTTTTGATGCAGCTTTTTTCTCCAAGTCTCCAGCCCACAGGAATCTGGTGCATAGTTTCTGGATTTCCTTGAGGCACCCTTTAGGGAGTGCAAAGGCAGATTGCCAGAAATTAACCAAGCTGTATATAACCGAGGATATAAGTTGTAGTCTTCCAGCAAGGGAGAGACTCTTAACAGTCCAATGGTTAAGCCGTTTAGTGACCTTGTCAATAAGCGGGGAGTAATCTGCTCTCCTAAGTTTCCTGTGCAAGAGAGGAAGTCCCAGATATCGTATTGGCATAGCCCCATACCGAAAACCAAATCCCGCAATGATTTCAGTTTCCTGAGAGTTAGAGCCCGCTTGGAATAAAGATGTTTTGTCTCTATTCATTGCAAGCCCTTACAGGTTATGAAAAATAAGGAGAGCCTCTGAGATACCTTGTAATGAAGCTGTAGACCCATCAAAAAATATCATGATGTCATCAGCGAAAGCTAGATGAGTAATCTCCGGATTGAGCCCAAGAGGGTGAAAGCCAATGGATCCATTTCTGAATCTTGTTTTCGGGATCTCGGTAGAATACCTCCATAGCCATAACAAATAGGAATGGGGAGAGCGGATCCCTTGCTTTTAAGTCCTTTTTCCCCTTGAAGAAACCAGAGGTCTCCATTCACAGTGATAGAGAATGTCGGGTAGAGATGCATTGTCTCGACCCAATTGGTAAAGACGGTGGGAAGTCTGCAGACTCGAGTACTAGAAGCATAAATTCCCGTTAATAGAGTCAAATGCCTTTCTCAAATCAACTTGCAAGAGTCCGCTGGAGGTTGTATGCTTCTGATTAAATCCTTGCACAAGTTCAGTAGCCAACAAAACATTCTCTGCCAGCAGCCTACCTTTGACAAAGGCGGGCTGGGAGGTTGAAATCATTTCGGGCAAGAGAGATTCTAGGCGAGAGGCCAGGATCTTGGAGACGACTTTGTAAACTGCATTACAGTAATTGGTCTGAAGTCAGTTAATTTCTCAGCTCCAGTTTTCTTTGGCACTAGAGTGAGAGAAGTACAGTTCCACTGTTTTAGTATCTTGCCCGATGTGAAGAATTCTAACACAGCAGCAATGAAGTCATGCCCTACAATGTCCCAAGCCTTCCTGAAAAACTCACCAGTGTAGCCATCAGGTCCCGGTGACTTATTTGCAGGGAGGGCAAACACTTCTCTCTTGATTTCCTCAGGTGTGACCGTATATTGCAGTCTCTGTTTGGTAGAGTCGTTGCACTTATATGGAGTGTAGTCTCTGATCAGCTCCTTTTCGGCGTCAGATAAAGGAACAACCTCCCCTCCAAGCAGATCTGCATAGTAGTCAACACAGTGGGATTGGATATCATTTAAGAGATCGATTCTCTCACCGTTGGAGTCCAAGAGGTAGTGAATCTGGTTACTTGCTCTTCTGGCTGCCATAGTTCTATGAAAGAAAGCAGAGTTACAGTCCCCGTTCTCTAACCAGTGAACTCTTGCTCTTTGTAATAGAAACCGTTCCTCAGCCTCAGCGATATTCAGCCAAACTCTATCGCATTCTTTCCTTCAAACTTGGACTGTAGGATTTACAAGGAGATCGTTTTGGGAAGAGATCAAGCTTTCATGGGCATCCTTTACTCTCTGTTCTATACCTGAAAAATGCTCTCTGTTTAAATCCCTTAGGACTCCTTTGAGTGATTTCAGCTTTTTTGATAAGGTAAACATGCACGATCCAGCAATGTTAAAACTCTGCCAGAAGTAAGAAACCCTTGGGAGAAGGTCTTCATGCCGGAGAAGGAAGTGGGAAATCATAAATGGTTTCTTGGTCCGAGTTCCTTCACTTATCACAATGCTTGAAGGACAGTGATCAGAAGGTCCCAGATCACCAAAGTGACTATACGAGTAAGGAAACTGCATTAGCCAATGGTCATTGATGAGTACCCTATCGAGTTTCTTAGCAATAGGATTTAGTTCTTGGTTATTCCACCAGGTATAAACCTTGCCTCTGGATGTGATATCAAAGAGGCCTGATTGAGTGACACAATTCCTGAATTGGACCATCCTCGAAAGTGATTCTGGTGCCTGCTGTAGATGCTTCGAAGGATTCAACACCTGATTAAAATCTCCTAAAACAGACCAAGGTAGAGGGAGCCGGGTCTTGAGAAATTATTGAAAGTTCATCCCAAAGTTGCTTCTCTCCTGTTTTTGCTGATCGCGTAAACAAACGATATGGCCATCTCAACCCTTGAATGGGGCATTGTTAAAATGCATGTGATCATTTGACTAGACTTGGAGTGTATAGTTAGCTTGACCGAAGGATCCCATATCACCCAGATTCTTCCTAGTTCAGCAAACTCATAATTTGTTGCAGAATTCCATCCTTGAAAAGAAGATTCTATGTACTTTTGAGACTTGTGAACTCTCACCTTAGTCTCGATCAAACTACCAAAAAGAGGCTTATTTAGCCTGAACCATTTTCTAAAGCTCCTGCGCCTGACTCTATTATTAAAGCCGCGTATGTTCCAACAAAAAACGTCCACCATATTTACTTACTTGTGGTAAAACTCCGGGCCCCGCCCCAAGGAGTTGTGCTTTTTCAGTTTCAATTTCTGCTTCTTATTCAAAACCGAAGTAAATCCAGAATCATCTTCCTTATTAGTATCCTCTGCTGCAGAACATTCAGGGGATGTGTTTTGGCGGTTTGATTCCGAGGAGGACTCAGAAGAAGAGTCGGAGTCTGATCCGGAGATCGCTGAGGACGAAGAAGACTTAGAAGAGGTTTCAAGGGGAGGAGCTCTCTTCCGTCGCGAACTGGAAGCTTTGAGCTCCTCCAAGCCTATGTCAACCACTAGATTCCTTCCCTTCTTTGGTTTAGGGCTTACAGAGATTCCTTGAATCTCTATTGCCTTGCCTTTGCCTCTGCTTTGATCTATAATAATAGGAGCTTGCTTCTTGCCTGTAAGCTCAGTCTTTGCAAGGACCTTCTTCCTTTCTGGCTTACTTTTGCTCTTGTGATTTTTTTTTTTGGGGCTGAGGCATCCAATAGTTGAGTTAATCCCCTTCAGGCCAGAGCTCGCAGTGGCGCTTGTATTCTTCTTTGTTTTCGGGCAGTCCTCAGGCTTGTGCGCTGAAGATTGGCACACGAGACAAGTAATCGGGGCAGAAGGGCATCTCCTTATGTTGTGCCCCATCTCTTTACAGAACTTGCAAATTGGAGGCAACCATGGGCATGAGACTTTGATACGGCAAATCTCTCCTGTTGCAAACTGAGCATTCACGGCTTCTGGGATATCCTTGGTTGGGTCAATGATTGTTAGAACCTTTGCAACCTCTAGGTTCGTCATGTTTGCAGTTGATGGGTGGAGGTCCACGGGGTGACCCACAAGTCCTGCTATATGTTCTAATCCTTCCTCAGAGAAGAAGTGTGGTGGGACTTCCCGAAATTCCAACCAAACTGGTACTTCTGTGAGTTCCGGCAGAACTGGAGTAAATCCCGGAGCCCAAGCCGCCACAAACATTGTCTGACCCTCTATTTGCCACATACCTTGCTGGATTACTCTAGCTCGGGCTGTAGTGTTTGGGATTCTTATCAAGACCGTTCTGGGTCCTAATTTAGAGACTGTAATATCCCTAGCCTTGCTGCTCCAAATCCCATTAAAAATAGCATGTAGAGCCCCATGTGACGGAAGGTTTCCGTGGAACTGACCCATTACAAATGAGTCCCATTTGCGATGATTCCTTCGAATGACTTCGTTAGGGATCTTCACACAAATTTCTCCAGATTCAAGTAGGAAAGGCGTGCCTTTCTTGGTCATTCTTGAAGATGGACTTTTGACAAGGTCTGCCCACTTAGGTTTTGGCTGAATCTGCTCAGTAACTGGTACCGTATTTAATCCAGATGGACTTGCCGCAGTTTCATTTAACCCAGGCGCAGCAATGATTTCAGTTTCCAAGGCAAGCTTAGGAGACTGAATTTGAGATCCGGGTTCTGATGTTGCCGGAACAGAGGCATCGATAACAGTGATAGCTGGAGAAGAAGCAGTGGCGGAAGAGACACCGATCCCAGGCTCTGATTTGGCCGGATCTGGAGAAGGGGCTTCACCGGAGGAGCTTGATTGAGAGAGGGGTTCGATAGGGAGAGAAACAGATGGACGGGATTTTAGAGAAGGAGGGGGAGGTTTTGGGGGGAGCTTTGGGGGAGGTCGCTTTGTAGGAGATCGTTTGGGCTTTCCCATTTTCACTGCACTATAGATCTTACACTCACTTTCACGTACGAACTTTTGGTTCGTTTGAAACTGTTCTTTCTCCGGTACGAACAAACCGGTGGCCAGCCCACAACTTGACTCTTCTTCGCCGGTTCACATTTCGGGTCACTCTCTACCTCTGGACAAACCCTCTTCTTCCCAGACACGATGATATCTCCGGGAAGACCTAGCCGTAGTTCGGTGATTTCGAGTCCAAGAATATTACTCTCATTCGCCATTTTGATGTTTATAATTAAAGTATTGTGTTAATGTGTTTGACTCTTGCTCTGTCGCCATTTTATATGTTCTCATAGGAACCCAAACGACAAGTTCGTTTAGCATTGATTTATCTTGTCGGCCCTTACGAAGATCTTGTCCAAATCTTTATGCCATTTCTTTTAATTCTTTTGCCGCTTCGTGTTCAAATGTCGATAATATGGATCCGTTGATTCGACACATCCTACGGCCACGATTTCGTTACCGACAAGGTAGGATTCTTTCTCAACCGTTGGATCAGAAACGCAATACTAGGTATTGGACATGACATGTTATGTGTGATTTGTTATGTCTCCGGTTCTTTTAATCAACGACATAAAACTAAAACAGCATATCCATGGTCGAATATATAATAGTGCACATTATATGAACGTATATTTATGTAAACTCATGTTTCTCGACAACCGAACACGTGTTACTCAAGGCAAAGACAAGTTATATATATGTGGAGAAAACCCACACGAAGCTTATATCCTACACTAAATACATAAATTCGTTTCCCCTATTCACGGTAAATGATTTACCCGACACTTTCTTTATTTACAGCCATACCGTCATTTTGTTACGAAATATTTTACTACGGACATAATTCCATTTTTTTGTCGCAAATACTCTCGTATCTCTGAATCTCCATTCGTACATTTTGGAATGTGCATATGATGGTAAATAAGCTAGAATCACATTTTGTGTTGATAATTTAAATTTCCTAGTACGCATTTTTAGGTTTTAATCGATCATGTAGACAGTGTACATATTATTATCTGCCGGCTCTATGCCATTTAGTAGCACAACCGAAAACTCTAAAGATTTTATGATAATGGAGCGCGAAACCCACAAATGATGCTAATGATCAGCACATCATCGACATTACAAACGATAACTCTTGTTATCTTTATAAAGCAACATTGTGTTTGTTTGTTTGTTTTAGTTGAGATTGTATATGAGTTTAACTAGCTAAATAAATCGAACCGATGTTAGTGGCAGAATAGATGGGGTGATGGATGATATGAAGATGGTTAACAAAAAATGCCCATATATTTTTTCTTTTTATGGAGTTTAATCCAATACTTACCGGTTACCATACATTTTGTCCTTTACCTTTCTTAAATTAAATTAAATAATATGTTTTTTTGATCGAATATTAAATAATATGTTTGTATTATAATTTTAAAGGCCATGGTCTACCCGCCTCTGTATACTACAGCAAAGCGTAACGATTAAATAGCTCCATTTGCAAAATTTAAAAATACCAGCAAAGGGTACAATATGGTATCGAAGCTGATACAAAACTGAAAGACACGATCCTTCTTTCTTCTTGTGTTATCTGTCTTAAAAATGCAGAGAGAAAATATAACATAGAATTGGCATGTCATTGTCACAGGTCCACAAAAAAAAGATTAACTAACTCTCGACCTTGTGTACTAAAATCACTGCAAGATAAATTAACATTTTAATCTCATTGGCATTGATTTGAATTTCAAAATCATATCCTTCTGTGTCTTAATTGACTGCCTTTCCATAAAAGACTATACCTAACTTAGAATTGATCAGTACTGTAGAGTTGGTCTTGCAATTACAATTGAAAAGGTCAATAATTTAGCACCAAATTGTAGTTAATAATTATTTCATTTATAGGATACTATAATTGACTTAGGAATGGTCTTGGTGTAAAGATGACCTTAAAATAAATAATTTAGCACCAAAGAATTGGAAGATATATATATGCTTTGTGTTTCAAGGAGGATTATAATTAGATTCGACGAGAAGTAGAAGAACCCAAAAGTGATCAATGGAGAGCCCTTTGTTGAGAGACGATGTCGAGAGCCCTCTGTTGAGCAACGATGAGGACATCGTCGAGATAACAAACGATGACTATGCCTCAGTCATTTATTCGTCAGTCTTACGTCCAACTGCAATTGTTTTGAACTCGATCGAGCTTCTTATGACCTTGGTCCAGATTGTTGCAGCCATATTAGTTGTGAAAGGAACAAAAGGTGAACATCCAGAAGCCACATGGATTCTCGTCTATACTTGTGGTTGTATTGCCAATCTTCCTATTCTCTGTTGGTGTTTCTGGCAGATCACTAGTCCTTTCTCACACTTAAGGTATATTTAACCTGTGTGTGTGTGTGTGTTTTTTTTTAAATTTGTTTACGCATTAGAAACCACGACAATTGTTAATAGTTTTTTTTTATTGGTTTTGCAGAATCAACCGAGTGGTGTTTAGTTTGAAGAAAACGCTTGAATTTTTCTTCTTTGGTTGGTTCTTGGTGTTCTTCTTCGTTTTTGTTTTCAGCTCATCATCTCTAGATCATACTAGTCAACTCTTCTGGTGCGTATCGAATAAAATTTATAATAATGTCCTCAAAACATATTCAACCTCTCTAGTAAATAACTAATTATGACTGTTTTTGCAGGTTATGTGTGGTTTTAATTGCTTTCCGTTGCATTCGCCATCTGCTTCCTGTTGTAATATGTACAGCGACGTGTTGCTGTATGTATATGACGTTATTATTTGCCGCCTATATAAACGAAGAGGAGTCGTCAAATTCATTTTGAAAATGGTGGATCATGTTGTTTTCTACTTTCTTTTGTTAAACACTTATTGTAAAATTGAAAGACACGATGGTAAAACTTGTTTTCTTTGTTTAAATAAAGCCAAGTGTCATTATTACTAGAAAGCGTCTGAGCGAGGTAAAACTGAAAGACACGATGCCTTTAGTATCTTCTTCTTGTTAACGAAATTACCTCTGCAAAATAAAAATTCAGCTAATTTTTATGCACTTAGAGGAGTTGAATAAAACATTTTCAGCTAATTTTTCAACATTTGAAATGAAAATACTAAAAAATCATTCAGTTGAAAAAATGAATAAATTATTAAAAAAAAAAAAAAAAATTTCAAGCCGTCTTTTACAACTCAACTTTTTTCAATTATTCATCCATGTACAACTATATTTGCACCTTAGATACCTTATAACAACAACTGAGTCGCGTTCCCGGTTTGACATTGGTCCGTTATGGAACATAATAGCTGCTGAAAGAATGTATATTAAAATACATGGCAATTGATCTATCAAAACAGTGGACGTGCCGGAGTGGTTATCGGGCATGACTAGAAATCATGTGGGCTTCGCCCGCGCAGGTTCGAATCCTGCCGTTCACGATTTTGCCCTTTTTTTCCTTTTCCAGTTTTTTTTTTTTCATCCCGCCCATACTTACCCTAGATTTTTTAGTGATCGATACTAAATCCCGCTTTCTCATAAATTTCAATTTTCAAAACTCATCTCTCTCGATCTCTTTCGGTGTTAAGGTATTTAACTGAAAATCCCATCGGCGGGGAATTTTCCGGTGATTCAGATGGCTGATGTTAGCCGGATTTCAAGTTTAGAGGAGGATCCCCTTCATGCTTACTCAGGCCTTTCGTTGTTTCCTCGCACGATGAAATCCTTATCGAATCCTCTTCCTCCTCGTCTTTATCAATCAGACGATCTAAAGCAGACCCACACTCTCCTTGAATCTATGGTAAATTCCTCCCTCTTAATCTGCTTAGTACTTCGATTTGATGCATTAGCTAGGGTTTTGTTAGCTCAGTGACTGATTGCGAAGATGATTCAAGTTGGTCATTTCACGGCTACGAAATCAATTTAAAATCTGGCTGAGATAATCGTATTCCTGCTTCGTTTCTGCTCCTCAGCTTCGGATATTCCCAAATGACGGAGACTAGGTTTTTGTTTTATCGCTCCTACCAAACACTTCATATAGAGCTGGATGTATGAGCATTTGCTTCTTCTTCTTCTTCTTCTTTTTCATGTTGACGATTCTCTTCAACTAGAACGAAATCTCTGTAAACTGCAAATATTTAGCAGTTACCTTGAAACTTTAAGAAGTTTGATATTGGAGAACCGTGAGGTTTTGACGTTGTATCTTTGGGTTCTCATTATGTGCAGCGCCGACCCGATGTGGCACAACAGCTCTATATTTGCTCAGTATTTAAGCTGTAGTAGATAGCCTCCTAATGAGTTATATAGAAAGGGATGTAAATTGGCTTCCTCCTATTTTATTTTTGGATCAAGACTTGTCTTAGTTTCAGTTTATAAGAAATGCAGAACGAAATTCTTAAAACAAACTGCAATTTTTCTCATTATTCTTTGTCTGTTATGTGTATTTTCCCTTTCAGTCATTTGCTGATCAATCTAGTTTAGTTTCTCAAACTAAGTTATCTGCTGTCAAATCCTTGTCTTCTATCTTACAGCCTTTTGATATTCAAAATGAGCATCAGGAGCAGGCAAAGGCTATCTTAGATGAAAGCTCAGAACTTTTAAAGCAAGGCATTGGAATCAGCGTAGCATCCGAAGATATGAATTTAGGAGTCAAGATGAACCCTGCAAATAAGCGAGAACGAAGACCGGGATTAGACCGTAAGCGAGGACACTTTTCTCTTAAGCTTACGACAAGGTAAAGATCATAGCAACTGATCCATTTATTTAGTATACTAACTTCTTTTATTTATTACATCATCTGATTCCTTTACAAAGTTAGTTGAAGTCTATGTTAAATGTTTTTGTTGCAGTCAACCACCTCCAAGTGAACCAACATTTGATGGTAGTAAATATCCAAGACCTGAAGATTACTTTGCTGCGTATGAAAGATTTGAAGGTGAGTTATATCTTTTTCTGATGTTCATAGCCTTACCCTGTTTATTATATAGCTGTCATTCAAATATGCTTTCTTTTCGCTGGATTTCAAATAGATGCCCGACGAGAATGGCAGAAACAGACTGGCTCCAGTGTAACAGATACACACCAGAACCCACCATCAAGGCGCCCTCGCAGACCAGGAATTCCAGGGTATGTACTCTGAGCATCTTTGTTAGAGCATGTTTCGGAGTTTTTCCATTTGCATATTTTACTATCTGTTTTTCTTGATACTTGCAATTTCAAATTCCAGGAGGAAACGGGGTTCATACCAGCATGCTTATACGGATAATTATTTCACCGATGCTATCAACCTGGAAGGTTCAGAAAAGGAAGACCCTATTCCTTCTGAACAAAGGTTAGAGAGGACCACAGCTGCACAAGTTACAACTGCAGACAAAGAAGTAGATGGTGAGTGAGGACTTTTAGTAGAAAAGAATGTCATGAGCTACCATTTTGTTGGATCATGGTCGCTACCATTTTGTTAGATTATGCTACCATCTGATTGTGTAAGCCACTGTGTTCTGCAGATTCAACCGTAGACACGGACAAGGACTTAGACAATATTTTGAGTGAGCTGCTTGCTTGCACTCAGGATGAGCTTGAGGGGGATGGTGCCGTCAAGCTTTTGGAAGATCGCTTGCAGATCAAGTCCTTTAATGTAGAAAAGCTCTCTATCCCTGAATTTCAAGATGTTAGAAAAATGGACTTGAAGGCATCTGGAAGGAACCCATCAAACAGAAAGAGTGTGCTGTCAGATATACAGAATATGCTAAAAGGGAACCACAGAGATGCACTTCGGAAAAATAGCCACTCACCATCCCCCTTGACAAAAAGACATTTATCATCATCAAATCCACCAGAGGATCAGTTTTCATTTCCTGACATAGATAATTTGCTTCCAGGAGATCAACAGTCTGGTGAGGTTGATCTACAACCCATAGCAAAGGATTTGAATACCTGTTCCAGCTCTTCAGTGACCAATGATGCTGATAAAGATATAACTAACACATGCCCATCTAATCCGGGCCCTATAGACGTTGCCAGATCTTTCAACAGCTCAGTGCAGAAGAGTTCCAGTGAAGATGATTCTGATACTGATTCTGGCATCCAGAGATTTCAGTCATGTCTAGATGGGAATGCAGATAACAGTGTGGACAATAGCATCACAATTAGAAATTCAGCCACGCAGGTGAATGTAGATATGCAAACAAAAAGAAGTGAGGGAGATGTACCCATTAGTGAAAGTGGAGCAAACGGAAACACTGGCGGAAGGGAAAATGATGCTGATATCAATGTAGAAACTGATCAATTAGAAAGGCTGGTTAGTTTCTCTTTGACTGTATGGGACTTTTTTAATAACATATCTGGACCTCTTGTTGGTTACATCTCTTGTTTGTCATATAGGCGGAATATGCATCTAGAGAGGATACAAGAACGGGTCTTTTTACTGTAGAAGAGGATAGCATCCCGTATCAGCAAGGTATTATAAACTTTTCTACCTGCATACTATATAGTGAAATCTCAAAAACTAAACCAAGCGAATTAGCATATGTCCCAACTTAACTTGCACATACTTCTCCATTAGATGTGGAAGAGGATAGCATCCCGTATCAGCAAGGTATTATAAACTTTTCTACCTGCATACTATATAGTGAAATCTCAAAAACTAAACCAAGCGAATTAGCATATGTCCCAACTTAACTTGCACATACTTCTCCATTAGATACTTATTTACATTAACGTTTTCAGTTCCTCACCTTTAAATTGTGGCTCAAAATTTTTCCTTTCCTGTTAATTTGCTTACAGATGCATCCTCAAAATCTCCAAACAGAGCTCCAGAACAATACAACACAGTGGATGGATCCTTTGAACATGCAGAGCACATTCAAGGACAACATGGAGAGAAAAATGAAAACGTGGACACCGCTTGTGAACTTCAAGTAGAAAATGCTCAGGTTAGTTCCTCATCATTGTCACCTCTGGTGGTCTTGATATTAGGTCAAGGCCACTTCATCTTGATATATGAAAATCAAATGGCTTTGTTAAGGTGTTCTGTGTTTTTATGAGGGTGTAAGTTCGGTTTAGGCTACTTCCAAGTATGAGCTAACTTAAGAAAACGAATTTGAGAGTTCTTGATTAACTTTTTCCAGCAGGAGGTTCACAACTCTTCACACAAACAAACAAATAAACGAAGAAAGAGAGGATCTTGTGAAAGCAATATGAAAAAGCGAAGCAAAACTGTGCATGGTGACATTGGAGAGGACAAGCAAATGAAAACCTTACCACGTGAAAGTGGAGCAAAGAAGCAAACCAAAAGAAAATCCAACGAGAGAGAAGAGAAGAAGCAAAAGAAAACAGTTACACGTGAGAGTAAAATATTCTCTCGTAGGAAAAGTCTTGCAGGTAACATAGACTTGCTAAAGAAACTAAACTCCATTAGGACCATTACTTGTGCTTCAAAGCGCTCTTTCGATGGAAAGACTATACCGATATATTTTTCTTTGCCTCTCTTGAAGGTGCTGGTACTAAATTTGAATCTGGTGTCCGACGAAGTACAAGGATTAAGTCGAGACCACTGGAGTACTGGAGAGGTGAAAGATTCCTGTTCGGACGCATTCATGAGAGTAAGTCACATATTCCCTTTGTTACCACATGGATTTCAATATGAATGTTTTATCAATTCATAGTTTCTCTATTGTTTCCAAAGGTTTGGCTACTGTTATCGGCATAAAGTATGGATCTCCGGGTGACGGCAAAAGCCAAAAGCGCGCATCTAAGGTGAAATCGTTTGTCTCAGATGATTACAAAGAGCTGGTTGATTTGGCCGCCTTGCACTGAAGAATCATAATCCTATAGGAGGATGTAAGTAATCAAATATCTTCTTTTGATCATAACTCTAATGATGGTGTCTTGTTGTATCTTTGACTATCACATGGTCCAAACTTGTCATTGTCTTTCTTTTAAACCTCAACTGTTTTAAGACTTTGGAAAACGGAACAGGGAGTTTCAACTTTCAACTAGTCTCGTCGATGATACTTGTCAACTTGCTTTTGTTACGTAATTATCCTCAAAAGTCTTTGGGGAACTTTTTATCATCCCTTTCTCGCTTTAAAAGCCGCCTTGGCTATTGGTATAATCTTTTAATCAAATTCAGATGTATTATATTTTGTTTAAACTTACGGTTGTTTTTTTAATTCTAGAACAAAAACGAAATGTCCACTCTTACTCAACTGTTTAGACTTTTTAACTTGAACTCTATAGTCGTACCTCCTTGATCCACTTTTCATGGATCGTGTCGCTAACATGAAAATCGAATTGGAATCTCGCTATTGAGTATGGTCCTGATCTTTTAGTAGAAATAGCGTCTTGACTTTTGTACTTCCATTTTACTTTTTTTTGGTAATAATGCCAATATTGGCAGGAACCCACAAATTTGGAGGAACAAAATTAAATCAGACGTTATTAATTCTTTTTTATACGCTTGAATTTTCTAAGCTAATGAAAGTATTAGAATTTTCGACTGATGAGTAAATCCGCCTCTGTCTTTAATGACCTTTCTCGAATTTTGCCTCCCGCTTTTTACGCTTTGACTTCAGGACAAGACTTGCATTAACAAGGAGACAGAAAAACAATTAACAATCTCACTAGTTTTACACTTTTTACTTGTAAATAATAGAGTAACCAGGGCCGATCCAACAGTTTCTAGAATCCTTAATAAAAACCAGTGTAACAAAAAATGCTTATAATATTAGTTAATCACATTAAACAAAATGATAATATTAGTGAGGGGTCCAAGGCCGGCACTGATAAACACGTCAGCAAATTGGATAACGATTAAAATGGATTATCCCAAACAAATAAGTATACGAAATGATACAAGTTGATGAGATTCACGGGCTCTTTACAACTTTTTGAACTTTTGATTTGACGTCTATCGTACAAACAAACACGAGTCCTCCTTTTGTCACGTAGTAAATATACAAAATATCATGTCTTCTGCTGACCAATGTATTAATGTATAGATGGGTTAAACAACTTCTAATATTTTTTTACCGAATGGGTTAAACGATTTGGATATGGCCCATGACGTATTCCTAGATTCATTTAGTGTTTTACAATTTACAATAATTCGTTTTTTTGTTTTACTTGTTTATTTCTTATCTATGATTCTATGCATGTATGTTTATTGCGTTGACCTAAAGAACCAGTTGACGACGTTTCCCTTTGGGATGTTGACACCTTATCGTTTGTTATGTTCCAATTATTGTCAGCTAGACGCCGTGTCGGTTTTCCCCAACGCTCCGCAGGGAGATGCCGTGCCGTTTTGCTTTCCTTTTGCTCCACTGTGTGCCTCATTAGTCTACTCTACAATTTCCAAGATTTCAATATTTCATCTGCTTCCATATTTAAAGCATGTGAAAAGATTTGTATGATGTAATTTGTAATTCTCAACGGGTTAGTTTAGTGTTTTAATCTTTTGAGCCTCACCAATTTTCAAGATTGGTTTAGAAAATGGAAATTTGGAGAGTGGACAATCCAATTTGTTTTCATAAATAAATACACCTGTCATCTGTATATGAAATTTGACATAATATGGATTTGGGGATGTGGTGGACCCTAAAACGAGTCCAAGTTGCATGGATCATGCCATGCCCTTTCCCAAACAATAGTTTCCCATATTTTCCCAAACTAGGTAAAAATGAACGCAAAAGAGAAAATGGATCCAAACATAATACATATACAAAAACCAAGATGATTCTTGTTTCTAGGGGACAAACTTAGGATTGTGATACATGCATATACTTATATTTTATCTCATGCTTATAAAATCAATACTGATATGTAAAAACAGAAATATATATATATATATATGTATAGTTATATCAACTATATACTTATATTCAAATTTTAACCCAAAAAAAACTATATACTTATATTTAATATAACACGTTTGAATCATGCGTCGACCTTGAAACAAAATGGTAAGCTCTAAATAAGATATGTTTTTTTTCTTTTTGTTATTTACGTAGTATCTAATTTTTTAATCTTATAAAGAATCTACTAAATTATTTCAAATGTTGATGTCAACAAAAATATATATATATATTTCAAATGTCTATATCTATTTGATATAGAATGGGTACCCATATAGAATACACATACACAGAATGTAGCAAAATTACAAAGTCAGTGAAAGTGACGAAGACAAGGTATTGCCTCTTTTAAAGTGACCTTAGAACACCTACATAACCAATTGTAGAACCTTTTGTATAAATTTAACAATTATTTGAAAATTTCAATCAATATTATATTATTATATATTGTTGTAGAAACTCATGTGAGAACCGACTCATGTGCATGCTCTCACCGTCCACAGCTCCGTATTTACGTTGGGCAACTTGTTTTCAACTCGAACCCATCAAACCAAATGGTATCAATTTTCTTGATTCATTGGTTTAGAACGAAGCTTTCAGACTAATTTATAATTTGTTTACTATCATCCATTGGTTTAGTTCAGCCATGGGTTTTGATAATATATAGTCATCCGTGTTTGTTGATATTATATGATTAGTTGTTAATGGGTTTAAGCATGACCATAGTATAGAAATATAATAACCCTTTGGGGTGGCAATTGGCTAGCATGTATTCGTGAATAATTAAGCCACATGGGATCACATGGAACTCCGTAAAATTATTTAGAATATTTTAACAATCATATTCTGACTTTTTCAAATTCTTAATGACGTAATATAGCATTGATTTAGACCTCTACATTATTTCCGCTACTTTGATATTGTTATATTAACTACGCTGATTTAATATTTTTTAATCTAATTTGTCGCCGTTGAAGCTACAACTTGGCAGACCATTTTCATAACACGGTGTCTGAAGATTCTAAATTATTTATAGAACAAGATGACAAAAACCAAAAACAATATTTATAGAAGACACTTATTTTCTTTCTTTCTAGAATACAGTTTAATAAGTATGGCACACGGTAACGTTAATTCCACGTCGCGCATCTCAATATTAGCAGTAAGATAAATTATGACTATTGCATCATTCGCGAACCCAAGTTTGTTATCAAGATGCTAAACGTGAATAATGGAAAAATCAAGTATCTAACCTATTATCTTTTAGATGTAGTATTCGTTTCGATTTCACAATCAATCTAAAATTAGACACCGAAGAAAAAGACATGGAGTAGTACATAGAGAGCGATTAATGAGCGAGACTTTTCATTAGGCCATCACATCATTCACATTCAACATGTCCCAATTGGCACAACGTCTCCTTCAAATAAATCATAATCCGCACTTTACTATCTCCCGAATTCCATTACCGTCTCCTATCAGTGAAAAATATGAGATTCGTTTACAGAACACTTTTACAAATTAAAGAGTCGTAAAAGCAAAAGAATTCAAAGATCATAGAACTTTCCTTTTGATGAAAAAACGTAAACTTGAATTTTCTGGTCTTAAAGAATTATTTCTTCTTATTGGAATCATAATATACAGTAGATAACTAAAATAAATACCTTAGCTATCCTGGAATTAAAAAAGAAAATCCAGTTTGAGTTTAATAGGTTCTAGAAGACTTATCTCTATATAAAGTGGCCACACTCTTGTCTCTCACCTCATTCATATCTTCTACACAAAAATAGTAACAGTTTTGAAGTTATTCTTTACGATGGAGCTTATTCCGGATCTTCCCGAAGCCATAGCCCGCGAGTGTCTTATACGCGCCTCCTACCAGCAATTCCCTCTTATCGCCTCCGTTTGCAAAGTCTGGCAGCGAGAAGTCAGCCTCCCTGATTTCTTCCGACATCGGAAATCTTCAGGACATAGCCAGGAGCTTGTTTTCTTGTCTCAAGCTCGGATCCAAAAACTCGGGTCGGGTAAAACCATCCCCACGCCTGTGTACCGGATCTCCGTTCTTGAACTTGGATCCGGTCGAAGGAGCGAGCTGCCTCCGGTTCCCGGTCAATCCAAGGGGTTGCCTCTGTTCTGCAGATTAGCTACTGTCGGGTCGGATCTCGTTGTATTGGGCGGGCTTGACCCGGTTACATGGCAGACCTCTGATTCGGTCTTCGTTTTCAGCTTCTTGACCTCCACGTGGCGCGTCGGGACGAGCATGCCAGGTGGACCCCGTTCCTTCTTCGCCTGCGCGTCGGATTCTAAACGGAACGTCTTCGTGGCGGGTGGACACGACGAAGACAAGAACGCCACCGCGTCAGCTCTCGTGTATGACGTGGCACAAGACAGGTGGGCCTTTTTGCCAGATATGTCCCGTGAGCGAGACGAATGCACGGCTATTTTCCACGCTGGCAAACTCCACGTCATCGGTGGTTACGCCACGGAGGAACAAGGGCAGTTTAGTAAAACAGCTGAATCGTTCGATGTCTCCACGTGGCAGTGGGGTCCACAAGCGGACGAATTCCTCTCTGCGGGGATGACTACGTGGCCTCCGATCTGTGCAGCCGGTGAAAACGGAGATCTGTACGTCTGCAGTCGCCGTGATCTGATGGTGATGAGAAATGACACGTGGCAAAAAATAGGGAATCTACCTGCTGACGTGTGCAATGTGTCTTACGTGGCGGTGAGGAGGTCGGGGAAGCTGGTCGTGATCGGTTCGGCTCGGTACGGCGAACCAAGTGTAGGATATAGTTGGGATATGAGCAATTCTCGATGGGTAAAGTTAGATACACATGAAAAATATCAAGGACATGTTCAAGCTGGTTGTTTCTTGGACATGTAAAAAAGGGTTTCGAATCTCTAGGACGTCGTCTATGCGAAATGACGCACAAACTTGTCGGTTGGTTTATCCGAGTGTGACTTCATATAAATATTCTATACTGATAAGTAAAATTAAAGTAGTAGAAAAAGAAGCTCCTTACGACTTTGATAGGTGGTTTTTGTTACAAATTTCAATGTAGAAAGTTGTAATGCCTCATTTGGATGACTGAAAATACAAGGAACAGGATAAAGAACCATGGTGGTAATACATTGAAATTGCCG
The DNA here is from genome assembly GCA_028015245.1 of Cardamine occulta. NCBI lineage: Eukaryota > Viridiplantae > Streptophyta > Magnoliopsida > Brassicales > Brassicaceae > Cardamine > Cardamine occulta. The sequence continues at coordinate 22,068,912 of CM051364.1, read as the reverse complement.
GTGGATGATCTAATAATAGTTTAGCATAAGAGGCACTCCACACTCTACATGAAATGGAAGCTATCGGTAGAGACCACTTTATCACACACACACACACCATGTTCATCCAAGGCTTGTTTGTTGTTAGTAAAGTAGAAAAAAGCTCATGTTTTCTATGAGAGTTTGAAATATAAATCTTGAAAAAATTCTTCATCAAAAAAATTTGATGCAAGTAAGGTACATGGTTAAAGTGAAGTTGACCGTCTTGGTCAAGCCTTTGAACGATTCATTATATTAGAATTCCATCTGCCCAATAATGCGTATTTGACATTCATAATTTGGGGATCCCAAAATTTATATAATCTCAATTTTTTTGTTTTATTGAGAAAAATGAATCAAAATCCTGTTTATATAGTTCAATTAGACATGTTAAAAGATGACTTTTATGTGAAAGATATTGCTCTAATTTCAAGTTGAACATAATTTTAAATCAAGTATGATTCACATGCGCTAACTTAATTTTAGTAATCTTGAGCAAAATCGTCACTGACAAATTCGAATTTTTACGTTATTTCTTTGAGATCCACAGATTATAAAGTTTTTAATGGGTTGATGTCCTATATAATGAACCCCAAGAATTAATATCAAAAACTAAGAAAAGGTCACTAAAGCCCATAAATTGTCAGAATAGCTAAGATGAAGGCCCATTCATGATGGTGCCGTATCGGACATACGGAGAGGGGCTCGAGATGCAAGTAAACGAATAAATTCTTTGGCGGGCATTTCTGCAAATGCCAACGAATCTCGAATATTCCATATATTATCTGTCTTTTCCCTTTTTTTTTCTATTTGATAAACTAAAAGACAAACCAAAAGAGGAACAACTATTTAGTTTTTCATCAAAATGAGAAAAATTGCTATCATCATTCCAATCTTAGATATTGATTTTTTTTTATAAAGGATATTCTATTTAAGTCAGGGGAAAGATAAATATTGATATTAAGCGTAACTTCTAAAGGTTAGATTTTTAAATTAATGATATATTTTTGTTTTTAGTTATATTTTTTAACACATTCATAGTATATAGTGGCATTACTTTCAAAAAACATTAAAATTTATAAATTCGAAAAATATTTTGAATGATAAAGAATAGAGGAATTACGTTTTCAATTTGAGAAAAGAGGATGTCATTCATCTTCAATTTTGGTTCCATTTTAGAAGTTTTAACAAACGAACTACTTTTGTAGTCTTTTAGAAATAAACAAAGGAATTGTTAAATATGAAACGAACGAGAAAAGAAGTCGCTCGGACTTGTGTCGGTGAGACCGAATCAGAGGAATTGTTAAGAGAAAATATGGAACGTTGGATGAGAAGGACCCATACACCCACCAATCCAAGGGTTGCGATCTATTTAAGGTAAAATTGGGACCCACTTACCCGCAGGAATATTATGGGACCGCTCCTTAACTCTTGCAAGGTCTCACTTGGTGTTGGTGTATCCCTCTCTTCTCTCTTCAAGTTAAAGCGAGATATAGCATACCATTATTTTATTAATAACATGATTTCCCCAAGATTTGCTATCTCTAATTCTCCATTACGAAAAAGATTAAAAAATCTATATATTTTTCAATATACGGTTTTGGATACCAATAAATATCTGACACTACTAAATCGATAAAAGAATAATAAATACAGCACCACATGTTCTTTAAATATATCATCACAAAGAAATCAAATTATTCAAAACCAATGACTCGTCCGTGACTGTTAGTGAAATAAACAGGTACAAGTTATCTACGGAATATACAGCTCAACTATACATATGTATATATTTTATATAGTGTCATTTCTTTCTTATATTGAGTTTCAATGAATGTTAATAAGATGGATTGATACTTATCACCATTTTGTAGCATTGTCAAATATATATACTATAAACATAGAGATGTCACCAAATTTTGGTGAGCGCTTTGTTTGCCCTAATTAGAAAACATTATAATTATGACAGCGACGATCATCTAATCAAATATCATGGAAAGGCCGAATTATGTTACCGTGTAAAATCATTCGCTTCTTTGTAATTCAATTATTGTTACTTTAATTAGTTGGTTTGGTTTGAAATCTACGTTTACATCTCACCACTTGGATAACCTTTACCATAATATACTATAATTTTATAAAGAAATGGAAAACTAAATCGTGGATAAAGATAATAGAAGTAGTATGTCAGCCACATAATTAGGAAAGTTTTGACGACAAAAAAAAAATAAAAAAAATTAGGGAAGTTTTTCATTACATGATAATTTTCCGGATTCAGCAGCAACCTGCAAAAGGGAACGAGAGAAAGATAAAGCATGAGTGGTCACTAGTCACTGCTACCAAAAAAAAAAAAACAGTTAATGCTATAAAAATCCACAAAATAAATTTAATTAAGATATTTAAAAAAGGTATTATATCCAATTGGAGGGTTGCACACCATTCAATACACATAAATACAGTCAGCCGCTCGAAAAGGCCTCCGCTACTCACAACTCTTTAAATTCCCTTATTCTTTTTCAGTGGAAATATCAATATACGGTCCGGTGCACCGTATCTTGTTATACACTTCCCTCGTATTAAGATGAGATCAAAATATTTGGTATCTAAGCTAATCGAATAAATGCCACAATAATTTAGTACAGAATCGATTCCCATTAGACGAATACGAGTTTTTATTCTACTTTATCTAACTCGATTGTAAACTTCAAAGTTTTTCTTCTTTCATTTTTATCTTTATCTCACACCTATATATTATTTACACCGCATACAATTTAGTTTCTCTCTTTAAAAAGTCAAAGTCCCAAATTAAACCCCACATAAATGAAAATTATTGCGTTTTTTAATCATTGCGTTTACAATTATAACACGCATCTACATATTGTAAGTAGTTTAATAAACAATTTAAACACATGGTATACTCTAGCTGAAGTACTATTTCCGTTTAAGTGAAAATGTTATTTTGACGTATTTCATACATCTTAAGAAATCATATAAATGTACAAACAGGTTCCTATCTAACATATTTCTAATTTTATTATAATTAATTAAATACAAAAGTTATTCATTTATTGATTTTGAGTAAAAGGCAAATTTCAAATTTTGTTTTGTGAAACAAAAAATGTACTACTAAACATGCGAAACAGAGAAAATATTAGATATTCCAATATGATTTTTTTTTGCAAACGTAAAATTTGACTATCTTTTTTCACTAACCCTTAAATATGTAATTAATATCAAATAAGTGAGGCTCAAAATTATATCTCTATCCAAGAGTCAAAAGAAAAAAAATTAGTTCCATATCCAGATATGATAATATGTACATTGAATTGAATCATTGGTTGAAAAATCGAATATACTATGGGATAATCATGAGTAATAAAATTTCTACCACGTACGGAGATTGACTACGAATGAGAAGAGCGATAATCGTGTACTTAACAATCGAACGGATAAAAAGACGTCGATGCCACGTAGTTAGTTGTCTTTCGCCATAAAATGAACGGTGAAGATAGAGTCGAGCGTTACTTTTCTGTCGTGTCAGATAACTACCGGTAGATGAGGATGAAAGAAACGAGATCCTATATTCAGACAATATAGAGCGTCGACTCAACGCGCTTAACGATTCCTTCAAATCAGTTCTGAAGGTGTAGCGTAAAGAACGTGTACTGAACTGTACCGGATTCCAACCTTTTATGTGAAATGGAAGAGAGGCTCTAGTCTTATAAAACGACACCATTTCCTCACCCATTTTCTCTTCATCTCTCTCTCTCTCGTTCTCTGTGTTCTCTGCGCAAAGCGCTTATCTTCGTTTTTGTGTTTTTGTTTTTCTCTTTATCGGTGGAGAGATGGTGGCGTCTGCGTTTTTACCGGAGCTCTGGACGGAGATCTTGATACCGGTTTGTGCGGTCATCGGTATCGCGTTTTCGCTTTTTCAATGGTTCATCGTTTCTCGTGTGAAACTCACCACTGACCTCGGGGCATCGTCTTCTGGTGGGGCTAACAATGGGAAGAATGGTTATGGAGATTATCTTATCGAGGAAGAGGAAGGTGTTAATGACCAGAGTGTTGTAGCTAAGTGTGCTGAGATTCAGACTGCTATCTCTGAAGGTAAGATCTCGTCAAACTTGACTCAGATCTCAATCTCCTTTTATTAGATCTGGCTCTGTTTTTGATTCGTGGTTGTTTGCTGTATTGATAAGAATGTTTTGGAATGTTAGAATCTGAAATGATATGTTATTCTTGTAAATGAGTGAATAATATTGGGATCTGTTTGGTGTGTGTTTGGGAACAGGTGCAACTTCATTCTTGTTCACGGAGTACAAATACGTTGGTGTCTTTATGGTTTTCTTTGCTGGTATTATCTTTGTTTTCCTCGGCTCTGTTGAGGGATTCAGTACTGACAGCAAGCCTTGCACTTACGATAAGGACAGAACTTGCAAGCCTGCATTGGCTACTGCTGCTTTCAGCACTATTGCTTTCGTGCTTGGTGCTGTTACCTCTGTTCTCTCTGGTTTTCTTGGGATGAAGATTGCCACATACGCTAATGCTAGAACCACCTTGGAAGCTAGGAAAGGTGTTGGAAAGGCCTTCATTGTTGCGTTCAGGTCTGGTGCTGTGATGGGATTCCTTCTTGCTGCCAGTGGTCTGTTGGTTCTTTACATTACTATCAATGTATTCAAGATCTATTATGGAGATGACTGGGAAGGTCTTTTTGAGGCTATTACTGGTTATGGGCTGGGTGGTTCTTCCATGGCTCTCTTTGGCCGTGTTGGTGGTGGTATCTACACTAAGGCAGCTGATGTCGGTGCTGATCTTGTCGGTAAAATTGAGAGGAATATTCCTGAAGACGATCCAAGGAACCCAGCTGTAAGTACACCATTTCACTGTTTATGATAACACAGTACTTTTGTTTTTTTCTTTTAATCCAAGTTTTGACTTACTTTTTGGATTGTATCACAGGTCATTGCTGATAACGTGGGTGACAATGTTGGTGACATTGCTGGTATGGGATCTGATCTCTTTGGGTCATATGCTGAAGCATCATGTGCTGCCCTTGTTGTTGCTTCTATCTCTTCTTTTGGAATCAACCACGATTTCACTGCCATGTGCTACCCATTGCTCGTCAGTTCAATGGGAATCTTGGTTTGTTTGATCACAACTCTCTTTGCCACCGATTTCTTTGAGATTAAGGCTGTTAAGGAGATTGAACCAGCATTGAAGAATCAGCTCATCATCTCAACTGTTATTATGACTGTTGGAATTGCTATTGTTTCATGGGTTGGCTTGCCATCCTCCTTTACCATCTTCAACTTTGGAACACAAAAAGTTGTGAAGAACTGGTAAGATCCTGATTGCTTTTGTTTTTTACTTTATTGCTTGTTATTTTTCTGTACATTTTTAAAAAGTGTGGCATTATTTTGGACTGCAGGCAGCTATTCCTCTGTGTTTGTGTTGGTCTTTGGGCTGGACTCATTATTGGTTTCGTCACTGAATACTACACTAGCAACGCCTACAGGTAAGAAAATACTTTCACTGTTTTTGATTACTAACTTTTCATCAGCTAGTATGATGAATTCTAATCTCCCCATGTTCTTGCAGCCCTGTGCAAGATGTTGCAGACTCATGCAGAACTGGTGCTGCCACCAATGTTATTTTCGGACTTGCTCTTGGTTACAAATCCGTCATTATACCAATCTTTGCCATTGCTATCAGTATATTCGTCAGCTTCAGCTTTGCTGCTATGTATGGTGTTGCTGTTGCTGCTCTCGGTATGCTCAGTACCATTGCCACTGGTTTGGCAATTGATGCTTACGGTCCCATCAGTGACAATGCTGGTGGTATTGCTGAAATGGCTGGAATGAGCCACCGCATCCGTGAAAGAACTGATGCTCTTGATGCCGCTGGAAACACCACTGCTGCTATTGGAAAGGTATGGACCGCTTTCTGCAACTCCATGGATCAATTAAAGAGCTTGCTTTACTTTAATCACTCCTCTGGTTGCCTTTGCTTGTGATGTATTATGACATGCAATATTGGTTTGTTGTGCACAGGGATTTGCCATTGGCTCTGCTGCCCTTGTCTCCTTGGCTCTGTTTGGTGCCTTTGTCAGCCGTGCAGGAATCCACACCGTGGATGTTTTGACCCCTAAGGTTATCATTGGGCTGCTTGTTGGTGCCATGCTTCCTTACTGGTTCTCTGCAATGACAATGAAGAGTGTGGGAAGTGCAGCTCTTAAGATGGTTGAAGAAGTTCGCAGGCAGTTCAACACCATCCCTGGACTCATGGAAGGTACGGCAAAACCCGACTATGCCACATGTGTCAAGATCTCCACCGATGCTTCCATCAAGGAAATGATTCCTCCTGGTTGCCTTGTCATGCTCACACCTCTCATTGTTGGATTCTTCTTTGGGGTTGAGACCCTCTCTGGTGTTCTCGCCGGTTCTCTTGTGTCCGGTGTTCAGGTAAAATATTTTCTTAGTTCTCTTGTGAATAACTAACTATGCTTAAAACATATGCTCATCGATACTCTTGTTTATTTCTAAACAGATCGCCATATCAGCATCTAACACTGGTGGCGCCTGGGACAACGCCAAGAAGTACATTGAGGTAATAGAATTTTTCTTAAGCTTAAATCAAAGCATTTGAAGAGATGAAATCAAAGCCTTAAGCATTGTGAGTTATTTGCAGGCTGGTGTATCAGAGCACGCAAAGAGCCTTGGGCCAAAGGGTTCAGAGCCACACAAGGCAGCTGTGATTGGAGACACAATAGGAGACCCATTGAAGGATACTTCAGGACCTTCGTTGAACATCCTCATCAAGCTCATGGCTGTTGAGTCGCTTGTCTTTGCTCCCTTCTTTGCCACTCACGGTGGTATCCTTTTCAAGTACCTCTAAATTCAACCCGAGTGAAGAGGAAGCTGACGATGATGGTGAAGAAGATGATGAATATCGATTCAAAACTCTCTTTTTTACCATTCTTATTTTCGTTTTGCGTAGGTGGTTTAAAAAACCTGTTTTTGTTGATGGGGCTCATTTAAAGAACCAACCATATGATGATGTTTCTCTCCCTCTCTCTCTCACTCTGTTTTTGTGCTGTCTAGAATTTAGAAATCCACCGAGTATTTGAGACTTGTTTTAGCCGTTACTTCTGCTGCTTTTTGTCTTTAAATTGTTTTTGTCTTCTTCGAGTCAAATGGGGAATTTATTATTAGTCTTTTGTCGGCTTCAGATGAGTAAAACCGTTTTCATAATATGTTAAATTCTTTCATGAAATTATTACACAAACAAACAAATGGTTAAACACAGCTTTAGTTTTCTAACTAAGATCCTCGAAGAGCCTCGGCTCCGGCCACAATCTCCAACAACTCCCCAGTGATCTTAGCCTGTCTCGCTCGATTATAAGCAACCGTCAGATTCTTCTTCAATTCAACCGCATTATCTGTCGCATTACTCATTGCGCTCATCCTCGACGCAAGCTCACTCGCTAAAGATTCCTGCAATGCTCTTAGAATCTGACTGTTCAAATACAAAGGCATCATTGCATCAAGAATCTGAACAGGGTCTTGCTCAAACTGCATCAATGGTGAGATCTCAGGTTTCTCAACTTCAAGCTTGGTCCTTTCCACAGCTAACTTCCCATCTTTGCTCGTTAGCCTAAACATCTCATCCTCCATAGCATCAACACACTCTCCTTTCACATCACAAGACTCTCCTTTCATCGACAATGGCAACAGAGTATGAATCACAGGATCAGATTTCACTAAAGACACAAACTTTGTGTAAACAAGCTCAACCTTATCCACTTCTTCACTCACAAAGAACGAAAACACATCATCTGCAATAACTTGAGCTTCTTTTGTCGTTGGGAAAACTCCTCCTCCTTGAATACATTTATCCACTTCGATTTCATCTCTCCGACTAAAATACGTATTCCCTTTCTTACCTACGCTTATCACAACACAGTCTATTCCTCTTTGCTTCAACTCTTGAATCCGTAAATTAGCTTTCTTGATCACAGCATTGTTGAAACTACCACACAATCCTTTATCACCAGTTACAACAACCAAAGCAACTCTTTTTACGGGTCTAATGATACTCAGAGGAAAATCAATGTCTTCCAATTGAGCACATCGGTTGATTGAGTAGAGAATCCCGACTAGTGTTTCAGTGAAAGGTCGACACTTGATGACTGCTTCTTGAGCTCGACGAACCCTAGCTGCCGCCACGAGTTTCATTGCCTCTGTTATCTTCTGCGTATTCTTCACAGTGTCGATTCGTTCTCGTAACTCGCGGATTCCAGATCGAATTAGAGTTGAAGGTGAGGGAGATCTCGCCGTAATCCGATGTGGGCTCTGTGATTGAAACGGATAATAACGAAATGGTTTAAGTGTGGCCAGGAAAGAGAAGGAGTCTGAGCCTGAAACTGATTTCGAATTCGAAGGAGACGACAAGAGCCACGAGGTCGAGATCGAACATGTCATTTTCGTTTTGGGGAAGGAGAGTTAAAGCTCAGAACTTGAGAGGTTTAAGATTTCTTCCTCCGGAGAAGAAAAGAGTAGTGAACGATAATTTAAAGGGGTCTTCTCTAATTATAATGTTTATTAGGGGTATAATTATATAAACTATAGTGTACTAGTCAATTTCCGGAAATTTACATAAAGTTATTTTAATTTTTACCTCAATCTTTTATTTCCTTTATGGTCCTTGTGGTTGTGGTGTATTTAGCATCGCCACTATTTCTATGGAATATATCAGATTCTGATCTTTTAGGTGGAGGCTTGCATCTCCTTCTTCCTCTCGCTTCTCTTCATCTTCCTCTTCTTCTTCCATTCTCACAAATTCTCAGCTCCGAAATCTTGTGGCTTAACATTTAAACCCACTCTCAAATTAACACAAATCTCTCACCACCACAATGCTACTCCATTTCTCTTCCGCGAAACCCCTCTTTTCTCCACCCAATCTCCGCCGCAATTCTTCCGCATTCCTCATTTCTCCGCCCAGATCCCTTCGAATTCGAGCCATCGACGCGGCTCAAATCTTCGATTACGAAACCCAACTAAAATCCGAGTACCGTAAGTCCTCTGCTCTCAAAGTCGCCGTCTTGGGTTTCGGCAATTTCGGTCAATTCCTCTCCAAAACCCTAATTCGACAAGGCCACGACCTAATCACTCACTCTCGCTCCGACTACTCCGAAGCCGCTTCCTCAATCGGAGCTCGCTTCTTCGATAACCCTCACGATCTCTGTGAACAACATCCCGACGTCGTCCTCCTCTGTACCTCAATCCTCTCCACAGAATCTGTCCTGAGATCATTCCCTTTCCAACGCCTCCGTCGTAGCACACTCTTCGTCGATGTTCTCTCCGTTAAGGAATTCCCAAAAACTCTCTTTCTCAAATACCTCCCCAAGGAGTTCGACATTCTCTGTACTCACCCAATGTTTGGACCCGAGAGTGGGAAACATTCTTGGTCAAATTTGCCATTTGTCTACGACAAGGTGAGAATCGGAGACGAAGCTTCAAGACACGAGAGGTGTGAGAAATTTCTGAGAGTTTTCGAGAGTGAAGGTTGTAGGATGGTGGAGATGAGCTGTGAGCAACACGATAAGTACGCAGCTGGATCGCAATTTGTGACGCATACAATGGGAAGGGTTTTGGAGAAATTCGGAGTTGAGTCTTCGCCGATTAATACTAAAGGTTATGAGACGTTGCTTGATTTGGTGGAGAATACGTCGAGTGATAGCTTTGAGCTTTTCTACGGTTTGTTTATGTATAATCAGAATGCTCTTGAACAGTTAGAGAGATTAGACATGGCGTTTGAATCTGTGAAGAAGGAGCTGTTTGGGAGAATGCATCGTGGTTATAGGAAGCAAATATTTGGTGGGGAGGTTTCTTCGGAGGAGAGACCAAAGAAAACAGAGCAGAAATTGCTCCATGATGCTGGTGTTCCGATGAAAGAGATATCATCATCATCATCATCATCATCATCTTAAATCAGAAATTGTAGAGGTTTTGGTGGATTTTGTTAGATTCGGAATAAAAAGTTGTCTTTTTGGAAATACTCTTGTGAGAAAGTAAAAAAGAGATTTTGGTGTGTTCATATCGGTATGTTACCTCTTTTGGATGGTAATTTTCAAACTAATGTATCAACAATCAATTGATGAACTTATCTATCTATTTGAGATACTGCCGGAACTGAAAAGGTAAGACTTATTTTCAATCGTCAATCTATTGAAATGCTTATCACTCCGGTCGCCGGAAACAAATACGGATGAAGCGTCTCATTATTGTGTCGGATCGACATTGTGTTGCTCAAAAGCCTATATAGTCCAGTCCATACACTTGTTTTGTTCTTTTGATGAAATACCTTAATCCTTTTTATCCATGCCTAAGATCTCGGGTTACCCACCCGGTTTTCCTCAAGTTGGAGTTCAATTCGATTCAATGACAATATAATTGTGGCTCAGTAGTTTAATGGGCCGCTTGAATGTCTCGTAGTACTATTTAATAATGAGGAAAAAAACACAGATTTGAAATTTGAAATATGGAATTTAATGGGCCATTTGTCTCCCCGTGTGGCCACCATCACTGGTCGGAGCTTTTCGTCTTCCCCAAATTGCAACCCTAAAACCCTTACACCGACGACGAAAACCAAACAAAAGACTAAACTTTGATCGCGGATTTTGCGTCTTTTACCATCAAAGCTTCAAAACTGTAAGTCATGGACAAATGGGTAGCCGAATTTTTCCTCCGTCGCCAACAAAATCCGAGGGTTTATGCTACTACACTGTTATCGGCTCTGAAACCGGTAGATTCTGACGACTGTGTAAAGCTCAAGATAACTGCCGTTTTGCGGGACATCTCCAATTCCTTGATTCGAGGTACGGTTGACGAGGAATTGCTTGACCTTCTCGAGACTCTTGAGAAGCTTCTATTACAGGAACATTCGGTAATCATGGACTCTCTCAAATCTACATATTGCTGGACTGCTGCGGAATGCACGATTAGGTTCATGTGGCCAGTGACTGCTTCTGATGGCTTCTTCAGCGATGCGCTTGAAATGATTTGAAAGAAGCGGATTGGGATGTTGAAGGAGAGGGAGAGCGATCTGGTGACTCATGAGTTGTTGAAGTGGGAGAGTGATCTAAACAAGGCGTTTGAGGAACCTGAGCTCTACCAGAAGATTCGTGAGACTAACATCAGGTACAATGCCATTTCTCATCTCACTCAGCTTCTCAAAGAGCAGTGGGCACTGCTTGGGTGTTCCTCTCTTGAATCAGAAGCTCGAAAGAGGTTTCTTAAGCGCAAGGATCCAAATGCTGCCCGGAAAAAAGGTAATAATTTAGGTAGAGCAGCTGATACCATTGGTAACGTCAGTGAGAGTAGAAAAGCAAAGGTTGATAAGGTGAATGAACAAGAACAGGTTCTTGAGGCAAGTATTAATAAAGGGGACATAACAGTAGCTCGAGAGCTTAAGGGTTATTTGTTGGAGATTCAAAGACTGCTCGACCCTTCCACCAGCCAAGGGCAAGAACCTAACAATGCACTGGACCTGTCAGTTGATGTCACTCCCCAGACGGATAGGGCAAATAGGACTGAAACAGAAGATAGCGAGGGAACATCATCGTCTGGAAGAGTCCGGCCTCATCTACCAACACCGGAACCTCTGAATGTATCACCGTTGAAGAAAGGAAGATTGGAAAAACCTCGTCCTAGAAGGCCAATGAAATTCTGGACGCCTGAAGAAGTGAATGCTCTGAGGGAAGGAGTGAAAGAGTATGGAAAATCATGGAAAGATATCAAGAACTCGAACCCTGTTGTATTAGCTGATAGAAGCGAGGTGGATTTGAAAGATAAGTGGAGGAATTTATTTGGTCGGCAGTAGTAGGAATCTTGCCTGGTCGCGTATGGGTGTTTTTGGACAGTTCGGTGTTTAGTTTTTGTGGAGTTTAATTATGAGCAAGTAGAATATGTTCTTGAATCAGCCTTTTGTAGCTAGTGTCAAACTTTAGACGGTATTTCTTGTTCAAAAGTCTCTATTGACCAACTAATACAAAATGTAATGGTTTAAAATATTTGTTACTATAATCATATCAAGCAAGCTCTGAAACCCATCTCTAACTCCTCCCGGTTCAAATCCTTGCCGATGAAAACGATCTTGTTGATCCTTGTTTCATTTTTTCTCCATAGCCGGTCTGGTGATCCTTCAAATATTTCATGAACTCCCTGTCCCAACCATCAAAAACTCACAAAGTCAGACAGAATTGTACATCAACAGACTCAGATGCTTTAAGATTCAGTCGAAGTAATATAATGAAGCTCACCTGAAACACGAATCTCTCGTCCATGTCTTGTACAGAGAGGATACCTTTCATTCTATAAATATCCTCGCTACGTTGGTACAAAAGCGCCCCAAGCCACATGTTAGCCTGATGCATTGTCAAAACTAAGGTTAGATGATGCAGGTAATCAAATCACTCATCTCATCAATTGTTAAAATTAAAAATTAGAGTTCCGGTGCTACAGTTTAATGCATCACATGTTACACAACTTAAGCCATATTGGGTTATACCTTCTCGAGGTCCAAGTCTCCTTTGCAAACTATACTGACTGACGCAACACCAGGGTCGTGGGTGTGATCATGAGAATGTTGATGCTCTGCAGTTTCAGAAGCAAACTAATTAGTGCATGTAGGCAATCAGTATTAAGTAAGAAGGCCATTCTTTGGTAACTATATAACATACCGTGTTCATGATCATGGCAGTCATGGTCATGGTCATGGTGATGATCATCATGACCCTCGTGATCTTCCTTCTCTTCTTCATTTACAGAGCTCTCAATTCTGGAAAGAAAAAACAGTTAGCCACCAGCAATAAACCAGAGTAACAAACCAGCCGCGATAAACCAGGACTTCCACAGCCAACAAACCGTAACAAATTTTTGGAATTACTCGTAATAAGTATAAGTAAGATGTAGAAACAACCGGACCTTTCTAGATCAAACCCTCCAATTCCAAGAACATAATCCAAGTCAACCTTCCCATACTTTGTACGCTTCGTGTGAGCCATGCTGTTTATGGTCTGTAAATAACCATAGCATAAATGTTAATGCAGAGCAAAGAGAATAAATAGATATTCAAAGAGAAAAAAAAAATCAGAAGAAGCAGAACCTACCTTTATCCTCTGCATCACTGAATCTAACTCTAGCTCACCAACAAGATCAGTCTGCCACAAGGTACGAACATTTCTCAGCTTGTATGATATGTCGAGGATGAACAGTACATAGCAGACCATTGCGAAAGTTTGACTACAAACATCAATCGCACGTTTCGAATACAACTGTTACCTTGTTAACTATGATACGATCTGCGTAAGCTATTTGTTCAACCGCCTCATTGACATAGCCTTCAGGTTTGACCTCATCTAGATGCAAACGAGCATGTTTAGCATCAACAAGAGTTACAACCCCGTCCAGTTTGACATCATTGAAAATATCATCCTCAGCATAAAAAGTTTGAATAATAGGAGCTGGATTTGCCAATCCTGAAAAGAAAATTACACATCATATTATTCATTACTCGCTCCCCAAAGTCTTTAAGAAAATAGTAATTATGAAGCTCCAGAGCTTCATTTCAACTGAAGCAAAAAGACAAGAGTGATTACAGTTTTCTGACCTGTTGTCTCAATTACTATATGATCAAACCTTCCTTTCTTCTTCTGAACCAATTCAGAAATCATCCTCACAAGATCACCCCTAACTGTACAACAAAGACAGCCATTGTTAAGCATTATTATATCCTCTGTTCCCGAAGTTTTAGCTGCCACAAGCGATCCATCAATGTCCACTTCACCAAACTGAGAATTCACATTTAACACGAATTAGAAATCATAAACTCAAAAAAACCATCTCTATTCAACCTTATAGACACACAGATTAACACAATACCTCATTTTCAATCACAGCTATGCGCTTCCCATGATCTCCCGTTAATATATGGTTAAGCAATGTCGTCTATAAACACTCAGAAAACAAACAAAACCCATGAAAATCAGCATTTGCTCAAACTAAAATTGAAAAAAATTCATACTTGAGCAGAAATTTCTGAATTATGAACCCTAGATTTGAAATTAAACAACAAGCCTTACCTTACCAGAGCCCAGGAAGCCTGTGATTATAGTGGCCGGAATTCGATTGTCGGGAAGAATCTCTGTGGAAATATCGGAGGAATCATCTGTCTCCACAACCGCCAGCGACGAAGCAGAGGCAACAGCGGAGTAGAATTTCCGACGGCTGTCAGAGAAAACCGCCGCGGAATAGAACGACAATGGCTTCGTTCTGAGGGAAACTGTGGCTCTCCTACGACTACCAAAAGCGAATCGATGGTTTAACGCCGTATTGGGTCGGGGAACGTTGAAAGTAAGGGAAGTCATGGCTACGTCGAGTCTTAACAACGTCGCCATTGTTATTAGGGTTTAAGGTAGTCTCTGAAGGTTCGGCAGTCACATAGACGACATTTGCTTTGTAGCTTCAGAATTTACGCGCTTTAATTTTCTACATTGATTTTTTTTTTCCGGTTCGATCCAACGGTTGAGATTGACACGAAATTTCAATCGATTTGACTTGAGAGTTGAAAGTTGAAACTAATAAAATACTTATCACTTATCTCGAAAGCAAAAAATGGTAGAACATCAGACATCAATCTATGAAAAGTATTATAATTGTAGCCCATTAAAATGTTTAAATTATTTTTGTTACAAAACACTTACGTAATATTTAAATCATTTTTAGTTCAGAATAGTTCCTTGCGTGCATCAAAGTTAGATACAAGACGTAAAGAAGAGCATAATCCTTATTTAGTTTTGAGAATTAGTTTGCCTAGCAACTGTATCGATATCAATGGAAGATAAGTTGATTGAATTATTTATGCAGACTCAAAAGTATCTTTTTTTCTTTTTCCAATTAATATTGTTTCTAAAACAAGAAATATCAAATTTCGACTAACTGTATCTATATTTAAAAATTCAAAAGCTCTAGAGGATATGATTGAGGGAATACGAACTCGAAGTTTCGGTCTTTGTATAGTGCAGGTTGAATTTTAGATGAATTTGTTTTTTAATTGTAAAATGAAAAGAAACAAGAACATCAATACAAAATAAATAAATCAGAGAAATCTCAACCGGGGTCCACAAAATAGTGGGACCCGCGAGCTTCTTTATTCTTCCATCTTATCTCAAAACGCATTTAGATTGTTCCGAAGCTAACTCCGTAGCACCCTAACGGTGATTCACCTTACACGTGTCAGACGATAGTAGGCTCAGAATCAGGCTCGGCTCACGGCCACTTTGCACATTTCTATACTCTTCTTTCTTCCTTCACCGTCTCGTCAAAATCACAACAAAAAGCTTTGATCAAAAGAGATCACTTTTAAACCCCCCAAGAAAATTTCATCAGTACAAAATAATCTGAGATCGATCGCCGTGATGATTCGGTACGTATCGGCTTATTCAGTTGGTTTCGTCGGAGTAAAATCGATCAACTTAACTGTTTGTTTGTGAACAGTTCCTTTTATACAGAGTCCTTTTACTTGTTTTGATATTAAGCTACTGCTAATCTCTTTTTATTTTATTTAAGTGTGTTCGAATTAGGTTTCTGGGTTTTTAGTGTTGATCATGTAGTTTTGATCCACACTTATTTCTTCTGTTATATTATTTCTTTGTGTTTGTTTTCATCCGATTGATTTGATTTTGAAACATTGCATCGTATTTGTGGAGTTTCTTTAATTGTCTCTTTTGGGTTTTTATAAGCTCAACTTTTATGTGAGTGAGTGATTGTGATCATGCTCTGTTTCAGTGTCTAAAGAAGATTGATGATTCTGGATTACATCATCATGGGAGGAGCTTGCTCAAGGAAGAGAGATCAACAAGTTGAGGATATTTTAAACAGAGGTGTTTCTGGAAAATATAGCAAGAGTTCAAGTTCGAAATGGTTAGCAACTTCGCTTTCTAGGTCCGGCTCTGATGTTAAACGGAATAATGGAGAATGTCCATCGCTTATGGAGCTCTGTGTCTGCAAGATACAGGAGGTATATTGTTTCCATTTACAAGGCTGTAGTTAAATGTGTAAACGCCAACCAAAGTTTTGAACTTTGTTGCATTGCAGGACATAGATAGATATACCAAATTCTCTGACCTGCCTAGGGATATCAGTCAGCAGATTTTTGATGAATTAGTGTATTCCCAAAGGTTAAATTTAAAGTCTCTCGAGGCATTTCGGGACTGTGCGATCCAGGTAAAGTCCTTGTTACTAATCCTCTTCGTGTACATGTCCTATTAGTGCAATGGATCTCACCATTTGTGAAAGCAGGATCTTTACTTGGGAGAATACCCTGGAGTTAATGATGACTGGATGGATGTCATCTCCTCGCAAAGTACATCGTTGCTTTCTGTTGATTTTTCGGGGTCTGATATCACAGACTCTGGTCTGCTTTCTTTAAAAGGTTGCAAAAACCTGGAATCCTTGAACTTTAATTTCTGTGACCAGATATCAAACCGTGGGCTCGAGCATCTCAGCGGTAAAATTTACTCATTTTCAGTCATTTCTATTAGTTTTTCCTTGTACTTTGTATGTGGATGTTTCCTTAGAGTTATACCTGATGCACTTACTTTCATTTGTTTAATGGATTTTATTCCACTCGACTGGTAACTATCCTCAAACAATTTCAGGCCTCTCAAATTTGACAAGCCTGAGCTTCAGAAGGAATGCTGCAATCACTGCACAAGGCATGCGTGCCTTGTCCAACTTGGTTAACATGAAGAAACTAGATCTTGAGAAGTGTCCTGGGATTCACGGTGGGCTCATTCACCTGCGAGGTACAGTGTTTCGTGTTCTGTTGTGATAATTTGATTTCCTGTTTCTGGCATCTCTGTTATTGAGAGCTCTCATGATATGTGCACTCTGATGAATAAATCCAAAACCAAGTAGTGCCTTTACATATTTGGGTATTGGTTGGCATTTTACTTGGAAGATGCTGATATCAATTCTGCATTTTCCACCTAATTAAACCAATGTCTTTCCTCATTCTATTTAGCTTCTCTACACTTTTCTGTCTTTTCCAGATTTAACCAAACTAGAGTCCTTGAACATAAAGTGGTGCAACTGCATAACAGATGCAGACATGGAGCCTCTCTCAGGTAGCAAGAACATATGTCTCCTTCACATATATTCTGGAATTTTCCCAGTAGATTTGCTTACTCATTTTTGCTTCAGCACTTACAAATCTAAGGAGCTTACAGATTTGCTGCAGTAAGATTACCGATTTTGGTATTAGCTACCTTAAAGGTACTTGAATTGGGGGTGTTGATTATTATTACCTTTTTTTGGTTACCATTTGTCTCACATTTTCGCGGTGTATTCTTAGTTGGATCATTTAAGTACCTCATCCGCTTAGATTCATTTGTCCCACTTGCTTGCTTCAGGGCTAAACAAGCTTAGTTTATTGAACTTGGAGGGGTGCCGTCATGTTACTGCTGCATGCTTGGACACACTCACAGGTTTGTAAAGTCATCCTTTATGGTTGTATGCAAGCTTTGTAGTGTTTTTCGGATCATACGGGTCAATTGGATGTATGATACTTTTTGAAGTACACATCTGATGAATTTCTGCCAGATGAACTCATACGAGTAATTTTTGTTTTGTTTATATAGCTCTTAAAGGCTTGATGTTTTTGAACCTCAATAGATGCAATTTTTCAGACGGCGGGTGTGAAAAGTTTTCTGGTGAGTGTTACATGACTTCTTCGCAGGTTAAATTGTTTGTTTTGCGTGTAGATGACTTTGTTTCACGCTCCTTTTCAGATTTAATTAATTTGAAGATATTAAACTTGGGCATGAACAACATTACGAATTCATGCTTGGTCCACCTGAGAGGTTGTCTCACTTTCTTACTGTGTTCCTATTTCTACTAATTTTTTTTTCCCCTTCTCTCTTCATCATGTAGTGTTTTCTGAGAAATGACCTCTAAATTGCTAATCAAGATAAAAGTATCTTCTCAGGTTTGACAAAGTTGGAGAGCTTGAACTTGGATTCTTGTAGAATTGGTGACGAAGGACTGGTACATTTATCAGGTGATTGCTACTTCTCGTTTTTTGCTCTTACCACAGATTATTCGATATTCAAATATAGTTGTGTGGTTTAAGGTATGCTTGGGCTGAAATCTCTGGAGTTGTCCGATACGGAAGTAGGAAGCCATGGGCTTCGCCATCTTTCTGGTCAAACATTTTACTTTCCTTTGTCCTTTCCGTTTTGTATCTTTTGTGTTCTTTGGTGTAATGCTCACTGCAGATAATCTAGATCTCTGTTGATTAGCGCATTTATGTTACTATATATAGGCCTGGCAAACCTAGAGAGCATAAACTTATCATTCACGGTTGTGACCGATAGCGGTTTAAGGAAATTATCTGGTTTGACATCTCTTCGAACACTGAATCTAGATGCTTGTCATGTTACTGATGCTGGTCTTTCCGCACTTACAAGTAAGTCATTCCAATGCGTCCATAAACTGTGACCCTCCACAAGTTATTTGCCTTTGTATGATGTGGTTACAGGCTCCCCAGAGTAAAATCCAAACTGTTCTATCTGTTTTTGTTCTAGGCTTGACAGGGTTGACTCACCTCGATCTCTTCGGTGCTCGAATCACAGATTCTGGAACAAATCACCTACGAAGTAAGTTTTTTAATGTTTAATATCTATTCCTATCCATGGAGATCTGCCTCATATACTTTTTTCTGTTGGTTTACAGACCTGAAGAAACTGCAGTCACTTGAAATATGTGGTGGTGGATTAACCGATGCTGGTGTCAAGAACATAAAAGATCTTTCATCCCTCACTCTCCTCAATCTATCACAAAACTCCAATCTCACAGACAAAACACTGGAGTTGATTTCCGGTAAAAATACAACAATTCTTGATTTCTTGATTTGATCAGACAAATTATATGTACCTGAAACCTGAACCATGATCTCATAAAAAACCGCAGGATTGACCGGATTGGTCTCTCTAAATGTCTCAAACTCTCGAGTATCAAACTCAGGACTACGTCACCTGAAGCCATTGAAGAACCTGAGATCTCTGACGCTGGAGTCCTGCAAAGTCTCTGCTAACGACATCAGGAAGCTTCAGGCGACGGATCTGCCAAACCTAGTCAACTTCCGTCCTGAATAACTTATTTGTCAAAGGGGCAGCAAAGTCACAAACTCTGTAAATAGATCGATTTCTTCTGGCCTTGGACAAAAGCCACTGTCTTCCTCTCGTATAATATAAATATCGTCTAGCGATGCTCTTCTTCGGATTATTTACTGAAGAAACTGTAAATAAAGCTTTCAAAGCTAAGGTTGGACAAAAGAGTCTTCGATGGCTCTTCTAGGTGGTCAGCTTTTGGGATCTGTTTGGTTTGTTTATTTACTGAAGTGAACAAACAAAAAGTGTCAAAAGAAACAGATCACTCTTGTAAATGGTATGTAAATTCCTAATATCGATCTGTTTGGTTTGTTTATTTACTTAACCCACAAAAACTGTCAAAAGAAACAGATCACTCTTGTATTTTGTATGTAAATTCCAAATATCGTCTGTATTATATACTTGAAAATCTTTTCTAGCACAAAAGAAAAAATCTGTGTGAAAATAAAATCTCAGACAAGGAAAAGAGATGGGAACAACATCAGTCACTGTTTTTATCCAACTTCACTACTGAATTACTGTAAATATATGTTACATCTAAACAAGTTAAAATCTCTGGGTCATAAATCTTTCTACCAAAAAATTAAAAAAGAAAGACTTTTAAAAAGAAGAAAGGGAATCAGAGAGGTAGGTGACTCTCGGATTTAGATCATCTCTGTGGCTGATCAGAGGCAGATGCTCCCACAGAAGGTGCAGCCACTGCGCCGCTAGCTGATCCGTTTTCAGCCGGTGGAGCGACTCCCCATTTACCTTCCGACTCGAGCGGTTCAAATATATGAACTCCTCCATCTGAGAGACCAACAGCAAACATGTTCGGTTCTTGCGGATGTGCTGCAATCACCAGTGGATGTACGTTCGAATTGCTGCACAAATAAGAAAAGCTTTATGAAGATTCATGTGTTGAAACGTTGTTTCTGAAATTTTAAGATTCCTCTGTTCTTTTGGGTATGATTCCTTGTCAGTTATTGAATTTCTAACTATAGAAATCTGTTCTCAGTGAGCTTTGACTCTGAAAATTCAAGAGTACTCTGTTTACCTGAGACTAGCTGGTAGATAAGCAGATGGGTTGACCCGGCAACGCAATCTTAGATTTGCAGAGCTAAATACACAAACTGTTGCATCCATAAAACTCGCGTAGACCAATTGGCTATCGCATGAGAATGTGGCATGAGTGATCGGAGCTAATGATTCTCGCACAGCCCACTGAAACAATGCAATCATCAATCATCTTTCAAATGCAATAAATTGTACATCTTAAATACCAAGAGAGAGGACTATAACTAAATTACCTGTTTCATGCATTCGAGCTTGGTAGTTTCGTATATAGCAAGCTGTGTCTCATGCACGACGAGGAAGTGAGCTTGATCTAGATGGAACTGAACACGCGTATCTGAAGGTGCAGTGTTTGGTCTTCCCTGTGGAAGTGGCAGAACCTTGCTTCTCTGCTTATCCCATCCATCTGTGTTCCAAACACAAAGCTGCAACAAACAAACAAAAACATTTAAAAGACTTGATCTTGTCTTCGATGATTCTCAAAAACAAGATGGTTTAAGGTGGGAACCTGAGCATCTGCTCCAGATGAAACCAACACGTTTAATACGTTGGAGAAGGCAAGACCAGTTATTCTCTTTGAATGACCTTTAAGCTTACTCTTCACCTGCGCGAGCATACAAGGAACATGTTGACCATTATATCAACATATAAAACACTACTTCTTTCTACATTCTTCTCTGGAGATATAGATTCATTACCTCATCAACACGGACATTATAAATCTGAATCGTACTATCATCCATTCCGATAGCGATGATATTGTTGTCTTGAGGATGAAAAGCAAGAAAAGTTGCAGCAGGCGGTGGTGGCATGAAGGTAGCCATCGTCTGAAAATTATTATCCCAGAACAATCAGTCAAAATTCATACACAAAACATCAAATCGTAAGCATTTGTGTGTCCCAATTACCTTAAATGTCATCATGTTAAATAATGATATCTTCCCTCCGGAGGCTGACATTACATATGAATCATTTTTGGATAAAGCAAAACAAGGTACAGCTTCCTCGGGAATGGTTTCAGCAACATCGTTAGTCATGAGGATCCCACTTGCTGGTTGCCATTGCTGAGGCGGTAAAGAAGCTGTCGCCTACACGAATGAATCGTGGAAAATCGAGATGCAGAGATCAGCGACACTTATCATTATTTGATCAAGAAAAAGAGAGTTAATTTCACCTTTCCAGTTGCGTTGCGGTCATTCCGCTGCCATTTCCATAGAAGATGAATAGCGTTTGATGCCAAAGCCAAGATAGCGTTTCCCGAATTCGTGAAAATCAATCTTGATATCTGAAAAAAGCCATCGGTTTTATTGTTTGAAAAAAAAAAATCTATATACGTGGCTCAGAAATGTAGATTTATATACCTTGGCGACTCTCAGATTCTCAGGGAGTCTCAGTGACCTGCACTGAGAAGGCTCGCTGACTTCAGTAAGCTTCCATATCTTAGACTTATCATTTGATTCTTCTGTAATCACTGGCTTCACATCCACCATATTTCGCGAATCTCCATTCTATTAAAGACAAGTGATGATGAATGATGGAAAGATTAAATAAAAGTGAGTGAAAGAACAGAAAAAACAATAGTTATTACCATTCCTTGGATGGAAACTACATTGGCTGCTCGATCTGCGAGTCCAGCACTCGTTGCAGCAGCAGCTGCTGCTGCCGCTGCAATGCTGTTTATCGCAGGCTGCAAATGCAGAAATGAAGTGTTGACGAAATCTTTCAATTGGGCATAAGTAATTTAAAACTTAGCTTAGAATCAAAGTACCTTGGAGGATTCAGATGATATGTTCTCAAAAGTGTGCAATAGCCTTAGACCATCTGAGTTTGCCATAACCTTGATCACATTCTCATTTCCAGACACGGCCAAGAGAGAGCCTTCCTTGTTAAACCGGATACGCGGGCTTGCCTAGTTTAATATGAGAAGCGCAATTTAAGAAGAAACTCCAAAAGAATATCTGGAAACTTTTCAAACTATGCTTTTTTGTTCACGTACCTGGAGGCCTCCATCGCCATCAATAGCAGTTAAAAGCTGTACAGTGTCCATATCCCAGAACTTAATGGAGAAATCATCACCAGCAGCTAGGTAACGGTTTTTAGTTGTATCAAACTGCACAACACCGAGAGAACGCTTGTGGAATCCTTGATAAGTTCTTTTAACAGCTCCTTCGCTTTCATTCCATTCAACTATGAAAGACTGTCCATCTTTACTCGTCCCACAAGAGAATAGCCTAGTTCCATCGGCACTATAAGCCATTGTAGTACACCAGCGACCAGGTGCATCATAGTCAACTCGAGAGCCCATATTATCATACAACCATGCCTTAATTTTCCCATCGAGAGCAGTCGAAAATATGAACTTGAAGACAAGAAGAATAAAACAAATCAAAAAATTAAAACATGTAATGGAAGGGAAGGAGATCAATGGATAGCTGAGCTTACCTGAATGTTTTCCTTGTAGTGAGGACAGACGGAGTAAACAGGAGCTTCATGGCCTTCAAAAGTATGCCTTTTGACACCTGTTGCAGCGTCCCAGACCTTGATGGTTTTGTCATCACCACAGGTTATTACACATAGTTGCTTGTTTGGAGTCGAGAAGGCAATATCATTCACACCACCAACATGAGCATCAATCTGAAATAATCACAATGTTACAAGACAATCCCCCAAGGGGAAAAAAGAATGTCAAAAAGAGAGGCTTGTGAATGTTATGAGACCTCAAGGTGTTGCCTCATGTCTTCACCTCCGTGATAAGAGTATAGTTGTACAATATGTCTCGAGTAAGCAACTCCTGCAATTGAGAACGTTGGGCTGACTTATAAAGTTGCATTCATGTGCAGATTCGAATTTAAAGGCGAGTTCTTTACCAAACAAGGAACCGTCAGGGCTCCATATCACACGGTTGACAGAAACGACAGGTTCTTTCACCAGAGCAGCCTGAAGATACAAATATTCAGTCACTATAGATTCATGACATATACCAATACTGATGTTTTGTTGTTGCTACGCATAGGCACCTGCAAGGGCATTGAACATTTACTCAAGTCCCAAACTTTGAAGGTCTTCTGTACTAATCGTTCCCGAGAACCAACTTCCCACAGCCCAATATCGCCTACATTTGTACCAACTGGTACAAGTACAACAAATCAAGTTAGAAAGTCTCTGATGATTATTATTAATTTACAAGAAAACACATACACAGAGCAAGAAACAAACCTAGAAGCAGAGTCTGTTTAATTGGATGGAAGTCCATGCTCATGGGAGATGAGCCCTGAGTCAAAGTTCGAGCAACTGTCTTGGGCAAGTCATCAGGTGCTTTGAAAGCTGGAGTATGACCATGGGCCTGCCCTGGAAATGACATCGGTAACATGTTCACACCTAGATTCACCTCATCAGAGATTCCCATAGGCCTTGTTCTTTTTGAGATATGTTCAGAATCCGCTGATGGGTAGTCTAAAGCAGCATTTGTTGGCGGAGTTCTCGGGTGCTTCAATGCTGCTAAGCCAAAATGGGAAAGGAGTTTCATTGTAAGCACATTGCATAGATCACACAAAGTTTTTCTGAAGAAACACACATTTGATAAGCACATAGTACCTGGGATCGATGGACCACCGAGAGCAATGGATCCTGCTGAGACAGCTGGATGTGGAACAGAGGATGGACTAGACATCCAACCAGCAAGAGGCGTTGGAACGGGTGAGGCCGTTGGTTGAAATGGCTGGAGACATAAAGACAATCAATCACTTGACCTTGGAAAAAAATATATAAAAAAGAAAGAAATTAAATTACCCCGTGTGCGCCTAAAGGAGGAAATCCTCCAGCTTTTGGTAATCCTCCGAGCAGTGGATTGTTCACAGGTGATGGAGCCCGTGTGCCATTTGGAGGGCCACACGAGTGATCCACAAAAAGAGTCTTTATGTCTGGATTTGGCCTTGGATTTTTACAAAGCTGATGTTGCCAATTTAAGCTGCGGGTCAAAAGACAGAATGAGTTGATATGCCAACAACTTGAAGTGAATAAGACAAAATGATTAAGGGAGAAAGCAATTAACCTCTGGTTGATCAAAGTCCTCAGCCTTGAATTTCTAAGAGTAGGAAACTGCAATTTATCACGGAACAAAGGATTCGCCTCAATCAGCTTTTTAAGTTCCACCAACATGATAGCTCTTGCAGACTTGGTGTCCCCATACTTGGACAGCTGCTCATTCTCCCTAAAAGTTCATCGAACTCAAAACATTTAAATCCTCTGCATCATCTTTCTTACTTAACAAAAAAACAGTAGACTATATTAAGCCAATATCACTTTACCGGAAGTTCTCTAATGTCAAGAGCTGCGTAATTTCCTTGAAAAGCTCCTCATTAAAAGTTGAAAACACTTTCAAATCCTTCACTAGTATATCCACAGCCTTAGGACGATCATGCCTAGCAGAAAAAAGTCACCAGGTGAATCACAAATCAAACTCTGTTTCTATTGCTATTTCACTGAGAGAACAAAAAAAAACCCCATAACTTACTTATCCAAAGCCTCGAGATATTTCTGCTTTCTTATCTCAAAGAATATCTTCATAGAGTATCTATTATCATCTACTTTAGTGAAACCAGAGAGATACTTCTCAACCTCATCCCAATTTCCATTGTGCACCTCATCCTCAAAATACTTCATATTGAAGAAAAACCCAGATTCTTGTTCAAGCCTGACGACACATATAAAAATTTTACAAAGCAATGCATTAACCAACACAAGAGCTAACAGGTCATTTGGTAACTAACTTAGATCGAAAGAGGCGCGTGAAATCTAGACTTACTTGTGAACAGTCTCTTTAAACTTCTCTTCATCGAGAAACTGTAAGATCAAGAAGACGAGCTCTCTACTAAGAGAAGACATGATTCTCTCACTTCCTTAAGACTTTTTCAACTCAGATGCACAACACCTATCGATACTATCACCAGATCTGCAAAATAAACAATGGCGACGATAAACATAAATGGCTAAAATGAGCTAAAAATCTGGAAATGAATACTTATAAAACTATAAAACTGAACCTATATCTGATAAATCATCCAGAAACTTCGCATCTCTGCAGATAACGAAAAATCAGGAAATTTAGGTCTTCCTGGAATTGGAAGATGGAATTAAATAGCTTAAAAAGAGAATCTTTTTTACTACATGAAAAAAGCAAAATAATTATCAGAAAGCAAAACCCCAGAAAAGCTAGGGCAAAAGGATTTTTTTTTTTAAATCATAAAAAACTCGAAACAGCTAGATTCCATTGAACAGAGGCAAAGATTGAAGCGTGAAGCTTACTAACCATGAAAGAAGAAATAGATCGATGAGGAAGAAGAAGAAGAAGAAGACCAACTTCTTTCTCTCTCTCTCGAGATGATGGATTGATTTTTGGACTCTTTTTTTTCTCTCTTCCGAAAAAAGCAAACATGAAACAAAAAGAAATGAATCCTTCTCTCTCTTCGAAATATATATACGGACATTAAAACTTGCAGAAATGGAGATTTTAATAAGAGAAGGTGACAGATAATTGGATGCTGATAAGTAAATTAACGTATTACTCTAACAAAAGCTAACTGCAATAAGCAGGAGTGATATGTAGTTACGCTTATCCCTACGACTTAATCGGCTACATTTCTCGACGTTATCGGCTCGGAATATTAGTTGCCAGCTGTACTCCAGGGAGGTTTTATCCCCTACATCGCGATGGGTTTACAGCTATGTAAAGAACCGTCGATTTTGGTTGGTTGGCGCGGAGGACGGTGATCCAACGGCTAGAGTTTCATTCAATGTGTCAGACTAGTCTCAGATTCCTCGTGGCACGACAAAGCTTTAAATATTGAGTCCTTGCCCTCGAGTTTGACTAGTATTACGGATATGACATTGAACTAACTTGCTCTTGAGATGCGGTACTCATCGAACATCACGTGATTGAGAAATGTTCAACTCGTAAAGAGGCTACGTCTTTCATCTCGCCGGGATACGAGAAAAAAAAGATAGTACGAAATTTTTAATATTTCGCTGAGATTCATACTTCATATAAAAGAAAAATAGGGTCTAACAAATGACAAAAATATTGGATAAGTTTTAATAACTTAAAGCCTAAAATATTTTTAATAAGATGGTTAGAATAAGACAGGCTTAAGTAATTTAATTAGAATTAGAAATTATCTAATTTCTATTAGGAATAGGAGAAGCAAAGCTCTGCTACCACTTCAAGTCTCACAAACACTCAAGAGATTATAAAGAACGACTTTTCTTTATTATGTTTAGAAAATAACTCAAAACTAAACACATCAAAGCTCTCAATAAGCTTCAAACCTCAAGAAGTTAGACGACATGTCAAAACCAATAGTTCACCTTGGGATCGAGCCAGGATCCAAGGCCTACAGACTTTACGATCCAACGACGCGAAGAGTGGTTGTGAGCCGTGATGTAGTTTTTGACGAGAAGACTAACTGGAGCTGGAACAGAGAACATGGTGGACCAAGTAGGGATCCGGGTATGTTTTACATGAGATGGGGTGATATAGAAGATATTGGGGTTGGACCTACACAAGTAGACAATGATCATAACGAAGATCATGATCATGACGAAACCGGAGGCAATAACAATGATTTCGACGATGATCATGATCACGACAATGGTAATACCTCAGATGCATCAGATGCAAACTCTCACACCAGTCATGATGATGAGCCACAACAACCTCTAAGAAGAATAACTCGGCAAATAATTCAACCGAACTATCTTAACGACTATGTACTCCAAGCTGCAGTAGAATGTGAGAAACTCCTACTGTCAATTGATAATGAACCAAAATGTTATGAAGAAGCAAAAGGTTTATTTGAATGGAGACAAGCAAGCAAAGAAGAGGTCGATTCAATCAACAAAAACAAGACTTGGTTTTTAGTTGATAAACCAAGTGGGACAAAAGTGATTGGTCTAAAATGGATTTTTAAGATCAAGAAAAATGCGGATGGTACAATCAATAAATATAAGGCACGCCTTGTCGCTAAAGGATATGTACAAGAATCCGGCATTGATTTTGATGAAGTTTTCGCACCAGTTGCTCGACTTGAAACTATACGGTTACTAATAGCATTAGCAGCATCACATGGATGGGAAATTCATCACATGGATGTAAAGACGGTATTCTTACACGGAGAATTAAAGGAAGACGTCTATGTTGAACAACTGGAAGGTTTTCAAGTAAAAGGTGAAGAGCATAAGGTTTACAAGCTTTCAAAGGCCTTGTACGGTTTAAAACAAGCGCCTAGAGCTTGGAATACGAAGCTAGATCAAATCATAAAGGCGATGAAATTTAAAAAATGTTCAAAGGAGACATCCATGTATCGCAAGGAAGAAAAGGAAAATCTCTTAATTATTGCTATTTATGTTGATGATTTATTCATAACTGGCAATAATTTAGAGGGAATAAGTGATTTCAAGGTGGGAATGGCATCTAAGTTTGAGATGTCAGACCTCGGGAAACTTACTTATTATCTCGGCATTGAAGTGCATCAAGGAGAAGATGGGATCGAGATTAAACAAGAAGCTTATGCTAAAAGGATCTTAAGAGAAGCTGGTCTAGAAGAGTGTAATCCGACCAAAGTACCTATGGAATTCGGATTAAAAGTTTCAAAGGCAGAAGAAGAAGAAGAAATAGATCCTACAGGGTATAGAAGAAACGTTGGATGCTTAAGATATTTACTCCATACGAGACCAGACTTGGCATTCTCGGTGGGAGTTGCTAGCCGATATATGCAAAGTCCTCGCACATCACATGGAGAAATTATGAAGCATATTCTTCGATATCTCAAGGGGACAATGGCTTTTGGATTAAAATTCAGTCGCAAAGGATCAAAGAAAATTGTTGGTTTCAGCGATAGTAGCCACAACATTGACCAAGACGACGGAAAAAGTACTAAGGGTCACATATTTTATTTCGGAACTTCACCAATAACCTGGTGTTCTCAAAAACAGAGCACGGTGGCTCTGTCCTCTTGCGAAGCCGAGTTCATGGCAGCAACGGAGGCAGCACGACAAGCAATTTGGCTTCAAGACATCTTAAGTGAGATCACGGGATGGAAGACGGAGCAAGTCATCATCAAGATCGACAATAAGTCTGCGATTGCACTAACTAAAAACCCTGTATTTCATGGTAAAAGCAAACATATACATAAACGCTACCATTTCATACGAGAGTGCATTGAGAAAGAGCTTGTTGACGTGGAGCATGTGCCGGGAACCGAACAGAAGGCGGATATCTTAACTAAGGCATTGGCGCGGATCAAGTTCAACGAAATGAGAAGCTTGATAGGAGTGCAAGACATGGCCAAAGACAACTTGAAGCTTAAGGGGGTGATTGTTGGATAAGCTTCAATAATTTAAAGCCCAAGATATCTCTAACAAGATGGTTAGGATAAAATAGGCTTAAGTAATCCAATTAGAATTAGAAGTTATCTAATTTATATTAGGAATAGGAGAAGCAAAGTTGTGTTATCCCTATAAATACAATTGTCGAGCTATGATAATTGTATCACAAATATTGAGAGCTTTGATATGTTTAGTTTTGAGTTATTTTCTAAACATAATAAAGAAAAATCTTTTTTTATAATTTCTTGAGTGTTTGTGAGACTTGAAAAAATATAAAAAATAAAATAAATACAGGGGGTGTAATTGTATATTCTTTTATTTTTGTCAAAAAATATTAATATTTTCAATATTATAGTATTGTTGAGCATTTTTTTGTGCCATGAACTCGGCTTCGCAAATGTATTGATAAATGTATTGTTTTAACTTAGGGCTGAGCTTCATCAAAGCGTCACTTATCTCGTGAGAGTGAGACTTTTGGACGGATACGCCGTATGGGACCCACGTGCTTTGCTTTTGGCCGGGTAAATTTAGTAAATGATTGGTTGTGTGTAAAAAATATACAAACAAAACAAACTATTTGCATTGACAATTATGATTTAAGATGTCGAGAACTATTTTTTGGTAAATTTAAAATCCTTATATCTTGATCGGAATGTTGATAAATTTCAAATTTTTTTTTTTCATATTGCTACTAGGAGCAGGTAGATTGGAATGAGCTGGATTATTTTGGTTTAAATAGTGGCGAGAAGTACAAAAGAGCTTAGAAGTACCCAAATAACATAAAGATTCATTCTTTTAAAATAAACTAAATGTGTTGAAAATATAAATAAAATTATTTCGATGCAGGATGGGCAATTAATGAGGCTTGTGCATTTAGAGTCGCACGTTTGAGTATTTGACATCTATCCCGTCCAAACACAAACACTGTCGTCTCACCATCACCACACGTAAAGTGTCTGTATATAAATAATTTATAATTTATGTTACTAGTAATATATGTGTGTGTATATATATATTGTTATAATGATAAATATAGTAAATGATCCTATTGTATTTAATATTTACAAAAATGACGTAATGGCATTTTGTAAATAAGCTGTTTATTTTTACAAACCTGACATGATGGCATGTATACATTTTTGTATTTTTTGTTTTGCTTACAACAATGTTTGATAGATAGTTTAAAATAGAATAACCAAGTAGATAGCATGATTAAATTCAAAATTTACAAGTACAAATTTTATTTGGTAATTCTGTTATGTTATTTTAAGCTTTCTAAAAGTTTTGAAGATTAATATGGGTTTCAACCTATGTTTTACTCTAGTTATAGAAATAAAATATATATATATATATATATATATATATATTAAAACAAAATTAACAAATATATTATCGAATTACAAGGGGAAAAAAATAAAAATGGTTACTAATTTGTTGCAAATGAATAGTAAAGAAAAAAAAAGGGAGAATTGAGGGGTGGTGGTTGCATCTATTCTTTATAATAAAAAGACTCCGGCCAAAAGCAAAGCACGTGGGTCCCATACGGCGTATCCGTCCAAAAGTCTCACTCTCACGAGATAAGTGACGCTTTGATGAAGCTCAGCCCTAATTTTTATTTCTTATTGTTTCCCATTCAATGAAAACGAGACGTTATTAAGAAATCATTCACGATGATGTTACTCACTCGTACATTTCTGCCTCTACTCTATACCAGTAAACGTGCGATGATCCCCAATTTAATGATAAATCCAAACACAGATTTAATGAAATATCTCCTTTCTAGTTTATAAGAAATTTTAGCTAAAAACGTGTTTATTTAAGAAACTATTTTTTAATCAAAATCATCATTATAGACGTTTTGAAAAAACAAAAAAAAAACAACAACGAGAATGCAAATGACCATTTTGAAAGTTTGTCAACTTCATCATTTAATGTTCTTGTTGTTTTCAAATATTTACATAAATATTTGAAAAAATCTTTATAAAATAGAACCAAAAAAAGGGCTAAAAACTCTTATAATATAGAACTGAGAAAAGATTGAAATCAACTTTTAAAATTTTCATCTAGCAACAAAATGGCTGTTATCCAACAAAATTGTCCAAGTATTGCCAAGAAACATAGTTACTGTCAGAAATTGTTATTTTATCGTCAATAAAGTGGTCTTTTATTTAAGCCACTATTAGTTGTCAAAATAAAATATGAAAGGCATTATTAATAATTTATAGTAATAAATAGATATGGAGATGAGATGTTAGGATTGGTCACTTTCCACTAATGTCTGTGTCCCCTTCTCTTACACGTTCACACAAAAGTTCAATTGCTTTGCCATTCATATTCTTCATTTTCTCATATCCCGCTTATTTGTCGATATATCGAGTGCAATACGAGCCTACGAGGCACCAGCCTTTTGTTTTCCCAATATTTGGTTACTACGTGTTTGTCCTATAATATTTTTATTTTAAATATTCAAATTAAACTGAAAAACTTAAAAAATATTGTTTGATTGTTGATTATTACTAACGTAGTTCGGTTTAATTGATATTGACATCATATGTTGTAGTAATTACACGCAAAATTAGCTTAAACAGACTTAATTACAAACCAAAATATATACATTCACAAACAGATAAAAGTAATGTATGTACATAGTAAGAAAAATGGAGGGCAAAATGGAGTAACTAATAAGCGGCCAACACAAAAAAAATGTTATCAGATGTTGTACGATATGACAAGCATAATGGTGAGAACAAATGCGAATATATGTATATATATATATTTTGTGTGTGTGTGATAGTCATTATTAGATTATAAGTTTCCAATTCAAAACAAATTTGATAATGAATGGATTGACTCATATTCTTTATATATCACTTAAGATCTCTACCCATATCCGATGTATGACATTATCCATGATACCTCTCCAGATGATGACACTTCTATTCATTGATCTTAGTATGTTCGAGCATGGATCGACGGACCAAATTCTTGGATTAGACTGATTATGGATCGGTTTGGGCATTGTGTGATCGAACTCTGATATCATATTAGATTATGGGTTTCCAACTCGAAACCAATTGACAATGAATGGATTGACCCATATCTTTTATATATCACTTAAGATCCCTACTCACATTCGATATAGGACATTATCCTAATAGCCATTTCATTATATTATCTTTATTTATTTATTGTTTACAATTTTATCTCTACTCATGCTAATCAAATTTTTTTACATATAATTCAAACATATGTAAAAGAGTATCTTTTATAGTCAAAGATGAAAAGGACATAATTTTTTTTTTTAACAGTGGGCATAATTTTTTGCTCACATAATTAGGTTTGAACATTAGTTAGATAGCTTTTATTCTTTTACACATAATTAGGGAAATTTGCAATAAAAAGCTATATATTCAAACATAATGTGAGAAAAATACTTTTTTTTTTCTTGACGGTAAATTTAAGAAAGTAAATTGGAATATCCATTTTCATCTCTGATCATAAAAGATACATCTTTTGTTATGTAGAGAATGTGCGTAGTGTTATCAATAAGGAATGGCATAGTTGGACTATATCATATCTATCAGTCGTTTTGTAAATGACAAAATCAGGAATCGCCTAAATTTCCAGAAGTCAGGTGGCAACTAATTCTCTTAAGGAAATGTATTATAGTCCCTCACTTGATTTTCTAAGAGATTTTAAAATTATTATATTAAAAGTAAAGAGTAGATGTTAACTTTTAGTTATAAACGACGAATAGTAGAAAAAAATACAAGATTGACCCATAAACAAAAGGTAAGCTCCCACTAGGTGTTTGCTCCTTTTCCCACACCGTGATTGATGGTCCCTCTCCATTGTCCACATTCTCACACAATTTCTCGATATTCTACAAACCACTCCCATCTTTTTTATTTTATTTCGAAAATGACCCACAAAATGTAATCCCCATTCCCTCCTCGAAAAATTTCCCACGAGTATTTAAATAGTTAATTTGTGTTTCACTTTTGACTCTATTTACTTTCACTTTAATCAAATATAGTCCTTCTTTACGCCTCAACTACCTTAACGACGAAGCCCGCTACTTAAAAAAAATGTCAAAAAAGCCCCCACTCAGTTTCCTTTATAAATGTCTTCCACGCGCACAGAAACATAAAGCTTTTGTTGAGAGAATAAAAAATCTTTGAATGGAAGATTGGTGGTTTTCATGGCTGTCGAGAACAAACCTTGAACCTAGTCTAATCCACGAATACGGCCTTTCATTCTCCCAGAATGAGCTCGAACACGAAGACATTTCTTACTTCAATCACGAATTTCTCCAGAGCATGGGAATCTCCATTGCCAAACACCGTCTCGAGATTCTCAAACTCGCTCGTCGAGATCACAAGATATCTCCTCCTTTCGCCTCTCGATCCATCTCCAGAGTCGTCATTGCCATTAAGAAAACCGGGAAATGTTTCTCCGATCACGTACGCGCCTGGATCCGCCGCGAAGAGTCGTCGTCTTCTTCGTCTCGAGCTCTGGTGTTGGCGCCGAAGAGGACTAGCAGCAGCATTGGGAAGTGGAAAGGAGGTGGTTTTATGAAGAGGAACAAGAGATCTGTGATGCCAAGCAATGGAAATGGCGGATTCGAGAAGCAAGAGAGGTTGCTCTTGACCAACGGGACTCCTTGTAGATTCCATAGCTTCTCAAGTCCTATGATGGTTTGCGATTACAGTTTCAAGGATGAGAAACTTCTTATAGCTCAGAATTGCCAAGATTCTTATTTGGAACAAATCAAATGGGATTCAATGTTTCAGAATCTCAAACCTAATTGATGGTGAGAGATGAGCTTTTAGGTTTTTCATTTTTTTGTGCTTGGAGTGTGTTGTTAGGCTAATTACTTTTTTGTTAATTAACAATTAAACAGTTAAGAGTTGAGTGGAGATGTCAGTGTCAGGTGTGTGTGGGTCAGTGTAATGAGTCTGTCTTGGATCTTTGCTTTTTGCCTAAGTCTCTGTTCCAGTCAAAACTGCTTTACTGCTTTTTTTTTCACTTACCGCTTTACAGTTTACACATATCAAAAGTTTAACACTTTTTATCGTTTTTCTCAAAAAACCTCTGTTTACACACATAACCACGACACTAAGCCTGCCTAAGTGATCTTACTCTTGAGGTAGCCGGAGAGATCTTGAGCCGTATAGAGACCGATAAACCGGTCTTATCCTAACAGTCAGAATCACGCTGAGCATCGTTGCAACTCCACAGATACAAGCCAGGATCACGAAAGTCAGCCTGAAACACTCTGCTCCGTAACAAGTCGAGCTTCCTTGTCTTATAGCCTCAGCATCATATAAACGACCTGCTAGTAAACCAGAGAAGAGAACTGCACCAATTGGGTTTCCTAGCATCATGAAACCGTAGATGATGCCGAAATGTTCGAGTCCAAAGAGCTCAGATGCTGTAGGAACCATCAGAGAGTACTGAAATCCGTAGCATATGCCTAGAAGCGCGGTTGCTAAATAGAGAGTGGTGGTTGAAGAGACAGCGTAGAGAATGAAAGCAACTACCATGAAAAACTGTGCCAATGTCATCCACACGGTTCTCGGCATTGCTCTTGACTTGACAAAGTGTTCTGAGATAGCTCCTGAGCTAAGCCGGCCAACAAAGTTAAAGAAACTAAAGAGACATAAGAGGACTGTTGTGTTATCAATGCCAACTGCAATCCCAACCTGAGCCAAGTTGTTCAAAACCGTGATACCAGAGCCAACACCGAGGAAGTAAAGAAACCACAGAAGCCAGAAATCGGCTTTGACGAAAGCTTGTCTCAGTCTAAAATCTTCTCCTCTCCTCAGCCTTTTCTTCTGCTCAACTGCTCCTCCTCCCTCAGCTAAAAGAGTCTGTACATCTGAAGCATCATCATCCTCCATCTCAATGAAACTCCCAAGAGATGAAGAGGGTTTCAGCAATGGGTTGGTTATATCAGTTTCTCCTTCCTCCTGATGTAATAAACCTTCCATAGATTCAGCAAGAGGGTTCGGTTTCTTCATTGACTTTTTCCGGAAAAATGTCATCTTGACAGGAATTGATAGAGGAGATACCAGAAAAACAACCACTAAACCAACCAGTGTATATGTAACGCTACGGCTTACTGAGGTCACATGGCCAGCCACAGTGATGAACAGAACAATGACAGCAGCTAAACAGGCCATGGCTTGAGTGAAAACGAAATGGACATGCTCAGATGAATCCTCTCCAGAAGCAGGAGCACATGGTCTAATGAAGAACATCAGAGCGAAACAGATAACTGGAATTCCGAGAGCAAGGAACAACAGTAATTTCGCAGAAGATTGATCAAGAAACACATTGTATATCACAGTGTAAATGGCGCCACCAATTGCAGCATAACCCTTGAGAATTCCTGCAACAGTGCCCCTACTGAGTGGGAAATTCTTCATGTTCGTCACTAAAACTGCTGTCCCAAACCACGCATTGCTATTAGTAGCCACAATTAGAGCGATCCACAACTGCAATTTCCAGTGAACCAAAAAAGATGATGTTTTTTTGCATTTAATGGTGTTCCTAAGTACTTGAAAGCATCAAAAGAAACACAGTTTCAATCGAATAACAAGGTAACACAAAATCAAGCGATTCACAGACGCATCAAATTAAGGTTCAAATCAGAGATCCAAGATTTTAAAAGGAAAAGGTGAAAACTTTGACTTACCAACCAAAAGGGAAGACCAGGAAGAGTCTGAGTAACGGAAAGCCAAATGAGTCCATACCCCAAGAAACAAGCACAAGCACCAATAAAGAGGACCATCCATGGCGGGAGCTTGCTACAGGCGTAACCGGGAAGCAAAGCGACGCTCTCTCCGACATCATTGGCAACTCCAAGCATTGTGAGCTGTTGTTGATTGTAACCCAACACCGATTTCAGAGCATGGGAGTACAACGGGAAGTTGTAAGCGTTTCCGGCGGCGATTTCGAGCCATACTGCCGCCGATAAACCTACCCACGGTGGTCGGCTTCCCGATTTGATTACTTGCTTCGGCATTTTCCGATTTTCGAAACCGTTGCAAAGCTTTTCTCTCTCGCTCTCTCTTGGGTTTTATAAAGTTCTTTCCTTTCTTGAATAGTACTTTTACTGTATATATACAGAAAGTTAAATGTCCGCAAGTTTTATTTATATCAAATTTGATGATTTAATGTGAAGGAAAAGACTTTTTTTTTTTTTTTTTATATATATATATATATATGAGAGGTATACACAATTGTAGTACTTTCTACCATAAAAGTAAACTAATTCTCTTAGCCAAAGTAAAAGAGAAATTATGAATTAATTTCTGAACTTTCAGAGTGACAAAAAAAAACAAATTCTGAACTTTCAATATGATCAGATCCCAGTAAATTTAATGCTGTTGAAAAAGAAAAATCGAAAGTTTTCAATATACTTAAATTTGCGGGTCAAAATCATAACAAGATTCTGCTTGGTTTGACCATATACACGTGTACACATACATTTCACATGCACATGCATAGATTTCGACAATCGAAAAATTAATATACAACGAAGAAAGAAAGAGACTTTTAGAGACATATCAACATATGACATCTCCCAATTTCAAGTTGTAATCAAAATATATATTAATTACTGTCATTAATTTGTATGCTAGTACACAATTGTACTGAGTTCCGTTTTCGATTTGATAAGCGTGGTGAAGTTGAGAAAGATATTTTCAAAATGTTAGGTAATATTTGAAAAAGACTCTTGATCAAAGCTGAGAATTTTCAAACTTATTAAACCAAGAGAGTTAAACAAGCAGTATTGACCTATCTGTCACGTTCTTACTAATGATTGGCAAAGTTGTCATCAATGGATCTGTTTCTCTCGGGCTTTGCGTCGAACAATACTAATCTATTGAATGTTGGTGAACCGGTGCGTTTTGATTTGTTTTGAAACCCACAAAATGAAATTTTTTGAGTTCACTGATTTCCAGTTAGAGCCAAATACTCTTTTTTTTTGTTTTCTATTTTACACCTTATGCACAACACAGCAAGCTATACTACTACACACACAAAAACTTAATACTATACAAAATGTGGAAAAGAAGAAAAGCTTTTTTTGCTTTTTTCGATGTTTTTTTTTTCCGATAGGTTTGACATGAAACAGTAAAGATCACATAGCTACCATGAGGGACTAGAGAGATCCATCAGATTCAGGAAGCGGCTACAAATTTCTCCCAAGTACCGTATTTTGAGCTGAAAGTTCCACCACCAAATTGTTGTGTGTATTCACAGATCACAGTCCGAGCACAAGCGTCCCATATCTTAGCTATGTCTTTCAGCGACATTGGCTGTGACAAACTTCCTAGCAATATGTTGAACCTTGCCATAGCTTTGGACGAGAGGTCCTCGTTCTTTTTGCTGTTCAAGAAACCAGACCGTGTTAATAGTTAAGGTAAGAAGATGATGCAGAGCGTTTCTAGAGACATGTTTCTATGTTTCTATTTACTTAAAGACTGAAGGATCTTGCCTGTACCTGCTTTCGACCGGGAGTTTATCCATAAGAGATGGAGAGCTGTTGGGGTAGCTACAAGGATCCAGCAGACGCAATGGTTGAATAGGAGACTGTAATTGAAGCACAAAATATATTTAACGAAAAGGATAAATGAAATGATCTTTTGACAAAACGTTAAGGAGATGACCATGCTTACTGTTTGTGTCGATGAGAGATGAGCCTTCAATGCTGGGCTGAGAGAAACAGCTATAAACGCGAATCTAACTGTTGTTCCTTCACACCCTTTGCTTGATGTTTCTCCTTCACTAGGATCAGAAGCATCTTCATCACTAATCTCAACAACTGTATATATCAGCCGCTGGTTTATTTCCTTGATTTCCTCCAAAAGGGCATGCTCGGTCTACAGTCCAAGATTGAGTCTTCAAAATAAGAAAATCGAAACCTTGTGCTTCCAAATATTCTTAGTTATGTGTGTGTCAATTTTCAGATATACCTAAGGGAAGTCCAACTGAAAACCATACCTCAGTTCTTGCCTTCTTGCCATCGGAAGTCGCAGTAGAATCCAGATCTGATGTTTCTGAATAAGCAAACTGCTTGTAGTTATCACTAACGTAACCTCCTAATGAAGCATGCTTAATGGAATTGCGGTTGTGTGATGCTTCCTTTTCTTGGTCGCCATCATTCCCTCCTGCGTCACGAAGTTCCTTGCTTGAAGATGACACTTAATCATTGCGACCAAGTCCTCACCAACTGAAGCTCTTGAACCGTTTCCCGGGGATAAACTAGCTATCCTATCAACCATACTTACAACCGATCCGATGTCACTTACTGCAGAAGAAAGCGCTTGGGGTGAGATGGACTTCACCTGAAAACAAGAGAAAGTACACATCATGACCAGAACAATGTTTTCTTCTCCAAAAGAGGGATGACAGCAATAACCTTAAAAATTAGTAATGTTACTTACGGCTCTAATAAGGCGTTCAATAGGCAGCTCAGTAGCACTCGGTTTCCTGCTCTGTTGTGCCCTTGGCCCAGCAACCTGCATGCTCATTGAGTGCATCTGCGGACTTGTTTGGTTATCATCAGATTGAACGGACTGAGATTGCGGTTGCTGCATAGGCTGCTTAAGAGAATGCAGAAGCTGCCCTAGCTGTACTGTCTTCCTCGGCCTGAGCACATTTATGTATCGTATAATCATAATCTGCATCTCTTTATGATCCACAGTCCTCCGCCTGGGCATGATAATATTGCTCCATGAAACATTTAGGAATTCTATCATTAGTTCCAAACTTGTTTTAAATTGTTTCAATTTCACAATTTGATTCTGATGTGTTCGTTGTTGCTGTGGAAGAGAAACCTGTTCGAGAGAAAAAGGAACATAAATATTAGAAGGTTATCTTTCTAGTAGTCTCAAGAATTGATCTTGCGTTTCATTCAATAAAACTCTTCATTCAATAAAACTCTTCATAAGGTACTTACTACTGTTCCAGAGGACATACACATGCAAACTATTTTCCTAGTAAAAAAGAAAACTGTAACTTACGTGCTGCAACTCAGCTGACACTCTCTGATAGATTTCATTCAGATCTGGTGAGTAGGTCTCTTTCATGGATTTGAGCTACAAAGACAAGTACTATGATCATACACTCATCACGGTGATATCTATGTAAGATCAATCACTAAAATAAAAATGAAGAGAGAATTACCTTTTGGAA
The DNA here is from genome assembly GCA_028015245.1 of Cardamine occulta. Classification (NCBI taxonomy): domain Eukaryota; kingdom Viridiplantae; phylum Streptophyta; class Magnoliopsida; order Brassicales; family Brassicaceae; genus Cardamine; species Cardamine occulta. Next base: position 22,030,022 of record CM051364.1, on the reverse strand, counting down.
ATGCTCCTCTTGCCAATCACCTCCATTTGCATTATTATCTGCTAAATAAATCTCTTTCATGGAACTGATCTGTACAGACAATTGCACACCAAAGTGATCCCTCGTTGAAGATAAGCATCGAAATCAACAAGACTTAAGAAAAGGATATTTATATTACATTTTGGAAATCCTCCTCTTGCCAATCACCTCCATTTGCATTATCATCTGCTAAATAAATCTCTTTCACGGTACTGATCTGTACAGACAACTGCACACCAAAGTGATCCCTTGTTGAAGATAAGCATTACAATCAAAAAGCCTTGAGATAGGATATTTATATTACCTTTTGGAAAAGCTCCTCTATCCAATCATCTTCATTCGCATTTTCCATAGAATCTGAATAAAAGCGAGACAAGTTCATCGCCAGAGACTGTAAAATACTAAAAACCTAAACTTGAGGAACAACTATCCATAAAACTATCATCAAATGCAATCAATGATGAAAAAAAATCCTTACTACTCGAACCCAAGGGTTTGCTATTGTTAGTCTTCATAGGCTGAACTTGAGCGATCCGTGAAAAGCACGCAATGAGATAAGAAGAAGAAGCGTGTTCGATTCTGGCTATCACTAATCCTATAAACTCTCGTAAGAACCAAACTAAGGAAACTAAAAATGAAGAACCTGCGTGGCTTATGAATCTCTCATAAACAGAGAGAAACGATTGCTTTTGATCTGAAAATCCCCTCTCTTTTTTTCCCGTTATCTTTGCGTTTCTTGATACATCGTTTAAATACAGGAAGCAAAGCGAAAGGAGGCTCTGATTGGGCCAATACCGAAGAGACACGTGTCCTCTGCATATCGGATTCTATAACGGAACGGGCCCGCCAAGATGCTGTTTGGGTAAAATATTGCAGTGTTGCTCAGATGACTCTGTTTCTCTCAGGCATTGCATCGAGCACTTGTTGTGCATCCTGTAACTAGAGAGACGCACATAATTTTCGCAACAGATAAAGACACATCTATTTTCCAAGCTCATTACTCAGCATATCGATGAGAAAAAACAATATAGAAGCAGCATTAGAGAATCATTTGGATCATAATTTGACAGAATCCTGGTAGAAACAGAGCAATGGAAAGAGTCGAATCCTTGTAGAAACAGAGCGATGGAAAGAGTCAACAACAAGATTAAGGAAAACAATAGTTTAAGAAAACAGTGACAAATGCTTATTTCGATTGCATTCCAAGGATTTGATCTGGTGCTTCGCTTGGCCTGTGCATATTAAGAAACTTATAATCTGGTTCTCGTAATAATCCACTTTATCCTTTAGAGCAGGCATGATATTGCTTTTTGAAACATTTAAGAATTGTATCATTCGATCCGACATTGTCTTCAATTGTTTCAATTTCTCCAACTGCTCTGATCTTTGTTGCTGCTGAAGAGAATCCTACTCGAGAGTTCAATAACACAACAAACAAACACATAGATGCAATTACTACCTCTATAAGAATGAAGTTTTTTTTTTTTTTTGGTTAAATGAGTAACAAGATTCAAAAGTTATATGAGTTGATTTTGCATTGACTTCTCCAAGTAGTAAGCAGAAAAAAAAAAAAGATAATTATGAACTTACGGTCTGCAGCTTGGCTGAAACTGTCTGGTAAATTTCAGTCACATCTGGTAAGTATACTTCTTTCATGGATTTGATCTGCAGAGACAAGATGGCTCAATTGTCATCAAAGGCGATATATTACTTACTTTAGAAAGGGAGAATTACCTTTTCGAAAACCTTTTCTTGCCAATCATCTCCATTCTCATTTTCCCTTGAATCCAGTGATGCTAAGAGTTATAAAAGCAAGGTTAGAGAAAGATTAAGGAAAACACTAGTACCTAAATATAGACAAGGATGCAAAAAACATACTTGATGGCATCTCTGGAAGGGTTCTTTGAGATTGCCTTTGTTGGTGAATTACATTTTGAGGTGGAAGCATGCCTGGAGCTTGAAGCCTTTGTTGCACATCCTTTTGTAGCAGATTAGGTTGTTGTTGGAATAGCTGCATTCCTGGAACATTACTTTGAGATCCCATCCGTTGCGGATGCACCATTGTCTGAATGCTGCTTTGTGGAGGCCTAAATAGCTGCTGCTCTTGAGTTTGCTGCCATAGTAACCTCTCTATCCTCTCGAGCCGTTCTTTGATTGATCGGTTCTCTTCCTCAAGATCCACTACTCTCTTCCTCAACTCTAACTCTGACTGCGTTTGTGGATAAGCAGCCACAGGTACCTTGCTCTGCACGGTTTCCAAATGTCCAATCATCACATTACTCATAACCCTACAAAACTAAATCGAAGAAACTCTCACCTTAAAACTTTTCAGGGTAAACCGCTCTTTAGCACCTTCCTCTTCCCATTGAAGTTTCTGGATCCACTCTTCCTCTCCATAAATGACAAGGTCACAGCTGCTGGCGCTGCAAGAACCGAGAGGAAGCTTCCAGAGATTCGGACAGTCGTATACATAGAAATAGACTAGACATGGAAAAGACAAGGGACTCCAGTAGATGCTATTCAGTTCTTCCAGATTATTTAAACTGAGGCGTGTCAACTTTGGAAAGGGCATAATCTCATATGCTTCACCATTCATAAAGCTGGCAGCTTTGTCTTTGCTAATTATTTCTTTTATCTGCGGTGAATCTCCAACATCTAGCCGAAGAAGATTCGGGGCAAAGAGCAACCACGTCAAATCCTGCAGACCCTGGCATTCGCTTATTTCCACATTAGCGAGGTGCCGGAAGTTCCTGGTATTACTCAGAGACATGGTATTTGGAATACTCTTGCTGTCATCATCGACTTTCTGATCAATCTTTATCTCCCTTATGTTCGACTTATATATTGTGAGGGTGCTAAGCTTACTTGAAGTCGCGGCAATCGATATCCCACCTGTTCCTGCTTCACAGTAAGTAAGAACCACACTGCGAGTGCAACTTGCCAATCTGGGAATGCTCATGAACTGTTTCCAGACATAGGCATCACCCCCGGAGACGGTTAAAACTGTTAAATGCTTCAGGAGCTGTAACTCCTCCACCAGTTCGATATCTAACTCACAGGAGGAACAATACAGTTTTAGAACTTGCAGATTTGATAAACTTGATATCCCAAATATTATTTCAAGGAAGTCTGTATCCTCCAAGTTCAGGTGTATTAGTTTCTTTAGCTCTTTTAAACCCCGAGGCAGATCCTTTATCTGTGTGTGTGATAAGCTGAGATACTGCAAAGATACCAGTCTCGAAATCTCTTCAGGCAACTCGCTGAGGTCCATGTTCCGCGACAGATCCAAAACCACAAGCTTAGGCATAAGCTTAAAGAATCCACTGGAGATCTTCTCCAGCTCATTGTCCTGGAGGAACAGGGTTGTAAGCTTGGGACAATCAGGACTGCAACTTATATTCTCGATTTGATTATCCAACAATGAAAACCTACTCACACCTCTCCAATCCTTGACATTTGGAATGTCATCGAGTTTTGCTTTGGCTTTCACAACAAAGTTTTCTTTCTCCTCCCCGAGATTTGATGCTACCCACAAGGCCATTTCACGAACCAGGGTAGGCATGGTCACTCCATCCGCAACTTTATTTGCTATCAAAAGACAAGCATGAACAAGGTAACCAATTATCTCGTAACCCTCCTCCTCTGCTCTATATCTATCTTCTTTTCCATCTATGATTCCTTCATCTATCCAATACTCTACCAAATTTTCTTTAAATATTATGTCAGCTTCTGGGAATAAAGCACAGTATTGGAAACACTGTTTCACTCTCTCATCCTTCAAATTATCGTAGCTAAACTTCAAAACCGGAAGGATATCATCTTCCATACCTGAAAACTTATCTGCAGATACAGTCAAAGCGTCGATTGCATACCGCCATTCTTGCACCAAAGTCTTGCCTGCCATAGTCATGCCAATGACGCTAACTGCGAGCGGAGAGTCTCTACATCTTTCAACAACTATTCTTGCAAGCTTAGGGATGTCCGGGTGACTTCTCCAATTCTCTCGCAGAACAAATCCCATGCTTCATCTGCTCCCAAAGATCTTGCTTCCATCTCAACAGTAGCAAAAACAATGGTATGGTTGAAGTTAAGTTTATGAAAATATGATTGAGAGTAAAAGGAAAATGATTGAGAGTGAGGGAAGCAGTTAAAGATTGGATCTTTTGGCTCAAATGGTAATCTTTGAATTCTTACTTTTAATCTTACTCTTTTCTTCGTTGATTCTCAAGTCTCAAGTCGTCCAGTGCAGTCATGAAAATATCATCAAAGACCTTTTGAATCTTCTAATTTACAGTTGGACCCATATACTTTTTGTAGAATCTATTTTACACCTTGTTACGGATTAACAAAATCAAACACTACTTTAGTGTCACATTGTTTTCCGAACCAAGTTAAACATTCTGCAAGAAGTAAAGACATTTATTTCTAAGAACCTACAGTAAATATGGTGTCGAATGATGAATATACCAACGAGTTATTCTTGGATTTATATATGAGTTAGGTTATATGTGGAAAGTAACACGTGCAAGGATCAGCTACCTGTTACGTTCTTGCTGATTGGTGCATCAATGGCTCTTTTTCTGTCAGGCATTTCGTCGAACATGTGGTGTTCATCCACTAAACTTTTTCTTTATGACATCGAAAGCGCCATGTTTTAGGAAGCCAGGGCAAAATCGAGCATTTTGAGAAGCTCCCAAACAGCCCGTCATACGCTCTGGCTGACGTGGTAAAAGAGAGCTCGTTGCCCCAAAGAAGAGCTTCTAGGCTCAGTATGAAAAAGAGAAAGGCATCAACTTGAACTTTTTGGTCTTCCATAAGCACCCAACCGAAGTCCCGCTTTGAGAATCCTCCGATATCAACTATTCTCCGAGCTCATACATACACAACACATAGTTTGAGAAATTCGCAAAAAAAAACCCATATAGAAACATTTAACAAAAAAGGATCCTTGTTCATTAGAATCATAATTTGACAGGACCCTGCTAGAAACAGAGCACCGGAAAGAGTCAACAACAATGAAAAAAGCATATCACAATGACAATTTTTTTGTTTCTAACCATTACATTAAAAATGATTTATGTTTTTTTTTTACCATGAGACTGATCTTGAATTTGTCTAAGTTTGCGGAAGCTGTCCTTGCTCCGCCGGCCTGTGCGCATTTAAGTAAAGTATAATCTGCGACTCAATGTAATCCAACATATCCTTTGATGCAGGCGAGATAGTCCTCTTTGAAACAGATAGGTATCGTATTATATGCTCCAACACTGTCTTGAATTCTTTCTGTTTCTCAAAATTATCTGATCTTTCTTGCGGCGGGAGAGAATCCTGCTGCTCGACAAAAACAATGTAACGTGTTCAATAAGGAAACAAACTACAAAGTAAGCGACAATCTCTCTAGGTTTAGGAACAAAAACTATTTTCCTAGTTAACTTACTTGCTGCACCCTCGCTACAACTCTCTGGTAGAGCTCATTCAGATCTGCTAAGTACGTCTCTTTCATGGATTTGAGCTACAAAGACAAGCACTTTGGTCATCGTACGATTTACTCACCATGGTCATATCATCTAAGATTAGTCATCTTTCACAAATAATTGTGTCTTGTGAGACTTTAAAAAGAGAGAATTACCTTTTGGAAAAGCTCCTCTTGCAAATCACTTCCATTTGCATTGTTCACTCCACTTCCTTGGCCTGATTCTAGATTAGAAGCCGGTATAGAACTAGACATGTTCGGCTGCTGCTGCTGCATCTTATGCTGTTGGAGCTGCTGCCTCATTTGTTGCTCTTGCTGTCTTGCTTGCAAATGTTGCTGTAGCTGATTTACCTGCTGCAGTAGCTGCTGCTGCTGCATCTGATGCTGTTGGAGCTGCTGCCTCATTTGTTGGTCTTGCTGTCTTGCTTGCAAATGTTGCTGCAGCTGATTTACCTGCTGCTGTAGCTGCTGTTGCTGCATCTGACGATATTGAAATTGCTGTTTGAGCTGCTGAGTCATTTGTTGAGGCATTTGCTGCTGCTGCTGCTGTAGCTGCAGTAGCTCCTGCTGCTGCATCTGACGATATTGAAATTGCCGTTTGAGCTGCATTAGTAGGTCTTCTGGTTGCTGATGCTGAAGCAAAATGGAACTTAACTGGGTCTGATTAACATTAGAGTGCAGTGTCCATGACCCACTTTGAGCAGAGGCAGAACTGTTATTAACTTGTTGAGAAGTATTTTGTAGCATGGATCTCATGGCCAACACCTGCTGGTCAAAGTTCAGAGCATTTCCTTGGCCTGATTCTAAGCTAGAAGCCAGTAAGAAACTGGGAATGTTCTGCTGTGGAGCTAAAACTCCAGGAAGAGATGATAGAACATTGTTCTGCATATATGGCAGATTACTCTCTTGTGCCCTTGGCCCAGAAGCCTGCATGCTCATTGATTTCATCTTCAGATTTGTTTGTTTGTCATGAAACTGATCTTGAATGTTCTGAGATTGCTGAAGCTGCGGTTGCTGTACTGTATCTCTCGGCCTATATATGCATATTTAGGAAACCTATAATCTGCTTCTCATAATAAGCCACCTTATCCTTTAATGCAGGCATGATATTGGTCTTTGGAACAGATAGGAATTGCATCATTCGCTCCAACATTGTCTTCAATTGTATCAGTTTCTCAAACTCATCTGATCTTTGTTGCTGTGGAATAGAATTCTGCTACAGAGAAGAAAAAAAAGAACCTATTCAATAAGATAAGAAACAAACACATACATGCAAGCTAAGATCTCTGTTGATATTACAAGTTAACTTTCTAGTACGAACAGTCTTTTTGAATAAAGAGCCTCCAGAGCTTCTTTTTATTTTGTTAAATGGGTAACAAGGCTCCAAAGTTGTACGCCTTTCTCCAACTGAGATCGCATTTGAGTAATCATGTTATAGCAAACTATTCTCCTAGTTTAAGAAATTGTAACTTACCTGCTGGTGCACCTTGATTGCAACTCTCTGGTAAATTTCATTCAGTTCTGCTAAGTACATCTCTTTCATGGATTGGATCTGCAGGGACAAAAGTAATAAGGTCATTACATACAACTACTCACCACAGATTCACAGTGATATCATCTAAGACCACCTGCAGTGTTGCATCAATCATTACCTTTTGGAAAACCTGCCCTTGCCAATCACCTCCATTTCCATTATTCAGTCCACTTCCTTGGCCTGGTTCTAGCCTCGAACCTGGTTTGGAACTGGACGCGTTCTGCTGCATACCTGAAACTCCAAGGACGAGATAATGTAAAAAAATTGTTCTGCAAATTTATTAGACTACTCTGTGGTGTCCTTTGTGCAGAAATAATTGTTTGATTATCATAATGAGACTGACCATGAATGGTCTGAGATTGCGGAAGCTGCCTTGGCCTGTGCATCATCATAAGATCCATAATCTTTTTCTCGTAAAAAGCTATCTTATGCTTTAATGCAGGCACAATTTTGCTCTTTGGTATAGATAGTAATTGTATCATTCGCTCCAAAGTTGTCTTGAATCGTTTCAGTTTCTCAAACTCATCTGATCTTTGTTGCGGCAGAAGAGATTCTTGCTGAAAAGACCCGAAAAAAAAGGAAGAATCAAAGGCATATATATAGTGAGATCCAAACTACATATGTACAACTTAAAGGTATCTGAGAGTTAACTTCTTACATGTTGCAACTTATCTTAAGTTGTCTGGTAAAGATCACTGAGATGCGGTAAACACATCTCCTTGATGGATCTGATCTGTATAGACAATTACAAACCAGAGTGATCCTCGTTGTATATTTTAACATGAAGATTTCATAATAGATAAGCATCATAATCAACAAGATTTAAGAAAATAGTTCTATTACCTTTAGGTAAAGCTCCTCTCGCCAATCATCTCCATTTGCATTTTCCATTATATCTAGTGTTGCTAAGAACAACAAAAGCGAGATTAGGTCATCATCAGAGACTGTTTAAAATACTAAAACCTAAACTAGAGGAACAACTATCCATTAAATCATATTCTAACCCAAAGACGAAGGAAGTCAATGATGAAAAAGGTTTTTCTAGGGCTCAATTGAATCCTAGGGTTTTCTATTGTTAGTCTCCATAGGCTGAAACATAAGTGACCCGTGAAAAGCATGCAATGAGATAGGAATAAGACTGAATCTCTAATTAACAGAGAGAAAGGATTGCTTCGGATCATAAACCTTACTGCGAATTTCTCTCGGTGCCGAGGAAGAAGAATCGGGGTTGGTGAAATCGTTTGTTCGGCTAGGGATGCGCATTGTCATGCCCTAAATTTTTTCACCGAGAATAAGAGCATCAAGGGATGGGTTGGTGAGGTTCCCGGCTCCGTACTTAGTCATTTAGAACGTGGTAGAAGGTCTTAGAATGTCTTAGAGAGTCCTAGAGTATTGTGACACGTGTGGAAAGATCTAGAGGATCAATTTCCACTGTTGGATCGAATAAATTCCCACCGTCCGTTTGTGGAGGTGTTTCTTATATAAAAAGGTGGGATTCCTTATTTGTAAGCATCCAAACTTTTAAGCATAATAAAAATTCTTTTCTCTCTCTAAATTCGTCCACTTTCTCTTTCTAAATACCGCACGAATTGGTTCAAGAGAAATCGGTTTGTGACAACATGTTTACTTATTATCGGGCTTGTACATGACTCGAAAAATCAAGTATTTGGCATAATCAAGTCGGGTTAGCATTTCAACTACGGATCAAATAGAATTATGGGTCAAATCAAGTATTTTCCATAATCAAGTCGAGATAGCATTGCTACTACGGGTCAAATATAATTACTTAATGTACTTACTCTATTACTTATGGTTTGCTACTTTTACCATAAATACTTGTTACTCGTTAGTAAATCTTGTTATTTGCGTTTATATATTTGTTAAGAGTCACTTAAGACTAAATATTAAAGTCGGATAACTCAGATTCCGTTTAAGTTATGTATAAAGCAATGTAACAAATCGGGTCGAATAATTTGCGGGTATTAAATATTTTTTACTGAAATATGACATAAGTAACAAGAATATGTTTTAGACTGATCATTCAAGTACAAGTAATTAAGTAACTGGCCAAACCCGATAGCAAATTTCTGATAGTTAATGGATCGTTGCCACGTGTCGCCCTACGTTTGGATTTGTTGGTTTGCCTCCAACGTACGTTTCAAATCCCCAAATGAAGATTTTTTTTTTCTTTTTGAGTTTTCACAGTTAGAGCTTTGATATTTCTTTTGAGTTTTCTATTTTACACCCTCTTTTTACTACACTCCATAATTTTATATTCTGACGATCAGAACCGTTCCTAGAGATTTTAGGACCCTAGGCTAAAAATAATAATACTCTACATGATTTGTTAATACTAATTTTAAGATTAAAATAACTGTAATTAATATATTTTCTATATGATTATGATAATGAATTATGAAATTTGTGAATAATATTTTTCTAAGAAAAAAACTATAAAAGGATCATAAAAGAAACTAAATTGATTTTTTAAAATTATGTTTGTAAAAAATAATTAAAATAAATTATTGGTAAAATTTATAAGTAAAAATAATTAAAGAATGAATGAAAATAAAAAGTATGGTAAATACAAAAAAATAAACATGTATTGGCCGCAAAAATTAATTATGAACAATGAAAGATTTAAAAAACCAATGATAAAGATTTGAAACTGAATGGAGATATACTTTGAGGTATCTTTAAAACCATTAGATCACTAAATATTTTGATATTTAAGACTCTAAAATTTTATAAATAAAACAGGGTCCTAGACAAATGTTTAAAATTTTTCTTCCTACGCACGGCCCTGCTAATAATAAGTCCCTGCTAATAATAAGTAAATCTGATTGTGACAACTGACCAGAGAAAAAAAAGTGTAAATTTCATCATCACGTTGTTGCTCTTCTAAATGATCTCAAAATACGTATTAACAAATCTCAAAATACACATTCGTAAACATTCTGAATGACCCAAAAAGGGGGTAATTTTCACTAAAAGATGAAGAAAATGACGAATATACTAACGAGATTCACAACATACATTATACATGCACAAAGTTTATAGAGGTATATAATTGGAAAAATATTCAATAATACAACATAAGCTTAGGCTAATAGATAGATAAAGCCCAATCACATATGGGCAAGAAAAACTTTTACTATACACCAAAATATGGGGAAAAAAAAGGAAGAAGCCTTTTTAGCTTTTCTATAGCTTTGACATGAAACGGTAAGTAAGTGAATCACAAGAGTTACCATTTGACTATCCATCAGATTCAGGAAGCAGCTACAAATTTCTCCCAAGTGCCATATTTTGAGCTGAAAGTCCCACCACCAAATTGCTGTGCGTACTCACAGATCACAGTCCGAGCACAAGCGTCCCATGTCTTGGCTATGTCTTTGAGCGACATTGGCTGTGACAAACTTCTTAGCAATATGTTGAACCTCGCCATAGCTTTGGTCGAGAGGTCCTCGTTCTCTTTGCTGTTCAAGAAACCAGACCGTATTAAGGTAAGAAGATGAGGCAAGTTCTTATAGAGAGTTTCTAGAGACATGGTTTTGGAGAAGATTTTAACTATATGGTAGAAGTTTGCTCGACTCGGTATAAAAGATTTAGTTTTCTATTTACTTGAGACTGAAAGATCTTTCTTGTACCTGGTTTCGACTGGGAGCTTATCCAGAAGAGATAGAGAACCGTTGGGGTAGCTACAAGGAACCAGCAGACGCAATGGTTGAATAGGAGACTGTAATAGAAGCACAAAACATATTTAACGAAAAGGATAAATGAAATGATCTTTTGACAAAACGTTAAGTAGATGATTTATGCTTACTGTTTGTGTCGATGAGAGATGAGCCTTCAAGGCTGGGCTGAGAGAAACAGCTATAAACGAGAATCTAACTGTTGTTCCTTCACACCCTTTGCTTGATGTTGCTCCTTCACTAGGATCAGAAGCATCTTCATCATCACTAATCTCAACAACTGTATCTATAAGCCGCTGGTTTATTTCCTTGATTTCCTCCAAAAGGGCATGCTCAGTCTGCAGTCCAAGATTGAGTCTTCAAAATAAGAAAATTGAAACCTTGTGCTTCCAAATGTTCTTAGTTGTGTGTGTCAATTTTCAGATATACCTAAGGGAAGTCTAACTGAAAACATACCTCAGTTCTTGCCTTCTTGCCATCGGAAGTCGCAGTAGATTCCAGATCTGATGTTTCTGAACCAGCAAACTGCTTGTAGTTATCACCAACACTTCCGCCCAGTGAAGCCATGCTTAGTGGCATTGCGGTTGTGTGACGCTTCATTTTCTTGGTTGCCATCATTCCCTCTTGTGTCATGAAGTTTCTAGCTTGGAGACGGCACTTAGTCATTGCAACCAAGTCCTCGCCAACTGAAGCTCTCGAACCGTTTCCTGGGGCTGAACCAGCTATCCTATCAACCATACTTACAACCGATCCGATGTCACTTACTGCAGAAGAAAGCGCTTGGGGTGAGATGGACTTCACCTGAAAACAACAGAAAGTATACATCATGATCAGAACAATGTTTCTTCTACAAAAGAGGGATGGCAGAAATAACACCGTCCTGTAGCGATATACCCTTCAAAATTAGGAATGTTACTTACGGCTCTAATAAGGCGATCCATAGGCAGCTCAGTAGCACTCAGTTTTCCAGATGTACTTGTCAAAGGATTTAAATTATTTCCATCAGGACTAGTAAACTCCTGAAGTAGAGGAGAGGCAGAGATTCCTGGAGTGCCAATTGCAAGGGAATGAACTACACCTTGCATGCTAGTTGCTTGTTGACGTGCAATATTTCCCATTGCCAACGAAGAAGCACCAGAAGGTTTCTCAGAATCAACTTGCATGGGGGACGGAGCCAAGGGGGTTGAAGGAGATGGGACAACAAAAGGGGAGTTTGCAGGTTGCGATGGAGTCCCCATCTTGTTGACAGATGACAGATTTTTCTGGTCAACCTGAGGAGACAAATGTGGCTGTGACATCTGAGGAGATGCACCTTGCAGAAGTTGAGGCGACGAAACAGAAAGCTGGGACCCTGATTTTAACTGTTGAAGAGGATAAGTAGCACGCTGACCCTGCAGAGAATGTTGCTGAAACATCCCACGACTGACATTCATTCCCTGCCGCGCGGTCAAATCATTCATATCATTCATCTGCTGTAATTGTGCCGCTTGCTGTCGTGCTTGCAACTGTTGCTGTTGCTGTTGTTGCTGCTGATGAATTACCTGCTGCTTCTGTAGTAGCTGCTGCTGCTGCTGCATCTGGCGCTGTTGAAATTGCTGTTTCAACTGCTGCGTCATTTGTTGGTCTTGCTGTTGCTTCAGGTGCTGATGCTGAAGCAAACTGGAACCTAACTGGGGTTGATTAACATTAGACTGCAGCGTGCTTAACCCACTTTGAGACAAGGCAGAACTATTATTTACTTTTTGAGAATTATTTTGTTGCATGGATCCCATGGCAACTTGCTGGCCATTATTCAATGCATTTCCTTGGCCTGGTTCTAAACTAGAAGCCGGAATGGGACTGGGAATGTTCTGCTGTGGAGCTGAACCTCCAGGACGAGACGATAGAACATTGTTCTGCATATTTGGCAGACTGCTTTGTTGAGCCCTTGGCCCAGCGCCTTGCATGGTCATTGATTGCATCTGCGGATTTGTTTGATTATCATGAGATTGATCTTGAACGGTCTCAGATTGCGATTGCTGCATAGGCTGCATCTGAGAATGCGGAAGCTGCCCTTGCTGTACTGTCTTCCTCGGCCTGTGAATATTTAAGAAACCTATAATCTGCTTCTCATAATAAGCCACCTTATCCTTTAATGCGGGCATGATATTGCTCTTTGAAACAGAGAGGAATAGTATCATTCGCTCCAACATTATCTTTAATTGTTTCAATTTCTCAAACTGATCTGATCTTTGTTGCTGTGGAATTGAATCCTGCTTGAGAGAAAGGGGATCATGTTCAATAAGAAGAGAAACAAACACATAGATACAAGCTACAACTTCTGTAAGTTTGGGAAGGAACAAAAATATCAGAGGGTTGATTTTCTAGTGAACAGTTTGTAAGAATACGAGTCTGAAGAGCATTTTTCATTAAATGGATAACAAGACTCCAAAGTTGTATGACGTTCTTTTGCAATAAACTAATCTTGCATTGAACCCATAACACTCCTCATAACGTACTTACTACTGTTCCAGAGGACACACCTGTAAACTATTTTCCTAGTAAAAAAAAGAAACTATAACTTACTTGCTGCAACTTGGCTGCAACTCTCTGGTAGATTTCGTTCAGATCTGGTAAGTACGTCTCTTTCATGGATTTGATCTACAAAGACAAGCACTATGGTTATACAATTACTCAGCATGGTGATATCAATGTAAGATCACCTGCATTGTTGCATCTATCACTTGAAGATTTAACAAGTGTAGCCAGAATTGATAAAGATGTAGCAAACAGAGAGAAGTACCTTTTGAAAAACCTCCTCTTGCCAATCACCTCCATTTGCACTTTCGGTCTGTGCCGTTGAATCCAGCGATGCTAAGAATTATAAAACGGGGTTTGTTCAACATCAGATCCAGCTTAGAGATTAGGTAAAATATCAGAACCTAAAGTATTCAAAAGGATGCAAAAACATACATGAAGGCATCTCTGGAAGGGTTCTTTGGGATTGATATAACTGTCTCTGTTGGTTCACTACATTTTGAGGTGGAAGCAGGGAACCTGTGACTTGGCCTGCAGCTTGTAGCCTTTGTTGCACATCCTGTTGTAGCAGATTAGGTTGTTGTTGCAAACCTAGCTGCTGATGATGCGATTGAAGCTGGGGCATCATCTGCTGTTGGGATGGCTGATTTTGTGACTGTTGACCCTGAGAAGAAAACAAGCCATGGCTAGCCTGATGTGTTCGCTGCAGCCCAACCGTTGGTTGTGATAACATGTGCACTGAGTGCTGGTTAGTCTGCAAGCTTGAATTGCCAACCTGGGAACTGAGCAACTGTTGTTGTGGTTGCTGCAATCCTGTAACATTGCTTTGACTCCCCAGTGGTTGCTGATGCGTTGCCTGAAGGCTGTTTTGTTGAGACATCAACTGCTGCTGGGCCTGTGTCTGCTGTTTCTGCTGCTGCTGTGGCTGCTGCAGTGGTTGCTGCTGCGACTGCTGCTGTTGAATGTTCATAATATTATTGTGTTGGTTCAGTAACCTCTGCTGATGTTGCTGCTGCATATCCCCAACAACATGCTGCCCCATCATCTGCTTCTGTTGGATGCCTGAGCTATTTTCAGCTTGTTGCCGCAACATTTGTGTTTGCTGCTGTTGTAGAGGAGAAATTGATTGCTGCGGCAATGAAGTTTGCTGCTGATGGATGCCAGAGGTTTGTTGTGATTGCGGGTGTGGCCTTAGCAGCGACGATTGATGCTGGCGAAGTATAGATTGCGTCGTCTGAGCAGACAATTGCGGACTTGATTGCTGATTCGTGTGTAGACCTTGGAGAGGAGCTGAGTTCACAGTGGAGGGTTGCGTAGCAGATGTTGGAACACCAGGCTGTTGAGAGGAATGCAGTTGATTAGGCTGCAGCACATTTTGTTGCTGTTGTTGCATGTGTGATGGCAAAAGCGAATTGGGATTGGAGACATTCCCCGACTGAAAATTCTGCGTGAGAAGTTGCTGCTGTAGCTTCTGCTGATAAAGATATTGTGCACTCTGCGGCTCCTGTTGCTGCTGTGAAGACATACCATGTGGCCTGCCCAGCATCTGCCTTTGGGATCCTGAAAACATGTTTGATGAAAGGCCATGCTGCCCAGATGAATCTTGCAACATTCCAGCTACATTTTGCATATTGGAATTCTGGTTTACAACGCTTGTGACGTTATTATTGGTTATGGAAGAAACCGGTGGCATGGAAGATGGTAAAGCAGTAGAACCCGTCATTCCAGAGGCTGTATTATTCTGCATGGTTTGGGACAGTAACGGCTGAGGTGCTTGAGATTGGTTGGTTGGTAAAGCTCCTGGAAGAAGGTGCCCTTGATTGGTGGGTACTACTCAAGGAAAGGTAAAACAGCAGCAAATTAGATGAACAATTATCCATAAAACAAAATAAACAGACTTAAGCAGTAAATGCAACATGCTTGAGAATTGTGATTACTTGAATCCATGGATGTGCCATTATTAGCGGAAGGGATAGATGAGGAAGAACCAGCTGCATTTTGCGATTTAGTTTCCATAGTCAGCATCTTCATGGATATTTTCCGAAGGTAATCAGTCTGAAAGTCGATATAAAAAATATTGGGGCTAAGCTATATGGGAACAAAAAGTCAGTTCTTTCCCATGTAGTGGAGTCCATTGCCTCAGAAATCTTAATATTTACCAAACTAACGAAGCAAAAATATAGGTTCAGCGGACGGTTAGTTACCTGGTTAACAGCGCCACTGAAAATTTTCTCCTCGAATCTGGCAGCAATTCTCCTGAGCTCGTTGATTCCCTCTGGACCAGAAAATGGAAGGTGCTTCTTTAGTGTTTCCATTCTGCGCAAGTGGCAAGTAAATAAGTAAAAAAAACAGTAAGTATTGGTCAAGGAACTATGACACCATAATAAATAACCTTCTATTTCTACAGATTTAGCTGGCGTATAAAAAACGCGGCAAGAGTGGGAAAGATGGAAACTTTGTAGAGATGTAACAGCAGGTATATTATTAAACTTACATCTTGTTGACAATCTTCTGGCGAGAATCAGGTGGCAATTGAGTTCTCCAGTCAGCAGTGTCCATGGCAGGTTCTCCATTTGGAAGAGAAGGCCTCCAATTGTTATTATTATCCATCAAGTGTCCTGTGTTTACAACCAAGTATCTATAGTAAGTAGACATCTCTAACTCAACTAAAACAGAGAAACCAAAACATGACACTAAAAACAGATTATCCCAAAAAAATTGAGGAACCAAAACATGGATTAGATTGACACTCACAATTTCTTGTTGATCAGCTAAAGTTTCAATTTTTAACCTGTAAACACTTCTTTCTTTTTCTGTTCGTAGCACAAAGACATAAACTAAACCTCAAATAGCCTATCTCAAAACGAGAATCCAGGAAAACAATTAAGCATACTCTATTACATCAACAAAGTTCTAATTGCAATAAACGAGACCCAAATCCAGCTACATAGGGCGATAGTGTAAATCTTCTATGGAATCCCGATCACAAGAGAAAATTCTAAAAAAGCAAGGCTTCAGCACAAAAAAAAAAAAAAAAATTGAGATTCGAATATTTCACCTCAAATTCAGAGACTAATGATGAGATTTCGCGTTTGACGGTCAAGGTTTCAGCAGCGATTAGGGTTTGATTTTAGGATAAGAGCTGAGAAAAGGGGAAATTGGAGACAGATTAGGGTTTAGCTAGATCGAGAAACGAATGAACAAAATAGGATCGTTTGGGCAAAAGACAGAGCAAACTTCTTCCTCATATATCACCTGACAAAGGTGTCCGAGCAGTTTCGCTTATGACAAGAATTTTTTTTCCTGCAATGAAAATTGTTTTATATAAAAAAAGTCTACTTGCACCAATGGTATATACAGTTTTCAAGGTTCAAATCAGCTAGAATTATTGCCTAATGTGAAAATTGCATTAGAAATTTGTACATTATGATTTATGAATTATATAATCTACTTAAGTTTAGGATAATCATCACATAGAATTTTTCATAGAACCCACATTTGTCGATCGTCTGAGGCAATTAAGTTCTTTTAAATTCATTATCCATCAAATAATTTCGTACTTATAAAATTTGCAATAGTGTATACGCAAGTTACTTAAAACTCTAGTTCTCATATAAACATTGGTTAGAAGTTTTTTACTTTTGTCAAATCTAAAACATATGCAAACTTTACTATCACTTGGGATATTACAAAAGATTAAAACCTTTAATCTGCAGTTTTGCAATGTGTTGGCTGATTTTGTAATAATATCTCAAGAGTCAAAGACTTCTTTGAAAACTTAATTTTTTTATAAAGTTAATTAGTTATTTGGAAATTTTAGAAAGTAAAGTTACAAATGTTTTAGTCATTAAATATTACAAATTTCTTTTAGTCATTTAATATCTAAATAATAATTATACGATAATTGTTTTTTTTTGTTAATTGATATATTATACTATAATTGTTGGAAGTAAACTTCGTTGAATCCGCTAATAACACGTGGATGTGAAGCACAATGAAGAGCCTCCAACAATTACACACACCACATGTATCTGGAAGTCATACGACTCGATGGATGCGGAAGAGTCTAACGTTGAACGCTGTTAACAACATTGAACGATTCTCTATGGTTTTGTAATTTGTACATAAGAAAATTTCATCGATAAATTTCACCTTAAACCAAAAAAAAAAAAAAAACAACAACAACATTGAAATGTATAACAGAATGTGACTTGTATATGTTCACAGAGGAGTCTTTAGTGTCTCTGGTGTTTTCTAATTAAAAAAAAAAAAATGTCACTTTCATTTTTCCCTACGTATTCATTACAAAAATAATCATAGTTGGATTAGGTAATATATGTTTATTGCTGCTGCAAGCCTCCAACCATTGAATTCAATAGTAAACATGTCAGTTACTAATTGTGTGATGCATCTTTAGCTCCCTGCTACAAAATTGAATATTAGAATAAAATGTAGTTAAGTTGAACTTTTGAAAGAGAAAACAACTAATTTATATTTTTCGCAAAAAATGCTTTTTTCCTTGTTGATATTAGAGAAACGAGATATGGTGTTTGATCAATGGATACATTTGACATATTCATGCCTTAAACTTACAGGTTTCTCAAGGCCTTCAAGGTGTCTCAAGTTTCAAACGCAATTGCCAAATTCAAACGCCCCGCCTCTTGACCGACAATTGAATTAGTTTCCCTCTTCCACAGCCACCATCTTTAACGATATTTTGCGAAAGTAATCCACCTGAAACTCGAAATAGACAGAATATCAAAATACAAGGAGATGGTATTAAGAAGGTATTATACATAATTGGGGTTCATACAATAATAAGGTTCATAGCTACCAAAAGTCAGATCTTTTTTCCATTGCCTTAGAAGAGAAAGCTACTGTTTTATCACACAAAAGAATAAAAAGTTTTGATTGTTAATCCACAAACGGTTGAATTGATTTTCCTAATTTTATTCCACCCATCTTCCAATATTCTACTATTAGTCTATTAACAATGTGGAGCCAAAAATAAAATGATCACAGAGGAAAGTGAAACCTGAGTTATAGCAGTGTTGAAAATCAATTCCTCGAAGCTGACAGCAATTCTCATGAGCTCGTCAATTCCTTCTTGCCCAGAATGTGGAACATGTTTCTTTAGTGTTTCCATTCTGCTCAAAAATAACAAGTAATTTACTTATCTATACAAATATTTATATCTCAAGGCAATATGACAAAACGTTGTAACCTTCTATTTTTACAGAACTTTAGAATTAAACTGGCTTTGTAGGAGTAAATGACTAGCGATTGAGAGAATTTGACAACTTTGAAAAGACAAAAATAAACTCACAGCTTATTGATATTCTTCTGGCGTGAATCTGGTGACTGATGAGTTCTCCAATCACCTGTGTTTATGGTAAGATGACCAATGTTCACAGACCACAATGAACAAAGCATCAAGAACAAACAAATGAAGTGGGAAAATGGATGCAACTGATCTCGAATTTTCTATCTCCATTATCTTTTTTATTTTGTTGAGTAATAGACAAAACTTCAATGCATAAACTTAATGTACAAATGTTATTCTTGATTCTCTTCAAGTAAAAAGAACAAAACAATCTTTTAATGCAAGATGAAGGAATCCAGTGTTAAGTTTCCTAGGCTTAGGGAAAAAGAGCATGACGAGCTTGATTGTTAGTACCGGAATTCAAGGGTGTGCTATCATAAGCATCAGGGATAGATGTTGAAGAATCAGCTGCATTTCTAACCGTGGTTTCTATCGACAGCATCTCTAAGGATATTTTGCGAAGATAATCAGTCTGAGACTCAAAAAATAGAAGGAACATTAGACCAAAACGCAAAATATGACAGCAATCAGGAAGGTATACAACGGCTAACACTATTCAACAATAAAAGTTACGGGTACAAAAAAGTCAGTTCTTTTCTATGATGTGGAAATTGCTATGCTTACAACACAACATAAACAAAGAAAACAAAAAAAGATATCTTCAGATGACATTTGACAAACCAGGTTAGGAGCATTGCTGAAAACTTTCTCCTCAAATCTGGAGGCAATTTTCCTGTGCTCGTTAATTCCCTTTGGTCCAGAAAACGGAAGGTGTTGTTTCTTTAGTGTTTCAATTCTAACGCAAACAGTAATCGGTAAAGTAACAAACAAGAGCATAGGTTAGTGAACTGTGAAACCATAAAAATGGTACAAAGCAAGATATAATAAACTAACATCATGTTGACCATCCTCTCACGTTCAACAGAGTGAAATTTAGTTCTCCAGTTCATAGCAGGTTCTCCATTCGGAAGAGAAGGCCCCATCAACTGTCCTGTATTTACAAAAAACGAAGAACATAGCATCAATACTATACTTCTAACTCAACTGAAACAGACCAAACAAAATGCATAACAAATGGGGGAAAAAAGATTATTGTATATTTAAAGCGCACAATGAGATAAAAATCAGAACTTTGATCCATCAGAAGGTAGATTGTAATGGTGGCATCACCAATCCAATAGATAACGAAGCACAAGACAATAGATTATTATGGAGTTGGAATTAAATCAGAACAAAACCAGTTTCGTTCACTGATCAGACCAAAAAGAAAACTTCATCTATGCTACTAATTGTAAGAAAACAAGACCGCAAGAGAGAAAATAACAGAAGCAAAGCCTAGATTGAACAAAGGCAAAAACTAAAGATAATCGCAATTCGAAGGTTTCACCTCAAATCGACGAGATTTCGCACTTTCTGGGTTCAAAGAGCGGAAGAACAACGGGAAATGAGAAATTGAAGTCAGATATTAGGGCTTTTATAGTCTGGCCCATTTTAATAGAAAATATGTGAAGTGACCCATAGAGCGTAAGCATAAATAGGCCCAAATAAACGAAAAGTCCTTTTTATCGAAATTTATTCTCATTATCAGAAAAGAAACAAAAATATTTTATTCATAATAAAAATTCATAAAATGGCAATTGGAAAATGTTTACATATAAGATGGAGAGTCCAAAGATAAGAAGTCAATATAATAATAAAGAAATCAACCAATAAAAGAAGAAATGTTGTGAAATATAGTTAAGTAAATTAGCTTTTGTTCTTACCAATTAAAGAGACTTTTGTCCTTCTTGAAAATTTTATATTCGTGGTAAAGAAACGCGTACAGATAATTAGAGTGATGTTTCTTTGGTAAAATAGATCTTTAGGTGCATCATTGTTTCATCTTTGGAAACAATAGTAACTTTATAGATCTATTTGGTTCTGTTGACATACATGGTTCTTCCAAAACGGTTGTAGCTTGATATAATATCATTTTGGGGGAAAAAAAGATAATAGGAGAAACGAGAACTGTATACAATAGATATATTTGACATTTTTACGCATGCCTTAAAAACTTTTTGCAGGTTTTTCAAGGCTTCACACGCTGTGTTCTTTATATACATACACATGATCGCCCTGAAAGTTTTAAACGAAACTGACCGCTTAGAATGCTCCTTATTGCTTTTAGTTTTAGTCGTCGTTATACATACATAGTCTGCATCTTTAACGATATTTTGCCAAGGTAATCCGCCTGAAACTCGAGATAAAACAGAATATACATAAAGGGGATTTGATTATATCACGAAAAGGTTCACATGCAATTTAATCAAAATGTATTGATTTGAGGCTCATACAATAAGAAGGTTCATAGGTACCAAAATTCATATCATTCTTCCATAGCCTTAGAATAGAAAGCTATCTATTTGATCTCACTAATGAATCAAAAGTTTTGATTGGTAATCCGCGGACAGTGTTGCATTACCTAGCAGTAAAAAGGCTATTCCATGGGTAAACTGTAAACATTTGGAAAAATACATCTTCATTTCAATTACTATATATAAAAATGAGTTTTAGCTGAATAAATTACGTTCCACCGTTCTACCAATATTTCACTCTTTCACTATGTCATCCAAAACTAAAATGATGAAGATCAAAGTGAAACCTGGTTTATAGCAGTGTTGAAAATCATTTCCTCGAAGCTGACAGCAATTCTCATGAGCTCCTCAATTCCTTCTTGCCCAGAATATGGAACATGTTTTTTGAGTGTTTCCATTCTGCTCAAATGACAAGTAATTTACTATCTACAAACATATTTATAGCTCAAGACAATATGACAAAACGTTGTAAACTTCTATTTCTACAGAATTTTATCATTAAACTGGCTTTGTAGGAGCAAAATGACTAGCGACTGAGAAAATATGACTAATGAACTTACAACTGGTTAATATTTTTCTGGCGTGAATCCGGTAGCAGTTGAGATCTCCAATCACATGTGTTCATGGGAGGTTCTCCGTTCAGAAGAGAAGGCTCTGAATTTTCATTGTCCATATCTATGTTCACAAAGCATCAAGAACAGAATTAACAAAAACTGAAAAACAAAACGCATAGCAAAGCAAGTATAATAATTCAAATGAAAAAGGAGGTGGTGAAGGCGACCACAAACACTGATGCAAAGACACCCACTTATGTGTCAAGTCTAGGGCATATACATAGCTTACATCAACAGAAAGCATTAAAATTAAGAACATCAACACAAGCTTCAGCTACTACATGAAGCCATGAAGGACTTTAACTTGGGAGAAAGGAAAAGCCTTTATTTACCTAGAACCAAGGGTAGGCTGTTATTACTAGCAGCAAGAAAAGATGCGGAAGAAGCAGCTGCATTTTGCGACTTAGTCTCCAGAGTCAGCATCTTCCCGGATATTTGTTGAAGGTAATCATTCTAAATAAGGAAGATGAGGCCAAAAAACACATGATACGACATCAGCCAAAGCAATAAGCTTAAGGGTTACCAAAACTCGGTTCATTTTTCCATATTGTGAAGTCACTGCCTCAGAAATTTCTATATTTATCAA
The DNA here is from genome assembly GCA_028015245.1 of Cardamine occulta. Taxonomy (NCBI): domain Eukaryota; kingdom Viridiplantae; phylum Streptophyta; class Magnoliopsida; order Brassicales; family Brassicaceae; genus Cardamine; species Cardamine occulta. Next base: position 22,007,911 of record CM051364.1, on the reverse strand, counting down.
AATAAAGAAGCAAAAATTAAAATGTTAGGAAATTGGTGAATTAACCTGGTTAACAGCACTTCTGAATACTTTATCCTCGAATCTGGCAGCAATTTTTTTGAGCTCGATAATCCCCTCTGGTTCAGAAAATGGAAGGTGCTTATTCAGTGTTTCGAATCTGCACAAGTAAGACAAAAAAAACCTTAATGATCAAGTAAATATAGCAAAAAGAAAAACTGTCTACTTCAACGGGATAATATGCGACATTAAACTGGATTGTGCGGGTGGGGAAATGTGGTAACTTTACACTTTACAGAAACAGAACTCCAAGCTTTAACAAACTTACATCTTGTTGGTAATCTTCTGGCGTGAATCAGGTGGCAATTGAGTTCTCCAATTAACTCTGTCCATGGCGGATTTGCCCTTTCAAGTATAGTAGATTTCTATAAAAACAGATCAATATGTGAATACCTCTAATGCCTTATAACACAACGATTCTTGAAAGCACAAGGTTTGAATCCGAGAAAAATTAGATTGTGTAAACTAGAAAGCACACGTAAGGAAACTATTGAGCTGAAAATATATATCGATCAACACCACCTAGACTGATTGTGAAAAAACAAAATTAATTTATTTTCCTAATTGTGGAAAAAAAACATAAGGAAGAAACCTAAAATCAAAGCCTAGTAGAAAAAGAAAGAAAATCAAAAACTTAAACCTCAAATCCAGAGCCTATCCACAAGACTTGGGGTTTCGGAGTAAGGTTTGGGACGACGACAGTGGAGAGACGAAACGCGGAACGTAACATAAAATGGAAAAACTGTAGTCAAAGTTAATTTTATATCTCGGCCCAAGAAAATAATAAAGAGGTCTTACGGCCCATTTAATTCAAACATATACAGGCCCAAATATTTAAACAGCAAACTTGAACTCCAAACGCAAAGAGGAGAAGTCTTACATGTGTGCTATAAAGTTGAATGCAGTTACTTTTGGGATTGCTAATGGAAAATGGATTGGATGTGCTAATACATACATGGAGCTCAAAGAGTTATCGCAGAAAATGTTTTATGAGCTATAATTTTGACCTAGGGAAACAAAAGACACTTACAGTTGTATCAACTGCCAGAAAAAACTGATGTATCCTTGAAGAGGGTTTCTGTTCATTGAAAAGAAAGGATAAAAGAAAAATTGGAGAAACGGGAGTCATGTTCTTGTTCAGTTGTTCATGCCTCGAGCTTTGAAGTTGTGTTCTTTACTTGTATATATGAAGTATGAACTTCCCCTAAAAGCTGTAAACGCAAACTTCTTTGGACGCTTACTTAGTTGCCCCCTGTCACAGACAGCAACTTGAAAGATATTTTGCGAAAGTAATCCACCTGGAACTCAGAAATAAACAAAATTTATTTTTAAAAAAAGGGGGGGATGATATCAATTCTCATGAGCTCGTTATATCCTTGTTGATAAGAAGTTGGAACATGTTTCATTAGTGCTTCCATTCTGCCAGATGACAAGTAATTTAGTTGTATGGTCAGATATCATTGTAACCTTGTCTTTCTACAGAAATTTAGCATTAAATTAGCTCTTGGAGTGAGAAATTATGTCAACTTTGGAGAGACAGAACAAAATGTGTAATGAATTACTTATATCTTGGTGGCATTCTTCTGGCGTGAATCTGGTGGGAGTTGAGTTCTCCAGTAACATGTGTTCACGCCCGGCTCTCCTTTAGGAAGACAAGGCTTTCAATTGTCAATGTCCATAAGATAATATATTATGTTCACAAAGCATCTGAGAATAGATTGCCAGTTCCATAAAAAACAGACAAAACAAAACGCATAACAAATGAAATGTTGATATCTTAACCAAATGGAGGGGAAAAAGCAACAACAAACATATCAATATATATATATATATGGAAGTGACACCCGAAATTTTCATATTATGTTGTGCAAGCTACATAGCTGACACAAATTAAGAGAATGCAGCATCCAAAACAACATGAAAGACTTCAAGATGGCGTTAATTAATTATTCACCCGAATTCTATGGTAGGCTGTTATTAGCGGCAGGGATAGATGAGGAAGAACCAGCTGCATTTTGGGATTTAGTTTCCATAGTCAGCATCTTCATGGATATTTTACGAAGGTAATCAGTCTGAAAGTCGATATAAAAAAAATATCAGGAAGGTATACATGGATTTCATACTCCACATTTTGGGGCTAAGCTATACGGGTACAAAACTCAGTTCTTTCCCATGTAGTGGAGTCCATTGCCTCACAAATCTTAATATTTACCACAATAACAAAGCAAAAATATATGTTCAGCAGACGGTTAGTTACCTGGTTATCAGCACCGCTGAAAATTTTCTCCTCGAAATTGGCAGCAATTCTCCTAAGCTCGTTAATTCCATCTGGACCAGAAAACGGAAGGTGCTTCTTTAGAGTTTCCATTCTGCACAAGTGGCAAGTAAATAAGCAAAAAAAAACACAAGCATTGGTCAAGGAACTATGACACCATAATAAATAACCTTCAATTTATGCATATAAAAAACGCGGCAAGAGTGGGAAAGATGGAAACTTTGCAGAGATGTAACACCAAATATATAAAACTTACATCTTGTTGACAATCTTCTGGCGAGAATCAGGTGGCAATAGAGTTCTCCAGTTAGCAGTGTCCATGGCAGGTCCTCCGTATGGAAGAGAAGGCCTCCAATTGTAATTATTATCCATCATCTGTCCTGTGTTTAGAATAGTAAGTAGACTGGAATCCATGGATGTGCCATTATTAGCAGCAGGGATAGATGAAGAAGAAGCAGCTACATTTTGCACTCCAGATTCCATAGTCAGCATCTTCATGGATATGCTCCGAAGGTAATCACTCTGAAAATCAATATTAAAAAAGAATATCAGCAATGGATTATTCTTTTCCAATTGCCTCACAAAAATAAATATATGTAAAGAGAAAAGTAAATCACCTGGGTAATAGCATCGGTGAACATTTTATCCTCGAATCTGGCAGCAATTCTCCTGATCTCGTTAATTCCCTCAGGACCAGAGTGTGGAAGGTGCTTCTTCAGTGTTTCCATTCTGCGCAAGTTACAATAAGAACAAATGTAAAACTTATTCATCAACACCAATAACATTTTTGTAGAGGTATAAACAAACTTACATCTTGTTGACAATCATCTGGCGTTGATTAGGTGTTACCTGAGTTCTCCACTCACCCGTGTCAATGGCTTCTTCTTCTTTCTTAATAAGACGCCCCATCAAGTTTATATATATAGTAGTAGGGTCCGATTCTGATATACCTTTAATGAGTTCAATTAAAGACCTTTCTGTATAACACTATTTAAACAGATCAATATGTGAAATAATACCCCAAATGTCTTATTATATATATGTCTAGGACATATTTCGTGAAGGAAAACAAACTATTGAGTTGGGACAATTAGGACGATCAGTACTAGTTTCGTTCTCTGATCGGCCTCAAAAACACCTCATCCATTCTCCTATTTTAAAACCCACAATTTAACAAAATGTAAAGCGTGCTTACTAAAATAACGAAATTCAGAATTTGCACCTCCCAAATCCAGAGCCTATCGACGAGAGACGAAGATATCAAGTTGTCAAAATGGGGAAAGTGAAACTTATAATCAAATACATATCCGAATAAACAATGAAGAGGTAATACGGCCCACTGAGCCCAAACATATACAGGCCCTAATAACTAAACGTGATCCCAAAAATACTATGACCAACAATGAATTTACGTATTTTCTTACCATTTTCAAGTGAACATACAATGGATTGTGAAAAAAAAAAACCATTAATTCCGAAAATAAAGGAACAGAAATATTGACAAATTTAACAGAAGATCAAATGTACCTACAATGTCTATAATAAGAAAAACACTAAGGACCAATAATAACATTTAATTCGTTTCCACACTTATAAATCCTTTTATTGATCACCTCTTCTTTTGTCGGACGGTGTTGTACCTCTACGCGAATACAAGAAAATGGAGAGTCTGTGAACTACTTCGTCAGTATTAGAAAAGGAAGTCACATTACAAAACATGGAAAGTCAATGTAATCACGAAAAGAAAAAAAAAACATTCAAAGAAGAAGAATGCACCTATGTATGTAGATTAATTAGTAAAATTATTAACCACATCTCATCTTATGAAAAACTTAAGAGTGGGAAAGGGAGCGAGAGAGAAGCAACTAAACGAGGGCAAGAACAAAAAACTTGCTACAATAGGAAAAATACCAAAAACTCATAAACATTAAACTCGTCTCCTGTGTCATTAGAATCTCTTTATCCTTCTGCAAAGCCAAGGGAACGGGACAACGATTATCTATCTATATTCTTATCCATATCATATAGTTACAGTTATGCGTAGTCTAGAACGTGTCTCTGACAAAAGAATATGATGTTTTGATGGTTGTGACGTAGTTATATATCAGCTGGTTCCATTGAGACTTTCAGGGCTCGGATTGTTATCTAGAGGTATGTTAAGGTCTGGGAGCAAGAAGGAGGATTCATCATTCTTTTGTGATTCGGCCTGCACAGAGATATGATCTGTTCAAGACTTTTTATATTCTAAATACCCAAAAGAGTGATCATGTTTCATAGAATGGTTTTTAACCTGCATTTTCTTTAAAGACCCGTTTCTTGCTCTTTGTTGCTCGAGCAGATCCCGCATACATGCGAGTTCCTGATTCATGCAACAAGTAAAATAATTAAAGATTTGGATTTTGGAGTTGATATTAAAACAAGATGGGAACATAGATTTTACATTTTTCAAGCCTTTCCTTTCCTTTAAGAGCAAACTCTCCTCTTCTTTAAGTTGAGCAAGCGTCTGTGGACAGCCACGTACAGTAATTAAACTAAGACATAATATGATTCATATAGCCATCTGACTATACAAGAATACGAAATTAATTAAAAAATTTCTTGTTTACCTTTTTCTTTCTTGATCTCTTGAAAGGGGTTGTTGTTACACTCGTTTGAGATATCTGCATCAAACCCACCAAAATTTTCAGATCGTCAGTTCTCACAACATATATAACAAGATCAAATCAGGTCGGCCTCAAATAAAACCATTTAGTAATGGCTTTGGGAATTAACGGGACATGTCATTCACAAGTAGATATACAATATGTTTGTATAGACCATAATTTCAGGTTCTTAACTAGAGGGCGATAAGCATGAAGTAGATACACAGTGAGGCGATGATAGAAGAATCTCTACGAAAACTACAGGATCATAAGCATGAAGTGATAAATCAATTACAAGATATCCCTACCTATTTAAATACCTGAATAAAAAGGAACGCCAAATCTTAGACAGTTAAATAACCAAAAACATACAAAAGAAGGATCTTCTTCTGTTTGACCAAAGAAAAAGAAAAAAAAAGAATCTTCTTTCTCAGTCAACTACTTAGAAGTTAGACCCAAAAAAGCAACATGAAGAGAAGTGCCTCTTTTTCCCCTACATCGAGACAAAAAATTCGAAAGAATAGAATCACGTGACTGGAGCGTGACTTGGAAGACTTTACGTGTGTCTGTCTCTCCATGACCATGACCCCACACCTCTTTTGTCACGAATTATCCACATAACCACTTGTCCTCGTCACATTCTTTTAATTACTAACCAAACAATGCGACTTTGTGGGTTCTATTATCTACTTTGGTAAGATAGATAATTCAGCTTAAACCATAGAGAAAAAGCTAAGTACTCAGGACTGTCATATGAAAGGAGTTAGTGATTTTGACCAAATATGCTTTGGATTGCAGTCAAACTGCCGCGTGGAGAGATTTTGACTTTCTTTATTTCCACGCAAAGCCATTACCTATGACCCATTGGCCTATGACTATGAGAGACTTACTATAATCCACGCCGCATCTGATTACACCACAGACGCACCAAACCCCCCAAACCTAATCCGCCACGAAAACGCCTCTCGACCCATAAAAGAGGCAACCCTCATAATAAGCAATTATGAATAACGCCACCCATTACTTTCTAATTGACCCAACTACCCTGACCACACTCTAATGACAGGGGTATTCTCGTCATTGAATTGGTGATGACTTGGTAAATCTTGCTTGGATTCAGTAAAAGTTTCAGGAACGAAGTATCGTGACATGACCTAGGTAACCAGTACCAAGTACCATCCTATCTATCTAAGGATACCTAATTGCAGAAATGGAAAGTAGCAAGAGAAGATAGATTTTTGAGTTTCTAAGAAGAAAAAGAAGGTGTGATTTAAAAGCCAAAGCGATAGAGTGATATTTCGGTCAACGCGAAGTCGAAGTATAGATCGAAAGGCCAAGGCTGCGTGACCGGCGAAGAAGCCGATCCCGGAATGAAATGACGAAACAAAAAGGCATAGAGAGGCAAATTTGGCAGTAGTTGCGGAAAACAAGGAAGACTGAGATTACGTGAAATTGAAATACGAAAAAAGCACGATTGGGCTACGGTATGCCACGGTGGCTAGTCGCCGTCCATCGGCGGAAAACCGCCGCATCCCGAGGGGTATATTCGTAAACACTCAAAGAGAGAGTAACGCAGAGTTTCAAAATGTAAATGAACGAACCTTAGATCTAACGGCCTCAGACAGTTTCACGGCGCCGCTTGACTCTTCCAATCCATCAACGGCAGCTGCACCGCTGCCTACGCCTCCTCCACCACCGCTAAAAGAGGTTGCGCCGCTCCAGGAAAGCGGCGTCGTTGGACTAGCACGCATATTATCTCCCTTTTTCCTCGTTGCCGTCGCCTTGGTCCTCCGCTGACGCACGCTCCACTTCAGCTTGAGATCCGACGCGCCGACGCTCTTCTCAGGAGGTAGCGGCTCCGCATGATGGAGACAGATCAGAGCCTCCGCCACCAATGAATCATCGGACATAGCCTCTCGAATCCAGTCACCGCCGGTCATGGCCTAACACCTTCCACCGATTCGAGAGAGAGAAACTTGGGAGAGAAGATGAGAAATGGTGGCGAAAAGTGTAGAAGAAGAAAAATCTGCGTGGCACATTTAATGGGTGGATTTTATTATATATACATTGGGAACGTTTTCACACAAGAGTTAGATTGAAATTATTTGTAAATCTGTCTTTATTTTCTTTCTTGGTGGAAGTGGGACCCATAGGAATACATACGTGGCATAGTTTATTTGTGCTTTGTGCAAGGTACTAGGGTTGCGACTGGACTACACGCGCAGGTGAGTGAGAGCTTTTTTAGCTTGCGTGACGGTTCGGTTACATCCATTACTATATGCAGTTATGTAGGATGGGGCATTCGGATCGGATATTTTGAATTTTTGGATGTTCGGATGTACGAGTATAGAATATGTTCGGGTATTTTATAGTTTCAGATCAGATTTGGTTTAGATCTATTTGAATTTGGGTTGGGTTCAGATATCTGAAATATTGAGAAAAAATAAAAAATTGTTAAATTTGAATATAATTTGGTTAAATTTTCAAAAATATAACTAAAAATTTTCAAATATTTTAGTTATTTATATATTTTGATTATTTTGGTTTTAAAATAATTAATATTTTAAATTTTATAATTATAATTTTAGATAATTGGTTTATATCAAATCTAAATATAATTAATATTTATAATTATATTTCGGGTATTTTGGATACCTATTTGATTATCAGTTCGATTTGGATTCGGATTCGAATTCAGATGTTCGGATTTAGAAATTTAAAACCTGTTCGAATATTATTAAGCTTTGGATCAGATTTGGTTTGGATTTTTTTGGTCGGATTTTGGGTCTGGATATTTTTCCCACCGGTAGTTACATCAGTTTCGGATAATTTTGTGGACGTGTGATGTCATTCTTATTTCAAACACTTATTTTTAGTTTGGAAATTTCGTAATTTGGATCATTATTTTACTTTATTTTTATGTTCATTTATGATTTACCTGTTTAAAATATATTTTATGGCTAGACTATTTGATAATGGAAATTATGTATATTTAATTATTTATATGTCCATTCATATTTACTATGTAGTCTATATGTAATATTTATAAGTGAGAAAATTAATTTTAAAAGAAATTATCAAATTAAATTCCTATTAAATGGTAGGTGAATAAAAAAAATTACTCCATTGAAGCTAAGAAAGGGCTTTGTTGTGATCTCATGGTCAACATAAAAAAGACTAATTGGGCTTTTTGACAGTAAGCATTGTGACGTCTATCGGACCATACATGAGACACATCTCGATCTATCAACGTGTTTCAGAATTATTTCCGGTTTATCAGACTTTTACCTGACCAATTCTGATTCATGATAAACCGGCAAAAGTCAACATTTCGATTTAACTAAACCGCATTTACTGTGTAATCTGTTATTGTCACCATTACACACAGACACTCACAAAGCCCTAACTCCTTAGGAGCAGGCAAAACCATGGCGCTTCGTCTTGCCAGACGCCAACAAAGGTTGCCATCAAACCCATCTTTGATTCGCTTTCTCTCTAATTCCTCATCAGACTCACCTCCCAAAGTCGTGAACGCATCGGATGAAAAACCCTCCCAGTCACCGTCTTCTCCGCCTCCGTCAGACTTCTCATACTCTTCTCCCTTCATTGACATCAAGACGACTCTGAAACAGAAATTACAGAATCAACAGGAGCAAGGGAGAAACCCATTCGCCAGATCCGATACCCAATCTCAGAATCGCGTGTCTTTACAAGATTTGGGGAAGAACCTCGCCAAGTTTCAGCGGAGATCAACCGTTCCACCACCACAGTCTCCGCCGCAGATTTCCTTAGAGGCGCTTTATAAGCATAAAGTTGCACAAAACTCAGCGGATAACGTATGGGAAAATTTTAAGAAATTGAGGACGCAGACTAACACTTCAAACAACACTTTGAAGAATCTATCGAAAGAAAACGTCAGTTGGAATGCGTTTGAAGGATCATTTCCTATGTCCAAGGTCGGTAATGAAATGGTAGAGAGGAAGGGAAGAGAAGGTGAAACAGAGGGAATGGTGACGGAGTTCCTAACGTCATATAACGAAGAAGAGTTGGGTGAGAAACTAAAGATGCTTAGGCCAAAGGGAGAGAAAGAAGAAGGATGGTTCTCGTTGCAGGAGTTGAATCAGAGGTTGGTTAAGCTAAGACAAGTGGAAGAGGAAGCCCAATCTCAGACTAGGAACTATGCTGCACTCAGAAATGTTATATCATCATTTAAGAATGATGCACACAAAAATGAAGTTATTTCCCGTACGTTCTGTGCCTCTGATGACTCTCTCTGTGTCTTTTATTTTCGAATGTCATATAAGGAGGTTCCTTTGCTTGCAGAGCAGAATATCTCCATTCTGGGCCATTTGGGTGGTATCCCTGAATACAAGCAATATCCTCCAAAAGAGGAACTTGTTGATACTGTAAGTTTTTTTTTCGCTCTTGGACCTTGAAGCTTGCTGTTCAGTCTATGATATTTTGTACAACTCTCTGTTGTGACCATTAAAAGAAACTGTGGGTATTGATCTGTTTTATGTGACTGCATCAACAAAGTATTTCCACCCAGATAACATGTCCTCTGCGGAGAAGATGAAAATTGAGCTCACGAAAGTCAGGGATGAGTTCAAGATGTCGGAATCAGATTGTGGTTCTGCACGTGTGCAAGGTAAATTCTGCTCTGATCAATGTTGGCTTTAGCCATCAAAAGGATTACATGTTCTGAGAAATGTCTTGGTTTGTCTCTGGTCTCTCTTTGCAGTGGCACAACTCACTACTAAGATCAAGCATTTATCCTCCACTCTACACAAAAAGGTAAAATTTCAAATTGTTTTCCTTATTTCTGTGAAGCTGTCCCAATTTCTCCTGGACACCTTATGTCATACCTGTTGGTGGCTTTATAACCTTAGGACAAGCATTCACGGAAGGGACTTTTAGGAATGGTGCAGAAACGGAAGAAACTGTTGAAATATCTTAGACGAACTGACTGGGATTCTTACTGCCTTGTCCTGTCAAAACTCAGCCTTCGTGACAACCCGGATTACAAGTTCTAAGCTTGATGGTGCTAGAGACCCCATGATTCTATCTTTGCACTCTTTTGGTTCAGGCAATGCGCTGTTGTCAGTGAGACTTTGCTGTTCTAACTCTGTTAGGCATTTTACTCTCTAGGGAAGAAAGTCGCTCTACCCTATTTTGTTCTACCAATCCAATGTTTTCACTTTGAGCTCTTTAATCGTGCATTTGCGGTAAAGAAATGAAGTTGTGGATCTCTTTCATTGATGTTTAGTGTATTCCCTTTCACTTTTGGATTATGATAATAAAATTATTTACGAACAAGCCTCATGATCTTATTTTACATTTATCGCAAGCTAAGCTTATAACATGGTGCCATTTTAAAAGCAATGATTTGATCGTTTTCGAAATGTCACATTGGAGAAGAGGAACATTAAGTTTTTGGAGGAGAAATTATATCTACAGACTCAAAAACATCATGCCGTTTTGCTCACAAACCAAGAGCGCCGAGAGGTGTTTTCCCCTGCCCGGCCTCAAAGTAAAAGATCAACATGGCAAGCATTGCGAGCCTCGAGTGCTTAATCTCCGCCAGTTTCAGCCGCTCCAGCGCCTCTCTGTCCGGCTCGTAAATGCCGTTGCTAGTCTTCCCGGCGAGCCCCAACGGATCGAAGAATCTTCCACCAGGATAACCCTGATCGCCCGTGTAATTCGCGAAGTTCTCTGCGGTCCTCGACCACGGCGTCGCCCACTCAACTGATTGAGAATCCGGGTTGAAGAAATCAACCCATCTTTTGCTCTCCACCCAACCCATGAGAAGCAACTGGGTCCCGAGAAGCGACCCGAAGGAGAAAGGCGCGATCGCACGTGGATCAGCTCCAGCTTCGAACCATGGCACGCCGCTCCAGGCCTGGCCGACGAAGATTCCAAGAACCGCTGCCATCGCCCATCTGCCGTGGATCAGCTCTGCCTCTCTGTACCATTTCAGAAAAGCCGGGTCTTTTCCCAAACCCAACGGGTCAAACCCGAAATCTCCAGGTAGCCTACGAAAATAATACATTTGACTCAGAGATTGGTTAAAAATTCAGGCTTATCATAACTCTTTTGAGATCCAATCTACAAACTAGCATTATGTACCAAATGAGTATTCACGACCTTCAGAATTATCTTAATCTATTGTTCATGCTAGTATATGAGAGATTTGAATGAAAATTCAGCATTGTTCATTCTAGTAACAGAGAGATTAAAGAGAATAGGACTTACGAGCCATCGAGCCATTCGGGGTCAAGGAAGTTGCCGCCACCTTTAACGGCAGGGATCCACGATTTCTTGGGCTGAGCAGCAGCAGCAGCTACAATCATATTTTTCCGGCCAACTCTCGGAGCTCCAGCGCCTACACCGTTTCCCAATGCGGTGGCACTCCTCTTGCCTCCGGCGAGGAACGAAGAACCAAGTCCACTGAGCACAGCTCCGGAGACCGCCATCGCCATTAGATCTCTAAAATAATTCTCTGTGTTTTTTCTCTCAAGATGGTGGAGAAATGAGTGTTTTGGTCTCTCTGTTTTCGGAGCAAAAAGAAACAAAGAGAGGAGATTTAGAGGGACAATGTGAGATAATGAGAATCTATAGACGATATCTCAGAGGCTGGCGTGGATAGATTTCTGACCAATTAGGAGTCAGAAACTACTTCACCATATCCACATCACCCACACTCTCTACTTCCAAGTTCCAACTCAATATTTACATTTTTTTTATATTTTTCTTATCTAAATCTAATTTACGAGGGGAAAATAAAATGACAGGTGGACATTCTCCTTTATGTGCAGTGAAGAATTATAAACTTGATTCATTTTTCTGATTTTTGATTGAAATGCAAATGACAGCCACAAATTTGTACAGAGTGGCATTGCGGCTTATTACGTTTAGATTACATTAGACAGATTAAACAAAACGAAAATTTGAAAATATAGAAAATTAACGATTAAATGGTGGTGAATCCCATGAGGGCGAAGGAAGCTGAACCAACGGCTGATTTGAACCCGTGTCCGGGATTGGTGTAACCGGTAATGGATTATCCGGTATCGTTGGGATTGACTCGATTGGTGGTGCAAATGACGTCACCACCGGTTGCTCCGGCGGTAGCCATGGATTCGTGACCTCTGGCGGCATGGTAAAGAAGGGAGTTTGCGGTGGGATATCTCCGAGGGCTGGTGGTGTGGAGAATACTGGAACTGTCGGTGGATCTTGTACGGTCGGTGGTAATGTGGAAATTGGCGGGAACTCTTGAACTGGTGGGGGTAGAATCGGAGGGAAGTCTTGAACCGGTGGAGGCAAAATTGGCGGGAAGTCTTGAACCGGTGGAGGTAAAATGGAAGGTTGGTCTTGAATCGGTGGGGGTAAAATCGGCGGGAAATCTTCAACCGGTGGAGGCAAACTTGGCGGGAACTCTTGAATTGGTGGTGGTAAAATCGAAGGGAGATCTTCAACCGGTGGAGGTAGAATCGGCGGGAAGTCTTGAATCGGTGGAGGTAGAATTGGCGGTAAATCTTGTACTGGTGGAGGCGTAAGTGTTGACTGGTCAGTTGGTGGTTCGATGATTACATCAGGTGGTGGTTCGATGGATACGTCGGGTGGTGGAAGCTCCGGTGTAGTTTGCTCAGGCGGCGAGGGAATCAGCGGTTGTCCGATGACTATGTCCGGCGGGAAGTTATCTACCGGGGGAGGGAGTAATGAAGGGATAACTGGCGCGGGTGGTGGACTTTCGGTTGTTGTAACCGGCGGCGTTAATGTAGACCAGTCTAATGGCGGAGGAAGGAGGAATATTGGAGATGGTGGTGGTGATCCAGTGGTTATATCCGGAGGTGAAAACCATGTTATTGGTGGTAAGGGCGGTACGTCGGCGACTAGCGGTGGAGGTGTACCGGCTGTTCTTGGGGCTCCACCACCTAAAAGAGGAGGAGGAGGTGAACCAGTGATTCCCGGAGCTCCGCCACCTAATACAGGAGGAGGAGGTGAACCGGTGATTTCGGGAGCTCCACCACCTAATAAAGGAGGTGGAGGTGAACTTGTGAGTCCCGGAGCTCCACCACCTAACAGAGGAGGAGGAGGTGAACCGATGATTCCCGGAGCTCCACCACCTAACAGAGGAGGAGGAGGTGAACCGGTGATTCCTGGAGCTCCACCACCTAACAGAGGAGGAGGAGGTGAGTCGATAGTTCCTGGAGCTCCGCCACCTAAAAGAGGAGGAGGAGGTGAGTCGATCGTTCCCGGAGTACTACCGCCTAAAAGAGGTGGCGATGAAACCGAGCCACCAAGTAGTGGCGGTGGTGGCGATAAAACTAAAGGAAGGGATGGTGAGGGAAGAGAGGAAGCTAGTGGTGGAGGAAGGGGTAACACTGGAGTAGGAGGAGATAGGTTCGGAATAGAAGTAGGAGGTGGCAAGACGGGGAATATAGGTGGTAATGGAGGAAGTACAATTGGCGTAGGGACAAATGGGATAATCGGAGGTAATGGCGGCGGTGCAGCTGGTACACAAACAATACAAGGCTGAGGAGGAGGAGGTTCAGGGGCTGCCACACAAGTAATGCAAGGCTGGGGAGGAGGTGGTGCGGGGGCTGAGACACAAGTAATGCAAGGCGGCGGTGGTGGTGGTGATGGTGGAGGTGGGCAAGGAACTGGAATTGGCGGTGGTGGTGGTGGTGGTGGTGAGCAAGGAACCGGATTTGGCGGTGGTGGTGATGCTTGTACACAAGTAACACAAGGTGGTGGTGGTGTGCCGTTGACTATGCTTGGTGGCGGTGGTAAAACCAGCGGAGGAGGCAAGAAAGGGTTTTGAGGACAAGGGACAATTGGGAAAATCCATTGACCGCAAGTATCGAAAACGCACCGGAAAAACACATCGCACTTTGATGAGAAGGCTCCTCCGTTTCTATTTCGGCTTCTTCTTCTGCTGTTGGCTCTTCTGTTTCTTCTAACCAAACCTTTATTGTCTTCGTCTCTGTGTCTGTTGTGTGGATTCTCTATTGCTTCTGTTATTGAAACACTGATCAAAAGCAGTGCTACTACACATCTCATTACAATTTTCTTCATCTTTTCTATTTCCAAAGGCATGCAAGAACTAAAACTACGCATGTGTATGTATTTATAGTCGAGTCATTGATGGTCGCCTATGTTGGATTTTTGGCAATTCTTATGTTTGTTTGTCATTACTAAAGACTTCAATGAATATTTATGGTAATAAAGGAGAATATTTATTTGGTTACACAATCCAATGTAAAGAGGCAATAACTAAAACTGACTCGGAATTTAGAGCTCTGAGGTAAGTAGTGTTAGCCAGCCCAGAGCCTCTATGCTCAAAGAATATTGAAGTGAATATCGACACAACTATTTTGTTTCCGGTTTAGATTAACAGTTGGGTCAATGTGGAAACACATACCATTCTAGTTGCTTGGATTGAGCCATAATCAAAGAAATTGAATATGCCCACTTTTGACTCTTTTTTTTAATCATTTTCCAGGACTGAGTTGGGTCTATCAGATGTGAAGACACTGGAACCGATTTAAAACGGGTCCGTTTAATATCGGTTTGGATTTGATCAAGCATAAGTTTTTGCAAACTAGCCAACGGAGCAATAGGAATCAGAACGAAATTGAACCCTATTAAATCATGGTCTATAGGACCGGTTTTATCACAACCGAGCTTGTGCAACAAGTCACAACATCTAAAAGAATTGAATGTGGAGATAAAATTATTATTATACGTTATGAACAAACAAAAAGGTAAGGAAGTGAGTAGAAGAAGTAAATAAATGGAAAAAATGATAACGTGGCGTCGATTCTTCTATATAACGCTCTGCTGTGTGCTCGAAGAAACCGCATTGAATTAGAGCCGAGTCCTTCACTTTGAGACTTGTGTTATCTTTATCCCACGCCGTTGCTTCAGCTGCTCTTTGTTTACCTCATTTAAAACAACCTGATCCCACCCACTCTTATTTAGTAGTAGTACCTTTTACCCTTAAATTAACTCATAGTCCTCACTAGTTTTTGGGCCTGGTTTTTCTTAACTGTCACTAAGACCGGCCCATTATATCATAACGATATCAAAGCTTAATAACTTGTTATTTCCCTTGACAAAAAATATATTTCGATTTCTACACAAAAACTAAAAATCCAAGAGCTAGATGATGGGTAACCACTAACCAGTAACGTATTAATTATGTAATTTTATTTAAAGAAAATATGAACACTGCTCCGATGCATCTACGTAGTTTAGTAATCGTTTACACCAGCTTGATAGAAAAAAAGAGAAATCAGAATATGATGTGCGTTTGAACGGAGGAGATTCCATTAACTATAGAGGAACCTGATCAAAGGCCTCCGCAACTACCGGCGAGGTCTGGGCAGGAACATCCGGAGGAGGCAGCCAAGTTATTGGTGGCATAGGTGGGAAATCATCCTCTGGTGGTGGAAGCAAGAAAATCGGCGGCGTTTCGCCTTGAGGTGGTGGAAACAAGAAAATAGGCGGCGTTTCGTCTTGAGGTGGTGGCAGCCATAACGGCGGTGGCTGTGTCGCCGGATCGCCACCTGGTTGCGGCGGCGGAGGAGACGGCACCAAAGGCGGAGGAAACACTATCACTGGTGGTGGCGGTGAAGGGAACAAAAAAGATGGCGAAGGAGAGGGAGGAGGAGGTGAAGGAACAAGCGGCGGAGGCAGAGGTGGTGGTGGTGATGGAACCAAAGGAGAGGGAAATGGCACAAGCGGTGGTAGCCCTGGGGACGGTCTCGGACCCGGTAGAAAAGGGTTATCTGGCGAAGGTGAAGTCGGAAAAGGCCAATGACCACAACTTTCGAATAAGTATTGGTACAGAGGATCGCAGCTTCTGCGTCTACGATTCTGACCGCTTCCGCTGCGCCTTCCTCTGTTTATTTGCTTTTGCTCCTTTATGGTTACAGCTGCGTTTGCGTTTGCGTTGTCTTCATGATCTGATATGGACTCTGTTGTGTGAACGATTAAAAGGAGTAGTGAAAACAAAAATCCAACCACAAGTCGTTTTATAAGCATCATTTCTTTGTGTTCACTTTTTTTTTTTTCTTTCTTTTATTCTTTGATAGAGAACTTTTATAGGCTAGAAGACAATTATATAGGTAAGAGTAAGAGACTATAGTCCATTTTTTTTTTTTTTTTGTTTACCCAATTCATATTCATCATATTCATTAATGTGAATGCATATCTCATTGGAATGAGGTATGGTAAATGCTCTGATAGAAAGATAAGAATCATCCTGATTAACTATTTGATTTATGAAACAAAAATTAGACAACAATTTCTTCTTGACCCTTTTGGGTAATTATCTTTTTGTTATAAAGACAATTCTTTTTCCCTAGCAGAAAAGTTTCTATTTGTAAATGGTAGAAGAGAAATTACCTACCAGTCACATCTACACAACTCAATCGTGTAATTGCAGGTCACAAGAGTTAAACAAGTGGTGTTTAATAACCTCATTTATGTCACACGACCTTACAATCCACACGGCAAAATAAACAAGAATTTGAATACGAGAGATGATATCTATAGTATGTTTGCCGCATAGTGTTTTTATATTTTCCTAAATTTTGTCTTTTCAATAGTTTTTGAGTTTCACCAGAGTTAGATTATTGCCAATTTGTTTTTGTTTTTAAAATAGATCAATATGTTTTTTTTTGTTGGGTACATTTGTTCTTAAACTGTTTTAAGAAGAAATTTTGGATATAAGTATTGAAAGCTTTAGTTGTTTAGAATGATGTGCCACCGCTGTAATTGAATGCTTTGCCCATTCACTTCGTGCTTATCTTCAGTCTCTGCACACTATCTTTTCCTTCGAAACTTTGACTTCACTTTAGAGATTTAATCGTCGAAACTATTTTCTTTTACATAATTTTAGTCACGAATGCTAAATCAACTTTCACTTCTGAGTTGCAAAAAGAAAGAAAAAGGTATTGAAATGATTAAAGAAACTATAGTTTACGTGGAAGGAAAATAAATACTAAACAGGTCGATAATATGGATTATGGGCCTTATATTTAGCAAATGAAAATAGGCCCATTGTAATAGTACACACGGCAAAACTGATTCCACACAAAAGGACGAAGCGCAAAGTACATCAGAATGAGGTTAGATACTTATATGAAGCAGACAACAGCTAAATCAATCTACTTTAAAAAAAAAAAAATAATAATAATAATATCTTCGGAGTCTGAACGATGTATCTTCCTCCTCTAGACTCTTCATCAAATCCCACCTCTTCCTCTGTGGTAAGATTTTCCGATTAAAATAGAAATAATTCTCTTCCCTTTGGCGCGGAAATCACTGAGTTGAGCAGTAAATTAAATCAATTTAGTTGGTATTTTTTTTTTTTCGAAAGAGCAACATAAGCCCAGTGTGGGAAATGTGAAAACGGAGGAAAACCCCTAACTTTAGTTGACATTATTTTGCTTCTGCTGGATTAGTTAGTAATTTTTTTTGTTCTGTTGTTGTTTTGTTTAATTATGATCAGTCACCAAAGTCGAAGATGATGGCACAGAGATGCGAAAACGGATTTAAGCTAAGGAAGCTGAATGATGTTGTTGAAGAAGACAATGTCATGCAGATCACACATGAGAAGAATCTTTTGTCGAAACCAGAAGCAGGTTTGGGACCTCAGACAACGGAGCCCACAACTGAAGGTACTCTTTTGTTTCACCTCTTTCCTAATTTTGGTGTTATCACTTATCAGTTTGTCATTAGCTAAGGTATTGGGGTTTAGGGTGCTAAAACCGAGTATTGTGTTTAATTTCTTGATTATGAGCTACTGCTGCATTACTAAAATATCAAAAGTTAAAAAGTTGTTTATTGTCTTTCATGTTTTTTGGTTTAGTATTCATTTATTGACATTTTGTTATGTTGTTCACATGCTTGTTGTTAGAAGATACTCAAAAATTGCCAGCCAAATCAGACTTGTATAACTTATGTTGTATGAGGCATTGGAAAGCACCAAAGTATGAGTGTTGCGCCGAGGGTCCTAGCCATAAGAGATTGTAAGAGGACATCATTTCTGCACTCTCTTTTACATTTTTTAGGTTAGAAAATCTTTTATCATGATCATCATGTTTTTTCTTTTATTTTGTTTAGATTTTCAGTCAAAGCTACGGTTGAAATTAAGGAGGATTCTCAGATAACGGTTTTGGAGTGTTTCGGGGATCCGCAGCACGAGAAGAAAATCGCAGCTGAGCAGGCAGCAGAAGCAGGGCTTTGGTATCTTAAGAACGTGGGTTATGCCCTTCAGTCAGAGAAACCTTCTGGTCATCAAGGGCAGACAAAACCGATTTAGAAGATGATGGTAACATGTGTAATGATGATCTTTGCCAGTTAGAATCTGTTAGCATGATATAAGCTCTACCCAGGGAGCTCAAAAGGGTAGCCTCTGTTACAAAATGCCCAGCTCTTGTGAAATTATGTTGATGTGTATCAATCAGTATTTGTGTACAAGGATCATCTTTTCTGTAACATTAGTTGTAAGTAAGCAAGTAAGGTTTTGTTATTATTTCTCTCTTTGGTTTCTCACCAAATGAAATGATATAGGCAAAGATATATCCAGAAGAGAATTAGAGACTCAAATTGCTCCTTTACCATCTGTAAACCTGCCCAATTTTGTTACAGTAAATCTGCCCAATGTTGTTCTGGCCTTCACATTGTTTTCCTGAAACCAACACAATTTTGATCTGTTAAGACGCGACATTGCGCCAATCTTCTAATGCAGTCTAATGTATGATAACATGGTAATGAGAGAGACACCTCTGGCTGGTGCAAGAATATACTGGTCTTGGCAGCATCCGGTTTGTGATTTTCTGCACCTTTGCTCCAGTCATGACAAACCTATTATAAACGTTTAAAGCAAGCATTACCCACAGATACTACAAACTCAACAGGGGTTTAGTGCTTGTCTGGTGATAAGGAAGAGATCCACACCGCATACGCAAATATTGACCCATTGTGATTGAATGTACTGCAAGGAATTGGCTGATCATACTTTGACATGACCTGAGACATTTGTTGAGGAAGAATATGCGACTGTTAGATAAAATTGACATAGGGCAAACTGAAGAAAAGCACATAGACAACAAAGATGCTTCTGAAAATACCTTGAGCCTTAATCTACTACCCTTGTCCCAGAAGCAAAATGTACCATCAGAGCCAGTGCTTGCAAACGTGCCATGTATCTGAAATGCACAACACAGATGATGAAGTTCATTGCTCATCAATCTAGAACCTGTGATTGTCGAGTCATAGGGCTTACCGGGTGGAAATTCAGAGAGTTGACTGACCAAATAGTATTGTCTACTCTGTGGCATTTGAAAGTGTAGTTTTTGCTCTCTTGTGCATCATCAAGGTGATGAACACCAACGTCTCCCCCAATTGAACCAACCTATAGCAAACATTGGACCTAGTTATCTTAGCTGTATAACATTACTTGCTCTGATTGAATAGGCTTATAATATAGTTTTAAACAGTGTGATCATTTTGATTATTGGAGAGAAATGAAATGTTTAAGCATCAGAGAAAGAGCAAAGTGATAAGAGTAGGTACCAAAAACCATTTCTTATCAGGAAATGCAGCAAGACACCTTGTCTGGTGCATCAGCGAGGATTCAATTCTCTTGAACTCGACCTACAATATTAGAATAGACAAGTGTTGATTCAACTATGATATCAGGTCCAGTGTGAAGGTGTTGTATACCTACCTGAGGTTTTTGTAAGTCGAAAACTATTAATTTTCTGTCCGCAGTCGCAACGACCATGAGAGACTCTTTCACTGTCAATGCATAACATTTTTCTGGAAGCTGTTGTGTATGCGCTGGATTTGGCTGTCTTGTGTCCCAATATCTAAAACAGGGGAACCAATAACTTTGCTATTATTTGAGATAATTCCTTATAGAGAATATGATAAAGAATGATGCTTACTTCAAAGTTTGATCCCAGCTTCCAGTAACAAGGAGATTCATTCCGGGGATCCAAGCCATGTGTTGAATAGGAGCATCATGCATAGCAACAGTGAAGGGTTCAACACCAGACAATAATGGTCACATTTTTGCTTGTTTATCACATCCTCCTGTAAAGACTGTTGTTCCATCATCTTTCCAAGACGAACACAAAACCTGAATCACAAGATAAACAAAAAAAACTATTACCAATTGAATACAGAAACAAAGAAAGCAGGTTGTTCATATTACCGGCTGATCATGTGAAAATGATACTTTTGGTTCACCGGATATGGAGGCTTCACTACTAGATATCTCCCAGCATCTCACCTGTAATAATAGCATATAAATTCTTTAATCAGAGGGGTCACAACACAAGAAATATTAGATTTTTATAGCAGAGATACACAAGAATTAAGAGAAAAACCTGAGTATCCCACGAAGTCGCCACAAGTATATCTGCTCTTGGACTAAAACTTAAGCTCGAAACAGAGTCAGTAGCTGATGGAGTAAGCTGCAAGTAAATGCAAGTCATTGTAACATTCTCCCAGGAGGTCAATCATCGGAATCATTCAAACTTGGTGGACGGATCCAACAACGAACCTAATCCCCCCCCCCAAAAATGACAATCTCTTTGATTAGCATAAAGATTCATTCAAGATTAAGCCTAGCTTGAACATCCCCAACGCCAAGAAAATCAACAAGATGAAAAAGATTCACAATCGGTATTGTAATGATCTCAAGTATTGAATTAAAGTCTAAACTAAATGCCAACACAAAACTTGGGAGAATACAGAGAAAAGAAATACCTCGTAGTATTTTTCAGGGTTATTGGTGTTTGTTGTGGCTCTACCACCCGAGGTAGACATTGTAAATGCGAAAGAAAACGCAGCAGATACTGCTGGGAAAGTTCAATTCAAGAACACAACAATCAATCTCCAATAATGCTCGAAGAAGGCAGAAATAGAAAGCTTATCAATGGGGGAAGAGCGAGAGTAAAAAAGAGAGAAACCTTCGACGAGAGACGTCGGTGATTAATGAAAATTCTGGGATGCTTCAAACAGTTAGTTATCTCCGGTGGCAGAACAAAAAATGTGGTTTGGAGCTCTGGCCCCTCTGTCTTCTTTTACAATACATATATATATATATATATATATTTCTCTGTATGTAACCATAGTTTTTTTTGAAATAAATTTTACATTCATAAAAAAAAAAAAAAAAAAGAATGAAGAATGCTTTATTATATACGACGACGAAAACGGTTATTTATTTATATTCGGTCAGCCCTTTGCTTCTTAAGCCCATTTTAGGCTCATAATTACTCATTTGACCCAAGATTAACTTTCGTCACAACCTTATCGGAAACCATGGATTTACTAGGTAAACAAAACTTACTACTTGTTCTAGAATTTAATTTACAGTCATTCAAATTGAATATCTATGAGTACATGCTGCAAAGAAAAGAAAGAAAAAAACTATAATAAGTACTGAAATTCAATTTACAAAAATTAAACATATCATAAATATAAAGAAAATAATTTATATAGAGAGAGAAAACATGATATCTTCACAACTTTATTCTTTTTTCTTAGACATCTTCATTATGGACAAGATTTTAGATTAGTCTTTTCATTATGAATGAAAGTAAAAAAGTATTAAAAAGTATTAAAAAGAGAGTAAAAATTGTGTACATATATATATTTATATGGCAATCAAGACGGACATTTATAACGCTTATGATCGCATAGAATGAAACTTCATAAAGGAAACAATGTCAAGGTTATGGTTCAATGAGAGATGGATCCAATAGATAATGTCTTGTGTTCAATCAGTTTCCTATTCAGTCCTAGTCAACAGTAGTCCATATGGGGACATAACTCCTCAACGCAGAATTCGACAATGTGACTCATTCTCACCATACATTTTCTTACTTTGTGCTAAAATGCTTACTTAGAAACTAAACCAAGAGGAAACAAAGAGAAATACCTAAGGAATAACTATAAGCAACAATAGACCACGCGTTAGTCAGCAAAAAGTCATCTCCTCTTTGCTGACGACTCCTTCTTTTTTTGCCAAGCTAATCGACGAAACACAGAAATATTATCCAGAATAGACTGGATTTTGCGAGATAAACTAGGTGTGCATACGGCATCGACATCTAATAAACTCAACCAAGGAACGAATTCATTAGAAGCCGAAGGTATGACCTTACTACACGCCTTGCAATCTTTATGGTAAGAAGCTACCGTAACATTATAATGGAAGGAGATTACAAAGTTTTACATGATCTTCTTCACCATCGAACGGAGAATGCATCACTCAATCTATTACTTTCTGATATCCGCAGTTGGACGAATCACTTTTTTGATATTTTGTTCACATTGGTTACACGACAGTGCAACCAAGTGTGGATAAATTGGCTAAACTAGCTCACCATCAAAGTGTGACTTCAGATACTTATATTTTTCCTCCGAGAATATTAGGGAGTGTATTGTTGAATGACTATGTAAAACAGCTTTAAGTGTTTCTAATAAAAAGACGTTAAAATATATATATATATACTTACATGTGTACATATATACTTACATGTGTACATATGTATACACATGGAGTAAAAATACATACATATAAAGAGGGTGTATCGATATCGAGAATGATAAAAAAAGAGAAATCGTATCTCTCTTCCAATCAGGTGCTTCGTCTCTCAGATTTTCCCCATCTAGAAGCTTTCGTGTGTTTCTCTTTCGTGGTGCCTCTTCTCTTCTCTTTTCCTTTTCTGTGTTTTGTTTTATTTACTATTTTCCCACTTTTTTTATCCTTTTGCTTATTTAATACTTTTTCCCCCAAATTTCTTTCTCTAATTCTGTGAGAGTCTTCTAATCAATCTACACAGATGCGTCGCTCTGCATCGAAGAAGAAATCAGGTCAATCAGTTGATTCAGTCACCACGGATCTCTTTCGCTCAGGTTTTTTTCATCTCCGATTCTTCAATCAATTCCGCCTAGGGTTTATGATATTATGCTCAAAGTTGAACTCTTTTTTTTTGCTTCATGGTTCGGATTTTGTAAATTTCTTGTAATTCTCATCTTTTAAGTCAAAATTGGATTATAATCTCATTAGCCCTTGATGGGTTTTGTGGTGATGCACGAAAAAATTGGATAATCATGGATTTTGAAGAATTGAACACAGGGAAAGCTGTCAAAATCACTACTTGACGAGTTAGATATTCAGTCTAACCAAGAATTTACTTTGTTTTATTGCCGTAGGTTTGTATAAACGTTTTCTACTTTGTTCTGACTTGTGTGTGATCTTTGTAGCTTCGAGCAAGGCCTCGACTAAAGAGATGGATCGAATAGATCACTTATTTAATCAGTACGCCAATAAATCTTCCAATCTGATTGAGTAAGTATCCATTGATGCATGAATCATATTTCTTTTCATGCTTAAGTTAAAGCTGGATCATAGTTTTCTGTGATATCAGTTCATGCCATATAATTAGGATACTAATACGTTTGGTATTACTACCTGAACAGCCCTGAAGGGATAGAGGAACTATGCTCCAATTTGGAAGTGTCTCATACCGATATTCGAATCTTGATGCTTGCTTGGTAATTATCCATCAAAAACTTTATTAACTACTTATTTACCACAATTGCATATCCGTAACTTTTAAATTCTCGCAATCGCAGGAAAATGAAAGCTGAGAAACAAGGTTACTTTACAAATGTAAGGGATGCACAAAAATTTACTGAATATATCAGAGCTAGAGATCCTTTTTTCGTTGATACTCGAATTAAGTTTGTGATTTGCTTTTTTTGAGCTTAACTCATTGTGCATCTGTAGGAGGAGTGGAGAAGAGGCCTCAAGGCTTTAAGAGCTGATACGATCAATAAGTTGAAGAAAGCCCTTCCGGAGCTGGAGAAAGAGGTTCAAAGTTTTATCCTTTTTAATTTTATTTTCATATTGGTTGACATCTTCCAAGTATCCTAAAGCTTTTCTTCCTTACTTTTTTGTATCTTTAAGGTTAGAAGGCCAACAAATTTTGCAGATTTCTATGCTTATGCCTTCCGCTATTGTTTAACAGGTAAGATTAAATTCTGCTTCTGCATGAGATATTTGTATTTGGTGGTTTCTCTTTCACCTTTATGTTTGTGTGACCTTTGTTTACTATTCAATGCAGAGGAAAAACAGAAGAGCATAGACATAGAGACTATATGCCAACTCCTAGATATTGTCATGGGATCTACATTTCGAGCCCAAGTTGACTACTTTGTTGAGTATTTAAAGGTTTGTATCACTCAAAAGTCTCACTTTTTTTCCATTTCCAGTATGTTAGTAACTCGCAATTTCATCATCACATGATTGTTTCTTTTGTATGACAGATTCAAAATGACTACAAAGTCATAAACATGGACCAATGGATGGGATTATACCGGTTCTGCAATGAGGTATGTTTCCTAATTCTTTTAGTTACTGGCTTGGCAGCTTCATCAACTAACTCTAATTGTTTGTAACATTAACAGATAAGTTTCCCTGACATGGGGAACTACAATCCAGAGCTTGCATGGCCATTGATTCTTGACAATTTTGTTGAGTGGATTCTCGAAAAGCAAGCCTGAAATATCGTTATGAGTCTCCTCAAGTGTCAGCTTCAAAGTGTCAAATCTTTTACTTGAGTAGGTAATCTTTTCAGGACCTAATTTAAACTCAAACACTCTTTAGGCCTTTGTATGACTCTGGTATTGATTAACTGAACTCTCTGTTTTTGGTTTGGATTGCAGGATCAATGGCCTCATCAAACAGACTCAGCAAATTTTTATTTCAGTTTTCTCATCCTTGAAACATTAAAGAAAAAACACATTATATGATTCTTGTTACATGTGATTAACTTCAATAGAGGGAACACATTATGTTTGATTTATTTTTATCAAGCTTTCTATTAGTTACCAAACCAATGTCAAGTAGAAAACGATTTTGAATCTGCTTGAAACTGATGTCTCTCTGCCACACACGTTGTAATCATTTTATAACCATCAGATTGATCTTGAAATAGACGGTGTGGATTAGCTTATTATACCATTGCTAAAGAATTCCTTGAACCCCCGCAAAAGAGAAGATGCTCTCTTAAACCCTAGAAAAAGTCCCCATCTTTGTTATTCATCTCTCTGCCAATGGCTCGTCTCATCAGATGTCTGAGAAGAAGAGTGATATGTAGTTCATCATCGCCTTCAATTTCGTACCGAAATCCTAGAATATATGCTGAGTCAAATCAAAAACCTAGTTTCTTAATCAGCCGCATGTTTCTTAGCTCGGGGAGTTACGTGTCGGAAATGCGGAAATCAGCTTTCGAGGGTAACATTCTCCGATTAATTCGTTCTGAGATTTAGTCTGAGCTCGATCACTCGCCTCCTCTTCAGGTATTCTATCAATTTTTCGTTTTGTAATTCTTTGGCATTCCGGTAATCTGATACTAGAGAAGTCAGAGACCTTTCGCAACTGAAATCTGAGGTTTGAATCATCTCATACGCAAAATGATTATCCAGATATCGAACTATGTTTGTTGCTCGTTGAATTGAGTTTGTGTTTTGAGAATCATAAAGGTTAATGCCCTTATGAGCCCCATTTCTAGGAAGAAAGACATTCTGATTTGTCTGATTGAATCGAGATTATTGCATAGTCCTACAAAAATTTGTTTCCTGTGTCTCCACTTTCTGACCTGAGCAATTTTTTGTACACAAAATCTCAGCCTGAGGACAGGTTTGGTCCATTCACGGTGGATGAGCGGCCAGGTGAGCAGAGGATTAGCTTGAGAAGAAAATTTGGGGACAAGGAAGATATTAAGATTGAAGCAACCATGTTTGATGGATCAGTTCCATCATCAAAATCTGCAAGCAGTGACCCTGAAGATGTTCAGCTTCACATTACCTTCACTGTCAACATCTCTAAGGGTGATGGTGAGACCTTGGAGATCATGTGTTCTGCTTGGCCTGATACCATACAGATCTCCAGGTTCTTTGTTCGTAAATGCAGCAAAAACTCACCAAATGCCTATATTGGACCAGAATTCCAGTACTGTGATTTGATCCCCTCTTTTGAAACATATTCCTTCTTTTTCTTTCTTTTTGATATGATTAAATTAAACTTTGTCTTTGATTGTTTATTTTTACAGGGTAATGGAAGATGAATTTCAAGATTCACTTTATCGATTTTTGGAGGAAAGAGGTATAAGTGATGATCTTGCTGCGTTCTTGCATCGGTACATGAAGAACAAAGATAAAGCTGAGTATATTAGATGGATGGAGTCTGTTAAATCTTATGTTGAGCAAAAATAAAATCTTTTTACCACATTCTTAATAAGCATCTAATGAATGTTCCCTTGGACATGGTTTAATTAGAATTTTATTGACATGGTTCTTATCTTCCAGATGTAGGTGACATGTATGGATATAAATATGGATTAAGTGGGTACATAGTCATGAATTATTAGGATTTTATCAAGGCCGTATCTGTTTTCGAATACTCGTACCCTTCTCAATGTAGTACAACATACAACACAGCTAAAAAATCCAGTAAAATATGAGGGAGCAGGAGTAGATGGTTGTATTGTATGTGTGGCATCTCCTCAATGACTGAACATCCTAATAAGCTCATCTAAACTGCAAAGACAGGAATAAAATTTGATGTACACAAAATATTTATGTTTTTGATCTTTAGATTCTTTACTAGAACACCGATGATTGCAGAACAAATTAACATCATGTGAAAACCAGACGTGGCCCAACAGAGAGATGAATAGGAAGAAATGGGCAAATTTTACTTGGTTAACCAGTAGATGAATATGAGAAATGTGCATACAGCCGCTACAAGTGAAAGAATGATTGTATCCATCGACTTTTTCCTCTTTATTGCTGACAGAATAGTGTTCACCTGCAGTGGTTTAAACCATAGAATTGCAGAGTGACGTTTATGGATGACGCCAATAAATAACACAGGCCATACCCTAACATGAAGAAATCAAAGAGCAAAAATAAAGTTTGTAAATAAGAGAAAGGAAAGTTCTTTGTACCGTGGGTAGACGACTGGTGACATTGCTAAGCTTTGAGTTGATGCCTCCAAAAGTTGAACGTTGAAACACAAGTGTACCAAGTGTCGCCTGAGCTTGTGAAATGACACCATCCATCTGCATCGTTTATAAAATAGGCAGTTCACATAAGTCATGGGGAGTTGAGTTAACTTGAGAAATCCCGGCTTAATGCATGATACAGCTGTAGAGTCTAAGAAAGCTTACTGGGGAAGGAGTTTATTTACCTGCACTGTATTGCGGTTGATTCCCACATGTTCCTTGAGCAGGGCTTGTTCGCCATCCCCATCTTCTAAGTCTAATCTAGTCCGATCAAATTCTCTAAAGTCTTCAAGAAGTGAAGCATGCTCTTGTTTTGCTCTAAGACTGGAGCGGTGTCGATAAAACTCCTGCATTTTGAATGAATCATACATAGAGGAAGCAGACTGATTTACAAGAAAGGTAGAGGCAAAAAAGAGTACATAATGAACTCAAGCTAAAGAATATTGAGGGAGTAAAGGAACAGTACCTGTGTGAGATCTTGAAGGATCTCTTGATGTCGAGTTAAAGTATGGGAGACCATTTCTGATCCACCTGAAGATACCCATGCTTGCATCTGCGCATTAACTTGTTGAAGTTGGCTTAGTAATAAGTCAATCCCAGCTTCAAGATCAGTCTCTGTACCATCAAACTTTGTTAAAGCCTTAGTGGAAACAAGTCTACGATATGAATGCATCTGCTCGTCAAGCTGAGCTTCAATCTTTCTAGCCTGTGGGATTCAACACAAAGCATATATTCCTTTCAGAAGGCTAATTAATGCATCTTAACATTACAGTTGGATCCAATACCAATAGAAAGATAAATTGATCCTTGAGATTCAGCCAAGGAGAAATGACCAAACAATTCCCCAATTCGAATCAATTCAGATATCCAAAAACGAAATCCAATACAGAATTCAAAGATATCAGGCGCTACAAGCTTAGCAAATGAGCTGTAAAGAATTAGACACACAGAAGAATTGTAATAGAAGAAAGAAACCTGTTTTCGTAAAGCATCCCAAGAGCTAGGCACATCCATGGTGTCCACCGAATCTGTCAAAATCTCTACGCGGATCGTCTCTTTTCTCGGTATAAATCAGATGCGAAATCAAAGAGTCTCCTTCCTCCTCCTCACCACCAAAGGAAGATACGATCCAATTGGTTCGAAAATGAGACAAGTGAAAAAACCGGATCGGATCGGATCGAGAGTCGTTCGGAGACGCAGACAGAATTTCTGCGTGCCCCTTGAACGGATTTTGCGTAAACAGTAAATTAATCAATTCAATAACCCAGATTCCGGGGTTATGATCCGGTGTTTCTCACCTTACAATAAGCTTATTTATACGTTGACCCACCTATTCTAGTCCAACTTGCAACTGACGTGGATAATACCTTTCAGCAACAAAAAAAGTCGGCTTGATCCAATACGAGTTGGGCTTAAAAGCTTATTTATTATCTTAATAGGTCCGGCTTGCCTTACCGGGGTATCGGGTTCTCTAATCAAACCGCTCCTCTCCAATATCACAGTTCGAATTGACCTTCTCTTGGTGACATCTGAACGAATATCAAACTTTTTTTAGAGTAATAGAATTGTACTTTTCATATTTTATGCTCAATATCATTATTCGTTCTTTAATATTTTCTCAATTTATTGGTGTGATATCCGAAAAAATATCTGACTTTTAATTTTCTGATCACTTCAGGAGGGCATGATTGTGAAAGATGGGAAATTGTGTAACTAGTGATTTATCTGAAGTTGAATTTTTTGATGTTCAACTTAAAAATTGTATGTGTAATGTAAAAATGAAACTCTGAAGTTGCTTAGATCTTTCTTCTAAGACTTGTTGATTTGTGTTTTTGTTATCTTCTATGTTTTTAAAATTTTCCCCTTTTGCCTATGTTTGTAACGCCATAAAGGGATTTTGAGCATTCCAGTAAGAAGCATAAATGGAGACGCTATTTCATCGCGGCGGAGGAGAAGACGAAGACCCTTGGCTGGCTCCAGACAAGCTCTACCACGTAATATTCTGTTTCTCCATCTCTCTTTTCTTCTCTAGTCTCGCTTCCCTCTCCCGCTACTCCTTTCTACGCCGTCACTACATCTGGATCGGATCTGTGTTCTCACTCGCCGCCGGTGCAGCTAAAGAAGCCGCCGATCAATTTGGTATCTTCCCTTCCGCAGGTGCCTCGGCTAGAGACGCCGCCGCCGACGCCATTGGAGTTGTGATTGCTGCTTTGCTTCTCTTCCTTTTGAAATCTCGCAGATCACGTTCTGAATCGAGTCGAAACCGACCGATCCTGCCGATTTGAATCCCGGTTCAGAGAAGAATCATTGAAGCTGGTCGCAGTATTATCAAATGGTTGATCGATTTAATCATCACAATTTTGGTAATCTCTTGGATTGCAAAATGTTATATAAACTCTGGCATTTTACATTTGATGATGATCAATGTCAGAAATTTTCCAGAGAGGTCGTACTCGTAACAAAAGGTTTTTATAAAAACCTGCAAGTGTTTCTACGTGTGATAATTCAAGCGAATGGGCTCACTCAATAAACCATACTCAGATTGTTGATGTATTGCTAGTGCTAAGTATGTATGAGTCACGAAATCTGAATTTGGGAATTAGTTCAGTGTTGGGCTCAATATAAATTTTCGTTCACCATTTTGCTCGTAATGAAGATCACCGAGAAACACTGATCTTTTTGAAACATGGAATTTGTAGATCAACAAATATTGGTCAAAAATATGAATTAAGATGGCCGAGTTTCTTTATACTGATCTGATAGGGCATGGGTTTCAACTTGTAGATTACATAGTATTAGAAATGGATAAGCAGAAGCAAAAACGTAGAAGCTATTTTTTTTTTTTAATTATGAAACGGAAAAAAGCTTATATATATAATCAAACATTACACTATATTAACTTTTATTATGAATACCATAAATTCAATACATTATATTTATATATAATTAAATATATAATATATTAAAAATTTGCTATGAATAACATATATCTAGTGTCACAATTTTACATAATTCAACTAAAAATAATTTTAAAAATTATAAATAATTATATTCATTACAATTCAATCAAAAACCAGTTTCAAATTCTATGTTGTCAAAAGAAAAAAAAAGATTATCAGATTCAAATTTTTCGAAATAATCTTATTAAACTAATCATATTAATCACTTTCAACATTTCATATATGATTAAAATAATTCTTATAAGGAAAATTTTCTTTATAGATAAAAGACAAAATGATATACACAATCACAAAATAGTATATTAGTTCTCATTTTTTTTTTGAAAAAATTATAGCTATCAAAACGGTATTTTTGGAAGAGTTATGGAAATGAGTTTTCGATTCTGAAATGGAAAGCAGAGGTTGAATAAATCTTCTGTGCTAAGCAAGTCCAATTGTTAAAAAAAAAGTATTTTTGAAAGAGTTATGGAAATGAGTTTCCGATTTTAAAATGGAAAGCGGATGTTGAACAAATCTTCCGTGCTAAGCAAGTCCAATTGTTAAAAAAAAGTATTTTTGAAAGAATTGTGGAAATGAGTTTTCGATTCTGAAACAGAAAGCGGAGGTTGAACAAATCTTCAGTGCTACACAAGTCCAAGTGTTAAAAAAAATGAAAATCAGATTTTCTTAATTTTGTATCTGTTATTCACTTTTTTTCAGCTGATTTTTTTTTTGTTTGGTCAACAGTGCGCTGATCCTTAACTTTACCTATTGGTGCTAGAACTTTCATCAGATTCCTCAGTCCTCACTCTCTACTCAGCTCTTCTATTCTCTTCAGCAGTCGTTGCTGAATCGCCGTGTTTCCCTTACGCCCTCCTTCCCCGTCTAACGTGAGCTCCAGATTTCTTCTATTCTCTCTTTACACATTGGATTTTCCGTACCGTGTTTCTTCTGGGCATCTCGTGCTTTAACGCTTTACTTACTTTTTCTCATTTTCTGTAGAATATTTGGATTCATGCATGTGTAAATCTCGTTTTAGGTTATGGTTATGCTGTATCAATTTCATCTATTTTGCTTCATCCAGTGTTAAAATTTTGGGGTTTTTTTAGTCCAGTTCTTGCCTAGGGTTTCTCTCGCTTTTGGATTTTGATATTATCGACTCATATTGCTACAAATTAAGTCTCTTTTTTGGGATTTGCCCATAAATTTATCTTCAGTATCACCAGCAAACTTTGCTGCATGAGCTATCCGGTGGAGTTTTACTTTCTGATGTGACATACTCATTTTAAGTCTAAAAGTATTTCGATTTCTTAGAGATTTTCTTTAGCTTTTTTTGGTGAACGATTCATCCTCTTTATTGCTATCTCAAGAAATGTGTCAATTGTGTTTCAGGTAAAGCTAGGTAAGATGGGTATCTCATCTGATGAAGAGGATGAGATCAGCGAGTCAGAGATTGATGACTATTCTGAAACACCCTACCTGCTCTTGCAGAGCGGCAAATACAAGGTTAAGGTGAATGGAATGCTGAGATGCCCGTTTTGTTCAGGCAAGAAAAAGCAAGATTACAAGTACAAGGAGTTGATTGCACATGCTTCTGGGGTTTCCAAAGGATCTGCCAATAGAAGTGCTTTACAGAAGGCTAATCATCTCGCCTTGGCTAAGTTTTTAGAGAATGAGCTTGCTGGTTATGCAGAACCTCTTCCACGCCCTCCAGTTCCTCAGTTAAACGAGTCAGAACCAAAACCTGGTGACGTCTTTGTCTTTCCGTGGATGGGGATTGTCGTTAATCCTTTGAAAGATTCTGATGATAAGGAAGTTCTACTTGATTTAGCTTATTGGTTGAACAGGCTTTCTAGATTTAAGCCTGTTGAGGTGAATGCCTTTTGGGTCGAACAAGATTCTATTGTTGGGGTTATTGCTACATTTGACAGCAACTGGAGTGGTTTTGCGAGTGCCACAGAGCTTGAAAAGGAATTTGAGAATGAAGGGTGCAGCAAAAAGGAGTGGACAGAGAGGAGCGAAGATTCAGAGTCAAAGGCCTATGGTTGGTGTGCACGTGCAGAAGACTATAACTCTGCAGGTCCAATAGGTCAGTACCTCTCCGACGTGGGAAAGCTAAGAACAGTTTCGGATATTTCGCTAGAAAAAGAGCAGGATAGAAACATTGTTCTGGACAAACTTTCAAATATAATCGCTATGACAAACGAGGATCTGAGCAAGGTCCAATACAGTTACAACAAGACGGCAATGTCACTGCAGAAGGTCCTAGAAGAGAAAAAAAACTTGCACGAAGCTTATGCAGATGGTATTTACTGAGACACTGATATGTTTATGACTCATATAGCATGTGTTAGGGTATCTGACTACTTTTTTTAATTTCTCTCCTCAGAAACAAAGAAGATGCAGCAGATGTCGCTTCAGAATATCCAGAGGATCTTAGCTGAAAAAGAGAGGCTAAGCGATGAACTGGATTTTAAAATGCGAAAATTGCAGTCTTGGGCCAAAGATTTGGACAAAAAGGAAGCACTAACTGAACTGGAGAGACAAAAGCTTGATGAAGACAAGAAAAAGGTAATATCCATAGTCAGTATAATACATAGAAAACTATCAGTCTGTGCAGATGTATGCATTTATCTTTTCCGAGGTACCAGTGATCATTTTATATTTTCTTGCTTTGGCAGAGTGATGCTATGAACAAATCCCTACAATTAGCCTCCCGAGAGCAGAAAAAGGCCGATGAAAGCGTCTTGAGACTTGTAGAAGAGCATAAGGTATATTTCATAGTCTATAACAAGTTAATCCCAAAGTTGAGGGATTAATTGTGCCTTCCCTTATTTGTGTCTGAGTTTGAAACTATCTCCTTCATTCCCCAGAGGCAAAAAGAAGAGGCTTTGAACAAGATCCTTCATCTTGAGAAGCAGCTAGACACCAAACAGACACTGGAGATGGAGATTCAAGAGCTAAAAGGCAAATTGCAAGTGATGAAACATTTGGGGGATGATGATGATGAGGCGGTCAAGGAGAAAATGAAGGAGATGAATGACGAGCTGGAGGAAAAGAAAGCTGAGTTAGAAGGGGTAGAGCAGATGAACTCAGCCCTGATGACAAAAGAACGTCAAAGCAACGATGAGATACAAGCAGCGCGAAAAAAATTGATTGCGGTACAGGTTTCTAATACTTTAGTGTTTTTGGTACTGACACACTTGCATTTTGCCATTACGCAGCATTTTATAACAATGTTCCTGAGAAATTGTTCTCTCTTTTTTTGTGTCTGAAATGCTGCAAACATGGTCAAACACTCTAGTTTGTGGAATACCTTCAGCTGACAATTGATCTTACAAATTATGTACTGATTGTTTAATAAACCTGTTTGATGGGGATGAGTGAAGATGAGCTCTCATTTGATAAGATTATGGTCTATGACTACTGTAGGACTCTGATAAAATTCACAAAAATATACCACAATATCTTGTCTGGAAAATGCATACTGCCTGTAGCAACAACCAAAGTTGGAATAATCTATGAGTTGTTAATTTTGGCCTTTGGCGTTTGTGGTTTTAATACTGAATGGAACGCTCTTTTTTCAGGGTTTGACAGAATTGTTGGGGGCCCAAACTGATATCGGGGTTAAAAGGATGGGAGAACTTGATGAGAAACCCTTCCTGAATGTTTGCAAGCGGAGATATTCTGCAAATGAAGCTATGGTTGAAGCTGTCACCCTTTGCTCTACATGGCAGGAGAAACTCAAGAATCCATCATGGCATCCGTTCAAATGTGAAGGAACCGAGGACAATGCAAAGGTATGTTCTTTCCTGCTGTCTCATCCCATTTCACGAGTCTTTAGCTCACTGAATTATGTTTTAGGTTGATGCCATTATGACTTTGAAAAGTGTCTGGTCTTTCTTACCCTTTCTGGGGCACTGTTTTAGTTAAGTAGGAGTAACCTACTAACCTGTGATTCTGTGAATTTTGATACTTGTATCCATATGTTGGTGCAAGTGCTTTTTGAGTTAGCCTAATGGTGTTAGATGGTTATGGTAACAGGAAGTGGTAGACGAAGAGGATGAGCAGCTGAAGAAGCTTAAAGGAGAATGGGGAGAAGAGGTGCATAATGCTGTTAAAACAGCTCTCGAGGAAATGAATGAGTATAATGGAAGTGGTCGGTACGCAACTCCAGAACTGTGGAACTTTAAAGAAGGAAGGAAAGCAACATTAAAGGAAGTGATTACATTCATTTCAAACGACATCAAGAGTCTGAAACGCAAAAGAACCTGAAGGTATGCTTTTATATTCTTCCGTTGACATAGGTCTCCTTACAGAGCTTATATATGTAATGTGCTAGTTTAAAACTACATAACTCTATAACCTGAGAAGTGCGTAAAAGGCTTTATAAGGTGTAGGGTAAAACTCTTCGTCAAAACTGCATAGGCATGTTCTCGTTTTTTAATTCAGTTAAAAGAACTTCAATTCTAATATGGTCTGGTTTTGGTCTTGTGCCATTTTGATTTGAACTGAACAATCCGATGATCTTCTACTTTGGTTGCAGGATGCAAACTGCGGAGGAAGAAAAAGAAGAACAAAGGGTTAAGCTTTATATCTATTAAATAACTGAGAATTGAGAAGCCTAAATGATGTAAAACAATTAGGGTGCTCATATACTCTCTTTATCGAGGCTTAGCCCTTCAATTTGTATGTTTGAATCCGTAAGTGAGACAGATTTGGAACAGCTAATTAACCAGTGCTTTGATTAGTTATGTTGGTTCTGAATTATGCTTTGTTTCAAGTTAAACTTGCATGTTTATATTTAATACAATAGAAATCTAATTTTGATGTATCAAGTTGACAAGGAGGCCCATAAATGTTGTTATATCAGTAAATATAACGTGGGGTTGGCAGGTTTTTTTTGTCTGAATAAGGTAAGATTATTTTGGTATATAAACAAATTAATATTCTGGTAATAAACGAGTTTTTTTGTTGGATTTAGAATCTTAAGAAATTAAATAAAGACAAAAAAAGATTAAGATCCATTTAAAATGTATTTTGGTCTGGATTATACAATAAAATTTGTGGCAAAGGGAAACAAACAGATTCAGAGGTGAATTAGAGACTGAGAGAAAAATAAAATAAAAATACAGAGCTTTAAATCAAAAAGCCTGAAAAGTAAAAACGATTAAGGGAAAAAACAAAATTCAGAAGAGTTGAGAAAATTCGATTTATTAATATCCCTCTCCTTCCTCTCCCAGTTTCGACATCATTCTCTTCGATAAACCACCGCCATCCTCTGAAACCCTAACCTGGAGAATCGCCGCCTTCTCCAGAAATATCTATCTATTAATCTTCTTCGTTTGATTTTCCAGGTTCGAATAGCCGACTTGAGCGCTTCCTCATTTCTTCTATATCATACATCTCTCTATTTCTGTGTGTTGTATCTTGGTTTGCGTTTGAATCTTTGCGCGAGATTTCGTGTTCTTGTGGATTGATTGTTCTCTTGTTCTATTGGAATTTGATTGCAGATACTGAAGAAACCGGATCGGATCTTTCTCTAGATCCGTTCTAGGTTTATCGATTTCTTCTATCATCTCTCGCATCCAGATGCAAGTTCTTGAGGCGGATTCATCATAATCGACATAGAAATGTCGCAGGTTTCGAATCCGAAAGACGGAGATGATACGATTGAAATCCGCGAGGTCTGGAACGATAATCTTGAGGAAGAGATGGCTCTGATTGAAGAAGCCATAGACGATTTCCCTTATGTCGCCATGGACACAGAGTTCCCAGGAGTCGTGTGCAAGACAGTAACAACAACTCCAAACCCAAAACACTACGATTTCAACTACGAAACGCTGAAGACGAACGTGAACTTGCTCAAGTTGATTCAGCTTGGCCTCGCCTTATCCGACGAGCAAGGAAACCTCCCAACCTGTGGAACTAACAAGCAATGCGTTTGGCAATTCAATTTCAGAGAATTCAATCTCAAATCCGACATGTTCGCCATTGATTCCATCAACCTCCTCCGTAACTCAGGCATCGATTTCGACAAATACAACGAATCCGGCATCGATTCCAAACGATTTGCGGAGCGTCTAATGGGTTCAGGAGTAGTGCTTAACGACAAGATTCAGTGGGTAACATTCCATTGCGGATACGATTTTGGATATTTGCTGAAGCTCTTGATCGGGAAAGATCTACCGGAGGAGCAATCTGAATTCTTGGTTAGGGTGAAGAGCTTTTTCCCGGTAGTGTACGACATCAAGCACTTGATGAACTTCTGCGCCGGTCTCTATGGAGGTCTGGACACTGTAGCGGTCCTGCTTGGTATTAAACGAGTCGGAACATCTCACCAGGCTGGATCAGATAGCTTGCTAACGTTGCGTGCATTCAACAAGATGAAAGAGATCTACTTCACTACTTCTATTGACAAATATTGTGGTGTTTTGTTTGGGTTAGGAAGTGTTCACGATCCCAAGTTCCTCACTGGAACCAAAAATTCAAAATAAAAAAAAAAAAAGGAAAAAATTTTAAACTGTTTCTGATCTTTTTCTGTTTTTTTTTTTGGGTGTGTTTACCTTACATTTAGATGATTAGGCAGCATACAAATAGGTGTTTGAAGCGAATTTGATGGGAAAGAGTTTTAGGCTATAATCATTTTAAAAAAAAGTATCTATAATCTTATTAGGCGAGTATATCGGCAAAAGCATGTTTTTAGGGACTTTGATTGAGAATTGGTGAATAATTCGGC
Organism: Cardamine occulta; assembly: GCA_028015245.1. NCBI lineage: Eukaryota > Viridiplantae > Streptophyta > Magnoliopsida > Brassicales > Brassicaceae > Cardamine > Cardamine occulta. Next base: position 21,971,156 of record CM051364.1, on the reverse strand, counting down.
AGTTTTCTTATCAACTATACCATTTTGTAGGATTGTAAGAAACAACAAAATACCATTCTGTGGAATTGCGTTTTAGATTCCTAAAAACAACGACAAATAAGAAACAAATTTCAATTGTAACATGTAGGTTGTTTTCCAATAAAGGATTTTTAACCATCCATTCTACAAAAAAAAAAGTTCGTTTTCTATGATTCCACTACTTTTAAGTTTAAGGTGTTGCCAATCCCTAAGTAAATCCATTTTGGAAGAAAAGAAACTCAGGAAATACCATGAGTCTTACTTTTAAACGACGTCGTCAGTAAAGCCATTTAATAGGCCTGGTAAAGCCCAAAAATGCAAATATGTGGCCCGGATCCGTCAAAATGTTATTATGGTGAAATTAGGGTTTTAGTAAAAGTGGACTCTCCGCATTTTCCATCTCGTCCTTTCCGCTGCCGTCTTCGTCTCTGAGGTTAGTCTTTCAGTTCCTCGAACGTTGTACGATCTTACCGATTTCACACGATTGCAATATTGGCTATGTATATGCGATTCTCGAATTCTGCTTTTCCGTCGCCGATTTTTCTGCGTTACAGTTTCACCAGTGATATTGTTTTTTCTTTAAGGTGTTTGCTGAGACTGATTTGATTGATTTGTATTGGCAGATTACAAGGACTTCTGTTTTTTTTTCCGGTAGTTAAAGGCATTCAAAGAGACAACATGTCAGGGTAAGCTTAGTTATGCTGGCTTTGTTTTCTATCATTTTTGAATCTGCGTAATCAGTGTTAACTAGTGAACTTCTAAGATTACCCATCCCCATTTCCTAAACTCGGATAATTCTCTCATCTAGTTTTACGGTGGCTTATCCTTAATTTAATGTCATATGTTCTTACATTGTTGTTGTTGCTATCTGTACCCATCGATTTCTGATATTTCTAAGGTTCTATTGTGCGGTGATTAATATTTTGTTGGACTTGGACAAGTTTTGATTGTTCTAAAACCTGCTGTATGAGTATTGTTTTGTTTGTTTTGCTTGTTTTGCTTGGCACTTGAAAGATGTTTATTGCTGACAATTTCAGTTTATCTCAGTATATAATATGATGTGTTGTGTTGTGCTTGATTTCTGTTTTTCTGAATTTTGATTTCTTTCCTTTCTCAGTGATGAGGCTGCCCCTGTTGTTCCTCTTGTTGCTGAGCCAGCAGCCATCCCTGAGGACATGGACTTATTGACTGCATTGGAGTTGACTCTTAGGAAAGCTCGTGCTCATGGTGGTGTTGTTCGGGGTCTCCATGAGTGTGCTAAGCTTGTTGAGAAGCGTGTCGCTCAGCTCTGTGTCTTGGCTGAAGACTGCAACCAGCCTGATTACGTCAAGCTTGTTAAAGCTCTCTGCGCTGATCACAACATTAACTTGCTTACAGTTCCAAGTGCCAAGACTCTTGGCGAATGGGCTGGTGTAAGTCCATGTTTTTCACTTAATATATATACCCTTTTTGAAGCCAAGTATTGTTTTTTCTAAATGAATATTCGGACATCAACAAAACTTTGAATCTTTGATGTTGTTGCAGCTTTGCAAGATTGATTCTGATGGTAATGCCAGGAAGGTTGTTGGATGCTCTTGTGTGGTAGTGAAGGTATATTAAGTCTTTATTCCTCAATCCATCTATCTGATGAAACCTCTAGTTCATAAAATGCATTGATTATTGTCTCTGGTCATTTACTTAATGCGCTTATGTATTTTCTTGCTTGTTGTTTCAGGACTACGGTGAGGAGACAACTGCACTCAATATCGTCAAGAAGCATATTGAATCTCACTAAGTTTTAAGAAGCATTTCTAAATTCGAATTTCAGAGATGTTTTTCATCCCAATGCTGTTTCTCTTGGTTTTGATATTTTATATTTAGCGGACAGCTTTTGAGATTTGTTTAGAACATGATCAAGTTTTGTTGTTATGTTAGGCTCTACTCTTCAATGGCCCAATTTGCTTGAGATTTTCTTGGCACTCTTATTTTTCATCATATAATTGTTAAGAAAATTATACCGTTTAAACTTTGGTATTGACAAGTATGTGAGAAATAAATACTTTGCCTAGCATTTTAGTTGATATACATTTGATGAATTTATTTCACTGTAATTTTCATGTAAAGGATAGTCCATAGTACTATTCAACTTATTCCGTCTATTTTCATATTATTTGTGTTTTTACTTTGAAGAACCCTTGGTTTTAACTTTTTACACGAATACAAAAATACTTTCAAATTTTAAATTTTTTTGAAGTGAAAAGCTCCGGCAGGAAGGCGGGAAAAGACGATTAATAGTTCTTGTCACCGATTAATAGTTCTGGTATTAAAGAAAGAGTTAATTATATAGTTTGTAGATAGATACTCTAAATTTAAATTGTGATTGAAAAAACACTAAATTACTTTATAATCAAGGGTCCCTATAATCAATTGATAAAACACAGGTTTCATAATTTGTCCTTAGATAATTGATTTTGTTTTTTTCTTGTCAACACACTTGCATAATAGAGTTTTAAAGACTAGCGGTTTTTGTTTTGTTTTAATGAGAGTTATTTTCTCGTGCACCGGTCCAAAGAGCGGTTCTTGCATGCTCAACACCGTATTTAAAAGGCGCAAAGTTATCATTTTTTTTGTCTTGCTCCAACCATTTGGATTTGAGGCAACGGGGACAGGGTTTTTTCCGTTCAGGGAATGTTCTTTGTTTTCTAGGGTTTTGAATCTTCAGATATTTTAAGCAAGCACAAAAAAAATGGGTCCTCTTGTCGGAGCGACGGAACTTTCGAAAGCACTCGTCGAGGCCGGGAATAATCTCCTTAAGCCTCATTCTTCAACTGATGCGACTCTTACTCTTCTCGATGTACGAATCGTTCTCTCCCTCTCTCTGATTTCGCAACATTTCTGTCGAAAAATAGGGTTTTTGTTGCTTTTGTTCATGAGTTTTGTGAAATTCCTCTGTTGGAGGATTACAGGAAACGATTAGGGTTTCTCCTATCTTGACGATAAGAAAGTTTCCGTTTTTTTTTTGTTCAATGTTTGATACAAATTTTCGTGTATACCGCTGATTTTTGCTTATAGAGCAGTTATCCTCATAATTTCCGTTAGTGTATTTGTAGCGTTTCCTGGAACATTTGGGGATATCGAACTCGTTTCTCTGTGAGGTTTATGTTCAACCATCTGATTTTAAAGCTTTTATGTGTAGGAAATCGAGTCGCTGCTCTCCACTGTCGAGCAAGATCCAATTGAATCAGTACCAAAGGCCCTAATGTCACCAATGAATGCTTTGGTGTCCGCTGATCTCTTAAGAAACCCTGATTCTGATGTTAGGGTTTCCGTCATCTCGTGCCTAACTGAAATTATGAGGATAACTGCTCCAGAGGCCCCATATAATGACAACCATATGAAGGTTGATATACCACAACTTGTCTCTTCTTTTTGCTATGCTTTCATCAAATTTTCTCTCATGAAACATTTGCTTTGGCTTAATAGGATATCTTCCAGGTGACAATAGAAGTATTTGGAAAACTAGCTGATACTTCCTGTCGCAGTTACAAGAAAGTTGAGGGCGTTCTTGAGACTGTTTCAAAGGTCAGATCATCCTTGGTTATGCTGGACTTGGAGTGCGATGACCTTGTTCTTGAAATGTTTCGTCAGTTCTTAAAAATCATAAGGTAGATACAGAACTTGATTTAACTCTTAGATACTTTATGTGGTATTGATGGTTTTTCTTCTGTGCATCTATCTAGACCGGATCATCCTCAAACTGTGCTTCTTTCAATGGAAACGATAATGATCACAGTTATAGATGAAAGTGAAGAAGTACCCATGGATTTACTCGACATTCTGTTGACTACTGTCAAGAAGGAAAATCAGGCAAGATTTTTCCCAATTCAGGTTAAATTTGCCAAGCTTGTCATCTGACTTGAGGTTTAATGTGTCTGGATTCTTTTGCTTAGGATGTCTCACCAGCGGCTTTGACGCTGGCGGAGAAGGTTCTCAGTAGTTGCGCCTGTAATCTTCAACCGAGCATCATGGAAGCTTTGAAGTCCTCAGGGACCAGCTTGGACATGTATTCTCCTGTAGTTTCATCAATATGCCAAAGCGAATCTGCCACTACTCAGGCACACAATGATGTTAAGGCCAAAGAAAATGAGGTATCTTAATGCTTGAGCTCTTGGTTCGATTGGTAATACAGTAGTTGTGTGGTTGAATTTTGAAGTTGCATCTGCCAATAGTTTATATTGTGCATCTTCTATCCTTTTCATTTTTGCAGGCAGATGAAAAGATATCAGAAGAACAAGTAGTTCCAAGTGATTCATTGGAGGTATTGTATTTGGAAGGCTTTTTCATTGCAAGTTTTCAGATTTTGTTATTTTGTTTGTAGCTTAACCAATATCTTCAACATCTGTTGAAACAGGACAAGTTGAACATGGGGATCTCTCGCAAGGGAAATAGATCTAAGAGAACTGCTAGAAGTGGAACTCGTCGAGGCAATGGAGATGACAAAGTAAAAACTGGAAACGATTTGAAACAAGGACAGTCTGAAAGTACAGATGCAGAGACTGAATCAGGGTCTACAAGGAAGAGAGGGCGAAAACCTAATACTCTGATGAATCCTGAGGAAGGCTATTCATTTAAGACATCTTCGAGCAAGAAAGTGCAGGAAAAAGAAATTGGGGATTCATCAGTTGGAAAGGGGACTACCAAGAAAGCATCTTTGCCTACTAAAGTTGGTCAAACGAATCAGTCTGTTGTTATTTCACTCTCACCCTCTGGTAAGGCTAGAACGGGGTCACATAAACGAAGCCGGACTAAGATGGAAGAAAAGAATCATGACGGACCAACATCAAAGAAACAGATTGTGAAGAAAGGTAAACCTGAAGAAAATGATTTGATGGAATCTAATCTGGAGAAAACTGAAGACGGCATTAAGACTACCAAGTCAAGTAAAAAGGAGAAAGCGCAGAATGGTGTAGCAAAAACATCTGCAAAGAAGCCACTGGCAGAAACTAAGATGGTAAAGGCTAGTGGAAAAAAATTAGTCCACTCAGATGAGAAGAAAACGAATTCAGCAGGTGCAAGTATGAGTAGGCCTTCTTCCCGAACATCAAAGAGCAAGGTAGCAAGTCTTATGAACTATGATTTCTCTTGTCAGTTTATGATATCCTAGAAGTTCCTTGAACTGATAATTGGATAACTGTGCAGAAGATGAATTCTCGTGCCACAACGTCTGCAACAAAAAAATCTGAACAAACTCCTAAAAGCCAACCCAATAGGAAACGGACAGCAGAGGAGGAGGGGGTGTGACTTTTGTTGCTTTCTCTGTCCATTTTATGAGCATTGACTTGTCACCTGTATTCATATGGTATATTTTACTCTTTTCAGGAGTCCAATACAAAAGAGCTTGGTGAGGAATTGGTTGGTAAGAGGGTTAAGGTCTGGTGGCCACTTGACAAGAAGTAAGTTTATAGTGAAACTTGCAAACTTCATTTTTGATTTGGATAATGAATTGTAGCAATCTTACCATTTATATTTTGCACAGGTTTTACGAAGGTGTAATAGATTCCTATAGTAGTCGTAAGAAGGAGCACCAAGTGAGTTAATTTCTATTTGGTATTTTTAAAATTTTCTCTTTGTTGCATAATTGATTCATATAGAATTTTCCCCACTACTGTTCTCCTTGCAGATAAAATATACTGATGGGGACAAGGAACAGCTAAATCTGAAAGAAGAACGATTTGAGATAACGCAGGATAATCCTTCAGCCAGTGAGGTGAAGATTTCTTACATTGAGAGTCTCTTTTTTCATTCTTCCCCATTTTTTTATTTTTCCCAATACATCTAAATAGGATGAGGAAAACATCTAAACATCTAAATTGTGTCTGATTTCCCCCAGAATGTTGAGCAGGATGAGGAAATTGATCTTCCTGAGTCTATTCCTTTATCTGAGTTGTAAGTGAAGCATTCATAGTTCTGTGATAACCCACAATCCTGAATTTGACTTTTGATTTGTGACTATAGACTTGAGTTTATGCTGTTATGTGCAGATTACAAAGACAGAAAGCCAAGAAGCGCAAAAATGTGTTTAAGAATGCGCAACCGAGTAAGAAGAAGAAAGATGAGGTTACCGAAAGCAAGGTAGAAGAGAAAGAGGTAGCAATGTCTGATGCAAAGTTACAAGAGAACAAGGGACTTAAAGAAGTTGGTGGTAGCCCTGGTTCAGGTTGATGCAGGAGTCGAGCATGGTAGATGGTTTAGGTAACTTGTGGTAAGTGAGACGACTTGTTTAGAGATGAATGGTGTTTTTGTTATTAGATTCTTCTGACTTGTGAAATGTTATGGAACTAGTTTGATCTGATGTCACCTGGCTAGCGACATATCTATATATATATATAAATATATTTACAGACATGTTTTGAGAGTTCGATAACATAATCTTAATCCGTACCTAAATAAAATACCTCTGTAAATGGTTACAATTTTCTTTTATTTCCATTTATACATCATCCACAAATGTATGTCTTAATCAACAATTATGTGTGGTTATAATACCCAGAGTAAAATGATTGTAGGTATATTGTTCAAAGTTTTGTCCAAGATTATGAGTTTTTTAATATATAATAATAATTAAAAAAAAAAAAAAGGAGTATAGTTCCAAATGTTTCTTCTTCCACCAACCGGTCCAACCCCTCTATCTATAATTTCTGTTTATATTAATAATAATATAATTTTGCTTGTTCTTTTTAGGATATGTAAATAAAATATAGACCAAACTTTATTACCAGTGTTAGGTGAACATGGCAAGTGTGTAAATTCTAAGGATAACATTCTTTTTCAGTCTTTATAAATACAAAACGTATCTCAATTTGCAACGACGCATTATTTGGTCTTTTTCTGAAATCGTCTCTTCATAAGCGCCGGGAAATATGCCAGTTGACAAAGCCTCGCCGGCCGGTAAAACTGTTTGCGTCACCGGAGCCGGTGGATACATCGCTTCTTGGATTGTTAAGTCACTTCTCGAGAAAGGTTACATAGTCAAAGGAACCGTACGGAATCCAGGTCCATTTTTATATACCTCTTTTGCTCACTCTAATGATAATTTAATTTCTTAGAATAATTTTTTTTTGTTTTTTTTAATGTTTTGCAGATGATCCAAAGAACACACATTTGAGAGAACTCGAAGGAGCGAAGGAGAGACTGATTCTGTGCAAAGCAGATCTCCAGGACTACGAGGCTCTTAAGGCAGCGATCGATGGTTGCGACGGTGTCTTTCACACGGCCTCTCCGGTCACCGACGATCCTGTGAGTATTTTTCTGGGTTTTCTATATCTTTCTCACACTTTCTGTGGCCTTCAGAGAATATTGAATAAAGTTAAATATATAATTCATGTGGTAGTGGAGCTGATTTCCTTTTGATTTTCTTTGTCGTTTTTAATCAGAAGATGCCATTATCGAATCGCCTTTCGCTATGCAAGTTATTTTTAATATATTAAAGAAATAATCTCTTCTTTTTTTTTGTGCAAAAAAGAAACAATCTCTTTAAAATGTTCAATTCTCTCGCAATATTCTTCAATGAGTTATTAAAAAAAAATCCAAGAAAATCATTATCCCCGTTTTCTTGAAATTAATATATTACATTTGACTTCAAAGTGAAGAAAAAATGATTACTGGTTAGAGTCAGAGATTTCGTTGTAATTAATTATCAAAAAATGATTTGCAACGACGCATTATCTGAAATGAGGAGTATGTGGTTAATATAAAATGTATATTAAAATTTCAGGAGCAAATGGTGGAGCCGGCCGTGAACGGAGCCAAGTTTGTAATTAATGCCGCGGCTGAAGCTAAGGTCAAGCGCGTGGTCATCACCTCCTCAATCGGTGCCGTCTACATGGACCCCAACCGTGACCCTGACCTAGTCGTTGACGAAAGTTGTTGGAGTGATCTCGAGTTCTGCAAAAACACCAAGGTCTTGCTATTTACTATAACCACCAATCTTTTGAATGTTGTTTTTTCTCGAATAAACACAATAGCATAATCTTTTTCTAAAAATACTGGTTTATTATTACTGCTGATGTTTTTTCGGTCTATTGAAAATTTGTATGTATTTCGTAGAATTGGTATTGTTACGGCAAGATGGTGGCAGAGCAAGCGGCGTGGGAGACGGCAAGGGATAAAGGTGTTGACTTGATGGTGTTGAATCCGGTGCTGGTTCTTGGACCGCCGTTACAGCCAACTATCAATGCCAGTCTCTTCCACGTCCTCAAGTATCTAACCGGCTCGGCTAAGACTTACGCTAATTTGACTCAGGCTTATGTGGATGTTCGTGATGTCGCGCTGGCTCATGTTCTGGTCTATGAGGCACCGTCAGCCTCCGGACGTTATCTCCTCGCCGAGAGTGCGCTTCACCGTGGTGAAGTCGTTGAGATTCTGGCTAAGTTATTCCCGGAGTATCCACTTCCGACCAAGTAAGTTAACTTTGCTTTTAGCTCTTTAATTTAGTATTTTTCTAGTTGATGAATGATTAAACATAAAAACGCCTTGAAAATACTATCGTCTCTATAAGGTTTTTAATCATAAAATAAAAAAAAACAATATCGATTAGAATTGACTAGATAACTTTGTGTAAAATTATATGTGAAAGATAACATAGATCAGTTATTACTGTATTAGTTTATTAATAGAATAATATAATAATTTAGGGAAATTAGTTTATAAGATTTATTTTGTTTATTGGCTATACTACATTTATATTTTGTAACGGCTCAATATATTTAGTTTTGAAACGAAAAAAATATAATTCGATTTGATGACGAATAATAATGCACTTGGCACACATAATATGCTTGTAAGATTTTCTATTATAAAAATAGATACACACATACTACACATTTGTCACATGACACATGCGCTCGTTTGTGTATATCAAAGCATGAATACATTAAGCATCAGCAACACTAATCAGTAACACATGAATACCTAAAGACAGAGAGGAGAGAGGGTGTCTTCCAAATTTTTTAATTTTTTTTATATATTCAGCAAATTGAAAAGTGACACATGGCGATCTTGGAGGTCTTCGGTGTCTCACGGGAGACACACAAACGCACGAGAAGACCCAACATGGTGGGTCCCATGTTGATTTTTTATGGGAAGACCCCGTTTTGGCGTCCGATAAGGATGCCCTAAGGCTAACTATGACGATAATGTGACGTCTCTTATCTTTTCCAATATGAATGTTTTTTTTCTCTTCTCTTATTTTGATACAAAACCAATGATGGGTGTGAGTTGGTCCCATGATCCTTTTTTGATCGTTTGTGGTGAAAGTTGGTGTACCAACCACTCGCGTCATAAGTCAAAAAGCCACTTGTCACCTATTGCTGACGTGGATACTTTGCAAACCATAACATATACATACACACAATATAATATGTTGATGGATATGTTTTATTCAAAAATAGTAGTTGTAATGGAGCTAGTCATTGATCTTTGCCTAACTTCAATTAGACAAATCAATCGCTTTAGAGTAAGTTGTAACAACAATGCTGGTTTGTGTACTAATTGTTCAGGTGCAAGGACGAGAAGAACCCTAGAGCCAAGCCATACAAATTCACCAACCAAAAGATTAAGGACTTAGGCTTAGAGTTCACATCCGTCAAGCAAAGCCTCTACGACACTGTCAAGAGCTTGCAAGAGAAAGGTCATCTTCCCCCTCCTCCTCCTCCTTCAACATCACAAGAATCCTCGGAAACTGGCATCAAGATCGGTTCTTGAAAAGCTTTTCTCAAGTATCTTTAGCCATTGCAATTGCTTTTGTTTTAGACAACAACAAGAATCTTTGTACTTGTCTCTGGTTATGTGAAACTTCTGTTTCAAAATGTCTTGGCTGGTTATGAATCTGTTTACTCAGATTCTTACTCAAACCGTTGATGGATTTTGTATAAAAGGCTTCATGTTTATTCTATGCAAGAGAAGTAAACAATGTTTCTTCTATATTAAATGTTATAATTTTTTAATTTAGGCCGCCTGTAACCACTGCTCTAGTAGGTAACTGCATGTCCACAATGTCTCTAGGAAATGTTTCCTCAGTCTGAGAGTTACCAGAAGTTAGGAAATGTGTGGAGGATTTTCTGTTTTGACGGAGGACAAGGTAACCAATGGCCGCTAAGTAAATGACAATGCCTGAGAATCCAAGAAGCCCTGAGAATAGAACGGCTACAAGTTTCATGTGACTATGGAGAAGCAGCTTGATGAAGCTGCTTACTAGATAGTAAATGTTTATACCCATAATAAGCCCACCAATGATCCAAGTCACAGATGAAATCTACGAAAAAGAAAAAAGAAATTAGATTTCTCTCCTTGTGTCTATGTTATGAATATACAAAAGAAGTAAAGTTGATTACCAGAAGTGAATTGGCGTTTGAGCCCATTTTGGTTTTGCTGCTTCTGAATTTGAGAAGGGGGACTAATGCAAATGGGAGTTCAAAGGATAAGATCATCTGCAAAGAGATGAAATGATTTAATCTTAAGAATGTATATATGACTCATTGGATTTGAGATAATAGGGCTATACTGAGGCGATGATGATTAACTTTCCGGCTCCAGCTGAGCCACCTATGAGAGCTACAATCAAACTTGGGATTATAGCTAAGCATCTAGTTAGGAAGTTTCTGAGCCATGGCTCTAGTCTTAAATCAAGAAACCCCTGAGGAAAAACAAGAACAGAACAAGATTCAGACACAAGTTAGCACTTAAGAGCATTTGTCTGGGGTTTGATCACACCTGCATTATGTACTGTCCAGCATATGTTCCGGTTATTGTTGAACTCTGACCAGAAGCAAGCAACGCAATTGCGAATAGCTTTGAGCTCCACAACGTTCTGTGGTAAGTATAAGAAGTATATATATATCCTCTAATCTTGTGAAAAGTTGTGAAAGAAATTGAACCAAAAGCCTTTAGGATTCACAAATTTACCCGTAGCAGAAATGAAGCTTTGTTCAAATCCAAATCTTTGCAACTAGCTTGATCTTCTGGACTCAAATCTGAGGCATTACAAACTGCACCACTCACTGATATCACAGAGACATTTATAAGAAATGCCACCATGAGTGCTAATCCACTTTCTATCAGGTAGTACCTACAAGCTTCCTGTAAATGAAAATGAGTAAACTTAAACTCATAACGTCCATGAAAATGTATGTTAGGGAATTTGATTACCTTGATGCCGGTTACTGAACGAGGAATATTTCTAGAGAAAACTAAAGCTGAGTGGAGAAAGAGGTTGTGCCTGTGAGAAACAAAAAAGAGATGAAAACTTTTAAATTTTTGCAACTGAGTTAAGAGAGAAAAAGAGTTGCTTACGGCATAACCATGGCACCGAGGAGAGAGATCGCTAAACCAGTTGCACCATTACCCTTTAACTGAGGAACAAAGAGACCATAGAGCACTTCTTTTGGGTCTGGCTTTGAGTAATGAAGCTCAACAAAGAAGCATAGAGCAATGGTGAACACAAGAAACGCGATCAAGAACTCGAGCTTTCTAATCTGTAAAGATACAAAAAAAAAGAACAATCTTACAAATCCAAAAGCATCAGGAAACAGATATGAATCAATATATGCAACAGTATATATATAGATACCCCATATTGTTGAAGTGCTAGAAGAATCAATGTACTAAATCCTGTGAGAAGAACACCAATCCAAACCGGGATATTGAAAAGCATGTTTAAAGCAAATGCTGTTCCAATAACTATATGCAAAAAAAACCAATGATTCCTTTATTTATTACTTAGCATTTGCTTAAGAATTTAACAGAAGGAGAAAAAAACTCATGCCTTCTGGAATGTCACAAGCCACTACCGCGATTTCTGCTACTACCCATAACATAAAGTTTGGAACTTTGGAGTATTCAGCTCTACAATGCTCTGCTAAGTGCTTTCCTAAGATCACAAAGCCAGGATTTAAAAATATTATAAGCAAATTTGGCCATTGATTAATGTATATAAAGACTAGAATAGAATAAAGACTTGTTCGGATTTAGTAGGATGAAACCTGTGACAACACCAAGATTTGCAGCCAGAGATTGAATCACCAGAGCTGCACATGACGCCACCAATATGATCCAGAGTAACTGTTCGATGTCACCAGAAACATTTTAATCAAAATCAGGAAAAACGAAGAAAGTAAAGGTTAGTCAAACCGATTGTGTAACGCACCTCATACTTGTGTTGAGCTCCTGATTGTAGATCAGTCTCAACTGTAACCCAAAAAAAAACTTGTATGTGTTTTTGTGAAATTTGAAAGTGATATACTTATATGAACATGAATCTTACAGTTTCCAGGATCAATGTAAGCAATAGAAACAAGAAATCCAGGGCCTAAGTATGAGAAGAAGTTTTTCCAGCTCTTCTTCTGCACGTGTAAAGAGACAAACATCAAAACCACAAGTCATAGAATCCTTAACAACGCTTGTCGCAAGTGAGAAAGAAACAGAAACCTCAGGGACAACAATCTGATCAGAATCAGAGTTTTGTATGAGAGGACTTGCTGTTGCAGCCGCCATCGCCTCTCTTTACGTCTCTTCTCTCTCCGTCTGTACTCTGTAGTGCCAACATACAAAAATATTCACAGATATATATATATATAGAGGTAGACCTGTTTGGTCAAATGTGAAAGAGAATTGAATTAAGAAACTCATTTTAAATCTCTTTCTTTTTTTCATTAATGCAAATGCCAATATTTTTTTTTTTTGGGAAGTCCATAAATGATAATTAAAGAAAAGGAGAGGGGTTGTTTTAAGGAATAATGAATAAATCTATTTTATTTTTTTTGACTTGATACATGTGTTGATTTTCAAAAATGTATATTTAGGATAAAAGAAATAAAACATTGTTTATAAAAAAATTACCACAATTTCCTCTTTCTCTCTAATAAATTAAACCTTACTATAAGATTAAAAAAAAACTGGAGTATTAATCAACTCTAAGTTATTTTGTTTATTATATTTGTTACATTAGGAAAGTTAAATGCGTGGGAATAGGTAAATCAGATAATTTCTAAAATTAACAGTAGATGGATACGTGTAAAAACCTTTCAATTTCTTTTCCTCAGCTTAACAGTTAGTAATAGACAAAATTAGACAAAAGATGAAGAGATTTTCAAATACGGCCAAGTGGCCAACTTAACGGTAAAGATATAGATTGGGGGTACAAGGAAGTGCGCGTGTCTAGGATCTACGTGAAGTGGGGCCCAACCACTTTTGTTTTCGTAAGATTCGATAGTCAACACTCAACACTTCTCCTTCTGTTACTTATAGTTATATTTGTTGCGGACGGAGTAAATTCAACCATCAACCAATTAAACTATTTTATTTTTGAAATGATCTATAGTTTATTTATAGTTCGTTACACTCTTAGTTTATTTTTTGGTAAAAGTGGACACAATTGATCTGATTTTTTTATTTTTTTCTGTCCACATCACTACAGTTTATAACTTATGGATGATAAAAAAAAATAATTTAATTCGTAAATAATTTTGTCCGCTCCGACTACTGCATCCACTCAAAATTATAGCCTTTTCAATTTATCTTCTCCTTCTGTTATAACTTATAGCCTCTTCAATTTATTTTTATTTGTTTGTAAGGTACTGAGTTTATAAGAAAATTTCTAGTTGAAGAAAAAAAAAAGATAAATAATTTAGGACTACACTGGAGAGGATAAAAAACTTTTCACTAAGATGCCTACCATAGGCTAAAACATATGAAGCACAGGTTTCAATTAATAATGTCGAAAAGCCCCAGAAAAATAAAAGAATATGCCTATGATGAATTCGACCTCCACAATGCACGGCCGTTATTTATGAAGAATCTTCTTTTTTTTTTTTTTGGTTAACAACTCGGTAATGAAATCAAAGTATTTTTTCTTAAAATTTAAAATAAGCACATCACTACTTATATTGGTCAAGATAAAGACATGATATATTCGCTTAAGGTAAAGTTACTTGATGAATACAGTTTTCCTTCTCGAAAGTTCAGCATCATCGTCTATGGACCATTGTTCAACATGGATACGATTTCACCATGGTTTTGATTTATAATCCGCAACATGATAAATTTTATGTGGTTTAAAAATAAAATTCCTTAGAATGGTGAATGATGCATAATGCATATGAAAAATGAAAAATGAAATAACTTACTACGTTATCTTAAGATTTGAAAAATGAAAAAAAATATCATGCAATATCATACTATGTAATTACGAAATTACTTCGGCTATATCTATATGTAAATTATTCGGTTAATAAAGAATTGAAACGTAGTATGTAATCGATTCACACAAATACGTCCGTTCTAGGATTTCATAGCAACACTCTACTATGCATAAACCGATAACCAAAAACATCTATACAACGCCAAAAAAACACACTTGACGGTAGCAAAACCTCATTTGTGTAAACTAATTTTTGAAAGGAAAGCAAACAACATAATACTCTCAAATAGGTTAATTAGCTTTATTAAGAAGAAATGCTCTTATTTATTATTACTCTCGCTCGTTCTTCTTCTTCGCCTTCGTTGTTGTTGTTGTCTCAGCATCTGCGCAACAGTCATGGTATCTGAAGCAGCCTATTAGATGATCATTTGTGAGTCCAACTGCTTGCATGAAGGAGTAAATAACCGTAGGACTAACACTGCGGAAGCCTCTGCGTACAAGATCTTTGCTTATATACTCAGCTTTCGATGTCTTGACGGGGATTTGTCGTTGATACCTGAATTGGCTCTGTGTAGGCTTGTTGTTCACAAATTTCCACATGTACTTCTTAAATGATCCGTATTCAGCTATAATCTAAGATGAAGTTAAGAATTAACAGCCAGAAAGATTATTATATTTAGATCAGTAAGTGTGAGTTTACTTTATGTTACCTTGCGCACATGGCGGGAGTTATCGAGGATTGATCGTATTTTGACCTCTGATAGTAAGGAAATGGCAGCAGTGCCGGGCGTTGTTAACTTTTTGTCATTCAATTCAGAAACAGCAACTGGATTGAAGTCCATAAAAACTTCTCTGTTTCAAATAAGAAGCAAATTAAGCAATCTGAGATCAGAGCTACTGGCTCAAGTAGTGAATTCGAATTCCGATTACAAAGAACTTGGTTTGGTTACCTGAGTAATTGTCTTCTGGAAAGAATCTCGGTCCAGGAGAGTTCGGATAGAGCACCAGAGAGGCATAATAACTCGAAAAGCATCCTACACAATTCAACCAAGTTGGTAAGAGACTCTTATAGTAACAAAGAGCATATATGATCAAAGGAAATTAGTTGAGGATGCCACATACTTGTCGTCATGTACAGGAACTCCCCATTCTTCGTCGTGGAAACCGACATAACATGGATCTTTATAACAACCAACACAACAACATTATTAGTCAATTGCAGTAGAAAAAGATATGGAACATAATAGAAAAACAAAGAGTAATGGAAAGCCACTCTTGGCATGGAACTTGAGGACGAGCTAATACAAAAGTTATGCAACATAGCAAATGATCAACACAATGCTCACTGAACAAAGTACAGAGCAATTTCAAGCATTTTGTTGACCATCGAGTTACTTCATCATCCACACACAGAACAGAAGAAAAATAATTAGATCAAACAAGAAAATCAGTCCCATTGATTCAAATGATTCAGAAAATCAGATCAAACTCAATCTCACATTTACTTCCTTGCTCATTTCATTCATTTTGAATATGTCGAAAGTCACAATTCTCGTATTCCACAAAGAGCAATAGATATAGGTGAGATTGAAGGTATAAAATGGAATCTTACCAGATTTAGGCGTGATCCAAGCACACCTTCTACGACCATCAGCGAAGCAATCGCCAGCAACTTTCTCCTCTTCTTTCCCAACACTCTGCCTCCTTGTGGAGGAGACAGACCCACTTCGCCTCACGACCTTCTTACAGCTCGAAGAAGACGCAACGCTCAAAGGCGATGACTCGCAAGAAGACGAGGCATCAGAGGAATACGATGCAGTCATCGAGGCACTGTTCTTTCTCAGAAGCGAAGAGCAAAGAGACGAGCATTGCTTCAGAGTCGTCGTTGGTGAAGCTGGAGTATTTGATTTCTTCGTTTTCTCATCTTTTGAACCAATCACCGGCTTCTCCAGTTTCATCGCCGGCGGTTTCCTCTGCAGCTTGTTCCCGGTAGGACCAAGAACTGATCGGAATTCTCGCTCACCGGAATCCATGGACTGGATAAGAGGCGGAACCGACATTGACTCGATTCTCACAAAAAAATGCTTTCTGATTTCACAGATCTAACACTGGATCACCACTACAAAAAAAATTGCTAGTTTTTCAATAATCTCAAAACCTATTTCAAGAGATTAATATCGAAAACCCTAAACTTTACAGCTACATTAATACACAAATGGAACTTCTTGTCACCGCTAAATTTCCCATTTTTAGGAATCTTCTAGCAAAACCAAACCGAGTTGCTTGCTGTGTTCACGAGAAAAGTAGGATTAGACACAATGAGAAAGCGATGAAAAAAGAAAGTCTTGGAACAGTAAAGAGAAAACCCTTTTGACTCAGAAAACCCAGAAAAAGAAAAAAAGAAAAAGAAGAGGCTTTTCGGATCGAGGACGAAAGTCGAAACGAATCAAATCGAAGGGGAGAGAGAGAGAGAGAGAGAGAGCAGAAAAGGTCGCTCACCAGTCACCGCTTTACACGTCATCGTTTGGTTCTTCCGCTTTTTCTCTGATATTTTTCTCCCCGACCCGACAATGAAATGGGTATTTTAATGCTCGACCCGACAATTAAAATGGGATAATCCGACATGGGTTTGATTGATTACTGTAAAGTGTAAAGTTACTTGTTTGATTATACTATTAATGCTTCTTTTATTAGGAATGTTTGCTTGTGTAATCAACCCGTGTCAAGACAAAACTCTTAATTAATCGAACAGAGAATAATTTTCGAAATTGCCGTAACAAAATTATTAGGCTTTTATTAAAAACATATTAAATGTCAATTTTTTTCTAAGGTCGAAAAATAGCCACAAAAGGGACCCACTTATCCTAAGTTCCCAAAGAAATCTCTTTTTCTTTCCAACAACATTTAAAAATCCAAACTTTCTTTCTTCTTTGGCTCAAAAACATCCAATGGCTTCACTTCCTCTATTACCCAAATCCATTACCCCATTCTTCAAAACGCCGCCGTTTTCCACCAAACCACTCGTCTTCCTCAACTTTCAAACTCGGCTAACTTCGAAATCCTCCGATGTATCGGTCAATGCCAAAAAGAAGAACCCGTGGCTCGACCCCTTTGACGACGGTGAAGACCCAGATAACGAATACGGGTCCTTGTTTGTCGACGGAAAGCAAGAAGAGGATCCACGACTACCGGATAATCCTGATAATCCTTACGGCTTCTTGAAGTTTCCCAAGGGTTACGCCGTCGAGCTAGCTTCTTTGCCGTTGAAAATCAGAGGAGATGTTAGACGATGTTGCTGCGTTATATCCGGTGGCGTTTACGAGAATCTACTCTTTTTCCCAACAATTCAGCTAATCAAAGACAGGTTAAAGCATCAAAATCTTTCTCCAATTTGACTTTTTAAAAATCCTAAATTGTAATGCAGAACATTGTCCGTACGTGTTTCCTTGTTGTTTAAGGTATCCTGGCGTTCAGGTAGATATATTAACGACTGATAGAGGAAAACAAACGTACGAATTAAACAAAAACGTGAGATGGGCAAATGTGTATGATCCTGATGATGATTGGCCTGAACCAGCTGAATACACAGACATGATCGGACTTCTCAAAGTTTGTACCGCTTAAATTTTTCAACACTTTTGTTAACTTTCCGTTATCAGATGAATGAAACTAACTTTCATTAAGTCATGTTCCAGGGAAGGTACTATGACATGATTCTGTCCACGAAGCTCGCAGGGTTAGGCCATGCAGCGTTCTTGTTCATGACAACGGCTCGAGACAGAGTTAGTTACATTTACCCAAATGTTAACTCTGCTGGAGCTGGTTTGATGCTGTCTGAAACCTTTACCGCAGAAAATACCAACCTTTCAGAATTAGGCTACAAAATGTGAGTTTTTCCAAAGCCCTTTTAAAACCAATCATAATCCATACTTTTGGGAAGCTTAAACTTACTATTGATGGTTTCAGGTATAACCAGATGGAGGACTGGTTGGGAAGACCATTTAGGAGTGTTCCAAGGACTCCTGTGCTGCCACTTAGGGTATCGATTTCACGGAAATTGAAAGAGTTTGTGGCTGACAAGTATAGGAAAGCTGGAGTAGAGACGGGGAAGTTTATAGTGATTCATGGGATTGAATCAGATTCAAAGGCATCAATGCAATCAAAAGGAGATAGTGATAGTTTACTTTCACTTGAAAAATGGGCTAAGATTATAAAGGGTATAAGGTAATTAAACACCCTCAAAATGTATTTTTTTTTCTGCTGAGATTGAAATTTCTTCTGAGATATGATTCTGATAAATGCCAGGGGATTCAAGCCGGTCTTTGTGATTCCACATGAGAAAGAGAGAGAAAATGTTGAAGATTTGTTGGGTGATGATACATCTATAGTGTTCATCACAACACCAGGACAGGTGTGTATGCTGATCTGTCTGTAATTTATTATGAACAAAGGTGAATTCACTGATCTTACTTGATTCCTTTTCTTGATCTTACTTAGTTGGCTGCTCTTATAAACGATTCTGCTGGAGTTATTGCAACAAACACAGCTGCGATTCAACTAGCTAATGCGCGAGACAAACCCAGGTGAAAATATCTGACTAAGATCAAGAGTGATCAGTGTTTTCAAGAATTGACATGTGTGCGCTTCTTTTTCTTGCAGTATTGGGTTGTTCTCTTCAGAAGAGAAAGGGAAGCTCTTTGTACCATACGCAAAAGAGAAGAATAACTGTGTAATTATTGCTTCGAAGACCGGAAAACTAGCTGATATCGACATAGGAACTGTTAAAAATGCAATGCAGATCTTTGAAGGATCATTGGCTCTCGTGTAGATAATCTGATAGTTTCTGAAACAAGTTATAAATATAGCATTTATGTGAATAAATCAATTATATAGTCACCGTTCTGATGTTGTCTTCTGCACAAGAAATGGATTATTCAGCATCAAAATCAGGTTCCGGAGGCTTTTGCAGATTCATCAAGGTCTTTGAACTCTCTGAGCTCCTTAGTCTGTGGCCTTTCAATGCATTAGCAGCAAATCTTGATGCAAATATCGTTGAACGCAGTCTAGAAGAAGACACAGTTCTTGTAATAACCATAGGCCTCTTGTCGCTTTCGTCATCATATTCATCATCTTCATAACCCATTTCTTCTTCTTCTTCAAGGCGTCTCAGTTCAGCGTTTTTCCTTCTTGAATAGCGACGCCAAGCAGCTTGGATGAAGCAAGAAGCCCAAGTTCTCCATTGCTGAGAGTAAAACCTAAAAGTTTGTTGAACCTGTCGACTATGAAGCCTCCTAAACTGACTTGCTACAAACTTCAGCTCTTCAGCTTCAAGAGCGAAAGCCTCCACTTCAGTTAGAGCCTTCACTGTTCTTGTGGAAGAAGGTAAGTTTGAGCCTGCTTTAGGGTCAAGAGCCCATGTGAGAAGCTCTTCACCACAAAAGTCTCCTTCTTTCAACAACCCTCTGTTGAAGAAACCGCTTCTTCCTCCATCTGTTATTACACTCTCTAACCGGCCTCGGATTATGAACATCATTTCGTTAACCGGGTCTCCTTCACGCACAATGTAAGTGCTTTCTGTGTAAAGACTCGGCTTTAATCTCTCACAGATCGCGTCGAGTAATCTTTCATCCATATTAGCAAACAGAGGAACCTGCATGAACAGAACACATAGTTAGTTAGTTAGTATCTGAAGCAATTTTAGCATTCTGAGTCTAAAAACTAACCCTTCTAACTAAATTCAGACAGAGATGGCGTTTGATGTCTCTCCTGAGATCTTTAGGTAAACTCTGGACTATATTTTCTTCGTCGACACCTCTTGTCTCTAACCATTTGTATTGGTCATAACGTCTGACTCTTTCCCTCAAATTCTGTGAAAGTGACCTGTGATGCATCCACTGTTCTGAGTCGCGTCTTTTGATCCTCATTTCCTCCAGAAGAACAGTAAGTGATTGAAGATAAGTCTGCATATTCCCGATTAGAAGCGCAAAAAGAAGAAGCCCAGCTATAGCAATCGCAATGGAAAACAAAACCTCTCCTGGAAATGTATTTGTTTGCAGCCCTTGACCTAACGTTCAGTTAAAGAAAACACCAAAGATATCAAAATTACTGCACAAGCTAGCGGTTGATTCATCGATGGCGGTTGATTCATCGATGGCTTTACCTGAGATTTTGAAGACCCCACCAAAGACAATAACAGAACTTGGAGAAAAATGTTGTTGATGATACAATGCCTGAAGATATAGTCTGACCATATATCCCATAGTTAAACTTTGAACCATCTTCTTTAGCAGAACAATTGCTTTTGAGAAGCTCAGGGACTGTCCTGATCCATTCGGTTTCTCGACTGCTCACAAATTTACTCCCACAATACAGAATCTGGACACAGAGTCGCGGATCCGGCTGGACCTTACAAGCAAATCTCCAACAAGTATCATTACGTTCCACTGACAACATGTACCAAAACGCTCCAGTTATCTGCAAAAATCCAGCCCAAGCTCCTTCAGCAAAAGCTCCTGCAGTTTTCTTCAATTCTGATGTTAACGGAATAAACCTCACAAATCTCGGAATATACTGTACGATTACAATGTTCAACAAAGCCGTTTTTGTTGGTAACACATCTGATCCTTTCGAACCGTGAAGAAACTTCCACACCGCGATCTGCAAAATCCACACAAACAAATCATATAACTAATCCTAAAAAAATCAAATATTTTTCGACGATTTTATACCCTGTTTTACCTGTGGTAAAGGAAGAACTGCAAGGAAATCGACAATGAAATAACGGGTTAGATACCGTTCAGCGATCTTAGCAGGATCAATGACAAGCTCACCACGACCAAAGACACGAGAAGAAGGAGCTATATAAGCTGTACGAAACTGAAGAGCCATTCGAGTTAAGTAAAAAACATCAACGATCGTTCTAAGAGTGGTCGTTGTAACAGCTAGTTTCGTGTCAATCCCTATACAGTTGCTTCCGGAATTATCGACAACGGGAAGATAGAAGAACAATGGATCTATTGAGACAGCTAAAATACACGATATGACGAATAATCTGTTCCATATGAGAAGTGTTTTGTCTTGAGGATCGAAGATTTTCTTCTCTGATATCCTTAAATCTTCTGGGAACACCGCTCTTGTTACGGATTTACCGATCGTTAGTAGACCTTCAGATCCGATTTTGACTCCTTCCCTGAAAGATTTGGATGTTTTCTTCTTCTCTCCTCCTCTATTCTTTAGGTTAAATCCGAAACAGTTTCTATTCATCATCATTCCAGTCGCTGGTGAAGAACTTGAATCTATATCATCTAATCTGTAATGTTAAAACACTTCAAAACATTCATAGATCTGAAGAAAACAAAGGAACAAAACGTAATATCGCTTATTATTTTGGTATTTTCACCTTACAAATTTCTCTCTCTGGCCGTTTATGTATTGGGATTTGTACATTTTTCTGAGAAACAATCACATATGTGTAGGCTTCGTGCGTGTCTAGCAAGATTTCCGCAAAAAATAACCTAATATCACCACAGATCTCGATTATATGAAATAAAAACTGGGGGAAAAGAGAGTTAAACACCTCAATTAAGGAAAGCATCATAAGCGTTGGGAAAAGGGATCGCCAATACTTACAGTGATTTGTAACAATGTTGAAATGTGTATGATCTTGCAAAATCTAGGGTTTGAAGAAACTTGATAAAGAAGAAAACGAGGTTTCCTACTTGGTACCATTGATGGCGGTGAATGATCGTTGAGATTTGACTGTTGTCAAAGGTTAATTAATAAATTTAGTGTAAGTGACCAACAAATTACCTTTTATGGAAGGGAGATAGCCGTGAAAATGGTCACGTGTCCCTACTTTATTGCTGGTAAGTTTTGTTTAGGTCTACGAGCTCCACATCCTATTTTCATCTTCCTGGAATCTTTGACGAAGCGCCAACAGTTAACAGAGTTCACTCTCTTTATTGGCTTTTGATGAGGACCGAATTTACCACGTATTTTAGGGCCTATGGGGAGAGAATGTTAAATATTAGTGGGCCTAAAATTAAGGCCCGTTTAAACATGTTCCTAAAACCTCCGGATAAACCCTGTTTGATCGAGGGATGTGGAAAGGAAAGTAAATCGAGATCGAGAATGGGAAATGAAACGAAGACCAATGGTGCTGCCAATATGGCCGGAGGCGGAAGATTCAGAGCGAAAATGGAGCATTACGTTTACAGTGGTGACAAGAAGCATGTCATGGCTGGGATCGGAATCTTCACTCTCATCTTCGGAGTTCCTTGGTATTTGATGACTCGAGGTACCATTTTTCATCGTTTAATACATGTATAATCGTTTCCAGAAGATGAATGTAAAGGGTAATATGATCATATATAGGCTTTGCTGGTCTATTCGTAATGGTAAAGTCTTAGATTCTGTGTATCTGGAATTCTGGATCTACTGAACAAGTGGATTCTGACTTCTGAGTATTTATGAAAATGGATCACATTGTTTTGATTTAGGGTCACTTTTAACTTTTATAAGTGCGAACAGTTCACACACCTGAATCTGTACATCTGATTTTGGTAACATTCCGACAAGGTGTTTTTGAGGCTTTGAGCTAATTACTTAAAGTTCTTGTTTGTTTTAGGGTCAAAGCAGCAATCTCACCAAGATTACATGGACAAGGCCGATAAAGCCAGAAAAGCACGCCTCTCATCGTCTCCATCATCTAACTAGTGTATCCCAAGGATCGAGTCACTTGCACAACGATTCTCATACCCACAAGTTAAAACTCAGTAAAAGTCTCAGGATTTTTGGTTTATTTAGATAGAAAATCTCGTTTTCATGAATTTTTTATGCGCCATGCTTGGTTACCTGTTTCTAATAAAAATAATCAAGATCATTTCATCACATTTGGATTGAAAATGCCTCTAATCAAATGATAGACATTTCATTCTGAAAAGGAAACAAATCATTAATATTGTAAGCAACATAACAATAGAAGTTGATGTCTACTTTCTGGGGGACACATTCATGTCTCTCTTATAGAGGCATGAGTCTTCTATACTTGAAGAACCAGACAAATGCCGAAAATATAACAAAGCCACATACTCCAGTAATTATGAGTACCCATCTGAATGCACCTGGCTGGTTGAAGAAGTCTATCTCAAAGTTCATCCCAAAGATCCCTGCAACAACCCCAAATATCGCTACAACAAAAGTTGCGGTTGTTAGAAGCAACTCGAATTGGATCAGCTGATTCCGCACATTATCCTGCAGATATTGAAAACTTTTTCAGCAGAATCTTCTGGTTTCTCAATCCTGTGTAAGATGGAAAAGGTTGAATTTTGATGTATTACCAGTTGAATGTTAATGAAATCTTCAGTGTCATCAATGTACTCCTTTAACTGTAAAGTAAAGGAGAGGGACACGAATGATTAAAGCTGCCCAGCGAAGAAATATGGAAAGTAAAAAAGAGAGGAGGCATTAAAGTACCGATGTCAACTTGTTTAGAGTGCTATCAATGACGACAAAGTAAGCTTCCAGCAACATCTCTAGCTCTTCTATATTCTCTGTTACGCCTTCTGAACTCCTTGCACTGTCATGCCTGCTCCTCGCAATGCTCAAGCTTTTATCAAGTCTTCTGGAATCAGATGGAGAAGAAACAGGAGAGACTGGTGCAGAAACAGACAGGCCATCATTTGACCTGTAACCCAATAAGGATTGGTCACCATATAGAGATCCTTCCATTCTCCTCTTCTTCTCAGTAAGATACATTTCCGCCATATCTCCATCATCATCCATTAGCTGCTCGATCTCATCCCGGACCTTCTGAACTCTTCTTGTGAGTGCCACAAGCCTGCTCTTTAGTCTACGTACGCGTTCCAAGTTTAGTGTACTGATCTTTGAGGTAAGCTCGTCTAATAATGGGTATGCCTCAATCTCCAACTCTGAAGCCTATAGAGAAGAATAAAGTTAAATCAACTTGGTGTGTAGAAGTCAAATCTAAGCCAGTAGCAGTCTGTCTTTTCTGAGGCGGAAACAAAATCGTATTTAAAGTGTTACTAACCTGGGAATCGAGAAAGGTACAAGCAGCTTCAAGGGCAATTTCGAGAGCTCTAAACTCGAAAGGTAAATAATCAGGGGATGAACTCTCAAAACCATTGTCAAAACTCCTCCTCCTCCTACTCATCTGGGCATTTTCCTGTTGCCAAATCTCACCTACAGCACTTGTCTTTAGTCTCTGCTGCAACTCAACAACATACCGCAGCACGTAGTTGTCAAGGGAATTGAGGAGTAGAACTTCATCTGCAGTAATAATACAACGGATTTGCTCCAAGTTCACGACAATAGCCTTCTCTCGACCAAGGATAGTCGAGGGATACACAAATAGAGGATCAAGCAGCCTTAAATCACGAGCTGGTAAGTCACATCTACGCATCATAGTGAACTTGTCAACCTCCATGACCTGAGTATTTCCAGAAGTATCAACGCGAATCCAAGACCGAAGGCCTTGTCCACGCTTCTTGAGACCCAAGACATCAACTCCAAGAATGGGTGTTCTTCCAGAAGGAGAAGGCCGAGACACAGCAGCATCTCTGAGGTTCATAGCTGAAGCAGGTCTTGGAGGAAGCAGGCGCTCTTTTAGTTCAGACATTGTTGCAATGGTTCAGATACTGAATCACACAGATCAAAATAAAGAATATAAATATTGATGATTAGATTCAAATAGTGAAATGCCGAAGAACCAGAAACACTGCAAGAATCAAAAGAAGAAAAATCTCCAGCATGAATCTCGATACTCAATAGAAATATTCAGTTCCTTGTTCAGCTCAGGTAAAGGACACATCTTGTCTTGATACTAGGGAACAGAAAATTTACAGGAAGCAATGATAAACATGGGATAAAGAAGAAGTACCGGTTAAGAAATTCAAGGCTGATCTCGGCGGGCGTTCTTACTCTATCCAAGCCAAGCTGTAACCATAAAATGATAAACTAGTCTCAGATTCCAATAAGAAATCGGAAGATTTCGAAACTTTGCAGAACCATACCAACCACAAAAAGCCATACCAGAGCAATCCTACCAGCCACCGGATCAAACAGCTACATATAGCAAACAAAATGAACCAACAATCATCTCGATGGATTAAAAAGCTAAGAACATAAATATAATAAACCTACCAGATGTATCTGAATTTACCTCTGGCACGGAGATTGGTTTCATCACTCGAGCTAAACTGAATCCAATGAAAACGCAATAAAGAGATTCATCAAGCTAAAAATTATGAAAAACCCTAAAAGATAGATCGCGATTACCCAAGTAAAAAGAACACGGAATGGCTTGTCGGATATCGTTCGTTTTCCAATTTAGCTCAAGGAACAAACGAGCGATCGACACGACAGACTCACAAAAGCTTTTCTACAAGTCTTGCGACTACTGAATGCTAAAGTACCATGCGGTTAACCGGCATACTAACCAACCGACTATAACTAATTTACTTCGGTTTATACTCAATTTCGCCGGTTATCTCTAACTATCATCCCTTTCTAATATCCAACTCTAACGATAATGCTTAAGATTATTAATGTCGTCATTATCAGTTTATCTCAACCTCGCGTCATTTAAGGATTACTTATTAACCGAGTTTAATTTGTTTTCTGAGATTTGGAATAACAGAAGAGACAAAGATGACGTAAGCAGTGGAGAATCTAGAAATATTCGGTGACCCGTTTCAGATCTTAACCCGATTCTTCTATTTCAATAGTCCGACCCGGTTTTCTCCACGAGCAATCGTGGCGGTTCGCTATCCACCTGCTGC
Organism: Cardamine occulta; assembly: GCA_028015245.1. Taxonomy (NCBI): domain Eukaryota; kingdom Viridiplantae; phylum Streptophyta; class Magnoliopsida; order Brassicales; family Brassicaceae; genus Cardamine; species Cardamine occulta. Next base: position 21,945,167 of record CM051364.1, on the reverse strand, counting down.
TCTTCATCAGCTTACAAACCCTGCAAATATTTCGAGTAACTCTTCTACTGATTTCAGCTCAATCGATCGAATTTTAGCTATATATCGATTTAATTTTAGATATTTGAGCGTCACCATCCGAAGTTGACTTTTCTGTTCGTGAATCTATCTCTGATCCTTGAACTATCGCATTACCCGAAAGATTGATCTTTCCTTCGACTTTGATCTTTGAATTCGTCCTCAAGGTAGTACATTTCCAATTTATTACTCTTCCGTTTCTGAGTCCTAAAAATAGTAAATTTATCTTCTCCATTTGTGGGTTCTTCGGTCTTCGTATTAAGGAACCTTACTTTTGGAGTTTGTGTGCCGTGGTTGAATCACCAATGTGCTCTTGAAACTCTCAAATTACTTTTGGATTTTTCAAGGAGAGTATATATACATATTAGAAAGTAACATGCTTTGATTTCTCAATTCTCACGCGTTACTTGCATTGTATGTTAGGGAATTACTGAGTTGGTAGAAGTTAACAGAAATGGCGTCCATGAGCTCTGGTGAAGAAAGCCTTCGACTTTGCGTGTTTGATTTGAGGAGAGGCCAAATCGAAGGAGAAGAGCTAGACAAGATTTTGTTCTTTTATCCTTCCGAGTTAGACTTCTCGACGCAATTATCAGTTATCGGACTCAGTGAAGGGCTTATTACTTTTACTAGGTTAGCTTCTACAGATTCTTCTCTCTCTTTTTTTTTTATAACTGTGAGATGTTCATCATAGATTTGGTTGCATGTGTGACTTTTTCGAACAAATCAGCCAGGGTTGATAGATCAAGCTCCCTCGTTCAGTAGTCTGTGTATTCATATTGTGAGACATGGTTTGCAGACTTTTCTCTCCGGAGGCAGCTTGTGAGGTAATAGAAGCAGAAAGACATTCCCATGTTTTCTACGAGGCTGAGCCCGATATTTGGATGGTGATGGTAAGGAATTGTCTAACTTTTTACTTGTTATAGCACATACAGATGTCGTCTTAGTAATGTCAGTGAACAAAATCTGATCTAGACATTGGTAGGTTGTTGAAAAAAATAGGGAGACGGGAGCAGTATGGAGGATTGATGCATTGAGGAGGGTTCTTAAGGAAGTGCACTCACTCTTTGTGATGTTTCATGGGTCAATTAGGGCGTTAATCGAAAAAGAACCAACAGGAGGGCTTACTCGATCACAGTTGTATCCGTTCATCACAGATTATTTAAGCAGTAAGTGATTCTCACCAAATCTACCACATAAATTTTCCACTGTTATTCTGTTTCCCAGCTTCAATACATTTTATGTTACTAATTTTCAGCATTTCAAAAGCGGTCACACTCAGAAGACTGCTGCTGTGGTAAAATGCTGAAGTTTCTGTGTCGAATGCCTTGCTTTGGATTTGTGCAAAACTGTATTATGCTCAAGTTGGTTCATGTATAATAGCTTATGCAAAGGTTTTCTCTTTCGGGCAGATCTTTTTGTTGGGAAGAAACTTCAGCTACCAACTTTCCGTGAAACTTTGAGAGAGCGTGGAACTTTTCAAATGCTTACTATAGCAAGGGACACGGCACTTGAAGTTCAGGTTTGTTTCTCCAAATCTATTGGACTATTACATAGCACATATTATTTTGGTATTTGACGAGCATTGTTTTTAGATGTACAGTCTCTTGTTCAAATACTAGATTCATGCACTGGGAGCCCACAATGCCTTTCTATGATTTTATTCCAAGATCTGTTGGTTTCAACAACTCTCTCAGCTGATGATACCGTGAACTTATTTACATTTGCTGTAATGAGGCTGACCTCAAACGCTTTATCCACTGGCGCGAGTTCTTGGTCATATCTACGTAAGGGGCCTAGTTCATCTGAAATCTCTTCTAGATCTACTTCAGCGCCTCTTGGTTCACTTGATTCGCTACATCAGGAAAAGTAGCAACACTTTCAAAGGTAACGTCTTTCACTGTATCATTTACTAGCTGAGATTACGACACCACGGACTCAAAGTGTATGGATTTTGAAAACATAGGAGTCTCTACTTGCACTAAACAAGCTCAGAGAAGAAGTGGATATAGAAAAAAGCCGTGCGAAAAGGCAAGAGAAAGATATGGATTTATGCATCAGAGCTAAGAACAAGGCATGGGTGATCGCCCGTGTGACCAGAGGTAAAGAGTTTTACATGGCATTGGAGAAAGCCAGTGACACTCTTCTCGATACCACAGACGCTGTTGGAAGATTCAACAATAGGTAACAAATTGCTACTTACGAACTAATTAATATGCCTTGGAAACAAGTTCATGACTTTTCTGAAAAAGGAGTACTGGGATTTTATCAGGTATTGCAGCGGAGTGTTCTTGATGGACTTACATTCGCCTTCTTTCTTCTGGTTCCGCGAAAGAGGTTTCTTCTAGGAACAAGTACTAACTGAAAAGCTAAGATGAAGAAGTAATGATGGTTGGCCTGTATATATGTAATAATGCTTCCACGTTCGTTCAGTGCAAAAGAAATCCTTTTTTTTGTTGTGCGAAGGAAAGCATCTTTCTCGTGAGCCTTAATTCTCGGTTTGGTTGGATATATCCATATCCTTCTTAATAGAATTGAAAGTTTTACAAATATTCAATACATATGTCACACTCTCTCAGATGTTACACTCTCAGGTTAAGACGTTTGTTGAGGTATAAAATTATTTATTGGCATACCGAAAGAAGTTAATAAAAACAGTAAAGAGAACAGAGGCAGCGGAGAATAACATCGGTGGCCGATGGTCCATGGCGGTGTTACGTTTGGGAGATGCTTTCCGGCCTCCGCCTCGTCCACCTGTAACTACATGAGCTCCTTTCCTTGTCTGGAAGATATCAATGCTCTTATCTTCTCCTCCTTTTGTGTCTTTGGTTGTAACCTCTGCCATAAGACAACAAACACAAGATAAAGGTGCTTAACGTCTCTGGTGATATAAACTCAAGAGAAACAAATAGATGCTTAAAGCAGAGCACCATGGGCTTGTTCTTGGTTGAGTAAGCTCGTCGATGGATTGAGTTTCTCGGAATCTGATGCGAAGGGGAAGCAGAGAAAGAAGAGGAACAACAATGCAACAGATATTCTCTCCATTGCTAGTCTGAGCTATGTGGATTTGAGATGTGACACTTATGATGCTAACAGTGTATGTTATTATATATGTGTGCGGGTCAGGGCCTAGACAGAACAAGTTCTGAAATGACAAGTTAAGAATCAAACATACTTTTCTTTATGAGAACTTCAAAGATCAAAATTCTCTGTTCTGACTCTTCCTTTTTCAGGACAAGGACAAATCTAACAAGCAAAGAAAATTCATCAATATCTATAGACATACGACTTATAGTAATATATATATCATATATGTATATAATATTCATAAACTTCCTTAAGCATGTGTCAGATAAGCTTAATGAAAACATGGTCCGAAAGGGTTGTGTTTATGCAACAAAGACTCGAGAAACTTCATGTAGATTTCTCATTGTTCCACTTAAGAGTCGGAAAAGAAGACAAATTTTTTTATTACTCGAAACAACTGAAATATGTAAAGCATACAACTAAATTACTTTCATTAGTTTCACTAGCAGAACAACTACGAACACTCGCACTATCACACACAATACAAGGAAAGACTCATCAATGGTGCATAACCACTCTTTGTATCTGCACTCTGCATACGCTCTAGTCAACCTCTTCTATCTTTGGACCTCCAGCACGGCTAGAACCACCATTTGTTGGCATACCTCCGGTGGGACTTCCGGAACCAGCACCACCCTGATACATCTTTGAAATGATTGGGCTGCAAATACCCTCCAACTCTTTCAACTTATACTCAAACTCATCAACCTCAGCCAGCTGGTTGCCTTCTATCCATTCGATTGTCTCATCAATCGCTTTCTCGATCTTCTGCTTATCCTCTTGATCTAGCTTCTGCACAAGTTTCTCGTCCTTGAGAGTGTTTCTCATGTTGTAAGCATAGTTCTCCAGCGAGTTCTTGGCCTCCACTTTCTTCTTCACTTGCTCATCCTCAGCCTTATACTTCTCAGCATCCTGAACCATCTTCTCTATCTCCTCTTTACTCAACCGTCCTTTATCATTCGAGATCGTGATCTGGTTCTTTACACCAGCAGTTTTATCCTCGGCTGACACATTTAAGATCCCATTGGCATCAATGTCGAAGCAAACATTGATTTGAGGAACTCCACGTGGCGCAGGAGGAATGCCCTTGAGCTCGAAAGTCCCGAGAAGGTTGTTGTCTTTGGTCCTCGCACGTTCTCCTTCATAAACTTGGATCAGAACGCCTGGCTGATTGTCCGCATACGTGGAGAACACTTGCTCCTTCTTACAAGGAACTGTCGTGTTCCTGGGGATCAACACAGTCATTACCCCACCTGCTGTCTCGATTCCGAGGCTTAGCGGCGCAACATCAAGAAGCAGAAGATCTTGGACCTTGTCGCTACCTTCACCAGTCAGAATTGCAGCCTGAACCGCAGCTCCATAAGCAACGGCTTCATCAGGGTTTATGCTTTTACAGAGCTCCTTCCCGTTGAAGAAATCCTGCAAAAGCTGTTGAATTTTCGGAATCCTTGTTGACCCTCCAACCAGAACCACCTCGTGCACACGGCTCTTATCGATCTTCGCGTCCCTAAGAACTTTCTCCACAGGATCCATACATTTCCTGAACAGATCCATGTTCATCTCCTCAAACCTTGCACGTGAGATCGTCGCATAGAAGTCAATACCTTCATGCAGAGAATCAATCTCAATAGTCGTCTGAGCCGTGGAAGAAAGAGTTCTCTTTGCTCTCTCACAAGCTGTTCTCAGCCTCCTAAGTGCCCTCGCATTCCCACTAATATCCTTCTTGTGTTTCCTCTTGAACTCCGCAACGAAATGGTTCACAAGTCTATTGTCAAAGTCTTCACCTCCAAGATGAGTATCTCCGGCGGTAGCTTTAACTTCAAAGACACCTTCTTCAATCGTCAACAGCGAAACATCAAACGTTCCACCACCGAGATCGAAAATCAAAATATTACTCTCACCGGTCTTCGTGCCTTTCTTGTCCAAACCATAGGCTATAGCAGCAGCAGTCGGCTCGTTAATAATCCGCAAAACATTGAGCCCAGATATAGCTCCGGCGTCCTTCGTAGCCTGTCTCTGTGAATCATTGAAGTATGCCGGCACCGTCACGACAGCGTTTTTAACGGTTTGACCAAGGAACGACTCGGCTACTTCCTTCATCTTGATCAGCACCATAGAAGATATCTCCTCAGGAGAGAACTGCTTCTCTTCGTTCTTATACGAGACAACTATCATCGGTTTATCTCCGGGACCAGAAACAACCTTGAACGGCCAGTGTCGCATATCACTCTGAACAGAAGGATCAGAGAATCTCCTTCCGATAAGACGTTTCGCATCGAAGACAGTATTCTGAGGATTCAACGCCACTTGATTCTTCGCGGCGTCGCCGATTAACCTCTCAGTGTCAGTAAAGGCGACGTACGACGGCGTCGTACGGTTTCCCTGATCGTTAGGAATGATCTCCACACGATCGTTCATCCAAACACCGACACAACTGTATGTAGTGCCGAGATCGATGCCAATAGCCTTCTCTGATTTCGTCGCCATTGTTGTTGGAATTAAAAGCTTCAGTAACTGAACTTGGATAGTAGATTTTGCTGAATTGAGTTTTCGATTTCTTTGATCTGTAGTTTGTTTATCTGCTTGATGAAAAATCGGAATCGATGGAAGCAGCTATATATACGATTTTGACGAGAGAAACGAGACATTTCGAAAGAAAGCTCCACGGGGATGTGGAAAGATGGAGGTATCGCACAAAAGTACCAGAGACTTCTGGATTCACCGGCACTCATTTATTTCCTAATGATAAATTTGTAGGCCTTTTAAAGCCTATTAATTGTTAAAACTTTAGGCCCATATATAGAATAAAGGCCCAATAGGAGAAAATAAATTTTACCACGTCTTCTTCAGAAGGAGTGAAACAGACGACAAGGCAAAGTCATGAAAGAGGCGAAGAAGGAGAAGAAGCTAGAAACCTCCATTGGTGATTCGATATCAGCTTTGGGAGCTTTTTCTGTTTATTTGATTACTGGATTATTTCTGGCAGTCAGATTTTGGGTGGTCGGTAACAAATACTCTGTTGATCTCATCTCTGATCCATCTCTCATGGGTACTAAAGTTTTATTTTTTTCCCTTGATTTTATATGTTTTAGTGTATATTTTTCAGCTAATTTATCCCTGTTATGATTTTTATTTTCAGAGTATTGAGTTCCCGATCGTGGCAATCATCTACAGCTTGTTCCGACGAAACCCAGAGAAATGCTCGGTGAGATTGAATAGATTAAAGAGTTTGAATTTCTCGTTTAATTAGATTGCTTTCTGATTGGCTCATTTCCCTTTTATGAAATCGACGAAACAACCAAGTAATGTTGGAAGAAATCTTTTATTTCATATAGAGAAGATTTGGTTTCCCGTGTTTTGACTTTGTCTCAATGATTTCCTCATTGCTTTCCAGTACTTTAGAGCTGTTGGACGAAGCATACTAGGACTCATTTCCGGTTAGTAATTTTCTTCTTTTTTAGCTCAATGAGTTCATTTGGAAATTCAAGTTGTTAAGATAGGACCTGAAGATGTGAATGAGTGTTAGCTTCTTACGCTTTCGTCTAACTGATTCAATATCCTTTGATTGTGAATTCTCTAACTCTATGTGTTTGTTTGTTTAATAGGGGCTCTTATGAATGCTTTGGGAGCACTTTCTTTGGGTGCCCCTGTTGGAATGCAGTATGTTTCACCAAGATCTTGTTTCTCTAAATCTTTTGATTTCTTTCTTTTTTGGTAATATTGGTTGTTAATTTGGACTTATTTAACTGTCCAGTTTACAAATGAGGCTCCTTAATGCTGGTTGTGATCTCTCTTCTGCATGGAGATTGCGTGATTTTCTAATGCTGATATGAGTGTTATCTCTCATCTTATGCAGATCTCTACCAAAAACAATTCACTGGTCTTTTCTAATGTCTGTTTTCACGGTAAGCAGCATGCTGCTGTTTCTATGACTTGAAAGATCTAACATGTTGATACCATTGATATGTGTATTTGTGCAGTTTGGAACAAACCTTTAATGATGGTGTTTGATCATTTTGATTTTCATAGTTTGTACCAGCAACTGCAGTTTTTGGTGCATCATGGACAGATTGGCATTGTGTATTTGCTTCACTAAAGTAAGTTATTCATGTTAACCTTATATGATAGTTTACACAATTCTGTTGTTAATCCATCTTTTTGTTTCTTGTAGACCAACTGGAAATATAGAATATATGATCTTAATTCCAGCATATGGAGCCATTATTGGAGGATGGTTTGGAGCTTGGCCTATGCCACTTGACTGGGAAAGGCCGTGGCAGGTAATGTTTATATATGTACAATCAGGAGCTTGGTTCTTGTTCTTGTTCCTTGTCATGGTCGTTAACTTATAACTCCCCTTTCCATGATTATTGGAAGAATGAAGTGGTGAGTATAAATATAGCTAATCCTTGTATTATTCTTCTAAACAGGAGTGGCCTGTGTGTGTATGTTATGGACGTATAGGAGGCTACATTGTTGGACAAATTGTCTCCTTGAGTTTGATTTTATTTGTCAGGAAATCCAAGAATTTGAAGCTAGCTTAGAATAGACTAATGGTCTCTGGATCTGTAGAATCAGTTGCATTTTGTTTTTAACTTGATTGCTAGTTTGAGAGACAACAATGGGGCAAGGTTTTTGTTAGCATGAAAAAAAATTCTTATTTTCCACATAGAATCAAGTGTTCAAGAATTGCAAAATTCTAAAGTCAACCAACGATCACAGACTTGTTGGACAAAATTCTAAGTTCTGACATACTTAGGCAGAATACGTATATTAGTTGCAGCTAAAATTTCGAAAACTAAAATAATAAAAGTTAAGAAAAATTTTGTCCTATTTTGTCTGTTAAAAACCTATAAATATTCTAATTACAAGAGATTGGCCATGGTACCAAGCACATTGTTGACTGTAGGCGATATCTATCATGAGCAGACTCTGTCGGATGATGTGGCAGACAGTTATTGGTTGACAGGGTCTCAGTTGGGTCACTCTTTCACATAAATTGTTGAATGCTAAGAAATGCCAACTCTGAAAGATGGACCAATGCCGTAAAAAGATGGCACACCGGAAAGGGTGACCATTGCTGCCATTTCTCATTTATATCTCAAGCATTGTTTGCTCTTTATTTATTTTTTCTTTTTTTTTCTAATAGACAGTTAATGATTAAAAATTTATTTATAAAAAAAGACACCAAAACCAAAAGCTTTCGAGAAAAATCACATTCCAAACGCCACTCGAAAAAAAATACTTTCTCCATCTAAAAAAATAATTTTGCTTTTTTACCGTCTAAAACTGTTTTTTCGAATTTGTTTTTATTTTTGTCCACAAATTTTCATAGACAATTATATGTTACGTTTTTGTCCACAAGACGATTATGTTTAGATAACTACAATTAGGATATAGTTTTCAATCCTAGTGACATCAATTTGTCTGCTCTTACTTCAGGACTTCAATTTTCACATACACAACAAATTAATTGATTCGGGTTCTTTATTTACAATTTAGGGTTTAATTTTCTTTTTTAAATATCTTTTATTACATTAATCAGTTTGGGTTTCTCATTTATAATTTAAAGTTTAACTTTTTTGTCAAGATATCTTTTATGGGTAACCGATTGTATATTAATAACTTTGGGTTTCTCTTTTACAATTTAGGGTTGAGTTTTATTTTTTAAATATCTTTTATGGACGATCGACTGTACATTAATCGGTTTGGGTTTCTCAATTACAATTTCGAGTTTAGTTTTTTTTTTAATATCTTTTATGTATGACCGACTATATATTAATCGGTTTGAGTTCCTCCTTAACAATTTAGGGTTTAGTTTTTTTTTTAGTTTTTTAATGTTTTTATGGACGACCGACTATACATTAATCGGTTTGGGTTTCTTCTTTACAATTTAGGGTTTAGTTTTCTTTTTTACATGTCTTTTATGGACAACCGATTGTACATTAATCAGTTTGAGTTTCTTAATTATAATTTAGGTTTTAGTTTTCTTTTTAAATGTCTTTTATGGAAGAATGCTTGTACATTAAACGGTTTAATTTTCTATAATACACCATGAAAATTATTCTCTATGTTATATTTTGGCCACAAAAAAAATACTTTGGTAGTTAAGACATTATGTTTGGGTTCTCTATTTTATAATTTAGGGTTTAGTTTTTCGTTTTGTTAAAATCTATAATTTAGAGTTTTGTTAAAATATAAATTGTGTTAAAAATATGGACAAACTATCTGTAAATAAAATGTCCATGTGTTTCTGAAAAAGTATCTATGTATTTCTGGATAAAATTTATGGACAAATTTTATGTAGATAGTATGTCTATATGTTTTTGTGGACTAAAAATTCCTTTTAGTTACAAAAAGTAAAATTGTCATAACTTGCCATTGTAGTTGTATTATAACATCACTGTAGCATTTGTACTATATCAAATGGCTTTTTAAAAAAATCACTTGCTAAAAATGGCAGTTTTGGTAAATCTCCATAATTAAATTGGTTTAAAGTTTTTAGACAACAAATATAACAAGACTAAAACAAACATAACGGTCGACTATGAAATTATATGGTAAAATCGTTTGGTTACGTGTGTTAATTTGATATAGTAATATACTTCATATGATATACTTTTTGAGATTAAAAATGTTATATCCCTAAATATATAAGTATTTTTGAAGTTCATTGGTTGAATATGTCAGATCAATGTAGATTTTATAATAGTCAGAGTAACGGCCTAAATATGTGGAACCATTTCAAATAGGGTTTCAGTTATCACTTGATCGTTCTTTTGATACGAAACTAGTCTTGTCTGTTATTCATAATTCAACAAGTATGGTATAATTAACTCACAAACTCATAATTTTTGTACAAAGATTTTCAAGTGCATCTATTAAGTTTATAATTAATTGCATAACTTAACACGCAAAATATCATGTGGCCCGTTTCAGATTGGACTCTTGTATAAAAATTTTACTAGAATTGTTGACATTTGCTCCCATCTTATTAAGGGCAGGTATACACATTAAATTACAAATTTTGATTAAGTAAAGATAATAAGACTATTTTTTTTTAATGTGCTCGTAGTAAAATAAAATCTACTGGTTTGTAATAGTATCGTCGCTAAAAGATGTATTTCATGATGATTTCTGATAAAAGATGTATTTCATGATGATTTCTATTATATTAATATTATTTATCATTTAAATAAATTAATAGTTTTATAAATGATTATATATTCTATTATCCATAACGGATAAGTCATTACATATATGCCGGTTAATTAAAAATACATGATGATATGCAACAGACAACTATATAACATGAAATATTTTGCATATTTTAGAACTTGACTCGTATATTTCGATGTAAAGTATATTTTGTCAATACCTTTGCCCTTTGGACATAGAGACATGTAGCGGTTATTATCATTATTTGGTCTGTATATGTGTTTTTAGATCAAAACGATAGCTAAATTTTTCTTTTTCTTTTTCTTTTTTTTTGTTAAAGACGATCGCTAAAATTATTGGGATTTGAGAGTGCATATCAAAAACTAATAGAATATAAACTGTAAATTAAATAAGAATAAGGGTGGTCTTTAGCGTTGCATTATATCTTTCAAAGCCCGACCAAAAAGTAGATCAACCAAGAAGTGGAGAAATTTATGGAGCTCTGATTTTGCTTGCCTACTTTCTCCAATATTTTTGGCTAAGCGGATCCAAACCTCCACATGTCAATTCCTTATTTGTTCTGAATTAAAACATGAATTAAAAGCCATATATTTTGAAAATTTGCTAATGGTTTTGATTACTATTAGGAATTTAATTAATGAGGTATTTAATTAGAGAAGTACAAAGAGGGCCGTAACTAAGGAAATCTTTTAAAGCAATAACAATAAAAAGGGTTAAAAATAAACGGAAATTTTAATTTAAATACTCAACCATTACCCTTTATAGTCTCCTTGAGGAAAAAAAAACACTTCATCAAGTTCTCCTCTTTAGTGTTATCTTCTTCTTCTCCTTCTTTTATGTGCATCGCCGTCGAAGTTTCTCCGGCGATGGAAGAGATATCAGGGCGGAACAAGAAGACTTCTGTTGAGAATGAAACTGGCGATGAGTCAGCATCACCAGTCCTTAAAGCTAAACGCAAACGCCGATCGCAACCGCGAGAAGCTCCTCCACAACGCAGCTCCGTGCATAGAGGCGTCACCAGGTTTCTATGATCACGAACACACTCAAAATGACACCGTTTTAGGTTTGCCTGCGTTTTTCCTTAAATTATTATTAAAATTTTCGGAGTATAGGCATAGATGGACTGGAAGATACGAAGCGCACTTGTGGGATAAGAATAGTTGGAACGAGACTCAGACCAAGAAAGGAAGACAAGGTCAGTCTATACATACACATATGAATTATGTACGACATATACACTCATATTTATGAGTTAAAGATATTGTCGTTTTGATTTTCTTGCTCCGATTACTCCGGAGAATGAGTTCGTCGTTACTGTTCTTGATTTGAAATTAATTTGTTGTTAATATGTTTTTTTTTCTGACGATGCTGACCGGAATATTGGCTGACTCATCACGTGCAGTATATTTAGGTGAGTTTGTTTTGGTCATTTTTCATATGGCGTTTTCTTTTTGCTCTCCCAAATTAGTTATAGCGATGCTAATTATCATTCTTATTTTAAATTAATGTTATTTCTCTGTTCTTTATAAAGCCAACTTGGCGGTTCAAAAAGAGCGTAGATGTTATAAAGATTTGATAATTCTAAATACATCAAATTCGATTCGTTCATGTGATTTCACTTTTAAAGATTTGTAAGTGGTTTGGATTACCGAACCTCTTGTTTAATCAAATTTAGTCGTTGAGGAAAGAAATAAAAATACAATTTGATTTGTCTTTTTATAATGTGATTACATTGAAAATCAAATGTCAGCCGAAAACATTTTTTAATTTGTAATTTACGTTTACTTTACAATTTAGATAAGTATATTTAATATAAAAATCTTATTTCTCTGTTGTTATAATATTTTAACCCGTAATGAACAAAAAAAACTAATGCTTTACTTATATATATTAATATGGTTTGCACAGGGGCATATGACGAGGAAGATGCAGCAGCACGTGCCTACGACTTAGCAGCATTGAAATATTGGGGACGAGACACCATCTTGAACTTCCCTGTAAATTTTCTCGGACTCCTATTTAATACTAACACTAATTTAATTTGAAATTAACTGCTATTTCACATGATCTTTGTTTTGCTTCACAATCGCGTTTTTTTATATAAAAAAATAAGAAAACAGAAAGAAGAAGAGTCTGTTTACATCTAATTATACCTTTTTGAGTTTTTTTAATTATTGTTTTTCTGTTCGGTGTGATTTATAGTTGTCTAATTATGAGGAAGACATCAAAGAAATGGAAAGCCAGTCAAAGGAAGAGTATATTGGATCTTTGAGAAGGTAATAATTAAATCAGTGTTTGTGTTTTTGAATGATTGATTAACTAATTATCTTATTTTTTGGTTAACAAACTAAGATTTGATCATACTCTGTGAATTACAATTTTTACAGGAAAAGTAGTGGGTTTTCACGTGGTGTATCAAAATACAGAGGCGTTGCAAAGTAAATCGCAGTTCCCAAAAATAAACACATATATTTGAATAAGGATTATAAGAATAATTAAGAATCTCAATGTACTAATTCCAAATGTTGATAAATTATTATGGACTTGCAGGCATCACCATAATGGGAGATGGGAAGCTCGAATTGGAAGAGTGTTTGGCAATAAGTATTTATACCTTGGAACTTACGGTAACCTTTTGAAAACTTTTTTTCTATTTTTAGCTTAAGCTAATGGAAAAAAGATTATTTCATGCCTCATTCAATTTCCCATTTCCCCAAAGGCAAAACTTACTTAATTTAGAAATTCAAGAAAAATATATTATAAACAGATATTTTAAAATAACATTTCCATAAACTATTATATGCGATAGTCATTTCTATTAGAAAATTGTAATGATATAAATATTTTGAGTATAAATTTTTCTAATTGGGATAACAAACTTTAAGTTTTTTTTGTATAACAAACTTTAAGTTTCTACATACTTTATGCTATTTTCTCTTCATAATAACCATAACTTTTTTACTTATAAATCTTAAAGAGGGGTTGATATATGGATATGCACGTAATCAGATCTTGTGTTGGTTGGGAAATAGATCACCAAACCCAACCACTTAGTCAAGCCTTTAAATTACTATATAGTTTTTATTTTTTCTTATGTTTTATATATATATTTATTGCATGGTTTAAATTATAAGTCGCTCATCCAATTTTACTGGCCAATTTAATTCCGTTATTTAATATATGTTTTCCGTCCTACATCAACGGGAAAAGGTACATTTTTAATAACGTGATTATTGGCTTGTAAGGTTGTGGCATGATGTAAAGGTATCAGTAGGCAAATACATGACAAAGGGGCAAATACATAATTGTTTTGGGGTAAAACGTAATAAATAGTAAATAAAAGGAAATGCAATTTCTACAAATTGCGTTAGACTTCTCAAGGTTTCATTTGTAACATTTTGCACCCCTTGGTGTTTTGTAGCTACACAAGAAGAAGCGGCCATAGCATATGATGTCGCAGCAATCGAGTACCGTGGACTTAACGCCGTTACTAACTTCGACATCAGCCGTTATATGAAACTCCCGGTGCCGGAGAACTCTATCGACGCCGCGAATCATCTCCTGGAGAGTCCACAGTCTGATCCCAACCCGTTTATAAACCCAAATCACGAGTCGGAGATATCACAGAGTCAATCTTCGTCAGACGACAACGATGATCGGAAAACGAAGCTCTTAAAGTCATCACCTTCGAATGCAGAGGAGGTCATCGGACCATCGACGCCACCGGAGATTGCGCCGCCTCGTCGGAGTTTTCCGGACGATATCCAGACTTATTTTGGGTGTCAAAACTCCGGCAAGTTAACGGCGGAGGAAGATGACGTCATTTTCGGTGATTTAGATACGTTCCTTACTCCTGATTTCTACAGCGAGTTAAATGATTGCTAAAGTGTTATTTTTTTTTTCTCTAAAGGGATTTGATAAGTTTTGGTTTTCATTCTTCAGAATCTCGGTTGTGAATCAACATTGACATATCGATTATTCTTTCTTGTGACAATTTTATATAATAAAGTTTGAATCTTTTTAACAGTTTCCACTTTCCAGTTTTATGTTTTTTCCTTGTGGGTGAATCTGATTTGAGAGGCAGTGAGGTAGTTTAGTCAACTCAGATAGAGAAATTGATTATACAGAAAAGAAAGGAATACAGATGATGATTATTGGAGGGAATGTTCAGAGATTGAACTCGTCCAACTTATAATGATCAAACAGTACAACAAAGCTTGGAATCAATGGAAGCCAAGCAAATGCAGAATGCTTGGTAGCCTGAGAAAGGACACCTACAAATGGATTAGGCAAATCTTTGTTAGATGATGAGCCAAATCTTTGATTTCTAAAGACTTAGTCCTAGCTTATTAGTATGTTCTTTCTCTTTCGGGTTTGAGCAAGTACCTGAAATCGATTACATATTTTGCTTTGTCCACTCTTCCCATTTGAAGAATCGTCTGCCTAGGATTCTCCTATTTATGCCAAATTACAAGAAAATGTTAGGATTCTCGAGATTGGTTTTTGATTACAGCTCAAATTGGTTGTGAAAATGCACCATAAGTGTTAGCTGAAAGTTCTTCACCGAGCTTTGTATTCTCAGTCCTGTTCTTCCTCTGTCTCTGAAATCTAACTCATGCTGCTTGGAGATCTAAAGAAAGGGAAAGGCAGAATGAATCCCATGCTTCAAAAAAATGAAATATGATACCAATGAAGCCCAGTGAGACTTACTTTGTTGTAATGTGGTATCCTTGAGCATAGTTTCTGAACTTTTTCCTTATTCTCAAGCCAGTCAAGCGGTAATTTACTAACTTTTTGGACCTATAAAGAGATACAAACATTACACGGTATTAACTGTTTAATGTTTTCGGAATGCAAGATTGATGTAGAGAAGTTTCAAGATTAAGCACTTACCTGCTTATTGTTGTTCTTCTGCATTGGCTGCTGCTTTGGTAGGAGAGCTCTCATTCTTCTGTAGCTACCTGTCCAAGTTGCTATGGTGGGTGTGAATCTGCAGAAGCCAACACAGATATAAGCAAACCCAAAACTAAGGGAGAGTCAAAATCATCAAAAGACACAAAGCATTCAAAAATCTCAAAGCTTACATCACAACCGACAGAAGCGGCTTCATCAGTTTACCTACAGATCCAACTCGAACTCCCTGCAATAGAATCAAAAAGACGAGAAACATTAAGCTTGAATTTTCGACCTCTAAGCAGAACCAACACCGAAACATTCAGCTTGAAGGCCTGACCTGATCCCATATGTAGTACTTAGAACCCATGAGATTAGCCGTCATAGAACCAACATAACTTTCATCCGAACTGCACAATAACCCCTTAACATTCTGTGCCACCCTAAATATAGACTTCCCGTTACGTCGCCTGTGGTAAGCAACTGCTAGCTTCCGGTCTTTTCGGCCCCGACCTTCCTGAGATAACCAGAAACATTGACATCACTACATCTCAATTCTCAAACGACATCCTAGTAGATCAATATATGTATACTTACATGTGTATAAAGTGAATATACAGATCCGTCCCGTAAGCCCTCAGGTGATTGTTCTTTTACAATCAGACAAGTGCATCTACCCACATCCAAAGGTAATGTCTTGCACAACAAAGCCCTGTTTAACAAGTGTATATATATAGTTTCAGACATGTTTAGAACAAGAAAAGCAAAAGAATTTTAGTAATTGCCTAACTGAGGTGATTACCTATTGGGTAAAGTAGACCAAGAGGAAGCAGGGGCAGCTTCTGAATCCGAAAACTCCCACACTTTCAATGAGCTCGAATGCTCAGAATCAACACTAGTCCAAGTTTTCATTCCGAAACCATCCTTGTCCACCTCAGTGTTCATCTGCATACACGCTTGCAGCGATGTCTGTTTCAGAGCCGTTCGACCATCCGTTGAGAAAGATTTGAAGTTTGTAACTTCCGTGGGAGACTTCAAAGCTCGTTCCTGTTTCCGAGCTTCCACAGACGTAGATGTTTTCTCCGGCGACACATTCTCCTTATCCTCTCCTTTCTTAACGGAAACAGACACTGAGACTGTGTTAACGTTTTCCTTATTTTCCTCCAACAGATCATTCTCTTTTCTCGAACCAGCCATGTTTTTTCCCCTTATGGGTTGCTTTCAAATTTAGAGCTTTCGGAGTGCTAAGTTTATATCTTTATAGATTTTTTTTTTTTTTTTGGTAAAATCTTTATAGATTTTGAAGAGATAAATCTAGGAATAGGTGTTTGACAATGGTGTTTGGTTAGGTTTGACCTGAAATTGGCAATATAGAGACGTTTTTAAAAAGTCTCACAGTGTTTTCCATTTGAATTTGAATAGCCATTGGGGAATGTGCGAGCACAAAACCAAAGACAAGGAGGTACTTTCTTTTCTTGTCTCAACACAAGAAGATGTTATTTTAGATGTCTGTGTTTATCTTCCCTTTTTCTCTATTTCCTATGGACCTAAACGGTCACTAAATGATAGTGGGATTTTTCATTTTTCCTTGTCGTTTTCCTTTGTCGGAAACTGAAGGTTGATGATTGGATTGATGCTTAGCGGGAACTGTGTTTTGAAACACTTACAGTATCAACAACCTGCCGTTTCTTTTTTATTTGATTCAACGTCATGTCACTTTATCTTCACGAGTCATCATCCAAAGCCGATAAGCCAGAGCCTCAAACCCATCGAGTGGCTATTAGACCATCACTGTTCAAAATAGTCCAAACCATGACCATGAAAGGCCACAGCAATCGTCGAATCGAAGCCCATTATCATTGCCATGGCTAAAGCCAGCACTCTTTTTGCAGTCTCCTGCTCTGTTTCGACTCGTTTCTCTCTCCTTCGACGCTCTGAATCTCTTAAACCCTCAGTTTCAAGCGTGAGACTCGCCGTCCCAATGGCTATGGCCGCCTCTGCTGCTACCGCTAAAAAATGGCTCCAGCCGTGATTGATGGTGGCGGAAGAGTTGGAAGGGCGTTACAGGAAATGGGTAATGGCGAGGATTTGTTGGTGAAGAGAGGAGAAGCTGTTCCGGTTGATTTTGAAGGACCCATTTTGGTTTGTACTAGAAATGATGATCTCGATGCTGTTCTTGAAGCTACTCCTCAGTCTAGATGGAAAGGTAGAAACTTTCCTACGCCCTAAGAATGGTTAGTGAACCAAATTTTCAGTATTGCTCGAGTCTGACTTCATCCGAATTTGGCTAGATTAAGTTCCATTTCATCAGTCTAGACTCTACATTGGAAGGTCGGAACTTATTCTCGACTCGAGAATCCTTAATGAATCTAATTGTCAGATGTTTTGGGGGTTTGATCCTGGCAGAGTCCAATTTCTCAATTCATCTGGATTTGGAACAATCATAATTTGATCGGATATGTGGAAAATATGATTATGTTACTAAATTGTTGTGTACAATTAATCAGATTTGGTGTTCTTTCAAAATGGAATGATGGAGCCGTGGTTTGAGAGCAAAGGTTTGGGTGATACAGACCAAGTTTTGGCCTATTTTGCTGTGTCAAAGCTTGGCGAGCCTCCCGTGGATGGAAAGACCGACACTAACCCAGAGGGTCTTACTGCTGCTTATGGAAAATGGGCTTCAGAGGTAGCTGCGAGATTGCAATCTGGTGGCCTCTCTTGCAAGGTAACAAGAAGCAAACCTCTTGTAATGAAGACGAAACATGAACTGTATGAAAAAACCAATTGTGTTGTATTTTATTGTGTTTCTGTGGTAGGTACTTGACAAAGAAGCTTTTCAGAAGCAAATGTTGGAAAAACTCATTTGGATTTGTGCATTTATGCTTGTTGGAGCTCGTCATCCAGGTGCAAGTGTGGGCATGGTGGAGAAAGAATACAGAGATGAAGTTCAGAAATTCCATTCCTCAGTTTCGTTTTAGCATTCATAATTGCTGTTTGTTTAGTTCTAATTACTTATACATTCAGGTGTCAAGACTCATCCAAGAACTCGCAGCAGCTGCTGCTGCAGAAAAAGGACTAACCTTTGAAGAGAACATGGTGGAGAGACTATGTGCTTATTCACGAGCTGTTTCTCATTTCCCGACTGCTGTTAAAGAAGTACTATATACTTTTACCATCCTTGATCTCTTTCTTTCAATGCCTGAACACCATATCTATGTCTCAACTATTTCTCTGATAACTGCAGTTTAAATGGAGGAATGGTTGGTTTTATTCGCTCTCAGAGAAGGCGATTGCAGAAGGGAAGCCGGATCCGTGTCCCCTCCACACGGAATGGCTGAAAGAGCTTAAAGTGATATAGAGTCTCAGTCTGTGCAAATTGTGAGTATATGGACTAAGTAATATTCTAAGTAGTCGATCTGAAACTAATGTGAACTATGCACAGGCATGAGAAGTCAAAATAAGATGGATCTGCCTAACAAAGATAATCAGTCCACCCTTTGAAAAGTTCAGACTTTTATCTGCACAAACACTGCAATTTCAGTGAATCAAAACTTCTGTTTCTTGCCCTATCAATTAGGGAAGACTAAATCTTCAGTCACCAATAAATTAAGACACAGACCTACAGTATTTAGGCTTTTTGGAATAATCAATAACTAAAAAATTAAGAATCAAGACCACGAGGTCTTGTTTTGAATCTTCCGCCAAATGCAAGGTGGTCCAAATACGCAACTTGTGAAGATTTCTTCGGTTAGTTACTATAACACATGATTTTACATTAGCACATATCAAAACTCAACTATTCTACCCCAAAAGAAAAAACAGAGCATAATGGGCAGAGAGAGCTCTTCAATTTACAATCTGCTCTCTCTTCTGTTTCTGCTAATCCATGGTTCGATTGCAGCAACAGCTCAAGATCTCGCGGTCATGAGTTCTTCTTGTCAAAGCCAGTGCGGGGGAATAGTGATTCCTTATCCCTTTGGAATTGGTAAAGATTGCTATCTCAACAACGACAAGTGGTATGAAGTTATCTGTAACAGAACCTCAGGAAACCCCGTTCCATTTCTTTCTAGTATAAACAGAGAGGTGGTGAATATCTCCCTCCCTGATGACTTTGGTATCTTTGGGCTAATCCAAATAAAGAATCCGATAACTTCATCTGGCTGTTCTAATAGAGAAGAACTCAGCTTGGCTTTGAACGTGACCGGAAGTCCGTTTTTCCTCACCGCCCGTAATACTCTAGTTGCAGTTGGTTGCAACAACAAGGCCTTGATGACGGTTGTTAAGCCGCAGATTGGAGGATGCGAGTCTACATGCGACTTGGGGTTTGGGCGGAGAGGACAGAACATAAGCTGCGATGGCTATAGATGTTGCCAAGCGAAGATACCCTCTGACCGTCTGCAGCAGATTGGTATCAAAATAGAGAGTCTTGATGGCAATACAACGACAGCAGCAGGATGCACAGTTGCTTTCTTGACAGACGAGACATATTCTCCATCGAATATAACTGAACCGGAGCTGTTTTACGGCAAGGGATATGCGACGGTACAGTTAGGATGGTTCATAGATATGTCACACAATATGTCCGTTGATACTGGGGTTTGCTATTCAATTAACCTGGATCAAAGCAGTTATAGTTACAGTTCCTATGAAGCTTGCATTTGTAGATATGGTAATTTTTCAGAGCGAAGCTTTAGAAGTTGCAAGTGTAACAGTGGTTTCAGAGGCAGCCCATATCTCTCGAGTGGATGTATAGGTAAATTCACTAACTGATTCTGCTTTGCGTTAGTTTCTGCAAGATCCATGAGTCATTGATTCATACTTGTATGTAGATATTGATGAGTGTGAAGGGCGAAACCCTTGTGGGAAAGGGGAATATTGTAAGAATATCCTCGGAAACTTTAGTTGCAAGTCTAAAAGAGAGAAAATACTGCCCATCGTTCTTGGTAAGCTATCGATCATCGGGCTATGCAGTATGTCATCATATTTAGAAAATCCAAGAAAAAGGAATGGGCTTTTAATGTGTTTCTTTTGTGATGTGTAGGTATTAGTCTAGGCTTTGGCTTGTTGGTTTTAGCCACTGGAGCATGGTGGTTGTATAAGTTTATCAGAAAGCAAATGGAGATAAAGAGGAAGAAGAAGTTTTTTAAGCGTAATGGAGGACTGTTGTTGCAACAACAATTGATTTCGAACAAAGGCAACGTTGAGAAGACAAGAGTGTTCAGCTCGAAAGAATTGGAGAAAGCCACGGAAAACTTCAGTGTAAACCGTGTGCTTGGGCAGGGCGGTCAAGGCACAGTGTATAAAGGAATGCTTGTAGATGGAAAAATTGTGGCTGTCAAAAAGTCCAAAGTTGTGGATGAAGACAAGCTTGAAGAGTTCATCAATGAGGTTGTGATTCTTTCACAGATCAATCATAGAAACATCGTGAAACTCTTGGGATGTTGCCTTGAAACAGAGGTTCCTGTTCTGGTTTACGAGTTTATTCCCAATGGAAACCTTTTTGAACATCTTCATCACGATGATGAGTCTGATCATTACACAATGGCTACTTGGGAAATGCGTATGGGGATTTCTGTAGATATCGCAGGAGCCCTTTCGTATCTCCACTCAGCAGCATCCTTTCCTATTTATCACAGAGACATCAAATCCACAAACATAATGTTGGACGAAAAATATCGGGCCAAAGTGTCTGACTTTGGAACTTCAAGATCGGTAACCATAGACCACACCCATCTGACAACAGTGGTTGCAGGTACAGTAGGTTATGTAGATCCAGAGTACTTTCAGTCAAGCCAATTTACAGACAAGAGCGATGTTTATAGCTTTGGAGTTGTGCTTGTGGAGCTCATCACTGGAGAGAAACCGATTTCTTTTCTTAGGTCTGAAGAAAACAGAACTTTGGCAACTTATTTCCTTCTTGCAATGAAAGAGTCCAAGCTCTCTAGCATTATTGATGCTCGAATCAAAGATAATTGCAACCTTGAACAAATCATTGCGGTGGCAAACCTTGCGAGGAGGTGTCTGAACTTGAATGGGAAGAAACGGCCAAATATGAGAGAAGTCTCTACGGAACTGGAGAGGATTCGATATTCACAAATCCAAATTCTTAACGAGGAAGATGATGACACCATGGAGATCATCAACGTAGGAGATCCTTGGAGCGTTCTTGTTACTGGTTCTTCCTCCAATATCACCACCACATCTTCATTTCGTCGAAACGTTGTTACCATTGGAGATCACTAGTGTCGGAGCCGTATCATTTGAAATTTCGGTTGGGTTTGGTGTGATTCCATTTGTTTAGTTATTTTGTTTTATCCGGTTTGGAGAATGTTATATCGAATGTTGAACAAAAAAAAAGAATGCTATATCTTGAGTACAACGTTTATGAGATGTATTATTATGACTATAAAAAAAAAAGAATGCTATATCTTGAGTACAACGTTTATGAGATGTATTATTATGACTATAATTGTAGTCTCCATTAAATACTAATCATATTTACCCAAAAACGAAATGGAAAGTGACTTAAAGTCATTGGTATAGTGAATGTTTGGTTCAACTATCTATTGTGACTACAACGTTTTGTTGTTTTCCTTTTAACGTCTTGACTCTTGAGTACAACGTTTAAGAGATGTGACTATAAAGTCTATAATTGTAGTCTCCATTAATACCAATCATAATTACCATTACCAAGGAGTTTCGGAAAACTGATTGTCTTGACCAAAAAAAAATCGCCCACCGTGGGGCTCGAACCCACGACCACAAGGTTAAGAGCCTTGCGCTCTACCAACTGAGCTAGACGGGCTTTGTGACTAGCATGCCTGTTAAAAGGTTATTCATTGATTTCATTTAACTAAGTATTACCAACACTTTCAGACGACGTGACGTTTTCAGAACGAGTTGCGTGCCATTTTTTTGGGGCACTTAAACGAGTAAACCCATTGGGTAAGTAGAGATTATCAACTCCATGATGAGTCCAAGCTTATGAAGATAAATCTTAAATATGAGACGAGATTTGATGGGATATTCCCAGATTCAAGGACCGGTTCAAGTATGTCCATCGCTTTTTGGCCGATTTATAAATGGTTTTGAAGAGGTTTTCTATGAGAAATCAAACCGGATCGCTTGATTACTCGGCCGGTTCTGTCCAATCCTAAAACATCGCTTGGATCCGCATCTCAAGTCAATGGTCTGCAGAAAGCAAATAATTGAGATGAAAGGATCCATCCATCGGAAGTTGACTTTTCTATCAACTTATTTTGTGATGAAAAAACACTTCACGCGTCTATCCAAACTTGTTTGACTTTTGTCACATACTACAAGATAAAAGAATATCATCGATGAAATTAAAAAAAATGCAGCAGCAGTATGAAGAAGACAAAGACTTACAACGTCCTATGTATTGCAGTCTCTGTCCTAACTCTGCAGCTCATCAATGGCTCATCATCAGCACCAACACCTCCACCTCCATATGGTAATTCTTCCACTTCTTGTAACAGAGAGTGTCGAGGCATCTCAATTCCGTTCCCGTTCGGAATCGGGAAGGATTGTTATCTCAACGGCTGGTACGAGGTTGTCTGCAACGCCACCACTTCCGTAACAACCGTTCCGTTCCGTTCCTCACTAGGATCAACAGGGAAGTGGTGAACATCTCTCTTCCAGATGGTAATAAACCTTACGGAGTGGTTCACATCAAAGGTCCATTGACTTCGTTGGGTTGCTCTAGTAGTGGTAATGGTCAAGTACCCGAAAAGTCATCGCCGGATTTGAATGTCACGGGCAAGGGCAGCCCATATTTCCTCACAGACGAGAACCGCCTCGTGGTGGTTGGTTGCGGTACAGATATTGAATCAGAGATCTTGGGTTGTGAAACGAGCTGCAAAGAAAGCGAGAGTAGCGAAGAGGTAACAAACTCGATATGTGACGGTTACAAATGCTGCCAGGGGAGGATACCGTTGGAGCGTCCTCAGATTGTTGGTATCAATATAGAAAACACTAATGGCACTAGAGGAGAAGGCTGCAGTGTTGCGTTCCTGACTAACAAGAGCTACGCACCGATGAATGTTACCGCACCTGAACAATTCCATGCTGGTGGCTTCGCGGTGGTAGAGCTAGGTTGGTACTTTGATACTTCGGATTCTCGCTTTAGGAGCCCCTTAGATTGTAGAAATATGACCCGTTTCAGTTCTTACAGCTCCTTAGATAAATGCGGTTGTGAGTATGATTACTTTTCTGGGATGAGTTATAGGAGTTGCTATTGTAACAATGGCTACATAGGGAACCCATACCTTAAACATGGCTGCATAGGTAAGTGATTGTTTCTTCTTCCTTCTTTTGCTGCCTTTCATCGATCAAACCATCAATAACTATGATTCAAAAATGTGAAGACATAGATGAGTGCAGAGGGCATAACAATTGTGGAGAAAGGATTTGTTTTAACTATCCTGGAACATATAGCTGCGAGCTCAAGATAACCAAGCCGGAAAAAGCCTCTGTACTTCGAGGTAAGTTAAAGTAACATCTTGCATCTACGAGACAGATAACAGAAAAGCAGTTTACTTTATGGTATTCCTTCGTTGGTGTAGGCGTTCTTATAGGTCTAGGAGTGCTGTTTTTGGTCGTTGGAATCTTGGGGCTGTACAAATACATCAAGAAGCGAAGGAGGATCATCCGTAGAAAGAAATTCTTCAAACGTAATGGAGGTTATCTGTTGAAACAACATCTCATTACTACAAAGGACGGAAATATAGAGATGTCGAGGATATTTAGCTCAAAAGAGTTGAAGAAAGCCACTTATAACTTCAGTATAGATAGGATTCTCGGGCAAGGCGGTCAAGGAACTGTGTATAAGGGAATGCTTGTGGATGGGAGGATTGTTGCGGTTAAAAGAGCGAAAAATGTTGATGAAGACAAGCTGGAAGGTTTTATCAACGAGGTCGTACTTCTCTCACAGATTAACCACAGGAACATTGTGAAACTCTTAGGATGTTGTCTAGAGACGGAAGTTCCAGTCTTGGTTTATGAATATATTCCAAATGGAGATCTTTTCAAACGTATTCATGATGAATCTGATGACTACAAGATGACTTGGGAAGTGCGTCTTCGCATAGCCACAGAAATCGCAACAGCTGCATCGTTTCCAATATACCACAGAGATATCAAGACTACCAATATACTATTGGATGAGAAATACCGAGCAAAAGTTTCTGATTTCGGGACTTCAAGATCCGTAACCGTTGATCAAACTCACCTGACAACATTAGTTGCAGGAACTTTTGGATATATGGATCCAGAGTACTTCCTGTCAATCCAATATACCGACAAGAGCGATGTTTATAGCTTCGGGGTTGTCTTGGTAGAGCTCATAACCGGAGAAAAACCACTGTACCGTGTCCGGTCTGAAGAAGGGAGAGGCTTGGCAACTCACTTCATCGAGGCAATGAAAGAAAACAGAGTGATTGAAATCATTGATGATCGAATCAAAGACGAAAGCAAGATGGACCAAGTGATGGCGGTGGCAAAACTCGCTCGAAGGTGTCTAAGCTGGAAAAGGAGGAAGCGGCCAAACATGAGAGACGTTTCAATTGAGCTAGAGAGAATCCGTTCCTCACCTGAAGATTTAGAGGCCCATTTGGAAAGCAATGATGAAGAAGACCAATCCATGGAAATTAACAGAGGATGATTCTAAGGGCGTGAACAGGATGGGAGTCTAGAGATCTTTGGATATAAGAAGTTAAGCCATAAGGGCATAGAAACACTTACACTCCTGCAAATTCTGTAGCAATCAATCCTTTTAAATCAAATATAAGCAATAATGAAAGCACATGAGTATTCTCGAGTTGATCTGTTAATGTAGTGCATTGGGAAAATAAAATATTTGTGCCATAATGAGACTCTTATGTGCCACATAAACAAGAGAAACAATCAAAGATTTTACCACAATAACTTACCACTAAATAATGTAGGATTCAGCTAAAACCTTTTATTAAGTAACTTCACCTAGAACTCCTAAATTTCTATCTATCTATGTAGATTTTCCAAAAACAGTTGGCGTAGTTAAAAGCCAGTCCCAAGATTACCCCAATACTAATGCACACCAAAACCAAAACTACACATAAAGAGTTTAATCTGGTTTCCTATAAGGCAAACAATAAAAGTACTTGAGATAAGTGACTGCACATACCGCAGGAACGCGCCAAATCTGTCTGGGCCTCAGCTAGTCAGACCTTGTTTACAACATTAGCATCCAGCAGCTTGACCTGAGAAGTTCCAAGATTTACAGCCTTAATTTTTTTTAAGTAGGTCTTGTTGCTCAGTAATTTTCTGCTCCAGCATTTATCAGTTATATTGTCTCTTTGACTTGCTTCTCTGATAGTTCGGTCTGAGTCATAAGCAGAGCACTCTGTTCTCAGAAGTCAGAACAGAGCCTTTCGCGTCCAATTTTTTACTTCTTCCTAAAGTGGGACCCAAAATTCCAAATCATTTTCAGTTAGCCACGTCACATTACTCTTCTGTTCGCACCAATTGACTAGTATAGTTGGCTTTTTTTTTTTTTTTTTTTTTGACTAGGATAGTTGTTATTCGTAAATTACACGTAAAACAACTCAGATTTTACAATTTTTTATTTTATTTTTTAGACGACTCGGATATTTAATTTATAAATTCCACTGGGATAGTTGGACTGCTCATTCATCTGTTGACTTTTAAACTTATTTTTGAAAACGGTTTTAATTTTGACTCTGTTTACGTCTCTACGCCTTTCTATTTTGCAACTTAAATCACGCATCCACTCATTTTCTCTTCTTCTCTGAACTTTTTTCGTTCGCCCCAGTAGTTTCCTGAGTAATTTTTACTTCGCTTGCAAAACATTAGAAGACGCTCATTGGTCGAAAACAAGGAAAGTTATTGCGTCCCCCATTACATGACTGGTCAGATTTCGTTGACTTATTACCTTATGATATTTTGGTCAACTTTGTTTTGCATCTCTTTTCACACAAACATCTTTCGTCCAACTATGCAGATTCCAGAGTCTTAATTTTTTCCCCTTCATTTCACAACATTAGAAGCCTAAAAATATCAGAGGACCTGAGAGAACAAGAACAGTATCAGTATGAAGACAGAGACTCACAATCTCCTATGCATTCCACTAGTTATCTCTGTCCTATTTCTGTTCATCAATGGTGTCTCATCAGCAAGAAAACCTCCAGATCTGTGTAACAGAGTCTGTGGAGGAATATCAATTCCTTTCCCGTTTGGTATTGGTGGGAAAGATTGCTATCTAAATCCGTGGTACGAGGTTGTTTGTAACAGCACGACGTCTGTTCCGATTCTTTCAAGGATCAACAGAGAATTGATGAACATATCTCTTCCAAATGATCGTGGAGATGGAGTAATTTACATCAAAGGTCCTGTAACTTCCTCCGGTTGCTCTACAAGTCCATCTCAGCATCCGCCTTTAAACATCGCCGGCCAAGGTAGCCCCTTTTTCCTCACGGAAAATAACCTCCTCGTAGTGGTTGGTTGCAACGCCAAGGCTGCTATGACGGATATCAAATCGCAGATCATCGGTTGCGAGTCGAGCTGTGACGAGAGAAACAGTAGCCAAAAAGCTAGAGACAAGATTTGCAATGGTTATAAATGTTGTCAGACGAGGATACCAGAAGGGACACCGCAAGTCATCGGAGTCAATATAGAGACTCTAGATGACAAAAACACAACACAAGGAGGATGCAAAGTTGCGTTTTTGACGAGCAATAAGTATTCGAGTTTGAATGTTACAGAGCCAGAAGAGTTTCATGGTGATGGATACGCGGTGGTGGAGCTTGGATGGTACTTTGATACTTCGGATTCTCGACTTTTGAGCCCCATAGGTTGTAAAAATGTATCAGATCCAACACAAAATGGCGCGTACTCAACCGATACGATTTGTATTTGCTTGTACGGCTACTTCTCTGGATTCAGTTATAGGAGTTGCTACTGTAACTCGATGGGTTACACAGGGAACCCATTCCTTCCAGGTGGATGTGTAGGTAAGAGACTGATTTTTCTTTCTGTATCCATCAATCAAGTCATCTATCATTAATTATGAATCAAATCTGTAGACGTTGATGAATGCAAACGGCGCAAAAGGTGTAAAGACCAAACTTGTGTGAATAAGCCCGGTTGGTTTTCGTGCGAGCCAAAGAAACCGGGGCAGCTCAAGCCAGTGATTCAAGGTGAAATTCAATATGAGTTTATCTTGAACGTTGGTGTTGAAGATATTATTACTCTGTTCTTTACATGTTGTTCTTTTGTTGGTCTAGGTGTTCTTATAGGTTCAGCACTGTTGCTTTTCACCTTGGGAATTTTCGGGATGTACAGGTTCGTTAAGAAGCAGAGGAGGTTTGCGCGAATGAGAAAGTTCTTCAGACGTAACGGAGGTTTGTTGTTGAAACAACAGTTAGGAAGAAATGAAGGCAACGTAGAGACGTCGAGAATATTTAGCTCGAAAGAGTTGGATAAAGCCACAGATAATTTTAACAAGAACAGGGTTCTTGGACAGGGAGGTCAAGGTACTGTGTACAAAGGAATGCTCGTTGATGGCAGAATCGTCGCAGTGAAAAGGTCGACGGCAATGGATGAAGACAAGGTGGAAGAGTTCATCAATGAGGTTGTTGTTCTTGCACAGATCAACCACAGAAATATTGTTAAACTCTTGGGATGTTGTCTTGAGACAGAAGTTCCAGTCCTTGTTTATGAGTTTGTTCCGAACGGAGACTTATGCAAGCGTCTTCGTGATGAATCTGATGATTACACATTGACATGGGAAGTGCGTCTTCATATTGGAATAGAGATCGCAGGAGCACTTACATATCTACACTCAGCTGCATCTTTTCCAATATACCACAGAGATATCAAGACTACCAATATACTACTGGATGAGAAATATGTTACGTGTAGAAACTAGAAATGAGTTTTATTGATCATAAAAGTGGAATTACAAAGACCTTGAGGATTTTGATAATGGAGCTCCTCCCACTCCCCCTAAGATTCACCACAAAATACTCGATAATCCCCCTCCCTTACTCTAAGACAACTTATATAGAAAAGTAATGAAGCTCATACCCTATTTTAACCATGGTTACTTGAAAGTAACCCTGGTAAAACCTTATGACACTTGGTAAATACTAGATAGTAATAATCCTTTAGCGCCTTGAAACCCACTGCTTGTATCAAAATATCAGGTTAAGGTGTCTGATTTCGGAACTTCAAGATCGGTAACGTTAGATCAAACTCACTTGACAACTCAAGTTGCAGGTACTTTTGGGTATGTGGATCCAGAGTACTTTCAGTCAAGCAAGTTTACTGAAAAAAGTGATGTGTACAGTTTTGGAGTGGTCCTTGTGGAGCTCATTACCGGAGAGAAACCGTCCTCTCGTGTCTGGTCTGAAGAAAACAGGGGCTTTGCAGCTCATTTTGTTGAAGCCGTGAAAGAAAACAGAGTTCTTGACATAGTTGATGATCGGATCAAAGATGAATGCAACCTGGACCAAGTGATGGCCATGGCAAAACTCGCTAGAAGATGTTTAAACCAAAAAGGGAAGAAGAGACCAAACATGAGAGAGGTTTCCATTGAGCTGGAGAGGATTCGTTCATCGCCTTATGATTCAGAGATTCATATTGAGGACGACGATAACGAAGAGGATCAAGCCATGGAACTCAACTTTGACGACACTTGGGATGTTGGTATGACTGCTCCAGCCTCCATGTTTAGTAATGCATCCCCGACGTCTGATGTTGAGCCTTTGGTTCCTCTACGAACATGGTGATGATCAACTCAAAACACTGCATATATATACTCCCATTTGATGAAAAAAAATGTTATATTTCGATTATAAATCTCTTCTTTTTCACCATGTAATAATATTCTCGCCCTAGAAAGCATATTTCTTTCGATATCACCTCTGTGGACCAGATTTGTTTCATTGGTCTAAAGTCCAACCCAAGAATTTCCACGTCATCTATCCGTTATCCGTGTGATCGCCACTAGCTGGATTACATTTGACTGGTCATAGATCCATTGACTTTTAAGCTAACGTGATTTTGGTCAACTTTGTTTTTGTATCATGAACATACATGGTGACGATGGTCAAATGTGAATACTGTATAAATGTTTGTTCTACTTTCATGGTTCATATGGGCTGCAGAAAAAAAGATTGGATATATTTATTTATTCCAACCATTATTAATTAATTTTAAAATAGAATCATCAAGGCATTGACCTAATTTTTTATTAGGTCTTTGTAACTTGTTTAAGCTTCTTTCTAAACATTTCTTGATCTTTACATCAGTCAGACCTTCTTGTCAAACTTTTTTTTTTTCATAAAAAGCGGATTGAGATTGATCAGATCAAAATAAAAACAAAAGAATTATGAAGACAAAATATTACAGCTTTTTATGTATTATTGTAGTGTCTGTCCTAACTTTGCTCATGAATGACTCATCAGCAGCGACACCTCCACCTCCAAATAGTAACTCTTCAACTTCTTGTAGCAGAACCTGTGGAGAAATCTCGATCCCGTTCCCGTTTGGAATCGGCGGGAAGGATTGCTATCTCAATGACTGGTACTAGGTTGTATGTAACACCACCACTTCCGGGTCCTCCGGCACAACTGTTCCATTCCTGTCTAGAATCAACAGGGAGGTGGTTAACATCTCTCTTCCAGATGGTTATGAATCATACGGAGTGGTTCACATCAAAGGTCCAGTGACTTCGTTGGGTTGTTCTAGTAATACTACTAGTCATGGACCCCAAAAGTCGCTACCGGATTTGAACGTCACGGGCAAGGGCAGCCCATATTTCCTCACCGACGAGAATCGCCTCGTGGCGGTTGGTTGCAGCACAAAGGCGTTGATGACGGATATTGAATCAGAGATCTTGGGTTGTGAAACGAGCTGCCAAGAGAGCAAGAGTAGTCAACAAGTAACAACCTCGATATGTGACGGTTACAAATGTTGCCAGGTGAGGATACCGGTGGAGCGTCCACAAGCAGTAGGTGTCACAGGAGGACAAGGGTGTAAAGTTGCCTTCTTGACTAACAAAAGGTATTCGCCGTCAAATGTTACTGTCCCAGAACAGTTCCATGTTGGTGGCTACGCGGTGGTAGAGCTAGGTTGGTACTTCGTTACTTCGGATTTTCGCTTTAGAAACCCCTTAGGCTGCATAAATTTGTCCCAATATGGTTTTTACGGTTCCGATACTAGTTGCCTTTGCGAGTACGGTTACTTATCTGAGGTGAGTTACAGAAACTGCTATTGCACCCTTGGCTTCACAGGGAATGCATACCTTCGAAGGGGTTGCGTAGGTCAGTGTTGTTGTTGTTTTTTTTTTTTTTTTTTTTTTTTTTGTGTGTGTGGCCTCGATTTATTAATGATCAGAATCAAATCAGACCATTGTATACATATTGCAGACAATGATGATTGCAAAGGACACAATGTCTGTGAAGAAGGCACATGTGTGAACATACGTGGAGGCTACAGATGCGAGCCCAAGCCCAAGAAAATCAAGCCGGCCAAGTCCCTAGTGCTACAAGGTGAGTTGCAATGGCACTTTGCATCTACCATAGTACAAGGCAGAGCAGAAAGTAGTGTAATTTATGGTTTTCTTCGTTGTTGCAGGGGTTCTTATAGGTTTGTTGGGACTAATGCTTTTAGTTGTTGGGATGTTCGGGTTGTTCATACTTATAAGAAAGCGAAGGAGGATCATCCGCAGCCAGAAGTTCTTCAAACGTAATGGAGGCTTGTTAAAACAACAACTGACTACAACAAATGACGGAAATGTAGAGATGTCGAGGATATTTAGCTCAACAGCGTTGAAAAAAGCCACCGATAACTTCAGCATGAAGAGGGTGCTTGGGCAAGGCAGTCAAGGAACTGTGTATAAGGGGATGCTGGTGGATGGAAAGATCATTGCGGTTAAAAGATCCAAAGTTGTAGATGAAGATAAGCTGGAAAATTTCATCAATGAGATAATCCTTTTTTCACAGATTAATCATAGGAATATTGTGAAACTAATGGGATGTTGTCTAGAAACAGAGGTTCCAATCTTGGTTTACGAATATATTCCCAACGGAGATATGTTCAACCGCCTTCATGATGAATCCGATGATTATGCCATGACTTTGGAAGTGCGTCTTCGCATAGCCACAGAGATTGCGGGAGCTCTTTCATACATGCACTCAGCTGCATCATTTCCAATATACCACAGAGATATCAAGACCACCAATATCCTATTAGATGAGAAATACAGAGCCAAGGTGTCTGATTTCGGAACTTCAAGATCGGTAACCATTGATCAAACTCACCTGACGACAATGGTTGCAGGAACTTTTGGGTACATGGATCCAGAGTACTTTCTATCTAGCCAATATACTGACAAGAGTGATGTTTATAGTTTCGGGGTTGTCCTGGTGGAGCTCATAACTGGAGAAAAACCGTTGTCCCAAATCCGGTCTGAAGAAGGAAGGGGATTGGCAACTCATTTTCTGGAGGCCATGAAAGAAAATAGAGTGATTGACATCATTGATATTCGGATCAAAGAGGAAAGCAGCCTTGACCAACTGATGGCTGTGGCAAAACTCGCTCGAAAGTGTCTAAGCCGGAAAGGTAGGAAAAGACCAAACATGAGAGGTTTCAGCTGAGCTGGAGAAGATCCGTTCATCACCTGAAGATTTAGAGGCTCATTTCGAAAACGACGATGAGGAGGACCAAGCCATGGAGATCAACAGCGGATGATTCTGGAGGCGTGTACAAGATTGTTCCAGTCTTTATGCTCTATAGTTAGACAAACATAGTGACAAGAAAATCAGTAAGAGAACATCGGCAGCAAATCATCAATATTTAGCCTCTATGTTTCACAATACATCCCCAACGTCTGAAGTTGAGCCTCTGGTTCCTCTAGGAACATGGTGATGATCAACTGGAAACAATGCATATCTATACTCTCAGATGAAAAAATGTTATCTTTTGATTATGAATACTCAGGTTTGTTTTTTTCACCATGTAATAATACACACAAATTGCATTATAGAAAAAAAAAAGAAGAAGAAAGTTTTAGTTCAATCAAGAACAATCTAGAAGAATTTAAGTTTGCCTTTGGAGATAGCTTGGACATGTTGTAATTGACACATTGCCTTGTTTTTCCCGGTCAAGCCATAGCACGATGAGTGACTAGCGCCTAAAGTGACTGCAAAGTATAGATAAACAGTGCATAAAAATGCCAAAAGAGCCAATGCTGTTAAAAGATAACGATGCCTTTGAATAACGGTGGAGCAGCTATCCAACTCTCCCCACTGCTTCTTCATAGACTGTCCTCTCCTTAATGGTGAAGATACAATCCCATCATGAACCATGCTGAAGATATATACCAACCTGCAAATTACACAATTTCACAAAACTCAAAACAGGCTATTGAAAGGAGATACCAATCAGATTGAGTATATTTAGGATTTGGAGATCATTAGTGTTAATGAGAAACAACAATCAGGAAAGCAAACAAGAGATGCAGAACAAACATTTCGATCTATTCCCATGAAATTATTGTTTATAATTGGCATCAAAATTACAAGAGGAGCTTTGGATCTTTTAAGCAAAAGAAGAAGATTAGGCCAACAATAACGTCATTTTCAGTCAATCATCAACCATCAATCACAATCATCAATGTAGATTGGATTAAGAGAGATTCGGAGAAATAGATTATGGGAGATCAATGGAAGAATTAAAAATCAAAAGATTGACGCCGAGAATCGAGGGAAACAGATCCGAAGCAGGTGGAGATTATTAGAAAACGAACCGGTGAAACAGAAACAGAAACAGAAACAGAAACAGAAACAGGTGAGAATCGGTTAGAGATCCGGAGAAGATAAAGCTGACTCCAGCTCCGTTGAACGATCGATCTCCTCCGTTGCTTGATGGCTCGAGCGGGGCCGATTTGCCGGATACGCCGTACGCGCTTTATTAAGTCCGTTACATACGACGGGAATTTAGGGATTTTATACAAAAAAAAAATAAAGAGATAAAAAAAGAAAAAAGAGAGAGAGGGAAAAAATGATGATGCGTGTATGTATAGGTTCCCACTCCTTGGTGTTTATAGATGATATGCATGTTCTTTCACTTTCCAGAGGCTGTTTACAAAACACGTATACAAAAAAATATCTAATATTTCAAACATTAACCATAAAAGAACTCATTTTCGTTATGATCCATATCAAAAATATTATATGATTGCTTTGGACTAGTGATTAAGTACATGCGTTGGTTGGTATCGCCATGTTATCGTCAAAGACTGATATCGGACCATGGGGGATTAAAGCTTAAAGCCCGGACCACTCCTAATTAACAAAAAAAAAGGTTTACCTATGTTCATTATTAATCTTATTGTTAGGATTTTTGCAAAATACATTAAAAGTTGATTATAAATGAATAGTTTTTGTTTGTTTTCTAAAAATATAATTAATAAGGATTGTATAGTTTCATATGATAATGTTTTGTATGAAGGTTTTTACACTATTATATTCTTATGAAGAGTTTGTTTTTGGTGAGTTTTATCGACTCTGTTCGTTCATCACTATCACCCATTTTCGTTAGGCTTTAGAGATTTTTTTGCGCGTTTCAGTGTGTTTAAAATTATAGCGCAATTACTTCTTTAAGATGACTCATTTACAATTAACCAGTTAAAATATTGGGCCATTAGTGGGCTTAAAATCAAGGGTGCATTATATTGGTTATTGAATTTTGATTGATGGTTAGCTGGTCAAAGTCCGAAATCAGGAGCGAGAATAAGGAAATACCGACTTGTTCTACTTTTCAAGGAGAAAGGAAAGCTCAAGCTTTGATCGATCGTCAAGGTATTTTGATTCCTCTCTTTCTCAAGAGATTTTGATGTTCGTTCTTATCTTCCTGAGCTAAAATCCGATCACTTAAAACTGGTTTATTGGGTACATATTTAGATCGGAACTATGAATTCCAGCTCGAATTTGGGAAGATATCAGCTTATTTGAACCAATTCTAATTTCATAGAATCGATTTCAAAGAATTCTGTTTTTCCTAAGAAAAATTGATTGATTTTCGATTCGGTTCTAGAAAAGCCGGTTCTTTTACCGTCCCCTTCCGAAATTAGGGTTCTGGGTGATGATTGGTAATGATTAGATGAGAAGATGATATAATTTTGCGTTTTTATTTGATACAAGCAGTTGAATAATTGAATCCAACCTTTTGATCTGGGAGGAGAAAGAAGAAGATGTTTGCAGCTTCTTGTCTGGCATCGTGCTGTGCTGCTTGTGCATGCGATGCTTGCCGTACAGTGGTTTCTGGGATCAGCAGACGTTCTGCTAGAATTGCTTATTGTGGTCTCTTTGCACTTTCCTTAATCGTTTCATGGATTCTCCGTGAGGTTGCTGCTCCTCTCATGGAGAAACTCCCTTGTAAGTTTTTTTTCTTGTGTCCAATTATATAGATATTTTTTTTCCAGCTTACGGAGCTAATCGTTGACATTGTGCAGGGATTAACCATTTTCACAAGACACCTGATCGGGAATGGTTTGAGACTGATGCTGTGCTGCGTGTCAGCTTAGGGAATTTCCTGTTTTTCTCAATTCTATCGGTTATGATGATTGGTGTGAAAAATCAGAAAGACCCTCGTGATGGTATACACCATGGCGGTTGGATGATGAAAGTTATCTGTTGGTGCATTTTGGTCATCTTAATGTTCTTCCTTCCTAACGAAATCATCAGTTTCTATGGTTAGTTTCATTTATGATTGCAAAATGATTAGTGAATCGATTAACTTAGAACTAATGAGAATCAATTTAACATTTTGCAGAGTCGATGTCAAAGTTTGGTGCTGGATTTTTCCTTCTTGTTCAAGTTGTGCTTCTTTTGGATTTTGTTCATGGATGGAATGACACATGGGTTGGCTACGACGAACAGTTCTGGTTAGTGAATATATTTGCAATCATATGTGACTTCTTCATTATCCCATTACTAATCTAAGTACTGGACTTTATAAATAGGTATGCTGCGTTACTCGTAGTTTCTCTTGTATGTTACTTGGGAACATTCGTCTTCTCTGGGCTTCTCTTCCACTGGTTTACTCCCTCTGGACATGATTGTGGACTCAACACCTTCTTCATTGTCATGACTTTGATATTTGTATTTGTCTTTGCTATTGTGGTTTTGCATCCCACTGTAAGTTTTGACTTAAACCTTTTATTTCCCTTATCAGAATCTTATTTGATTCTCAACTTCAGGCTCACTGAAGTCGAATTAACCTTTTTGTACAGGTCGGTGGAAGCATTTTACCAGCATCGGTTATATCTCTCTACTGCATGTATCTCTGTTACAGTGGACTTGCAAGTGAACCCCGAGATTATGAGTGCAATGGTCTCCACAAACACTCCAAAGCTGTTTCAACAGGCACAGTGACTATTGGGTTGCTCACTACTGTACTCTCTGTCGTTTATTCAGCTGTTCGTGCTGGTTCTTCCACGACTCTTCTCTCTCCTCCTGATTCTCCCCGCGCAGGTATGTTTTTTTGGCCAAAAACCCTTCTCCGAAATTCTGTTTCATTGTTTTATTTAAGTTTGGTGTTCAATTCAATCTGATCCAGAGTGAACTAGGAAAAAACAATCTGAAAACCGAATTGAGTCTTGATAGAGCCAGTGGTTTTACTTTACCTATCTATATCTGAAAAGCAAAATCCAAACTGAGCCAAAAACCCGAATCAAAACTGAACTATTTCAAATCTCTAGTTTGAAACCTTGTCGTGTGAGTGCTTAAGGGCTGCTTCTAAGTATCATAACATATTTGTTTTCATTGAAAATGTTCAGCGAAGCCTCTGCTTCCATTAGATGGGAAAGCAGAAGAGAAAGAAGAGAAAGAGAACAAGAAACCAGTGACATACTCATACGCATTCTTCCACATCATCTTCTCTCTGGCGAGCATGTACTCTGCAATGCTCTTGACCGGCTGGTCAACTTCGGTAGGTGAAAGTGGTAAGCTGGTCGATGTCGGGTGGCCATCTGTGTGGGTCCGTGTTGTTACCAGCTGGGTCACTGCTGGTCTCTTCATATGGTCACTTATTGCTCCGATTCTCTTCCCTGACCGTGAGTTCTGAGCTCATGAATGCATCATCTACTGGAGATTCTGGATAACTTTTTATGAGTCTTGAAATTTGTAAAAAAAAAAAAACGTTCTCTTTCGATTGTAATAGATTCTCGTGTGCTTAATCACGCATGGTCTTCGTTGGCCCATCTGTAATATAAATATAAATATTTCCTTCCTCGTTATTGTCATCTTTCTCGCGGAAGATACATTTGAAAAAAGTCAATTTGCAGTGAACATAACATGAATTTATAAACAAGAAAATTCTACAATTTCCCTCACAGAAATTTCATATGTTTAGTTATCATTTTATCATAAAGAGTATAAACTAGTAAGTAAGGTTATATATATTTGTATAACTGGGAAGTTGTATCTTTTACCAAAAAAAAACTGGGAAGTTGTATTAAGTATCAACTAAAGAAGTTAAAAATTTAAAACTGGTTTTTACCGTGACATTGCTAAGAGAACCGACTATGATAACTAAAAAGCGGAAATGCGGGAGATATTTGCTTAGGGCGGGTGTTATCACGTGCGATGCACGTGGGTTGCTGTTGCCGCGTTTTAAAATCCGAAAGGGTACCCATTTTGAAATTAGGGCTCAGCCCACCGACACGGTTAGTCCTGCTCCTTTTCTGCTTCATTGGTTCAAAATTTACGTTTAACTTCGTATAGCAAATCAGTAAATCTAGAAATATTGAAATGAGGAGAGGCTAAATTCCGTGGTGCAATTACCAATCTGCGTTCTGTAACACATGACTTGATGAACATATTTCTATATGCTAGATTTGGAATTTTGAGTTTTTCAATGAATTTATTGGTTGAGTGAGTATATTTTGTTTATGAGTTCTTATATTTTTTACTTGCCGTGAAAGATAATGGCAGTGAAAAAGAATATTGAAGATTCACAAAGCAAAGACAACTATCCATGTGGGCAGCAATTGCTGATTCACAATGGAAAGGTTTTGAAAGATGAAACTACTTTGGTGGAGAACAAGGTAGTTTCTGATTTCTTTTATCTTCTATTAGCTAGGATCGTGCTTATTTGTATGAGACACTCTAAGCTAACTGGATTTTTAATATCCTGTTAAGTGCCATCAGACATCATATAATATTAGCTCTGTACTGATAGTCACAACTCAGAATAACAGATACTCGGGTTGATAAGCCTTTGAGATGTGGAAGCTTATATAGGTGAATAATTAATTGATTAAGAAACGCTACAAGATAACCTATGTGAACTACTGTAATCTTTGCTGCTCCCAATCTTGGCAATTCTGCGTTACAAATCTGAAGAACAGATGTGCTAGATGAATGCTTCATTATTTTTCTTTGCTACTGAAAATTACATATACTACTTTTGCTCTGACTACGTCTTTGCCTTTTCTTGTGCAATTGATAGAGTAAAACTGCAAGTACAGCTGCTCCCTCTTCTGCTCAGGTAAGCTTATTTCTTATTTTCTCATATTTGTGGACATCACTTGGTCAGTTGAGTATTCCTCATTGGAAAATTTGTTCATATCTCACAGCCTACTTCCACCACTACATCTACCACTTCTTCAACCACGGTAATTTTCTTACATATATATGTTCTTGTTGCGAAATTATGCAATCACCATCTTGATTCCCTGGTTCATTGAACACAAATTTATATCAATCCACTAGCCTATATTAATCCACCAGCCTGCAGCTCCGTTGACAACCCAGTCCATAGCTATGCCAGTTCCAAATTCTTCTCACGCTCAAGAACAACTGGCGTAAGTTTATTCTTGAAATAAGAGGCTTTAATTGGGAAAAAAAAATTCTTCACTAAGTTAAGTTAATTGAATTTATATTATGAGGATTTTTTTGATATTCGATGAGCTCCACACTATTGTAGGGCACGAAGTGACACCTATGGTCAAGCTGCTTCAACTTTAGTTAGTGGCAGTAGTATTGAGCAAATGGTCCAACAAATAATGGAAATGGGAGGAGGCAGCTGGGACAAAGAAACAGTTACTCGTGCACTTCGTGCAGCGTATAACAACCCTGAGAGAGCAGTGGATTATCTATATTCTGTATGCCCCTTCTCTGTAACACCGTTCTATGAATATTTAAGAGGAATGAAACTGCTGATATCTATTTTATCTTCAGGGAATTCCTGAAACAGTAGCCGTTCCAGCAACTAATTTATCTGGAGTAGGATCTGGTGCAGTGCTTGCTGCTCCTCCTACCTCTGGAGGACCTAATTCATCTCCTTTGGATTTGTTTCCCCAGGTAAGAGCTTAGTACTTTTGATGCATCGAAAAGTTGATTGAAGTTGAGTTCCCATTGCATGCTACGGGTTTGTTTTTTCCCAGGAAGCAGTTTCTGATGCTGGTGCTGGAGATGTTGGAACGCTTGAATTCCTCAGAGGCAATGATCAGGTTGTCATTCTATCCTTACTCTCTCTATTCAATTGTGAGGTTGAGTAGAATGATTAAGGATTTGTAACTTGGTTACTAGATATGTTAGAAGCCTGTTTGATATCTTTCAGGGAGGTGTATTCTAGTCTAGTCCTTTGTGATATACACTAATCTTGGTTCATTTCCATTTATTTTTAGTTCCAACAATTACGCTCCATGGTCAATTCCAACCCCCAGATTCTGCAGGTGAGTGAATCTTTATCTTTCTTTATAATGTGTTTGGGTCCGTAAATTCTGTACATCTCACAATATCATCGTTGCTTCTGTTACAGCCTATGCTGCAAGAGCTCGGAAAGCAGAACCACCAACTTCTGAGGCTAATTCAAGAGAACCAAGCTGAATTTCTTCAGTTACTAAACGAGCCCTACAAAGGATCTGACGGGTGAGTGAGTACTCTATAGTTTGCAGATCGTTTTCTTGGTTTGGCCACTGGTTGAATCGCCAAATCTGTGAAATGATCAAAGCAATCACGTATATATGTGATCCCATGGCACAATGGCTCTTATTGATAGTTCAAAACTCTCAGGGATATGGATATTTTCGATCAACCCGAGCAAGAAATGCCCCATGCAGTCAATGTTACCCCTGAAGAGCAAGAAGCAATTCAACGGGTACACACACACACACACACACACACACACATTCCTCATCACCATTATAACTACCTGTAATGCTATTTTCTCATCCCTTCTAACGCTTGCCTTAAACCTCTTTGATCAGCTTGAAGCAATGGGGTTTGATAGAGCATTGGTCGTAGAAGCCTTCCTTGCTTGTGACCGTAACGAGGAATTGGCAGCAAACTATCTGCTTGAGCACTCAGCAGATTTTGAAGACTGAGTTCCGACAACAAAAAATCAGCCTTCAAGGCTTTAACCAAATCAGAACACAAGAAAAAGTTTTGTTCCTCCTCTCTTTCATCTGAACTGCTCATTGTTAC
The DNA here is from genome assembly GCA_028015245.1 of Cardamine occulta. Lineage (NCBI taxonomy): Eukaryota > Viridiplantae > Streptophyta > Magnoliopsida > Brassicales > Brassicaceae > Cardamine > Cardamine occulta. The sequence continues at coordinate 21,905,439 of CM051364.1, read as the reverse complement.
TCTGCTCAGAATCTCAGATGATCATATCTTATTCTTACAACTCCATATTTACCTTAAAGAATAATCTGTGTTACTCACGTTTGCATTTGCGCGATTTAAGTTTGCTTTAGTTATTTAGTTGTGTTTTTAAGATCTTTGTCTCAAATATTATAGCCCAGGAAAATAGTGGTCACTCTTAATATGGTACCGGTTTCATATTTGTTTGGATAAAGGCTAGGTGGCTCAGAGCTGGTATAGATTGATAAATTCTGATCAATTGTTAAACAAACCGATTATTGTAATGGATTTCTTGTATTGGTTAAGGTCGTAAACCGGGATTCCGCTACATCTTTTCAACAATCTTACTGATCAATTCATCTAGTTTTTATGGAGTTTGGAAATCATATCTCCACTTTTTTAACTATTCTAAATTGGGATACGCAATACTCGAAATACTCTTATTATGATGATGTATTGTACACAAACCAAGGCAATATTATCTTGCTTCAATATGTATCTCTCTATATCATACTGTTTCTACACAAACGACAAGAAATAAGCAATGTTGGCGCCCAAAGTATCTCTCACTCTGAGATTTTCTCTTGGGAAACAAAAGAGCTTCATCATAGTCTCTGCCATGCATCTCCCTCTTCATCAGACCTTCCCTTGTTCTGACCCCTACTTGCATTTCACTCAGCAGCAGCAGCCTGTAAAACACATCTTTCAGCTTCCGATTGGTTTTAACAATAAACATTCCCTATTAATAAGCACATCTTCCTACTAGTTCCAGAGCCCTTAGGTGTGTTAACTAGTAACATTTTTGGTATAAACACCAACTACATATGCATTTTTGAACAGTTGAACATTAGATGGAGTTTCACTAACCTGGTTAAGAGGATTATCTGGGGATTTCTTCCACATCTTCCAAATCAAGTCCTTGTACTGAGTGTGAGTAAGACCTGGTTTCTCCTCCTTGAGCCTTGGTAGTTCAGCTTCTTCAAAGGCCTAAACCACAATCATAACAGCACCTCAGCATATAGATTCATCATGATCAATCTATCAAGAAACAATTATCATTTCAACGACAGAGACTCTCCTAATATATCTAATAACTTCAAAAACTTCAAACTAGGACCTTGATCATACAAAAACCCGGCTTTTCTGCTAAATATGATCCACGCAACAACTAATTTCTCCTACAACTCAACTCAGGAAAAGGATACACTATAATCTTCCCAATCGAAGATTACGAAATCATCAAACATTTGCTATGAATCACAAGAGATAACCTTAAAGGAAGCCTTGAGCCTTTTTTCGGGGTGTCGATCAACAGGGAGGTTATCGGTGACCGTAATCCGTGCGAGCGCCTCGTCAACGGTATGAGCCTCGATGAGGGAATCATCGCGATTGGTATTGGTGACCAGTACCATCTTTTCGTACTCCTCTTCTCCTGCCATGCGAGTCTGTTTTTTCTTAGAATCCTCCGCTTTCTTGGCCAGCGCCAACTGCTCCTCCTCGCGCCTTCTGATGAGCTCCGCCTCTGTGACCTTAGGGATCGGCACAGATACGCGATTCGCCTTCTTGTCCGGCTTTTTCAGAGCCTTCTCCAGCTCCTTCTCCTCCTGTTCAGCTAGACGCCTCGCCTCCGCTTTCTTGGCGGCTGTCTCCGCCTTCTTCTCTGCCTCTTCCTCCCGCTTCTTCGCCGCCTTCGATTTGGGACCCTCGGCTTCGCGCCAGTATTGTTCCTCCTTCTCCCGATTCTGGCGATCTTTCTGCTCGGCCTCGGCGGCGTTCTTCCGCGATTTGGCAACCTCCGCCTTGCTGTTCACACCCATCTTCTTCGGCATCTTCGCTCGCTAGGGTTAATGGATCTCGCTCTCGATTTCTCCTCGTAAGTAATTAACTTAATCTTTCTTAAACTAATGGGGTAGATTCGCAATTTAGCATAAAGTCCGCAGAGAAGAGTTCAAACAATTAGCTGACGAATGAAACGCCACGCTGTTTTACCGCAGAAACTAAAAACGGTAACCGCTTATTTACTTTGGGTAATAAATACTTAGTTCCCATGTCCAAATTTTGAGAGGGCTTTACGGGTTCAACCAACTTTGATCCCGAGAAGCCCAGAAAGAGTAGAGTTTTGACGGATTTTGGAAATTTCATCACCAACTTTCAACTATTACAGTTTGACATAGGCATAATAATTTAGTTGGTTCGTAGTACAAAACTCAGCCAAGAACTAAATTGTTCTTGCTATTATTACGTTTGCAGGAACTATCGATTTTTAAAATTTAAACAGAAAACATTTAAAGAGAGGAAAAATGGTGTCACGTGCAGAACCAAACTGCGACCTCTCTCCAAATTCTTTTTGACTAAAAAAGTGCTTTTTTCTTTTTTGAATAGTCAGTCTCACGGAAGTGGAGTTAGTAAAACCCTTTGTGCTCCGGTCTGTGTTCAAGTTTTGGGTGTTTCTTTTCAAACCAGAGAAGCGTTAACTATTTTACGAGAATTCGATTGTTTCTACTTTCTCGGTTTTGTAAGCATGTGACTTTTTTAGTCTCTTTCTTTCAGTGTTTTTCTTTTGATACTCTACTGGTACTGGAAGTTGTGAGTCCTTAAACGAGAATTTATTGTTCGACATAAAAAAATAAAAAAAAAGTCTCTGGTAGATTCTTACTACAGTATCGATTTTTAAGAAACAGGCCTTAACTTGTTTTTAAAGATTGGTTATTTTTCTCTCTGGGATTTCAAATGGGTCTGTGTTATTCGAAAATTGATAAGACCACGAGCAAGGAAACTGGAGCCACAAGCACCGCCACTACCACGGTGGAGAGACAATGCTCCGGGCAGCGGCGGAGGCCGAGAGATTTAAATAGTGCCGGTGAAATCGATGAGATTCAACAAGTCGGGGCTAGGCTTGTTGGCAATGGTTCAAGTGAAATTGCTTGTCTTTACACACAACAAGGCAAAAAGGGAACTAACCAAGACGCCATGCTTGTCTGGGAGGTTCGTGTCTCACTTTTTTAGGGCTTTATTCCACTGTGATAAAATGTGGGATTGTTTCATGTTAGAAGTTTTTTGTTATGGTTCATTGATTGAAGAATGCTATTGCTTTCTCTGTGTTGTTGCAGTTACAAGTGCTCTTCTTGTTGCTATTTATGTTGTTCATGTAATGTTCATTGTGGAGCAACCTTAGTTCTTAGTTCTTTTTGGTTTAAATATCTTCTTCTTGTTCAACTTATTTTCAGAATTTCTGTTCAAGAAGCGATACAGTGTTATGTGGAGTATTCGATGGACATGGTCCATTTGGTCATATGGTTTCAAAGAGAGTCAGAGATGTATTACCTTTCACATTATCAACTCAACTGAAAACGACCTCAGGGACTGAACAAAGCGGCTCCAAGAATGGCCTCAAGTCTGCTACTTGCCTAGATGAAGAGCAATGTTGTGAGTTTCAGCCGGGTGAGAAAGACGAAAAGCTACTTCCCCAGATGTATCTCCCGCTGAAACAGGCATTGCTGAAGACTTGTCAACTATTGGATATAGAGTTAAAAATGCATCCAACCATCAATTGTTTCTGCAGCGGAACAACTTCTGTTATAGTGATCAAACAGGTAAAGTCTGGTTACTTGCTATTTATCTCTCATTGGCTCTGTGCATTAACTGCTTTGATTGTTTGGTATATATTCCTTTACAGGGTAAGGATCTGGTGGTGGGAAATATTGGTGACTCAAGAGCCGTTCTTGCCACAAGAGACCTAGACGATGCTTTGATCGCTGTACAATTAACTATAGACTTAAAACCCGATTTGCCAAGTATATAATCTCTTCTTTATGTTGTCACTATTGATCATCTTGTATACACAATATATGACTTTCTTCTCTGACTACTTCAGATGAATCAGCAAGAATCCAGAAGTGTAAAGGCAGAGTCTTTGCCTTACAAGACGAGCCTGAGGTTGTGCGTGTGTGGCTACCGAACAGCGATTCACCTGGTTTAGCAATGGCTCGAGCTTTTGGGGACTTCTGTCTTAAAGATTACGGTCTAATCTCGGTTCCGGATATCAACTACCATCGCCTCACTGAAAGAGATCAGTTTATTATTCTAGCTACAGACGGGGTACATTACTCTTCTTATTCTTCTCACGAGTTTTTATCAGAATCTTTGGAGCTAAAAGTGTCTGTTGTGCTAGGTATGGGATGTTTTATCGAACAAAGAAGCTGTTGATATTGTGGCTTCAGCTCCTAGTCGAAACACTGCAGCTCGTGCTCTAGTCGACACAGCAGTTCGAGCATGGAGGCTCAAGTATCCTACTTCTAAGAACGACGATTGTGCTGTAGTATGTCTCTTTCTTGAAGATACCTCAGCAGCAGCATCCGTGGAAGTTTCAGAAACCGTTAATCATTCACACAAAGAGTCTACAGAGAGTGGCACTATCGGATCAAGCAAAGATTGTGACAAGAAGGAAGAGACTTCAACAGGAACAGACGAGATTGTACCGTTTTGGGAGATAAAAGAAGAAAAGATGCCTGAGAGTTGCAGGATTGACTCCAAGAAGACAACACTCGCTGAGTGTATATTGATTAAGGATGATGAAGAGTGGTCGGCGTTGGAAGGATTGACTAGAGTCAACAGTCTCTTGAGCATTCCCAGGTTCTTCTCGGGCGAGCTAAGATCAAGCAGCTGGAGAAAATGGTTGTGAGTCAACAAAACTCAAAAGTGATCAAACAAACACAACCACTGATTTTCATTTCATGATTGTTTGTTTTTTTTTTTCCAATGATGACATGAAAATCTGTGGTATCAGAAAATGTTCATCGTTTCGTATAGCGAAGTCAGACTAAGAACTGATAGCTAAGTTTTTGTCTCTGCGTTTTACTTGCTACCACTTGTTAAATCTTTATGAAGACAGCAAATTGCGAAAACTGCACACATTATATAAACTTCTTAATGGTTCTTGGCTTCTTGCAACAGAAGAGGAAACAGAGGAATGAGAAGTTCGATCACATCAAGAGATAGACAAGTGCAAGCAAAAGGGTTAAAAAGATAACACAAAAAATCAGATCATACAGAAGATCATCCCTATGGGAGTTCCTCCTTGTGATAGTCATTCCTGTGCCAAAAAATACGAAACCAATATGTAAATCAATCGAGTACACTAAATCATTTCCAAGTGAACTAAATCATTCCAAGTAACTCAACTGATCTTTCCTAGGTTTCTGGACCTCATCAGTGCGATCTTAAGAAAGACCGAAGAACCCGAGCACTGACCAGATTATTGTCATGCATACACCACGTGTAAGGCTGCTCTCCGCTTCCTGTAATAGGAAACAACAAAGAGAGAGATAAAGACCATAGAAGTCTTTAATTTGTCTTATTTTCTAGGCATTCCTACCATTAAGTCATTAGCTTAGTATAAAGTGTGGTTCTTGATTGAGCAAACCCAAAACAGATCACCACTAGATCACCCATTCATCTCATGCTCATGCATGGACTAACTTAGCCTAATGACTCACCAAAGCAATTTGTTGAAATATTTAAGAGCTAAAAGTATATATATACCTTTAAGCCAGAGGCACTAACATCCGCATGGTGGCCTAAGTCATCCTGCATAAAGGAAAATCCAAGATTTGTAGATCAGGAATTCTCAATCAAGGCAGTAATAGTAATAAAAAAAAAAAAAAAAATTGAAAAGGCGATGATATACGATAAGCCTTGTCTGTAAGCCAAGCTCCTCATTGAGAGCTAGAGCGATGCGTTTTGCACTGATGACTGCTTCCTCCAACTTTTCAAGTGCTTCGTCTTGTTCTACTCGCAGGACAAAAATAACATACTCAAATAGAGAAACTAATACAGAAGTCAACATCTGTATTATATTCACTAGGATAAAACACAGCTTGCCTCTCATAACTTGTCTTTGAAATCCAACAATTCCTTGGTTATCCATGCCAGTAACTCTGCTCATGATATCATCTGGCCCCAAAGAGCTTTCTATATTGGCAAAGTTTGACATGTTCATAGCAGAGACCATCTGATGTGCATTTGATCTCAAATACTCAATCATACCCTTGCGCCGGTTCATCTCTTTCTCTGAACTGTGTTAGTAAGTAAATGTTCAGATGGATTAAAAAAAAAACCAAAAAAAAAGATCCATGCAGTGATCAACATTATAAACTTTAAAAAGTATCTAGTTTACATAGGCTTTCCAGGACTTTTAGGAAGTAGAGACTGTAGACACTCTACTCGGGTTGCCAAAATGGTGATTTTTCTTCGCAAAAACGAAGCATGACGTTTAGGATCATATCCTTTTTCAGCCAATGAACTTCTTTCTGATATCATTTCATTTATCTCCTCTGAGAGTTTTAAAGCCTCATTGTGTTCTCTCATCCATGAATCCAACGAAGACGCCATTGACCTGCTTCCTCTATAATCAAAAGGATAAAATGTATATGCAAGATGCAAGATGCAAGATGCAAGATGCAACAACAAGAAGAAGAAAAATCCAACTAGCTTACAAGCAACAAAATTTATTTTCTAAGCATTACTTTATCTAGAACGAACAGAATTGACTGGATCAACAAATTCGATATTGGTATTAACACAAGTATTCAGGGAAAAACGGAGCAATTCAGCAACAGATATATATATTCCCCTATAAGAAAATCAAATTGCTTACCAAGAAATTTCTATGAACTTTGATTAAACCATCATTTTCACGGAGAAAGAGATCGGTTTGCTGAGTGCTGACTTTGTACTCACGCAACCAGACGGTAGTTTCCGTCCAAAGAAGAAATCTTTATATGAAGCTGAATTGATAAGGAGGCCGTTTACTTATATGATCGTAGAAAGTTAGTGGTTGACAATCATTGTACATAGTCAAAGTAGAGATTAAGAAACAGTAAACACATATAAATGAAGGACCAAATAAGTATTTTTGCGAATTTTGTTTCCAGTGACGATTGTCCCACAATGTTGTTCTTATAGCGAACTCAGACAAGTTTCTTTCGTGAAAGATCTTACAGATAAAGTTTTGTCTCTGCATTTTACTGGCTACCACTTCTTAAATCTTTATGAAGACAGCAAACTGTGAAAACTGCACACATTATATAAACTTCTTAATGGTTCTTGCAACAGAAGAGGAATCAGAGGAATGAGAAGTTCAATCACATCAAGAGATAGACAAGTGCAAAAGGGTTAAAAAGATAACAAAAAGATCAGATCATACAAAAGATCATCCCTATGGAGTTCCTCCTTGTGATGTTCCTTTCTGTGCCAAAAAACAAAACCAATATGTAAGTCAACCAAGTACACTAAATCATTCCAAGTAACTCAACCTGATCTTTCTTTGGTTTTTGGACCTTATCGTTGCGATCACATATCAGATCAGCACGACCGAAGATCTCGAGCACTGACAAGAGTATTGACATGAATCTACCATTATACTTAAGGCTCCTCTCCACTTGCTGTAATAAGAAACAACAAAGAGAGAAGATAAAGACCATAGAAGTCTTTAATTTGTCTTATTTTCTTGGCATGCTTACTATTAAGTCATTAGCTTAGTATAAAGTATGGTTCTTGATTGAGCAAACCCTAAACAGATCACCATTCATCTCATTCTCATGCATGGACTAACTTAGCCTATTGACTCACCAAAGTAATTTATTGAAATATTTAAGAGCTAAAAGTATATATATATATATATATATATACCATTAAGCCAGAGGCACTAACATCCACATGGTGGCCTAAGTCATCCTGCATAAAGGAAAATCCAAGATTTGTAGATCAAGAATTCCCAATCAAGGCAGTTAAAAAAAAAACAATGAAAAGTCGATGATATACGATAAGCTTTGTCTGTAAGCCAAGCTCCTTATTGACAGCCATAGCGATGTGTTTTGTACTGATGACTGTTTCCTCCAACTTCTCAAGTGCTTCATCTTGTTCTACTCGCAGAAAAAAGAACATACTCAAATAGAGAAACTAATACAGAAGTCAACAACATCTGTACTATGTTTTACTAGGATAAAAACAGCTTGCCTCTCATAACTCGTCGTTGAAATCCAACAATTCCTTGGTTATCCATGCCAGTAACTCTGCTCATGATATCATCTGGCCCCAACAAGCTTTCTATATTGCAAAAGTTTAACATGTTCATAGCAGAGGCCATCTGATGTGCATTTGATCTCAAATTCCCAATCATACCCTTGCGCCGGTTCATCTCTTTCTCTGAACTGCGTAAGTAAGTAAATGTTCAGATTGATTAAAAAAAAAAGAAAAGATCCATTCAGTGATCAACATTATAAACTTAAAAAAAGTATCTAGTTTACATAGGTTTTCCAGGACTTTTAGGAAGAAGAGACTGCAGAATCTCTACTCGGGTTGTCAAAATGGTGATTTTTCTTCGCAAAGCCGTAGCATGACGTTGAGGATCATACCCTCTTTCAGCCAATGAACTTCTTTCTGATATCATTTCATCTATATCCTCTGAGAGTTTTAAAGCCTCATTGTATTCTCTCATCCATGAATCCAACGAAGACGCCATTGACCTGCTTCCTCTATAATCGAAAAGGAAAATAAGCTAATCGAAATCGAAAGCTGCAACAAAAAAAAATCCAACTAGCTTACAAGCAACAAATCTTTTCTAAGCATTACTTTATCTAGAACGAACTGAATTGACTGAATCAACAAATTCGATATTGGTATTAACACAAGTATTCAGGGAAAAACGAAGCAATTCAGAAACAGATATATACATATATATATATACTCCCCAATAAGAGACTCAAATTGCTTACCAAGAAATTTCTATGAACTTTTGATTAAAAACCATCATTTTCACGGAGAAAGAGATCGGTTAGCTGAGTGCTGACTTTGTACTCACGCGTTAAAGGTCAAAGTAGAGACTGAGAAACAGTAAACGTATATTAATGAAGGACCAAATAAATATTTTTGGGAATTTTGTTTCCAGTATATCGGTGTTTTTCAACTTGTCCCACAATGTTTTTCTTATATAGCGCGAACTCAGACAGGTTTCTTTCGTGACAGATCATCTTACAGATACATTTCTGTCTCTGCATTTTACTCGCTACCACTTCTTAAATCTTTATCAAGACACCAAACTGTGAAAACTGCACACATTATATATATTATTTCTCAAGGGTTCTTGTAACAGAGGAGGTATCAGCGGAATGAAAAGTTGAAGCACAAATGTGAGATGCCTAAGTAGGTGATATAGGCTGCGACCATTCTCTAAGAATGGCATTACATATACTTGACTAGCAGCCATATTACAATAGCTAGACCAACGATCCCGAGCATTGACAAGAGCATTGACATGCAAGAGCAACCACTTTTCATATTCTTGTTCATGACAGCAAGGTTCTTCTGCACTCTCTGTAATAAGAAACACAAACACCTTTAATTAATCATTAGCTTAGTATAATGTACTTTCTTTGGTTGAGCAAACACCAAACAAATCACCATTAATTCAATTCATTTCATGCCTGGACCAACTTAAGCTACTGAATCACCATACTATATAAGAGGTAACATATATTACCCGCAAGCGAGAGTCAGTAACATCCACATGGTAGTCTAGGTCATCCTGCATAAAGGAAAATCCCACATTTGGTAAGACCAGGAAACCCAAATCAAGGCAGTAAAAACACAATGAAAAGCCGATGATATACGATAAGCCTTGTCTGTAAGCCAAGCTCCTCATTGACAGCCAGAGCGATGTGTTTTGTACTCATGACTGTTTCCTCCAACTTCTCAAGTCCTTCGTCTTGTTCTACTCGCAGAAAAAAAAAAAAAACTCAATAGAAAGATTAATACAGAAGTCAACATCTGTATTATGTTTACTAGAATAGAAAAAGCATACCTCTCATAACTTGTCGTTGGAATCCAACAATTCCCTGGTTATCCATGCCAGTAACTCTGCTCATGGAATCATCAGCTTTATTTCTGGTCCAAGCAAGCTGTCTCTATTGGCAAAGTTTGACATGTTCAAAGCATTCGCCATCTGATTTGCTTTTGACCTCAAATTCCCTACCATATCCTTGCGCCGGTTCATCTCTTTCTCTGAACTTTGTCAGTAAATAATTGTTCAGATGAAACGAGATCAGATAAACACTAAACTTAAAAGTATTTACTTTACAGTTATTGAATTGTCGTCTTACATTGGTTTCCCATGAATTTTAGCAAGAAGAGACTGTAGACCCTCTAATCGGGTTCCGAAAATGGTGATCTTTCTTCGAATAGCTGAAGCAGGACGTTGAGCATCAGGCCCTGTTACAGCCGCTGAACTTCTTTCAGATATCATTCCATTTATCTCCTCTGAGAGTTTTAAAACCTCGTTGTATTCTCTCATCCATGAATCAGACAAAGACGCCATTGACCTGATTCCTATATTACAAATTATACACTAATCAAAGCCAATACTAACTACATCAGAAAATTTTGAACTTGATAAAGGATTTATATGCTAGATGCAACAACAACAACAAGAGCAACAAAGATCCAACTGTAGCTTACAAGCAACAAAAAAATGTCAATAAAGCGAACTGAATCGACTAGATCGACAAAACGAGGCCTTTTGAAACGTGCATAATCAGTAACATAGCTAGAAATATGCAATATCATGGATCAGGATGTTCATGATTAGGGAAGAACGAAGCGCTTCAGCAACAGATATAACCTCAATCAATGCACTCGTTACTTACCGAGCAAAACCACCGTGAATCGGAGGTAAAGGAGTCGATCACGCACCTGGACGGGAGTTTCCGAAAGAAGAGAAAATGATGAAGCATTGAAGCCGATTTAAAACGACATTGCTTTACTTGGGATCTTACAAAGTTTTGGGGTTGATAATGATTTAAGAAAGCACGGGTTTAAAAACAGAAAACATATATAAATAAAGGACCAAACAACTATTTTTAGGAATTTTCAACCCATTATAATGGATCTATCCATTTTGATTCCCCTGCTTTGTGCTCAACTCAATTTTCTCTCTCGTCTCGGTCGTTATGGTTGCTCTCTGAGTGTGCTCGTTTCGTCATAAATTCATCGGTCAGATTGCGGTTTCCGTTTCGATTTTGTTAAAGGTGTTTCGTTTCCGGGAAAGTTGAAGAGTTTAAGGGTAATTTTGGTGTTCGAGAAAGGGATCGCAAAATACATTTACAATCTCTCGAGTTCGATTTATGTAAGTTAGCTCTCTAATTTTTTTTGCACAAAGTTAAATCTGAATCCTTTAACTTTTATCTCCTTGGTTCAAAATCATGTCTTTCTTATAACCGATTTGCAAAGGAAAAAAATTATATTTTCTATGATATTTATCGAATTTGAGAATATCGATTGAAAATGTCTGATCTTTAGTGGGTAAGACGGGTCCTTTAGCTAAACTAATATAGCCAAATGGTGATGTTATACTTTTTTTCAGGGAGTCCATAGAGCAGTCTATAATCCCAGGTTTGCCTGATGATTTGGCTTTGAGATGCATAGCGAAGCTTTCTCATGGGTATCATGGAGTGCTTAAGTGTGTTTCCAGAGGGTGGAGAGATTTAGTTCGTAGTGATGATTACTCGTGCTATAAAGCTAGAAATGGATGGTCAGGGAGCTGGTTGTTTGTGCTCACTGAACGTTCTAAGAATCAGTGGGTTGCTTATGATCCTGAAGCTGATCGATGGCATCCAGTGCCTGGAACTAGGGCTTTTCAAGATGGCTGGCATCATTCTGGCTTTGCGTGTGTTTGTGTTTCGAATTGTCTTCTTGTGATTGGTGGCTGCTATGCGCCTTCGGTGTCATCGTTTCCTCATCAGAAGCCTGTTGTCACTAAAGATGTCATGCGGTTTGATCCATTTAAGAAAGAATGGAAAATGGTTGCTAGTATGCGAACACCACGGACTCACTTTGCTTGTACTGCTGTCTGTGGCAAAGTTTATGTTGCTGGAGGTCGCAATTTAACCCATTCCAGAGGAATTCCATCTGCTGAGGTTTATGATCCTGTGGCTGATAGGTATATTTTCCCCCTCCAGTAATGTGGTCTATATTCTCGTCTAATATCTGGTGTAGGATATAATTGGCATAAAGTTTCCTAACAATATACTCTTTTTGGTGTTTATCTATGATTGGCTAGATACACTTATTAAAGTTTTCTTATGATTAACTTGAAAAGCTATCAAACTGGAGTCTGACATAGCAGTATTGCAGATGGGAGGAACTACCAGCAATGCCTAGACCACAGATGGACTGCTCGGGTTTATCGTATAGAGGCTGCTTTCATGTTCTGAGTGACCAGGTGGGATTTGCAGAGCAAAATTCATCTGAAGTTTTTAATCCAATAGACATGACTTGGTCCACTGTGGAGGATGTCTGGCCTTTCTCTAGAGCCATGCAGTTTGCTGTGCAGGTGATGAAAAATGATCGAGTGTACACAATTGTAGATTGGGGAGAAAGCTTGATCAAGACTAGGGATACAGATGAAGGGGAATGGTACAATGTTGGTTCAGTTCCTTCTGTTGTTCTTCCTAATCATCCGAGAGAGTTAGAGGCCTTTGGATATGGGTTTGCAGCTCTAAGGGATGAGCTCTATGTTATAGGAGGCAAGGTCCTTAAATGGGAAGAATCAGGAGCAGGGAGATTTGACATTGTGAGATTGCCTGTTGTGAGGGTATGTAACCCTTTGAATAGGCCTCTGAAGTGGAGAGAGACCAAACCAATGTGCATTCCCGCAGGTGGATCCATCATTGGTTGTGTGTCTTTGGAAGAATCTTCTCCGCCTTAACCAAGGTGATAGAATCTTTCTGGATGCATAAATGATTACAGTGGATTCTTTGATTGTTGCATGGTGAGAAGAATAAAAAAACGTAATAAAAAGGAGCCATGGTTATCATTAACCTCTGCTTTAGTCTTTTCACAAAAACTTTGCATCGTTATTTGATCATATCTCCTGCAGAAGTCTTCCATGGCTTATGTACAAAAATAAGGAGACTGAACTTTAGCTTAACTATTTCATTTAGCATGGAAACTCTAATTATAGCCTCGAACTTAACTATGTGTTTGTTTTCAGTTGATTATGGTTGCTTATTTTCCCGCTAGGGTATTAGCACTCTTTGAAAATTCTTCCTTGTGCTGTAGCTGACTAATATTCATGGAATGTCCAAGTGTGTTCCTTCTTTGAGAATGACCTTGGTCCCATTGTCAAAGTGGAAGCTTCTGATGTAATACTCACTGCACAGACAACTGGACACTTGGAGCTAACTGGAAACCATGTGCATGAAAGCCGTTGTTCATAAGGAAAGTAGTTACCGGAGAAGTCAACCTATAATTATATGTATCTTCCGGGTAAAAGGCTTCCACAGTTTCATGCTATGAGATGATTACTGAAAGAAGGTAACCAGTGGGTGGTCAGGCCATTACTGTGTCACTCATATTTGGAATTAGACTTGGACTTGTGTACATAATAATGTTTTATGATATCTCGGTGTATTTGAGTGTTAGTGAACTTATCGTTTGTTATATGTCCATTTGGCCAACACAGAGGTGTATCATGTGTAAAAAGACCAAACACGTGAAAGATGAATTAAGAGTAATACAAATAATTTGCATCTTTATTAAGTCTTGTTTATTTCGTTGATTTGCTACATAAAGTTTTATAAATTGCAGATAGAGGAACTATTAGATGAAGTTATGGAGTACATTCACACGAGTAATAAGGCCTTCGAGTTTGATTGTGTATCATTCTTTATTGAAGTATTATATCTTGGAAGGTGAAGAATATTGGTTTTCCACTTCACCATTCTGTGCTTGGCTTTGAGCGCCTCTTCTCTTGGATTGCAGCCTATCTAGTTCGATAAAGACATCTCTCATGGTAGGGCGATGTTCTGAGTTCAAGCTCAAACACCTTCTTGCAAGTTAGGCTACTGCAAGGACCTCTTCTCGATCACATTCCTCCTTGATTCGGGCATCGAGAATCTCATGAAGTCTGTCATCTTTTGTTAACTTTGGGAACTTGACTCTGCCTCAATGGAACTTTGACACATATGGACTTTTATGTGTAGGCTCAATGGGCCTAGAACTTGAGAGTAAATAAAAAATGGGCCTACAATTCGATACTGTACTAATCTATATATCCAACGAGAAAACAATTCTAATTCGATTTAAATGCGAACCTATGTATATCCAACCAGAAATAAAATTTTAATCTTCTGTACCGGAGTGGTTTACATTTACATTTAATCTTCTGAACCTATCTCTCTCTCCATTAATGCAAAGAATTCAGTTTTATAGGAGTAGTTTTTAATTTTTTTATTTAAATCTATCGGAATTTTCGAAAATGAATTGAATATGACAAATATGTACAGCCTCGCGGTTATATCATATGTTATAATGTGTTCCTGAGAAAAATAAATAAATTAATGACGATTCATAGTGAAATGATCAATTAATCAGAATTAAGAAATCTGTGAGAAATGACGATTTTCAGGGGGAAAAGGGACATTACGTAAGGAAATTAAAAGAGAACCTTTAAAACGAAAATGAGATTGAAAGTTTCCCCACGTTCTTTATTCATTTAGGATCTGATGATATTGAGAGTCCCATTTAATGCAAACCGTATAACATAAGCTACGGGGTCTTGATTCCATACTTCTCACTTACTCCACCCAATCTTATTCCATCATCTTAGCCGTCCATTTTCCTAAAGATGTCCATCTTTCGAAACATGTACGGCTCTCGTCTCTCTTTTTGTTTTTAAGCACCGAGTCGCACGGACACGAAGGATTTTGTATTTTCCATTACATTACAAAATCTGACAATTTGGTCATTTTTATTATTTTTCTTTTAATTCTTTAAATGGATTTTTTTTCATTTTTGAGTAAGCAACGAGGAAACCCAGAGAAAGTGAGAGAAAACAAACAAATAAAGGTTAGGGTTTTGATGTATGAGATTTGAACAAAGAGAAGATGTTTTCGATTGTTGCTACTTCTTCTCTAAATCCTTCTTTAATTTACTCACCGCACAGCTCAAGCTCCACATTTTTGCTCGGTGGTATTGTTCTCTCTGTTTTGATTCTTTGCCTTTTCTTTTCTTTTTTCTTCTCAAGCTATTGTAGCGATGTGATAAGCCGGAATCATCAATTCGAGCTAGGGGTTTTTATTTTATTTTTCTCAAGTACCTGTATGAGGTTTTCGATAATTGCTGAAAGGTTGCCGTAGAAAAGTTTCCATTTTTAGAAGCAAAAGCATGTTTTTGGAATTTTCTGGTTAGATTATTCATTTACAATCATATATATCTGAAGAGCCTCTGTGTTACAATGTTTATTGAATAGTATGAAGGCCTTGATAGTTTCTGGAGGATTCACTCATATTATTTCTCTCCATTGCTTTCTTTTCAGCTTAAGTATTTGGGGCTGCATCGCCTACAATCTCTGAAGCAATTTGGCATCTCAACAGCTTTACTAGTGGTTCATTATAGTTCAGTATGTCAGATTCTTCTTACTGGTATTGCCAATTAGAATAATTTGAAGGACTGTTGTTGTTGTTGTTGTTGTGATGGATAGAAACAGACCACAGCATCCGTTCCAGCAACATCCCATGGAACCTGGATATGTAAATGACTCTGTCCCTCAAGGATTTACACCTGAGCAAATGGGTATCACGAATGCAAATGTCCAACCTCCCAATTTGAATGCTTCAGATGTTAAGCCGGGGCTTCATTACTCCTTTCAAACAGGAGAGGAATTTTCTCTTGAGTTTCTGCGCGATCGGGTGATTTCTCAAAGGTCTGCAAATCCCAATTCAGCTGGAGATATGAATTATAACACAGGTTATAATGGGCACCCAGGGTCTGAATTTGGTTCAGATGTTTCGAGGTTGAGCATGATGGGAAATGGCATGAGGCAATATGAGAGGATGAACCCTACGGTTCAAGAGTTTGGAAATAAACTTGGGCATATCCATTCAGCACCAGAAGCTTCATTAGGTCAAGATAGAAGTTTAGGTAATTTTCATGGATATGCATCTTCTTCAGCGTCAGGTAGTTTAACAGCAAAGGTTAAAGTCCTTTGTAGCTTTGGTGGGAAAATACTTCCACGTCCAGGTGATTCAAAGCTTAGATATGTTGGAGGTGAAACACACATTATTTCCATAAGAAAGGACATATCTTGGCCGGAGCTCAGGCAAAAAGTTCTTGAAATCTACTACCGGACTCATGTCGTGAAGTATCAACTTCCTGGTGAAGATCTTGACGCCTTAGTGTCTGTATCATGTGATGAAGATCTCCAGAATATGATGGAGGAGTATAATGAGATGGAAACCCGTGGGGGTTCGCAAAAGCTTAGAATGTTTCTTTTCTCTGTCAGTGATTTGGATAGTGCTCTTCTGGGGGTTGACAAAAATGATGTTGACTCTGAGTTTCAGTATGTTGTAGCTGTAAATGACATGGACATTGGATCAAGAAGCAATTCAACCCTTAATGGATTGGACAGCTCTTCTGCAAACAATTTAGCTGAGCTGGATGTAAGGAACACCGAGGGAATCAATGGCGTTGCCCCTTCGCAATTAACAGGGGTTGATTTCCAACAACCCTCTCTACAGTATTCTGATTCTGCTCCACCAAGATCCTTGCTTCAGTATCCTCAATCTATTCCACACAATGCTGCATTTCAGTTTCAGCACGCTGTTCCGCCAAATTCAACTCTTCAGTATGCCCAGTCTATTCCACCAAGTTCCCCTATTCAGTATCCTCAATCCATTCTACCAAGTTCCACTCTTCAGTATCCACAATCGATCTCCTCCAGCTCGTATGGAATATACCCACAATATTATGGAGAAAGAGAGCAATTTCCAATGCATCCTCATGATTACAGTTCTTCTAATTACTCTATTCCCATTCCTTTCCAAGGGCAGCCGTACCCTCACCCTGGCATAGCACAGCAAATTTCACCAGTGCAGGTAGAGGAGCCAAACATAAAACCTGAGACGAAAGTTCGTGAGCATGTAGAACCTGAAAATCGTCAAATTTTATCAAATGATCACCAGAACCATCCTCAAACGGATGATACTGAGGTTAAGACTCACTTTCAAGTGCGGGAGGCGTCAGTTGCAACAACTGTACCTAGCCAGGATAGTGCACATATGTTACCCCCAAGAAGAGACACACGGCAGAACAATCCTGTGAAACCTTCTACCTATCGTGATGCTGTTAGTGCTGAGCAGGTTCCTGTGTCTGGTGAAGATGATCAGCTTTCAACATCAAGTGGTACCTGTGGTCTTGTTCATACCGACTCTGAGTCAAATCTAATTGATCTTGATTATCCGGAACCTTTACAGCCCACACGGAGGATATATCGTTCGGAGAGGATACCTCGTGAACAGTTAGAAATGCTAAACCGCTTGTCAAAGTCTGATGACTCTTCTCAGTTCTTAATGTCTCATTCACAAGCTGGCATTGGACAGCAAGATCCAGCAAAAGAAGCAGTGGAGAAATCACATGAAGATTCCCGTATTGTTTACGATGTAGAAAGCATCCCGGGAAAAGTAGGGGCATCGAATGAAACCTTGGACAAAGGAACAGTCAATGGTGGAGGTATTGAGACTGAAGCTCATAACTTGAGCCATGTAGACACAGCCATGAGTCATGTTATCCCTGAAAAGCAAACTTCGTCAGGTGTTCTTATTGATATCAATGACCGGTTCCCTCAGGACTTCCTTTCTGAAATATTCGCAAAGGCACTCTCTGATGATATGCCACCAGGTGCCAATCCATATCAGCATGATGGAGCTGGTGTTAGCTTGAATGTAGAGAATCATGATCCTAAAAATTGGTCTTATTTTCGGAAACTGGCCGAGGAACAGTTTGGCGAAAGAGATGTTGCTTATATTGACCAAACCCCTGGCTTTCCATCTGACATGGAAGATGGTGGAGAGATTGCTCGATTGCATCACGTTTCACCGTTGGCTAGAGATGGCATTTCAAAAGACAACCGTGTGGATCCTCAGCAGAATTTAGGACAAGATTATGATTATGCTGCTGGTGCTAACGAGGGTAGACAAATGAAGGTCACAGAGAGTGAGGAATTTGGTGCTATGGTTGAAAATCTAAGGACGCCGGACTGTGAACATGAGGTATAAGTTTCTGGTAGATTAGATTTCATGATACCAAATCATGAGTGTACTAACGAGGATGAATGCTTGGTAGGATGAAAATACAGAAACAAGGAATGCTGGACTTCCTCCACATGGCCCATCTCTGGCAGATTACGACACGAGTGGCTTGCAGGTCTGATGTACTTTAAATCTTATACCTGATAGAAATTTTACTTATATTGCATCCGGAAAAGGAAGAATCGGACATGAGTATTAACCCCTGTTTATCATGTAGAAGAAAATTTCTGCTTTTAGTCTTCGTCTCTGATTCTTCTATTCTTAAATGTTTCTAGATCATTATGAATGACGATCTCGAGGAGCTAAAGGAGCTTGGTTCTGGCACATTCGGTACAGTGTATCATGGGAAGTGGAGAGGATCAGATGTTGCGATCAAGAGGATAAAGAAGAGTTGCTTTGCTGGCCGATCATCTGAGCAAGAGCGATTAGTGAGTGTTTCTGCATTTTCTTTTAAAAATTTTCCTTAGGGCATATGTCAAAATGACTACTCCTAGGTAGTTTCATCACGGATGCTTATGATACCCTTTTTTATTCCCTAGACTGGTGAATTCTGGGGAGAAGCTGAAATTCTTTCAAAGCTTCATCATCCAAATGTGGTTGCATTTTATGGTGTTGTAAAAGATGGACCTGGCGGAACATTGGCTACTGTAACAGAGTACATGGTTGATGGTTCTCTGAGACATGTTCTACTCAGGAAAGATAGGTACAAATCTTGTTTATAATGTTTCTGCATTTTCTTATATGATGAACGGTTAAAGATTCTTTGCTTTTCATTCATATATTTTCAGGCACTTGGATCGTCGTAAGAGACTAATCATTGCCATGGATGCTGCATTTGGAATGGAGTATTTGCACGCCAAAAACATTGTACACTTTGATTTGAAATGTGACAATTTACTTGTGAACCTCAAAGATCCTTCCCGCCCAATCTGTAAGGTAAATTTCACTCATATGATGTCTTTGAACAAAATCAGATATTGTGCGTTATACCCTTCACTCTTTTGTTCTTTCTCAAGGTTGGTGATTTCGGTTTATCGAAAATTAAAAGAAATACATTGGTATCTGGTGGTGTACGCGGAACCCTACCATGGATGGCACCGGAGCTTCTAAATGGTAGCAGTAGCAAAGTTTCAGAGAAGGTAAAATTAAAATGTTTCATAGTGATTATAATGAATGGGAACAAAACCATATTGAGTTATTGCTGTTTTTCCCCTAGGTCGATGTCTTCTCTTTCGGTATAGTCTTGTGGGAGATTCTAACTGGAGAGGAACCATACGCTAATATGCACTATGGTGCTATAATAGGTGCGTATTTAAGCAACCCACAAACTTTGTTTTTCTCCCTGCCCAATCCGGTGTTCAGATCGGATTTTTCGGTTTTGGAAATAGTGAAACAGTATACCATTCGGCTCAGATTGATACAACTACGGTTTTACTTTGAACGATTTTCAAAAATGAGGTTATAGTCAGGTCGAATATATTCTTTTCTTCTGGTTGTTTTGTCTTGAATTTTGATTAGATTGGGGGCACGACTATGTTATCTGCTCATAAATTTACGGGTTAAACTCAGGTGGGATAGTGAATAACACACTGAGGCCAACCATACCGAGCTACTGTGACTCGGACTGGCGAATATTAATGGAGGAATGTTGGGCCCCAAACCCAACAGCACGGCCATCCTTTACGGAGATAGCTGGTCGGCTACGTGTGATGTCAACTGCAGCTACTTCGAACCAATCTAAACCACCAGCTCACAAGGCTTCAAAGTGAAACAGAGTCGATATTTTATAGGTTTTCGTTACTCTTTCCAAGTGTTTTGGGGTCAGGAGGGAGATATTTGTTGACCCTTTTCTCCTTTCCCTTTTTCTTCTACCGATACCGACACAGCAACAAAATAAATAATAAATTTGTTTTTTCTCACTAATGTGGAAAATGAATTATGATCGATATGCAAGAATGTTTCTTACCAGAAGATTTAAGAATGTGAACAATCAAGATTCAAGACTAACGTAAGAACACTGGAAAACATGGAAAATGCAGCTAAGAGAACAAAACTTGAAGATGATTTTAGTCATCAGTTTTCTGTCGATTTGTGCCTTTTGCTCCGTTTCTTGAACAACCCTTTATCAGCAAGTGTTTTACGTTTCAGTTTCCTCCGGTCCTTAACCTTTTCTTCGAATCCATCATCTAGCATCTTCATCATTGCCACCCTTTTGGCTTTTGAGACCTGCAGATTCAGTTTTAGAAGCTTGGATCAGTAAAACATGTCTGGATAATATATCTCACAGCTAATAACTTATCTTCTTACTTTCCTTATATACCCATATGAACTAAAACCTAATACTAAACACCATGGTATGACTCAGTATTTGATCAGACTGAGCCAAATATAAAAAACGAGAAGTTTGATGTATTACACAGCGAATCTTACCTTTGTGACTTCTAAACTGTCAGTGATTTCTTTGTAGTTGTACAGTTCCATCTGTTTTCCAACTTCCGCTTCTATTTCATGGATAAGGTTCACATCGGTCTGCAAAATGATATGTAAGGGTTAGATTGTAAGCAAACAATGAAAAGGAAACTTAAGGGTCATGTATTGTGTGGTTACATGATTTGCTACTTTACCTCCGTGATAATGCTTACAGCCAATCCTCCTCTACCAGCTCTAGCTGTACGTCCAACACGATGAACATAATCCCTCGGATATCTGATATGAGCCAAGTGTAGAATATGATTATTGGTTCAACTTGAAAAGTACAGTGAATAGAAGAAAAGGAAATATTTACTGAAAGGTACCTTGGAATGTCATAATTAATGACAAGATCAACAGTAGGAATGTCTAATCCACGGCTGGCAACATCAGTCGCAAGCAATATTGGTACTTTCCCAGACTTGAACTTACTCAGTGAAGAAAGTCGCACAGACTGAGCATTCAGAGAATGCAAAGCTGCATTTTCCACTTCAAGCTCTTCAAGCATAAGACTTAACCTTTGACATGTTCTAAAACAGGAAACAATGTCTAATCAGCAAACTGCAAATGGATTCATCAGCTGATAGATGAATATTTATAAAGCTATGAATATGAGACCTGCAAGTCGAGACAAAAATCATGGCTGATCGAATGCCCTTGTCTTCCATTTGCGAGAGGATATGCACAAGATATAGTTCTTTAGCATCTTTGTCTAAGAAAATATACTGCTGCTTAAGAGTGTCAACCGTCTTGAAACCTTCATAGGCTTCATAGAAATAAGCTTTGTTTGAAGAATGTTCGAGCAATGTCTGTAAGTTACTAGTCATCGTAGCAGAGAACAACAATGTTTGTCTACTTTTGGGCAAACACTGAAAAATAGTCCGCAACTCGTCTTGGAAACCAACATCAAGAACTCTGTCCGCCTCGTCCAGCACTAAGAACTAATTAAACAAACCAAACAAACAATAACTAAGTAAAGCTAATAAAAAGAAGTTACTTTCGTAGCTCAAAAACGTGATTGGAGCTAGATAAAAGTGAATGTTTCTTAACCTTGGTTCTAGAGAAAACAGGAGGAATATCTGGATTGTTTTCAAGCAAAACCTTAATTCTCCCAGGAGTAGTGATGACGATATGAGGCCGTGAAACCAAGCTCTTCGTCTGCGTTAACATATCCATTCCTCCCACAATCACAGAGCAACGCAAATTCAAACACGAACCCAACGCTTTAAACTGCTCGGCGAGCTGAAAAGCCAGCTCTCTAGTCGGCGTCACCACAAGCGCAAAGACTCCATACGGATCTTCAGCGAGGCGGTGAAGTATTGGCAGAGCAAACGCCGCCGTTTTACCACTACCGGTCTGAGCAAGTCCCAAAACGTCCCGTCCAGCTAATATCTTCGGCACGCAGTGAGTTTGAACTGGAGTGGGTTTACGCATGCCAAGCTCTTTACACGTTTCCACTGCCCACTCAGCTAATCCGAGACCTTCGAAATTAGCGGCGGATGAAGTGTCGGAGCTAGGGTTAGGATTTGTGAATTTCTCAAATTGAGGAGCATTCTGGTCGGGATCAAGTTTCTGGGACTGAATTCGTCTCACAGTTTTAGGGGTTTTTCGAGATTTAGCTATGATTGTGATTCCCCCTTCCTCCTCCGACGTGGGTTCCTCCATTCTCTTCGAATCAGAAGAAACAAAATGTGAAGAAATCACCTCAAGTTATCGCCGGAAATTAACAAAAGATGAAGTATACGTTAGCCGCCGTTCTCAGATTGTCCTTCACATCTACACACGCGTAAACTAGGGGAGTTCAAGTCCGGTTTATCCGAACCTGAATGTTTAACCGGATTTCAATTTTGGTCTACTCAAAATCGAAATCCAACCGGAAAATATTAACGAACCGAAGGTTTGAGCTTCTTCTATAATAATTTCGCAGTTTATTGAGCTAATTTTGTTGGTACGATGATATTTTTGTTCATAAAGTTTGATAGATACCAAGACTACTACCTATTTCAAGATTGTTTCTACGCCTTTTGAAAGAATCAGTCATTTGTTTTGATTTCTACGGAGCTGTTAATCATTCATCGTACAAACAAAAGAATGGACAGAGAAATAAGGAAGAAAAAAATGAGAGAAGAAACTGCAGCAAGGAAATCTTGAGATACAAACACACGAAACCAATCTAATTCCTTTAATCTTCATCATGCGTGCGTGTGAATAGACGCCGTCTCATAGGATAATGCAATTTCCTGGATCCCTGATGAGACAAAGGACCATCAAAATCAATCTTAAATAAGGAAAAAAAACAAATGCTGTGGTTATGAACATTGATACCTCTTGGACTCTTCATAGTAACTCAGAGCTTGCTCGAACTTGAGCCAGAGTGGACATGATACCTCAAGATCCACGTGGTCAGGACCTTTCATATAGGCTTGGACAATGAACTGATTACTTCTCTGCCTGCATATCCCATAGTTTGTTTGAATCACATCGATATGTTTTGACTAAGATATGATTGCAAAATCAGGGTTTTTAAGTAGAGAGTTGGAATTGGAACCATACCGTCCCTCATATTCGGATAACCAAACCAAATAGGCTACACCGAAGTACATAGAGACAAATGGTTTGGTTAGATCGTCTGCTGAATCGACTCTGTATGCTCGGTATCCTAGCTCCCTTTTGTCAGGAAAACAGCCCCATTTTGATTTGATATTTAGTTAGACAGTACAATTTGACTATAAAGAAACGAAGTTTGGTCACAAACTTACGAGTATAACCAGGAAGCGGTTGAGTAGTCCACTCCGAGTATTCCTACATGTTTCCCAGCACCGTTCACAAACCGCATGCACACAGTATCAGCAACCGCACAAACAAGAGACTGCATCAGTGAAATGAAACATATATTTCAGAATAGCATATGAATAGTCCAAATATATACCCAATAAAAAGCAAGTGACGATTAACAGATGTGCACACTTACAACTCTAATTCCTTTAGTGCTGAAGTACTTTGAAACAATTATTTCTGCAACAGCCTGTAAAAGAAAACTACAGAATTACTTTTCAGGCAATATAGTGATAACGGTGTCTGTTATAGTTATAGAACTATTCTAGTTGCTCGGGGAAATATATGTCATAACTGCTCAATTAAAAGACGGTACCTTCAGTTCCCCTCGAGAAAGGTAAGGCCTGTTTTCACCATCTTGTGAGAAACGAACCTTTCCCCTTTCTTCTTTAGATTTTGTCCACTCTTTACATACTTCAGAATGATTCCACATATCTTCCATATCTTCAGGGGAAGCTCTAGAGTCCCAGTATGTAAAATTGGTGTCTATCCAACGAGAAGGTACATTCCAATTCATATCAAAACTTAAAAAGAGGATGATAGAGGTTCTCCAAATATGAGGGCATTTGCAGCTAAAGCATTGGCACATTGCACCATGCTCCTAATATTCTAGAGATCTTATAATGTTTGACATAGGTGCATGTGTATAAACGTGCAGACATTATAAGATACAGAAGGACACAAAGAGAAAGAGATTACTTGAGCCTGGTAAAGTGGGATTCGTAGGATGAAAGCTTGAAGGGCCAGCGTCGACATGTTTTCTGCATAAACAATTACCAAAGAGACTGCAGTTTTAGCTTCGCTTCTCTCAGCTTCTTGGTGCAACTACCTTATTATAAGTACCAAACGAAAATAACAATATGAAAGAACACTGCAACACCAAAGCTTTTCCTTGCAACCATGCATAAAATATGACAGTGGAAACTAGGAAGAATGAACAATCAGAGAACAGAAACAACAACCTTGAAGGGAGACAGTCTTTCACTGCAAGGTATCGTTTCCAATATGGTAATGTCGACTTGTGAGTTGCCTTTTTTGTCCCACCATTATATGCTCTGACAACAAACTCTTCACTTCTCTTGCTGCATATGGAAAGTTGTCAAAAATTTAAGAAATTCCAGGAGAAAAATAGCTTGTTGCAAAGTCAACTTAGGGACAATATATCATACTTATTCTGATAGTCTGTTAACCATTTCAGGTAAGCTGCCCCAAAATATACATTTATGAAGGGCTTGTGAAGAAGATCAGGATTGTCATCCACATTATATTCCTGATAGCCTTGCCCCCTGCAATAAAGTTTGACCAAACCCAGAACATAAGATTAAAAAAATTAAGATCCTCTAAGAAAGGTGAGAATCTAGAAATCATTTTGTACCCAGCCAACCACGCTACTGTCTTTTCAAAAACTTGTAAAATTCCTAAGCCAGTTTCCTTGGTCTTTTTGTTGTACCGCATAATGAGAGGCTTTCGGTCACTTTCAAGCTCAGCAATTGCGCATATCATTTCCTGCAGAGGAAGAAGGAGATGCAAAACTAAAGATCAGAAAGGGAATAACTGGTTTCAATAACCTACAGAGTAAAACCAAGCTCACAAGTACTAGTTTTTCTGCCCACTTTGAAAATATGCTATGGGTTATGATTACAGACCTACAATCAAATATGAAACTCTGAATGAAAGGTGAGAAACTGAAAATGAAGCATACCGGATCCAATATCGAATCAAAATGTCTCCGGACAGTAATATCAGCAACAGCCTGCAAAGGTAAGGGGTTGATCAATACGTAGGCAGAAAACTGGAAAAAGGCTAACTAGTATTCACAAAATCCAAATCAATATTCAGTTGGAAAGTTGGAATCCAAAGGAAAACTATCCGCAATTTCTGTCAAACATACAACAATATTTGGAATATGATTACCTTCATCTCAGTTTGTGTAAGATAAGGCTGTCCATCAGGATCCCTTGAGAGGTGAACCTTCTGCCCTTTAGTCTCTCCAACCTCTAACCATTCAGCTCTCACCGCAGGCTCCATCCACATTGCTTCTAAATCTTCAGGGTCAACACAATCATTCCAGAACACGAAACTGTTGGCCATTCTTGCATTGCTAAACGACCTTTCCATTGGCATCTATCAGAAAGAAAAAAAAGAAAGAAAATTGTCACAGAAGCAATTGCAGATTTTACATACACAACTAGCTTAACTGAAAGAGATGAGCTCAAGCCACATACAAGATCTGATGGAAGAAACAAAAGAAAAGTAAGAGCAAAACAGAAGCTTATTAGAACAACACATCGTGCCATTTACAGCATCCATAAGTAACATGTTTGCCAAATTTAAGAAGAAAATCGAATTCTACAAGTAAAGACATCAAACATGAAGAAGAATCAACCGATACCGGAAAATCAATCCGAAAATTCGGCAGTAGCATGTCAACATTTCTCAAAAACCATGCTAGCAAACTAAAAAAAACATCGCACGAACAATCAAGCACGCAAAAACCACGAGAAAATTCGTATCTATGAAAGAAGTTGCATTGATCTACAAGCGACAGAAACGAGCAGAGAGAGAGAGAGAGACCTTGCCCAAGGAATAAAGGAGAAGGTCGACGATAGGAGCAGAGAAACAAGGTTTCTCGGCGAATCCAGAGAGAATAAGATGACGATTCAAAATAATCTTTGGGAAATTCTACAGATACAGAGAAACTGACGGTTCGCCATTTTTGACGGGAGAGCCAGAAAACAAATTCAATCACACAGAAGGGAGTGTGAGACGAACGGAAAATGCAGAGAAGAGCACGATTGTTTCGAGAGAAACGCCAAGTGCCAATTCGGAGCTGGCTCAGCTCGTCGTCGTTTTAACCGTAGCCATTTTTGCGCAAAAGAAACAAAAAAAACGAGCCATTTTTAGAGGGAGAGAGCCAGCTGGACTTGCAACGTGTCAAACTGAAAATAGGCCATTTGGCTGACGTGGCCTGAATAAACGGCAAAAGATACGTCTACATTGCTCAAATATGACCACAGGCCCACCAAATCATGGGCCTAGACGCTGATCTTGTACACGCATCTTTGTTGTTTTCCTCCGTGAATCTCAACCCTTAATCCTCATCGTCTCAGCAGAGTCGTAAGCATATTTACATGAGAATATTCGTGTAGTCAACACTACAGTGTGCAATTGCAATTGCATTTCTTTGACTCAACGAACATTTTCTCGGAGTCTTCACTCACGTTCCTTTATTGTTTTCGGCTCTTCAGCTACACTCAAAAGCCATATACAGCAGAAGGGGTTAAGTTTTTTGGTGGAGAGATCTCTTTTGCTTTCTGATAGCTTACCAATGGCCTTCTCTTCCATCCTCAGATCCGCCGCCACTTCCGCCGCCGCTCCTCGTGTCGAGCTTAATCCATCGTCTTCATACGATCATTACCAGGTATTAAAACCAGGTTTTTAGTTATTTTCTCTCTCGGATTTGTGTTCACTTTGATATGTTTTAGCGTACGTTTCGTTTTGATCTGCTTCGATTTTGTATCTCCGTGTCACCTGAAGTTTTCGTAGATAGTAGGAGGTGATGTCTTTGTCTGTGGTTCTGGTTTCAATTTCTCAATGTAAAGTAAACTCGGGGTTTCAATTGGATCATTATCTTCTCTACTCACGTACTTCTATGTCGTTGAAATATTCGTTTGGCCTGATGAAACTCTGAATCGATGGTAGGCAGAATTAAGGATTTATACGTTTCGAGAGTTTTCATTCTCTTTGGAGATTTCTACGTTGTTTTTTCCTTTTGTGTCAGAGACTTTTAAGAAGTTTCAGTGGGTTTATCTTTTGTCTCAAATGATCAGGTCACGTCAAGTCTTGGATTCAGTCACAACCTGACCTCCTCCAGATTTTCTGGTGCTGCGTTTCAACTGGGTCATCTTCATCTTTACAGTTCAGTGAAAGACTCTGTAGCACATGTAAATTATCGATGTTTTCTCTGGTTTTCAGAAGAGTTTTTATGTTCAAATGTACAGAAAATCCAATGTGAAAAGCGTTCAACCCATTAAGGCCACAGCTACAGAAGCACCTCCTGCTGTTCGAAGTAAGAAGAAAAAATTTAATTGATATTCTTAGCTGTGTTTAGTGCTGCATTCTTACAGCTAACTTTGATTTGATTGAATTTTATAGGGTCAAGGAGCTGTGGGAAGACGAAGGTCGGGATCAATGGTATTTTCTTTTTTTATCCATTGTTGGATTCATTTTGAAACCCAACATCATCAGATAGTTGATGTTCCTTCTGATATGCTTCTATTCCCCTACCTTTTCATTTCTCACCGATGCTTGTATTTTTATTATGTGCGGGACAGGTTTTGGTCGAATTGGAAGGTTGGTCCTCCGCATTGCAACCTTTAGGGATGATATTGAGGTTGTAGCAGTCAACGATCCATTCATAGATGCCAAGTACATGGTAACGATGATTACTGTCTTATCTAGCAGTAGATGCAACTGACAATGCCATTTTGCTCTTACTAGTTTTAATTGTATTTTTAGCCAAGAACTTTTTCAAACTGTCTATCCGTTTAGTGTATCTTATTCTTAGTAACTTTTTCGCTTGCTTGAACTCGATGTAGTTTAAGGAAATCGGTATTAAGAGCCATGGGATACTTGTATATCAAACTTACTGCAAATCTTCTCTCCCCTGTTATGCAGGCTTACATGTTCAAGTATGATTCTACTCATGGAAATTACAAAGGAATCATCAATGTAATTGATGATTCTACTTTGGAGATTAATGGAAAACAGGTCAAAGTTGTCAGCAAGAGGTATTACCTCAAAATGTTGACTCATGTATATCTGTCCAGACATGGTCAAATTATGAATCAGTTTTCCTATGTTTCCTATTGATAAGGTTATCCCATTTTAGAGCCTGACATCTCATTGGTTCTTCCTCAGAGATCCTGCTGAAATCCCGTGGGCTGATCTTGGAGCTGAGTATGTTGTTGAGTCTTCGGGAGTATTCACAACCATTGAAAAGGCTTCATCACATTTGAAGGTTTGCACTTTCATCTGAACACATTTGTAGATCTACTAGTTTCACTGATGCTAACATTTATTACCAGGCCTTATACTAAGTTAAACAATTATCTGCGAAAATTGTTTGCTTGACCTTTTTCTCTGGGCAGTGTGGCGCCAAGAAAGTCATCATTTCTGCCCCTTCAGCAGATGCGCCCATGTTTGTTGTTGGAGTAAATGAGAAGAAATACCAACCAAACATGGATATAGTCTCCAATGCAAGTTGTACCACCAATTGTCTTGCACCACTTGTCAAGGTTAACATTACTTATTGTTTTGTCCTCTATGCAACTCATTATGAATAGCTTCATTAAGGTCAAATAAAATTGTCTCTGGCCCTTAAGCACTTGTATCTGGCAGGTGGTGCATGAGAAATTTGGCATTCTTGAAGGCTTGATGACAACAGTCCACGCAACCACAGGTCTTTGATTCCTGTGTCCTCTTGTTTTATGTCACTGTATCTCATTGACCGACGAGACTAAATTATGTGTTTTGTTTAACTTTGCTTTTGATATATTCAGCTACTCAGAAAACTGTGGACGGCCCGTCAATGAAGGACTGGAGAGGAGGCCGAGGCGCCAGTCAAAACATCATTCCTAGCTCAACCGGTGCTGCGAAGGTACACAAAATCACATGTTTGTATAGAAACATGACGTCTGGACTCTTATTTAAGCCATACCTTTTTTACCTGTCTCAATAGGCTGTTGGTAAGGTCCTTCCGGAACTCAATGGGAAACTAACGGGAATGGCTTTCCGTGTCCCGACACCAAATGTTTCTGTTGTGGATTTAACTTGTCGACTTGAGAAGGATGCATCTTATGAAGAAGTTAAGGCAGCCATAAGGTATTACTCCCCAAAACTCTCCGTTCAATCAATTTCCCATACCATTATCATTACATGGAACTTGTAATAACCTCTCACGATTTTTAAAATTTTTAATAGATTTGCATCAGAAGGACCACTTAGGGGCATTCTTGGGTATACAGAAGAAGATGTCGTCTCTAATGATTTTGTCGGAGATTCAAGGTATTTCACAGTAAAATATTGTAACGGATCATTCAAAATCTAGTTTTGGTTCTCAAATGTTGTGGTCATTGTCAAAAATTTCAGGTCAAGTATCTTCGATGCTAATGCTGGGATTGGATTAAGCAAGTCGTTCATGAAACTTGTCTCCTGGTATGACAACGAATGGGGTTACAGGTAAACAGTTAGTCTCTCTCATTCCTTTACCATCATATTGTCATTTGCCAATACCCCAATACTAAAATATTTGCTTGTTCTTTCGTAATGTTACAGCAACCGAGTCCTTGACCTGATTGAGCACATGGCGTTAGTTGCAGCCAGCCGTTAAACCATGCCCGTTTCTTGCAGAAGCCAAAGACTTTCTCCTAGTTCGGTTCATTAGGTAAGATACCTAGCATCTTCTTTTTTGTTCTTGTTGGGGTTCGAATGATGAACCTTCCGGTTTTGGCACCAAGTTTAATAGAATCTCGACACGGTTTTATAAAACCATACGATCTAATAATTATGGGGACGAATTTATCTGTTGTACTAAGAAAAATTGATTGCGGGTCCTCATTACCGAGTTCGAATCCCCTTTGAGAGAAAGATTCTGCCTTTTTCACATAGCTAAGTTCAAAGATTGGATTTTCTGGTTATATGTTTTTTTTATTAGCTTCCATAACTTAACTCTGTTAAAAGTTAATGGGGAATTGTCGAGATGAGATGAATAATCGAAATTTTGTGGCAGTGACATCTATGAGAGTACACAAAGATGTGGTTTTGAGATTATGACGATAGTTAGCAAAGTGTTATTTAGTTTTTACAATAACTACTTGACTAGGTAAGGCAGGTAAGCGAGTTTATTGATTAACCGTGTAATATGATGAAATAGTGACATCACAACCACTTTTATGGCAAAACTATGTGCCAATAATTCACATACGCAAAGAAAAAAAAAACTATAAAGATTTTATAGGATTTTGTTAATAACACGATGTTACATAAAACCCCACTCGGAGAAAATGCTGGCATAAAGAGGAAAAGTTTGAGATAACAAAGGCATAAGGGACAAAAGCTTTTTGCGATCGTGGAAAACCACTTTGATCTCAACTAATGTGCACATATTATATTAATCATTTATTCCTTATCACAATCCGAATGTTGTTGTTTTTAATATTACATAATTTAACGTGACCGTCTAGAAAACCTTTTAATTTTTCTTTAAGATGGAAAGTGTAATGTAAAAGAATTGGGACTCCTTGTTGTTGTTTTGGACCACGTCTTTTGCATCACTAGTGAGTAATGACCACCTACTTGGTCAATCAACTCAACAACATATGAATTCTTTTAAATGAAATGATTTTTTTATGCATAGCTATGAATTTCCCGTTATGTGCAAACTTTTGAAACAGAAGATAAATGTATTTCGTGTACCTTACTATATTGAAAAAGGGATATATAGTACTATGCTCTTTAGCAAATTCTTAAACTGTAATATATCATACATGCTATATGTACATACCAATTCCTCACTATGGCAATAGCTTAACAGACTAATCACCAATTCAACCCAAAATTTCTAACTAAAGTATGATTGTAAATACGTAGTAATGACTATTGACTATGACTAATGGGGATTATATATATCGTGTTGTGTTTATTATATGTTAAAGTTTGTTTTTTCTTTCTTTTGTAAAATTATTAACACAAAAGAATAGTATTATTTGTATTTGACATATTTTAAGTAATATAAAAATGTAATACTTGTGTGTTTCTCGGTCATATAGAGAGAGTTGTATGCGACTTGTATGCTTACCTTGTATATTTCATACAAGCAACATATATTTATCTATTTCTTTCTCTCCCACAACTTCCCTAGAAAACACTTTTTCCGAAAATTCGAAAGCAGAGAGATTCATAAAAGCAATCGGGTAAGGTAATGGCGACGGAGCATATAATCCGTAACCCAGACGAATACAATGTCGAGCTTTTACCTAACGACGACGATGCGCCGCCGCTTCAATCGTCTTGGCGTCTCAACCTCGACGCTTTTCAACTCCCTTCTTCATCGTCATCCACCGGCCTTCACGACGGTCGTACTCGCTTTTCTCGCTATTTCCGCACTCCGAGTAAGATTCGTTATTCGTACTTATTGTGTATAAACGTCTACGTATGCAGGATCATCGACCCTGGGTTGTGATAGGAACTTAATCGTGTGTCTAAAATATAGAAAATGTGTAGTTGTTGTTTTATGAAGTGCCACACTCATCATCTCTGAGAGATTATTGTTCTTCGGTTGAAACTAGTTCAGAAAATTAACCGAAATCTCTTCAAGTGTAATTTAGTCTTGTGGAAAAATATAGAGTTATTTGTTTATGATATTCAGTTTTAAAACCCTTTATATTGATTAATTCGATGGAATATTATTAAACTTTTTCTTTTGTTGATTCAAAGTTATCAAGCTTTTTGATGGAATCTTAAGCTTATATATGCTAGATTCTTTGTTTTAAAATTATGTGGATGCTGAATCAAATTCTTTACAGGAATTTAAAGGCGTTTTAACTTTAAACCTCCTGTGTGTTGTCTTAATGCAGGAAAGGAACGTAGAGTCACTGAATACTACAAGAAGCAAGAGAGGCTCCTCGAGGGTTTTAATGAGATGGAGACTATCCATGAAACTGGTTTTGCATCTGGAGTTCCAACTGAGGTCCAGCTTTTCTTTTTGAATTATTTTTTCTTATGGTATGTGTCTTTGCGATTTTCCTTCTTTTTCTTTTTATGCAACCTCATTCTTTTTGGTTTCAACAGGAAGAAATGAAGAAGCTTGCAA
The DNA here is from genome assembly GCA_028015245.1 of Cardamine occulta. NCBI lineage: Eukaryota > Viridiplantae > Streptophyta > Magnoliopsida > Brassicales > Brassicaceae > Cardamine > Cardamine occulta. The sequence continues at coordinate 21,873,126 of CM051364.1, read as the reverse complement.
AGAGTGAGAGACTGGCAGTTCACATCTCGAATGCAGCAAATCTTGTGCTTTTTGTGGCAAAAGTTTATGCCTCTATGGAAAGCAGATCCATGGCTGTGATTGCTTCAACTTTGGACTCTCTCTTGGATCTCTTGTCTGGTTTTATTCTGTGGTTTACAGCTAATGCCATGAGAAAACCAAACCATTTTCACTATCCCATCGGAAAGCGCCGGATGCAACCTGTGGTATGCTATCTATTAACTCCTTGTTTGGTTTTGTTCTGTTTCATCTCTGACCAGTTTCTTCTACGAACTTTCTTGTCTCACAAGAAATATATATATATATATATATATATATATATAATTTTAGCCAAGCCAGATGGTCACGAGACTTGTGTTTCTACATGTGTAAGATTCATGAATATAGTATTTGATAATGTAGACCCTTTAATTTAACAGGGCATCATTGTGTTTGCTTCCGTGATGGCAACTCTTGGACTACAAGTTTTGCTAGAGTCAGGAAGACAACTAGTTTCCAAGGTACATCTCATGTTTTCCGGTAACTACGTACTATCATCGCTTATTTGATTTACTTAACCAATTCTCTTTTTGCTACAGAGTGGTATTCATATGAATAGCACAGAAGAGAAATGGATGATCGGGATCATGGTCTCTGTCACCATCGTGAAGTTTCTACTCATGCTATATTGCAGAGGATTTCAGAACGAAATCGTTAGGGCCTACGCTCAGGATCACCTCTTTGACGTCGTTACCAATTCAGTGGGCTTAACAACAGCTGTCTTGGCCGTCAAATTTTACTGGTGGATTGATCCCTCCGGCGCTATACTTGTAAGTATTCACTCAATCCTTTCAACTACTCATTAAAACTCTCTAGCTTTGGAATCTAAAATGATCAAGACGGATTTACAAAAACGTTTCTGTCTTTTTATGGTTGCAGATTGCTTTATACACCATAGCAACATGGGCAAGAACCGTACTGGAGAATGTCCATTCACTGATCGGACGCTCTGCGCCGCCAGATTTCTTGGCGAAACTGACATTCTTGATATGGAACCATCACGAACAAATCAAGCATATTGACACAGTAAGGGCTTACACCTTTGGGTCACACTACTTTGTGGAAGTTGACATTGTGTTGCCAGAGGACATGAGACTTCAAGAGGCTCACAACATCGGAGAGACTCTTCAGGAGAAGTTCGAGCAGCTTGCTGAGGTGGAACGAGCTTTTGTCCACATAGACTTTGAGTTCACTCATCGTCCAGAACACAAGTGTAACTAGATTAAGTAAAATCTTGTAGTGCTAGTTCATTAGTTTATGTTATTTGCGTCGTTTTGTCCATAAATGTTGTAGGTTTTTTAAGTCCATCCACGCTGAAATGCGTCTGGTTTGGCTGTCGTTGAGTGTTGTGCCGTGTCTGTTTATGGAACTCGCAGTGTGTGTTGTTTAGAGTTTTAGAGTATGAACGAAAACCACACATTCTATCTTTTAGTAAAGCGAACTGCGTGCTGTTTGAATCCCAATACCGTTTTTCTCTTTGGTAGTTGGACTGCACGACGTTTTAAGCTAATTGACGACATTAGTACCGTTTCTCTTGTTTAAAATTTTAAATGCTATCACTAAACTGAAAATAAAGATAGAATCATAATAAAATAATGAGTTTTAAATGAAAACCACTCAAAAAATAAAGAGCTGGTTGTTCTATCTTCCAACAAAGTTCCGTGCTTGATTGCTCTTCTCCACAAGACAATTCTCTGGCTCAGAATCTTCTCCATGAAAATGTAAAGAAGAAACAAAGACGAGCTCTCAAATCCAGCAGAAAATGGCTTTTCTTCTTCCTAATCTATCTCCCTCTATCCGTCTTCAAACTGGAAAATCCCCAAACCTTAATAAACCCATTTTCATTCAATCTCTATCACCGTCGTCGTCGTCTTCTGTTAGCTTCGAATTTGAGGAAGATAATCTCTCTACACTCTCTCTTTATAGCATCCACTCTCCTCCTCTTAAAGATGCGGAGGTTAAGACAAGACACAGTTCACAAGATAAGCATAACCACGACAGAGATGAATTCTATATCAATCTCGGTGTTGCTGTCCGAACGCTTCGTGAAGATTTGCCTTTGATCTTCACTAAAGATCTCAATTACGACATCTACAGGTAAATTTTCTCATTTGGGTATATGATATTTGAATGATAATGGATGAAAGAAATAATCTTTGGATGCAATCTACAGAAATTTATTATCTGGGGTACAAAAAGGATCTTCCTTTGTTCTCTTTTAGTGAATGTTTTGTCTGAGAAATTCAGAAGAAGCTTTATTTGTTTTGCAGGGATGATATAACATTTGTGGATCCCATGAACACATTCACTGGGATTGACAACTACAAACTGATCTTCTGGGCACTCAGATTTCATGGGAAGATATTGTTCAGAGATATCTCACTTGAGATCTTCAGGGTGTGGCAACCATCAGAGAACATGATTCTGATTAGGTGGAATCTCAAAGGTGTGCCTAGAGTTCCATGGGAAGCTAAAGGAGAGTTTCAAGGCACTTCTCGGTATAAACTCGACCGTAATGGCAAAATCTATGAGCATAAAGTCGATAACTTGGCCTTCAATTTCCCTCAACACCTCAAACCCGCAGTTTCAGTTTTGGATTTGGTGACTGCTTCCCCTGCTAGTACTCCCAATCCTACCTTCTTTTTTGGTTCTGTGGACTCGTATTCATCTTCATGGATTAAGTTCTACCAAGCGGTGAGACAGACATTGGACCAGACAGAGAATATGCTTGTGACTAACAGTTTAGTCGCATGCTCATAGTGGAAGTAGAGTTGCTATACATACACACTCAAGATCACATTTCTCAGGTGTATATAGTTGTTTACATTTGAAGGTTTTATATACATATGAGTAGATCTGGTTGACTTGAGCTTCTTGGGAAACCTAGAAATGTAATGTTGTTACACAAGTCTATACAACGTTGTTAATACATTGGAGTTTTGTCTTTATCATCATGTGAAACAGTAATACTACTCAGCGATTAAGCATACAAAAAAAACAGCACACCTAATCAGCAATACATTGGAGTTTTGTCTTCATGATCAATGTGAAACAGTAATGCTACTCAGCGATTAAGCATACAAAAAAACCAACTCACCTAATCAAGAATCAGCAGCATTAGCCTGAGTTTTTTTTTTATATCTGTCGAGTGTCCATGTAGATGCATCTCCCTGCAATTTTGAGGTAAAATGAACAAGAACGGTTCAATTACGAAAGCTAATAGAGCACGACAGGTTTCTAGCTACATGCTTGGTTGAACATACGTGTATACATATTAATACCTTTAGACCGACGAGGCATATACATCATGTGTACAGGATTTCGACTTAGAGAGGGAGCTTATCCAAGGGTTTCAAGATTGCAACGTTACTACGATCTGGATTCATGTACTTCTCATAAGTCACCCTCAGCTTTCCTGTTTTAGCAGCTTTATGAAACCTTAAGACCATGTCAGAACAATCACTGTGATAAGACAATTTTGTAAGATTTGTTAAACAATGTAGTTATTCTAAGTGATCCACGAGGAGTTATTAAAGAGATAGTTATTTACTTCATCTGGGAGACATTGTAGTGGGTATGGTTGTTTAGGAGCGAGGTCCAAACTGGAGTCATATGCAAAGTGCATCGGGCAACATAGATGGCTGATGCACATAGCAGTGATGACTTATATTTCAAAGCTTCATACTCAACCAAACACAGCTCGATAAGGTAGAAGGCGAGTTGTTCAAGCTGATAAAAGAAAAATAATACAACTCAATGTCTACCTAGTCAAACGGGGTTAATTTTATAGGTTCTATAGCATTCAGGTGCAAGTTTTGCACATACCTTCTTATTTGATTGAGCAGCTTTTAGGAATCTCAACATGAAAACGTAGGGGGTGGGTGCATTTAAACGGAACTTTAACTGTTTAAGCATAATCCTCTCCTGAAAGAAAAAAGAACAAAAAACAGATAAATAACAGGGGGAAATATGCAAATGACCAATTGTTAAACGAATAGAGAAGTTGATTATAAACAGAGTTCATTAATACCATTCCCAAGATTTGTTCTCTTGTGTATGATTCTGCAGAGATGCTAATCAAGTCTTTGATCTGCACATGGAGATAGAAAATAGATTTTGAAAATTTCATTATGACACCAATATGGAGCTTAGGAGAGGTTTTAGCTTTCAGGAGAAATGCGACTTACCCTGGGATGCCAATAGTCCTCGTATTTAGATGCCAGTAAGAGTGCAGTAAGACCAATCAATTGCATCTCATTTTTCTGTATTGGAACTTGGGAGAGGTAAAGGTCTAATAAGTTCATTGTGAGGTACAGAGTCTCATGCATTAGGTCAAATTTGAAATGAACCTGCAAACAAATAGGCAACACCGAGATATATGATTCCACATGGAGATAAACAAAACTTTGAATTGGGAAAATATCAAGTTGAAATGGAAAAATAAAAACTACTGCACTCACTTCGATAAGCCAGTTGATCAAAATTCCACGCGTAACTGGACTAACTTCTTCCTGAGCTGACAAGTAGTATCCCAAAGCTGGATTTAATGCCTGCCACAACATTTCACGCTAAGCTACTGGAAAGCTAAAATTCACTAGTCAAAACAGAATATCAGGAAGCGAATTTGTATGTTTGTGGAACAAGAAGTGGATTACCTCTGCAGTCCAATAGAACTGATATATGTCATCCACATATTCTGCAACTTCCAACTGATTGGATTCATCATCAATGCTGGGAAGCTTTTCTGGCTGTGCGGTTTCACCATTTTTCTCATCGAACTGCAAGTAAAGTTACTAAATTAGTAATATTGAAGAAAAAAGAGTCACAAGAAATACAAAAACTAGTCAAATTACGAACCTTTGATCCATTCACAAGTATAGATGTGAAAGACTTTCTACGTTTTGTTTTTGGTTTCGATGTAACATCCAACACTTTTGTTGTTGGGTCTGTTTTTTCATAAGATGAGCTCTCTCCTTGACTATCTTCTTTGAGACCTTCTGTTTCAACCTTTTCCGGTAGTGACAGTGCTGAAGCAGCTTCTTCAGGAGAAGGGATTGAAGAAATAGATCTTGATTTTCTTCTACCCACTGGGGGCTTCTGAAGAGAACTACGGTTTTGTAGCGAGGTCTTCACAGTTGTCTGGATCTTGAGTAAGAGAGAAAACTTATCACATATTTACTAAACACAAAACCTCAATACAACTGTGACTAATGGCAGATGAAATGATCAGAAACAAAATATGAAACTGAAGCCTAAAAGAATAACAAGAGCACATGACAAACAAAAGAAGACTAATTTAGCAGTTCAATGATGATTTAGCCAAGATAAAAATATTGTTAAGACTAAAGAGAGCTTCAAATAGTGTGAATTTTATGGGAAGGAACCACTTGAGTACAAAGACAAGAAAGGAACTAAGGTATATACCTTGATAGGCTTCCTTATGATACGAAGGTTATTCTTACTCTGGCTGTTGCGGTCCCTGAGCATGCAAAGAAAATGAACTTAGCAGCTTATATCTCAGCTTGCTGCCCACAAACGATTAAAAAGAAAAAAAATAATCTGGTTCCCGAAGATGTAAAAAAAGTTGTAAAACGATAATGAAAATGTAAACAAAAATTCTGTAAATGTAGACAATCTGATGTTTGAAACTAGACTTGTGATACGCAAGGGAGAAACACCAAGTTCACTTCTTTAGTCAACATATCAGATACAAGCATATTTACTTACGATGGTAAAGAACCGACACTTGTTCGAGTTTTCCAAGTATAGGTTCTGTCACTGCTCAGCTGCGGGATGGCTTTGTTGGTGACTTTACTGGCTGAAACAATGCAACCTCACTCATATCAGGTACTGAACCAATCAAGTTGCAACTTTAACATACACATTTCCATCACTGATAGGAAGTTTAGAAAATAAATATCTGTTACCTGGACCCTGACCCAATTGTTTCGAATTTAAGCTTGAGACATTGAACTGCGCAAAAGAAAAATAATCAGAATCAAAGACAGAGAGTAGTTTCACGAGTTGTTGTACAACCAGCTAACTGGAAGATAAAAACATGTCAAAGTATATTGATAATAACCTTCTTTAAGCTCTTATCTGTGAGGCTTGTTCTTTTTAAAGCTGGTAAAGATTTTCTGCAAGAACAAACAATCAAGGAAGCTAGTCAATGAGAGATATAGAATCATTCTCAGAAGATACTAAAGAAATTGTCTGGTAGGATTATTAATCTTTTCGCTACGCTGAATGAACAACAGTTCACTTGAAGAGAGCTTCGAAATATTGATAGGTAACACAGGCCATAAACAAGATTTTTAAATTTCTTCTTCTCGGAAAATTCTAAAAACTAGACTGGAAAGGGATTATATTCTATGAGGCATGAGATTAGGACAAAGGTACCTTGTACCAGCAGCAGTTGATCCAAGGCTCAGAGTTTTGTTTCTGATGAAATTCTGACCTGGAATATGAATTAAATCATCCGAACTTTAGATAAATGGTAAAGATCAACTAAAGCCATAGACATGAAAACAAACATAACATTTAGGAAGTCACCTGTCTTATAAGTGTTATTGTTTCCAATTTCGGTTGTTCTTTTACTCTCATGCTCCTATATCAGAACAATAAAACTAGAATCAATGCTTGCAAAATAGACGAGGAAATAGTGATCAAGTAGTTTGATTAATGAAACTCATACTTCAAGACACAACGTTTGTGATATTTGCTGCAACTCATACGCAGATTAATTATGATATTCTGGTTAATCTCATAACTGCATCTAGTCATAGTAATTGGCAAGTATACAACATGAATATAGTTTGCCAATACGCGGTTGCTATACCTTGGTAGACTTTTTCAATGAAATATCATGAACTCTGGTTGCACCAACTGAAATCCTACACATGGAAAGGTCAATTAGCGCAGCATCATCAACCATTCTAAAATATCAGATAGTTTAGACATGGAACTATGCAGATTCACACTGCAAAAGCTTATCGGCTGATCTCAAAGGCAACATAAACTGTCGTTATCATCTTCAATTGGAAGTAAACCAATAAACTATAGGTGTAAGAAACTGTACCAAATTTATGAAAAAGCAATGGATGCAAGAGGAAAATTCACAGACGAAAGGGCATTGGAAGCAAAGGCTTCGACTTCTTAGAATAATATGCCTAACGCAGAGGAACTACTAATTCCAATCTAAAAAATGTAACGCTACTGTAGCTATGTGACGTCTATAGAAGGAACTAACGATTACATACCTTTGCAAATTTGCACATTTTACACCCTTCCATTTCCTGCATAGTTGCGCGTTCAATGGAATAGTTTTAGGACAGAACATAAATTAGTAGATAAAAACTAAACCAAAAACATGCTTCCTAAACACAAAATCCGTTTGATTAAGAAGACAATGGGTAAATTTATCACTCTAGACCATGAGAAATCACAAAAAGAAACCCTAAGAGTTAAGCAAATTTACATCGTAGTGCTGCCACCATGCGTTGGATTCCTAAGAGTGTTCCCACCAAGATTACTCAAATCAGCCAATGCTTTTCTTGTGACCTTAGCATACTCCTCTGAAAGGAGACAAAAGTTTGAGTTAATTTTCAAAACTACGTCCTGAAAAAGTAACGAAAACACTCTCAACTATAAGTTTACCAGAATTTTCAATACTGCCTTTTCCCTTGCCTGTGATTCTCGAATTTCCCTTTTTTCAATCATAACAAAAATGCATTTACATGTGAATAACTTCATAACATTTACACTTTGATGAACTCAGAAAGAGGGAAAAGGATAAACCTTCATATTGTTTGTGTTAGAAGTTGCTCCACTGTTAATTGTTACAGACTTTCTCCTAAAAAATTATAAAAGCAGAAGATTAGTTTCGGAAAACTCATAAAGTCCAATTCTTAATGATCAAACCAAATATGTACTAGTAAATTCATCATATAATAGATGTAAAGATAGAAAATTTGTTGAATAACACCACAAACCTCAAAGGAATACGAGTCTTCTGTGAAGTACCTCTGCAGAAATAGCGACAGTTTTATTCAGATTAAGAAATGGCAAAATATTGCAACACGAAAAGCAAGGCTGCAAGAGATGCACTTACACTGTACATGCTGGACCAACTTTCTGATTATCGGAGAAGATTTTGAAAGTCCTAGTGCCCACTGTTTCAGAAGTAGACATTTTTAGAACTGAATTGTTTGTTTATGACTGAATAAGAATCACAAAGTAACAGAGCACAAAATAGTCCCCTTACCTCGATTTCCAAGTATATCCTCTCTACTCAGTCGTGGTGCCTAAAAAAAAATTCAATAGTAAGTGAACTAAGAACTAATTGAGGTTTTATCACTTGTGATTTTTAAGAACATGTAGATCAAATAACCAAACCTGAGACGAAAATCACAAGAATCTAATCTTCCAACTTCCGTGCCTTTACCAAACTCATAAAAGAAGCAGAAGAAGCAAAATCCATAATCTCTTCTATAAAGATTCTAAATCCTAATCCCGTTTAAAGCAACGATAAAAGAAGAGTAGCTCAATGGAACAGGTCGCTCGATTTCTAACTCATTTCCGATGAACCCTAACTCGTTTTTCAAACAAAATCTTGACGGAATTTGGATTTAACGAAAATTGTACCTTGGCGAACGCCATTTTTCTTAAATCTCCAGATCTTCGCTTTTTCCTTCCCAGAGACGAGAGAAACTTTTACCGTTGCAAATTTTCCGAAAGGCGAAATAATGCCACTTCTCAAGATTTTGAAATTAAGATTTTTGTAATTTACGATTATTGGCTCCTTGAGTTTATTCAGTTACTGTTTATGTTTGGGTCAAACTTATTTAATAAGGCCCATTCAACCTAGGACAAGTCAGGCCCATATTCTAGGACAAGTCTCTGATTTTTACCATAGCTTTGGATACAAGTTTTAGTAACAAAGGTACCATAGCTTTGAATACAAGCTCTAGAAACAAAGAGGGAACTTGCGAAAATGCTCTTAAATGCTTTTTTTTAATGTTCTTCTTATGTAGGATGCAACAACGATTGCGAAACAGCTGCTTGTTACTGCAGCATATATAGAGCAACAGACAACAGCCTCCAGTTTGCGCTCAGTGTTGCCGGATTTGAGCCTTGAACTCCCTAATCTTCATGTATATGTGACGAAGGAAGATAATCAAAAAGATTTTAAACATAAGTGAAGATGTAAAACTGTGCTTTTATTAGTGAAATAGGATAAGCTTATGTGTTTGTAGTAGGAAAAAAAAACATCAATCACAAAAAATCTCAGCGATTTGGGTCATTACATGTTTGCGGAGTATATAAACACAGAAAAAAAAACACAGAAGCGTTACGTATTAAAACGAGTAATTAAACTTGAAAAAGTCGACCCAAAAAAAAAAAGCTGAAAGAATTGGACTAATTGTTTGATGGGTGAGCCAGGCCCGTGCAGTAGTGCAACGCATGGGAGACTCGCGAAGGCCCAGACAGCAAGCTATCTGTATGGGCTTTCTTCCTTTAAAAATAGAGTTAATATCGTGTGGGCCAATGACCCACATATCAGATATTTAACTCATAAGAACAGACACTACACTTGATCTTACTTAGCCAAAAGGCCGAGAAAGGTATGGACTATATAAACATGTGAGAAAATGACCACATCTTAGCCAAGAGGCACGACCTCTTTTTATACATGTGAGAAAATGACCACTGTCTATTAGCTAAGTGATGTGGGACTAAATAAACAACTTCTTAGCAACTTTAAGCATTTTCTTCGTATGTCAACACAACTTGATAATTCAAGAATGCAAAGATCCTCTTATCGATTCTTCCTCACAAAACGTTTAAAAAATCGAATCAAAAGTCCAAAAAAAAAAAAAAATCTTCAAGATCCTTGGACTATCCCTCTGTAAGTCTAATCATATAAGCAGACATAGTATAAACTATAATGTCAAAACCTCCAATTCTTAATTCATCACTGTGTTCTTGCTTTTTTGTAATTGCAATACAAAGAAATTCTCAATTATTTAACATTTGCACGTTATCTATAACAACCAACTCATTGACTTGACCTACAAACTACTCTTGTTTGATAATGTTACGTTTTGACTCCATTGAAGCTCTTCTTGGCTTATATATCCTTGAAGCTAACTTCCAATTCCAAAAGCGTTCTCTTTCTTTCTTCTTTCTGTAAAATCAACGGTTGAGAATTGAGATGAGAAGACAAGGTCGGCATAAAACCATGCACTAGTTCACGTTTATATACGCGTACTGTTTGTTGGCATAATTGTATTTAACTTCTTCTTGTTGTTTATTTTCTTCTAAAAAATGCAAAATTAGAAATTTAAAATCGGGAGATTGACCCCCCAAAAAAAAGACATTTAATATCGGGCAACAACAGCTAAGTTGAAAATACACTAGTCGCTGTGGATAGATGTTTTTTGCCGACTACTGAAAACAAATAATGCCTTATTGCTCCGACAAGATTGAAGTATTAATATCAAGGTGTAGTTGCACCCAAAATGACGTCAGAGACCTGCAAAATTCAGAAAAAAATCTGCGCAAATGATGAGAAGAAGAAGAGACTTCATCATTTTTGTCTTGATTTATCAGTCACTTGCCTCAGTCGTACCCTCTTTCATTCTAATCACGGTAAGGCGTGAGATCGATTTGGAACGGATGTTTCCCCTTTGTGACACGCTGCAAAGTGTTCATAAGAGCCAAGGTTATAATAAATGGAAACACATTGTAGTTTTATGGGATGATGTAAATGGCTTACCGCAATTGCTATGAGCTCTTCTAGCAGTTCTTCTAGATGACGCAGAGGCTGAACCGGAAAAAAAAAAGAACCAAAAGATGATGAAGAATGCAAAAATATATGATCTAAAAAAAAGTTAACTCTCACCCATTGTGTTGGACCATCGACTGGTGCACTTAAAGGATCATCATGCACCTGATTTACCAGAAAATGAACCAAGTTTTATAATCAAGTTGGAACTAAGCTTCAAAGAGATGATAAAAAATGCTATCAACTTGGAAAAAATTTCGATACCTCCATGAAAATTCCATCAACACCAACAGCTACGGCGGTTCTTGCTATGCATGGTATTAATTCGCGAAGGCCTCCACTAGCAACACCCCCATCATCTAACTATATAAACAAGGTATGTTTAGTTTTAGACCATTTATCATTTTTTTTTTAAAACACCAAGCACTTCGTAATTACTCGTTGGCTTTAATGATCATACCTTCTTGCCTGCAGGTTGTTGCAATGAATGAGTTATATCAGCCACCTGAAGCCAAAATTATATTATATTATAAGAATGTCATACATCAGAGCCAAAACAAAGATATAAACTCCTGCAACAAGAAGCAAGATGAACTTACAACGGGACAATCAGCTTCCCGCATCCATTCCAAATTTCGTGGATCTACTATTAAATCATCTGAAACAAAATCAAAACGTCAGGAAACTTATGAGTTACAAAAGAAAGTATCAAGTTTCCCATGTTTTTTCCAGAAAATTGGCAAATATCTACATATTCTTTCATGCTCCCAGTTCTAATAACACAAAGAACACACTAGATGTTAACTTACTGTATCCAAACATGGTTCCTCTTTCACAAACCATCACATTTGGATTCCCTGCGAGTCTAATCTTCTCAGCCGAGTTTCTCATGACCTTAAAATGGATATACATGAGTCACTATAATATGCTAAGGACAAAAAGTTTGGCCAAATCACAACACGTCAGAAAAGATGACTCACAGAAGGAGCACAAAATTGTCCTTTCTTTATATTGATGATTTTCCCAGTTTGGGCTGCCGCCACCAGGAGATCTGTCTGGAGATACAGTCAATGATTAAAACCATGAGCCCTGTACGTAAATGCAGCCAGTAAACGAAAATTTGATAGATAAAATGAACTGAAGAAAGCATGTCAGAATCCTGCCTGGCGGCACAAGAATGCCGGTATCTGAATTATATCTGCAACCTTGCCAACCGCTTCACACTGATAAAAATAAACCAAGCATCAGAAATGAACAAAGATTCGTCGAATCTTGAGTCTCTGACGTGACTAAAACTCAATATACCTGGCTTGATTCATGAACGTCAGTTACGATTGGCAGATCATATGCTACTTTCACCTTCTCAAGAATCTGTTGAGAGAACCAGAAAAGTGACTACCTGTAATGTACTTTTGCAGAAATTACACACAAGAAAAAATGAAGCCACATCTATACTAGTTCTTGTTAATGTAATTGGTTGTGTTATAGCCAGGAGCTAATGCAACAGCTGGTTTCAGCTCACAGTGAAGATTCTTAAAGACCTTAGACTTGATAAATATAAGATGCATTATTTAACATTGATAAACACCAGAAGGTTTTCAAATGCACAGTTCTAACAGCACCGGATAGAGAATGATCCATGCCTGCACATCAAAGAAGAGGGAATGATTTATCAAAAGTAAAGAGGGAAAAATAAACCTTGAGGCCCTCAGCCATGCCAGGACCTCGGAAGGACTTAGATGAAGTTCTGTTAGCTTTATCGAAACTTGACTTGAAAACCAGAGGCAATCCAAGCCTACAGCAATCACAATCAACAAGAACATGCTTAAGAAACCACAATTGAACACAAGATCATGGGAGAAAAACAAAAAAATAGCTTAATTGGTGGTGATTACACATACTTTGTTGAAATATCTTTTATGTTTTTAGCCATTCGAAGAACATGTTCTTCAGATTCGATCACATTTGGACCAGCCAACAAGAAAAACGGCTCAGCAACCTACAATGGACCAATGTGTGTATGATAAGACAACTCAATTCACCAGAATAATAAAAGAAGTGACACTTAGCATTGTGAATGTACATTGAGCTGATTGTACAGTAGTGATGATGAATCTGCCATTTTTTTCTCGTAGAGCTTAAGATCAGGAAACAAAACCTGAACTTTTCAAGGAAAAAAATCATAATCAGGATCTCAAATTTACGATGAACATAGACTATTCCCCTACATTGATCTACATCGTAGTAAGCTACACAAAATAAGAGTTTAGGAATCTGACCTTGAACTGGAAAGTTGTAGTGTGAGTGAAGACACTGAACCGAAGTGAGATGCCAAATTGGAAACATTACCAATGGCCGAGAGGTGATGTTCGGATACGCTAACAGTACTATCCATGTCGCGGATAAATCGAATCGAATCATCCATTCGGTTTGGTTCAATTCGATTTCGGTTTTTATATTTAATCGGTTTAGAAACAAAATCGATTTGAATCGGTTACGGTTTCTTTTTCTTTTCTTTTTTTTTCCACCATTACTCTTTTTGATTTGTCATCTTTCGCTCCTAAACTTTCACCAACTCCTCACTAAACCCTAGCTGTTCATTTCTCTCTCTCTCGGCAGCAACGCCATTATTGGAGTGAAGATGTCAGGATTCGAGGATGGATTCTCAGCGGAAAGGCTATTTTCACAGGGACACTCTTACACCTACGACGATGTGATATTTCTACCTCACTACATCGACTTCGCGACGGACGCCGTCTCTTTATCCACGCGCCTCAGCAAGCGCGTTCCACTCTCGATCCCATGCGTCGCTTCGCCAATGGACACTGTCTCGGAGTCCCACATGGCTGCTGCGATGGCCGCGCTTGGAGGAATCGGAATCGTTTACTATAACTGCGACATCGCCACTCAAGCTTCCGTCATCCGTCACGCCAAGTCGCTCCAAGTTCCGATTGCGTCCGACGCTGTTTTCAAATGCCCCGAGCATCAGATTGGTTCCGTAGATGATTTCGGTCCTTCTTCCTTCGTTTTTGTCTCGCAAACAGGTAAAATTTACCATCAATTCAGATTTTTTAGCTGAAAGGAATCTACTTTCATTTTCGAAATGAAGTTAAAACACATATTACTGTATGAATTTGTCAAAACCTTCTCATCTCATCTGAGATAGCTACGTCCGAATCTGATTATCTTAATGAGATATTCAGTTTATTAGTGTGAGAAAAAAATCAACTTTCTTGTTGTTGATTGATTAATCAGGAACATTGACACCAAAGTTATTGGGTTATGTCTCGAAATCGGAGTGGTCGAGTTTAAAAGATGACCAAAAGGAGATGAAGATATATGATTACATGCGGAGTTGTGAGGAAAAAGATTACTATGTGCCGTGGGATATTGATCTCGACAAGATCGAGGCGATTTTGGAAGATAAGCAGAAAGGATTTGTGGTTCTGGAGAAGGAAGGTGAGACCGTGAACGTAGTAACAAAAGACGATGTGGAGAGGGTTAAAGGATATCCCAAGTTAGGGTCAGGAACTGTTGGTCCAGACAAGAAATGGATGGTGGGTGCAGCCATAGGAACAAGGGAATCAGACAAGGAGAGACTAGAGCACTTGGTTAAAGCTGGAGCTAACGTTGTGGTGTTGGATAGTTCTCAAGGGAACTCGATTTACCAGCTTGAGATGATCAAGTATGTGAAGAATATGTATCCGGAATTGGATGTGGTTGGTGGGAATGTGGTGACTATGTATCAGGCAGAGAACTTGATCAAAGCAGGAGTTGATGGGTTGAGAATCGGTATGGGATCTGGATCTATATGCACAACACAAGAGGTCTGTGCCGTTGGACGTGGACAGGTAAATGAAACATATTTAGCATATAGTGCTAAGTTGATTGTATGTATTGCACCTTATGAAGTCGGGTTTTTTTTTTGTTTTATGTGATTGATACTTTTTTAGGCTACTGCTGTGTACAAAGTCTCAACGCTTGCTGCTCAGCACGGTGTCCCTGTTATCGCAGATGGTGGTATCTCAAACTCAGGTCACATTGTAAAGGCTCTAGTTCTTGGAGCATCAACTGTGATGATGGGAAGCTTCCTAGCTGGAAGCACTGAGGCTCCTGGAGCTTACGAATATCGAGTAATTGCACACTTCTTCCTACTTTGAATATAGATTCTAACCACTTCCATGATATTTTCCTCAATGACTTAGCTCTGTTTGCTCTCTCTTTGTGTTCATTATAGAACGGTAGGAGAGTGAAGAAATACCGAGGTATGGGTTCATTGGAAGCGATGACTAAAGGAAGTGACCAGAGATACTTAGGAGATACCACGAAACTCAAGATCGCACAAGGAGTGGTTGGAGCAGTTGCTGATAAAGGCTCGGTGTTGAAGTTTATACCTTACACAATGCATGCCGTGAAGCAAGGTTTCCAAGATCTCGGTGCTTCCTCTTTGCAGTCTGCTCACAAGCTATTGAAAGATAAAGTCCTTAGACTTGAGGTATGCTGTTTTTTTCTACTCCTTGGAAAACTCTCCTAAGCTGCAATTTTCGCCATTTTGATGTTAGTACTTACAATTTATGGTTTTGATGTTGCGAATAATAGGCTCGTACCGGTGCAGCACAGATTGAAGGTGGGATCCATGGACTGGTTTCTTACGAAAAGAAATCGTTTTAGCTTTTTCTGAGTTTACATTCTTATGGAACCGTGTCACCTACAAGGACTTGTCGCACTTAATATTGGTGTAATTTTGTAATAGTTGAGTCGTTTTACTTTCGTAATGCTATTTCATAGCTCCATATCTTATCAGCCGTTTCAGAATAAGAAAATGTATTAAACCACAATAAACAAGAATTTTGGTGGATGAAAACAAATAAATTTGTATTATGGCCCCTTATTTTTAATAATCTTATATTTGGGTAAGTCTGTATATAGTTTTTCTCTCGTAAACATCTATTCTGGTTAAAAATATAAACTTTATTTACCAATAGAAGGAGAAGTATGTGATAGATCCCAAAAAAATAAAGTTGTTGAAACAACTCTATCATCGTCCACCTCCGGCACTTCTGTTCCACGACAAGTACGATGGATCTCCCAATTGCCTGAAACCCAAAAGTAAACCATAACACTATTTTAACATATATATTTTTCTGCTATAGACTCTATGCCGTTGTTATGACGAGAAGTCTAAAAAATCAGAGCATCTTCCAAATTAAATATGCATATTGGAGAGAGTGTTATATACCTTGGTTTTACAAGATACAAGACGGAGAAGAAAACAGCCAAGAACAAACATATGCTACCAACAGTCAAATATGCAATCCCAAGGAAATCGTTTCTTCCACCAAGCCAACTAGTGGTAGATAGCACAAGCTTCTTCTTTCCATTGAAGCTATAAGTGTTGTAATTGTTCTGCAACAACACCTTTATGGTATCTCCAGCTTGAAGATCAGTCTCTATCTTACCATACAGCTTTCTAAATGTTGGTAGAGCCGCAGTTCGCATCCACACAATTAGGTCTTCTTGCTCACTCAACTGCCCCATACACATAAATTTTTAACAATGATTATCTATCATTCGCTACTAAGCATATATATGATCAAATAATGGGATTCTTGTCACTTCAAAAAGACTTACTGGAATGTCTTGATCAAGACTTTTACCGCCGATGGGAGTTCCTTTCTGGAAATTTTTTGAGAAGACGTTTTTACCAAACTTTGATTCTCTATCACTCTTCCATGAGATGCCTTTCTTATTGACAGAGAGTTTTTGGTTGTTTCTAGTGAAGTCATAAGTATCATTGAACAAACTCCAAGCAACAAGACCACAAGGAACAATAGGTTCACCACCTACAGTATCTTCAGGCGCACATGACTTCACATCGTTTTCATCTTTTGGACTTCTCAATTGTCCATCTTGTCGACTTTTCACATACCTACAATTTGCAAAATCATCAAAAATTATCATGTCTCAAACTATTTGAATGTCCTCTGCAAATTGTTTTTGTATTAAAAACATATATGTGATGTGTCAAAACATTCTCTTTTTTCTTATGAGCACCGATTTAATAATATTTCTTATGGTAAACTTTTTAAAATTGAATCTAGTTCGAATTCACTAGTTGCACATTTTCAAAGACGGTTCTGCTAGATATCACATGAAAAGTCACAAACACAAGAGTGAATACTAATTGTGAGAAGTTACCGTCGATGGTTTTGGTAATAGTTCTCAAGCTGGTAATATATGTAGACAGGATTCTTCATAGTTTTTGTCACCTATCAAAATCAAAAATTATAAAAATTGGGTTGTGAAGGAAAGCTAAATAAGAAGAAGTGCATGTATAGTATGAACTAATGATAATAGATATCTACCATAATTGTTCTGTTACACCTCTTATCTTCTATACCCTGTATGTATCTGACTTTGTTGTCTCTAGCGGATAATGGAATGCAGTCTGTGTCATATCGATCAACAATTTCGATGACCTAATCATGTGATAAATCATTACATTATATTCACGGTAAGAAAGAAATGTAGCTGGAAAGTGAGAAAAGACTAAAACATACGCCCTGAGAAGCAAATAGGCAAATCACTCCAAGAGGAATAAAGACAACTCCTGAGACAAGAAAAGTCATAATCACCTGCAAAATAAGATAGAAAAAAAAAAAAAAAAAAAGACTTCAACTACATTGGAAATGGTACCCCTAAAAATGTTACATTATATGAGTTATGGAAGCTTTACCCATTTTGGGGTAAGAATTGGTTTGCATGCTGGAAGCTCCTGTTGGGTAAATCTTGAGTCTGATGAAGAAAATTCGGCCAATAGATTAGGTTAATTACTTCTAGTTTATAGATTCTAATAAGCTTCTCTTAAGAAGAGAGAAATCAAAAGGTATATCATACATTTTGATTTGTTGGGTTAGGAGTTACATCAATCCAACAACAGAAAATGAGTTTCAGTTACATCTTGTTAAATCATCACATGAAATGGATTACTAAAGATACCAAACTGATAAGAAAAGTACAAGCACCCACTTGTTTGTGTACTAGATTAATATCACTAGTCTGAATTTTATCACTACAGGATATATATCTATAAAATGTAAATTTCAGTCATTCATATTGATAGATGCTTTATGTTAAATCGTATTTAGGAATGTGATGATCGAGAGGCAGCAACTAGCAACATCTCAAACAAAGAATCTGAGTTTTTCACATTCTTTTCTCTACGCACATAACTTCCTCTTGAGAGACAAACATATATAGAAAGATTGATCAATTACATCTATTGATGGTGGAAAATTAAAAATCCATTCCAGGAAACTAGGTACGATCCCATCAGCAAAAAAATCTGAAAAATAATCGCAAATGACAAAATGTATATATAAAAAAATGGGGAATAGATTATAGATCACATTTTGGACGCTTTGATGTGTTTTTGGAAGCAGAAGCCTCAGCGGATCCGCCGCCTAAAGCAATTGAGGACGTCGCAGAGGAGCTCATTACGAAGAAATTGACAAGAAGAAAAGCTATTTCGTTTAATCCGATTTATCTTTAGTTTTCAAGAAAAGATTAAGATTCAATTTTTACTAGAATTTATTTTCGTATATTTAAATAGTTAAAAGTTTTAAAAAACAAAAATTACGTAGATGCTCGACGTGATGACGACTAACATGGAATTAAATCTATGGCAATGTGAACGGATTTGATCGAAGCAACCCTTTAAAATTAAGTTATCATTTATTTATTCTTTTAAATTAAACTATCACTTTCTTGTATATGAATATAGGTTCTATTTTGTGACAAAAAAAAAAAAGACTATGGTTCTCGCCTTTTTTTTTTTTTTTTTTTTTTCGATTTTCTTGCATAAACTAAATGAGGCAAAAGTGCTCAATGTTTTACATAATAAGAAAACCCACATTTAAACTCACGTTATAGAACCCACATTTAAACTCAAGTGATAGAACCCACATTTAAACTCACCTTATAGAACCCATTGGAACCAAGTAAAAGGCCATAGGCCAGTAGTAACAAAAACCTTTTCTTTGTCACAAAAGAAGCAAAGTCGATAGCGGCTTAGTTAGAACAGAGCTGAGATTGCAGAAATCTGACCAGATCAAAAGTCTAGTTATCATCGAACGAGAGCCAAAGCTGATAACAATGGCTTGCTAATGTCGGGTTTTGAACTCTGAAGGAGTTGATTCTGTTGCGAATTGTTGAAGAGATTATGCGGATGATATTGTCGGTGGAGCGAAAGATGTTACGGTGTAAGCGTGAGTTCCTTTCAGCCCAAATTTCATAGATGGAAGCTTGCCAAGCTAAGAGGATGAGGAATCGATGGTGGTTGTTGACAGATAGGAGGATCAGAGATTGAGTGACCAATTCCCATGAACAATGGGAGGGGATCTGAAGCTTAGAGGAGAAGTGACGCCAAATTGCAGAGGAAAACCGGCATTCGAAGTACAGATGATCATGAGATTTTGGGCTGTTGTTACAGAGTAAACAAGCTGTGTCAACTTGAAGGCCCCATGAATGTAGTCGGTCTCTTGTAGGTCATCCAGGTAAGAACTTTATGTTTTGGTATCCCTCTCTTAAACCAAACGATTGTTATTTGTGGCTTTATTTGGTTGTAGATTATTTGGGAGCAGAATTTGGATTGGGAAACACCATCGATGAGCCAGTCAGTGGAATCTTCCACATCAGAGAGAGTGATGCTGGAGATGTAGTAGAGGATCTGTTCCATCTGGTTCGATCTAGCTGGTGGGAGATGCCAACCTCCTCGTCGCCATAAGGAAGAAAGCTTGGCTTTGATGTTGATTCCGGTTTGTCTAGGTCCCGAATCCCCGACACATTTGATGAGGATACCAAAAGGGGACCACGGATCCAACCAGAACCTGCAGTTCAAACCATTCCCCGGTACAATTCTCACCCAATTAGTTGCAATACCTCTGTGCCTGAATATCCAAGATTGGTTTTGATTTGCTTTGATCTCCCAGATGCTGCGGTCCTTGATAACATTCTGATGAATCCAAGCTACCCATATGGAGTCTGTCTTGAAGATTAGGAACCAGAAGAGCTTAAGCGCACATGTACGGTTCCAGAATTCTAAGTTCCGCACTCCCAGACCTCCTTCTTCCTTTGATAGGGTTACCGTCTCCCATGATATTCGTGCAATATGCCTCCCTTCAAGAGACCCCTTCCACAGATACGCACTACACATGGAGTTGATGAGTCTAATGCATTTCTTACGGAGGATGAAGGCACTACACCAGAAATTATTGATGCCCACAATCACAGTTGAGATAAGCAGTTGTCTTCCCGCAAAGGATAAGTACTTAGCTGTCCATGCATTGATCTTCCCTTTAATGCTGTGGAGCAAGGGTTCACAATTTAAGATTGTCAGTTTTTTGGTGCATAGGGGAAGGCCAAAGTACCTAATGGGAAGCTCTCCCTGCGGGAAGCCAGAGACGAGTTGAATATCAAGAGTTTCTGCTTCAGACATCCCACTTGGAAAAAAATGATTTCTCCGGACTGATAGATAAGCCTAACATTTGTTTGAAATCTTCTAGAACTGATAGAATTACTTGAATAGAGGATAGGGAGCCATCAGAGAATATTAACAGATCATCAGCAAAACACAAATGTGTTAGTTTCGAGTCATGGCATTTAGGGTGATATGAGAAGAGACCTTCCTCTGCAGCAGCATTTAGTTTTTGTGACAGGACATTCATTGCAAGACCAAATAGGTAAGGGGATAGTGGATCACCCTGCCTTAGTCCTCTTGATCCATTGAAGTATCCATGTAGCCTCCCATTTATGCCTATTGAGTATGAAGTAGTAGTAATGCACTGTTTTATCCACTCTATGTAGGTACTTGGAATCTGTAGAGAGAAGAGGCAATTCAAAATGAAGTCCCAGCAAAGAGAGTCAAAGGCCTTTGCTATGTCGACTTTTAAGGTTTGATTAGGCAGTACCAGTTTAGGGATGATAGGCTTTTAGTTTGGCGACTAGCAATCTAGAAATAACTTTGTAGAGGGTGTTACAACAACTGATGGATCTGTAATCTTTGATGATTGTTGCACCAGGAAATTTAGGGATGAGAGTAAGGATGGTGGAATTAGTTGAGGCTGGCATGATGGGTTCTTGGAAGAATCTGATGATGGCTCGCGTCACTTCCTCACCAATAACTGACCATGCGCTTTTATAAAACCCAGATGTAAGTCCATATGGCCCTGGACTCTTATTTGGATTTAATTTAAACATCACTCTTCTAATATCTTCAGCAGATGGCATCTGGTCATATTAGCAGCTTCTACCTCAGAGCAAACCAGAAGAGGAGATAGGGAAGGTTGAGGCTCTGTGTCTGCCAGGTCTAATAAGGGGCCAAGAATACTTCTGAAATGGTTAGCTGCCAGGTTACCAATTCCTGCGGGATCAGTTGCCTCCTCCCCATCCAGACCAAGTAAGGCATGAATGGTATTGTAAACATTTCTCGCCTCAGCAATTTTATGGAAGTAGCTTGTGTTCTGGTCTCCTGTAGCTAGCCAGTTTATCCTTGATTTCTGTTTAAAATACTCTTCCTCAATCCTCTTTAGTAAAGTAAGCTTATTCAGACAATTTCTCTCTTCTTGAAAATGGATAGCTGTTGGTTGTAATGAAAGTACCTGCGCAATGTTAAATAAATTGTTAGCCTCACTCACTCTTTTTTGGATTTCTGAATAATTGTCTTTGTTAAGCTTCTTGAGATCTCTCTTCAGCTGCTTTTACTTAACACTCAGAGATAATAAAGAGTGATTCTCGTGTTCTGTGCAGATCCATGCATTAACTACAGTCGGCAAAAAGTCTGGGTGGTTGGATAAGTAGTTGAAGAATTTAAAGGGTCTAGTTCCAGCAAAGGGTAATGGAGGCTTGAGAATGATACAACAAGGTGTATGGTCAGAGATATCAGGAGCTGAGAAGTTGGCCAAACTGGCCGGGTAGGTAGTTAACCACTTTTCATTTATTAGGGCTCTATCCAGCTTCTTAGCTATAGGTCCAACTGGTTCTCGCCTTCTCGGTCTCTATCATTCCTATTTATAATATAATATTGTACCCGATTAATTGTGTGATTGACGCAAAGATCTTTTTGATCAAAGCAAAAGCATGATCTGTCAGGGAAGATCACCAACCTATATTGTATAAGGACTAAAGAGAACATAACCATAAATTTGACTAACCTATTTAGGTAATGAGTTTTAACTACATGTTAAGTTTCGACAAATAAAATCCATTAAAACTATATATTCATTTATTTATTCAAGATTCATTGTGTATTCATTTTTGTTTTATTCTTAATAAAATCAGTAGAAAAGAAATCTAACACCTTATGTTATTAAATTACTTTTTTCAAATATTTGACATTGTATTTTGTATATATAAAACAATGAAAAATAGTGTAGCCTTGTAGAGTTTTTTTGTAGAGAAATTAAATTAAATATGTAATCCACGATTGGTTATTGAAAATTTAAATGTAATGTTTTATTCATTAATACGTAACAAATATATAAATATATAATGTATATATATACACTTATATTATGTTATTTTCAAAAAAATGAAAATTCCAATTAAATATCTATTAAAATTAGTCAAATATAAAAAAATATTGACTGTGTTGCCTTTATTGTATTTTAATTATATATTTTGATATAAATGAAAATTTGGTAGTGCCAAATCTCGTGCTATCTCATAAAAAATGTTAAATTTTGATAACGACTTAACAAGTATGAAGTATGAACGCCATTAAAATGGAACAGTAATGAACTTAATCCATACTTTGACTTCGTCGACCCACGCTTCACACGAGTAGTTATAAAAAAAAACACATTCAACAGTCAAAACGGTGTTAAAATTTGAGATTTCCATTTAAAGATTCAGATTCAGATTTATATAATGCTGATAAAGAAGGAGAGTATACCACTAGTTAAAACTCAAAAGCCTTCATCAAAGAAAAAAATTTTAAAATTTGAAACCAATCAACAATGGCTGATCCATCAGAACCATTGTTGTCTCATCTCGCCGATGATCACGCAGTCAACGACAAAACCAGATCAGAAGAATTTACTTTCGACAAGATCGTCGAACAGAGTCTATCTGATTTCGGGTTCTGGCAATTTTTCCAGATATTCCTCGTTGGACTCGCTTTGTTCTTCGATGCTCAGCAGATATTCATCACCGTTTACACAGATGCATACCCCACGTGGCACTGTCTGAACCACACGATCTGCGATCCCGCCGCTTCCGACGTCTGTAAGCTTCCGAGATCAGCTTGGGAATGGGACGGTGGCTCCAAGGGCAAATCCGTCATTTCAGAATTCGGCCTCGAGTGTTCGAGCTCATTACTCAGAGGTATGCCTAGTTCTGCTTTCTACGTTGGCGCAATTGTTGGAGGGTTTTTACTAGCTTTCATCCCAGACGAATCCTTGGGTCGCAAGAAACTACTTTTGTTCTCAACCTTTGCAACGTCAATCACTTCAATCTCTGTTAGCTTCTCAACCAATGTATGGATTTACACATCCCTAAAGTTTATCATCGGATTATCGCGATCACAGGCCTGGTCATACGCGCTAGTTCTCATCAGTGAGCGAGTCTCCACCAAATGGAGACCTAGAGCTACGATGATTCCATTTACCCTATTCGTTTAGGGTTTATGTCCTTGTCTGGAATCGCTTACCTTGCACAACACTCTTCATGGAGACTTCTGTATCTATACACATCCGTTCCAGCAGTATTCTACTGTATCTTCCTCTATTTTTTCGCACTGGAATCGCCTCGGTGGCTTCATATCCAAGGAAATGATAAAGAAGCCATTGATATTCTCACAAAAATGTCACCGAAGAACAGAGCTTATTTGGAATCAGCGATTTCTAAGCTACCTCTCGAGCAAGAAAACTTCGCACAAGTGCCAACTTACTCGATTAAGGACTTTTTCGTCCGAAAATGGGCTTTTCAGAGGATTTTAGTTGTTATGATCATAATGTTTGGGTTGGGAATATCGTATTACGGAGTTCCTTTAGCAGCTAGAGACATAGACGTCAACATCTACTTAAGCGAAACCCTAAACGCATTGGTGGAGTTGCCTACTTTTCTTATCACTCCGTTCTTATTGGAGAGATTCAACAGAAAAAGCTCTGTTCTAGTGAATACCTTACTAGGTGGAGCATCAGGAGTGCTCTGTTTTGTTCTCAGGGTTCTTGGAAAAACAGAGATCGCGTTTGCGTTCGAACTTGGGACATTCTTCTGCGCAAGAATAGGATTCAACCTTACGGCGGTTTATATGGTTGAAATGTTTCCGACTTGTGTGAGAAGTTGTGCAACAATGATGTTTAGACAGGCTCTTGTTGTTGGAGGAGCTTGTTGTCCGCTAATTGCTTCGATTGGAAGAGACGTACCGTCAGTATCCTTTGCCATTTTTGGAATTTCAATGTCTGGCTTAGGATTGTTTGTTTTGATTCTGCCTGAGACAAAAGGTTTGAGTCTCTGCGATTCAATGGAAGAACAAGAAAAGAGAGATCAAGCCGTAAACACTAGATATTGTTGCTAAGTTTAAGAGTTTGTTGTGCTTATAGATTCTCCATTTTCATTTGTTTTCAGTTCTGTGATGTCTGTCTTTACTTTTAAAAGTAAAAAAAGAAAAAAAAAAAACTGAATTGAAGTTTTGTGTAAGTAAAACTAAAGTGTATTTGCTATTCATCTACAAAGCTATCAAATGAGTGTCTATGTCTTTGAACTACTAATACAGAAGCATTTACATCCATATTTGATGAAGCCAAGAAATCTCCGACCGTTCCTAATTCCGGACACTCTTCCCAATCGTTCATTCCCGATGTCATTGGACAATCTCCTCTGTTTTTCCCCACCACAAACAGTGAATACATCTCCCCGATCTCTCTCAGAATCATCAGCGTCTGCAATCCATTGCTCACTCGCTTTTCTATGAATCCAACTTGCCCCGTCGTTACAAATCTGTCAAGACGAGTAATATAATGAAAAACGCAATGTTTCCGGTGAAGACAAGAAACAGAAACAGAGAATATTTGTAGGGACATATTGAAGAAACAGAGTATTTGCATAAGCAGCGTAGATGAAGAAATTAGAAACAGAGTATTTGTTAAGGAACATGTTATAGAATTCCTCTAAGAAGCTTCGATCAGTTTCGTCTTCCGTCTGATCTTTACTAACAATCTCCAAGAAAACTTCGTTGTTCTCTTTGGTCACCGCGTCTCCAACAAGTTTCTCTATCTTTGAGTCATCCGCAACAAACTGAATAATAGTGAGGTGAATCTGAGGGTTATTTGTAAGCCACTTGCACAAAGACAGAGCCTCACGATCATCAGGACCACCGAAGAACAATGCAGCAACGTGTTGTACAGAATCAGACCCGTGAAGCTGCTGAAACCCGGTTATGTTTCTATCCACAAAGATACCAATCGAACACTGAGCTTGCTTTAGAACCTTGCGGTTCATATGCCGAAAAACTTCCCCGTCGTTTGTGGTTTTCCCGTCGATCCTCTGATGTTTATGGAAGGGAAGAAACACAATTGAAACGCGAAGATCTTCAGTCGCGTTACAGATCTCTTCGTGCATATTCTCCATATGCGCCACGAGTTTAACCTGTCGGACCAAGATTTTTCTATCTTGAGTAAATGAATCGATCGAGTCATTGATCTCTAGTCCTTCGTTAGTCCCGAACTCATCTTCCCCGCCGTTGGAATTTCCTCCATTTTCATCTAATTCATGGTACAACAATTCTGTTTTCCTCTTCTTGGGGAGCGGTATGAGGTGCATAAGATAAGGCGTGAACGGCGAAGAAGATGCTACACGAGAGGAGCCACTTAGGGCAGAGACTAGAGAGATCGATCCACGACTGTGACGAACACCGTAGACGCAAGTCAACACTCTTAGCTCCTCTTTAGTGTCAAAAAACTCAAGCGATGTTTTTTGGTGTGCGAAACCCTTTTCTTGGGTTCTAAGCAATAAAGACGTTATAACTCCGCTTAACAAAGTAGTGATCACCAGAGCCGCAACGAACATATCATGAATTATCGGAGTAAACCATTTCTACAAAGAGATGTAGATTATTAGATTGATTTGTAAATTAACTGAATTCATAAAGATGGCGGCAACACTTATAATTTTTGTTGGTAATACCTTGTACATCACGTTAGAGTCGAGAAGAACGAGACCGATATGTCCTTTGACGGAAAGAATGGTTGAGAGAAAAGCCAATACTTCTTAGGGATCTTAAGGAACGAACCAGCGCATAAAACTCCTAGAAGCTTCGCCAATAAGCTTAGAGCCACTGTCATGCCAAGGACGATGTAATGACGTGTGGTTAACGAGTACACGCTGAATCTAAACCCGATGTAACCGAAGTAAACCGGAAGAACAAACTCGTGAATAGGGTAACTCAACCGTTGGATCAACGTTCTGTAAGTTTTTCCTTCTCTCGGAAACATTAATCCGATGAAAAACACGTAAACCGTGGAGTTTAAATTGCTGGATTCGATGGTTAACGCGAGGATTAGAATAAGGATGAAGAAAACAAGTGTTTCGGCTTTGGAGAAGTATTTCTCTTTAGGGTTTCTTTTTGGAAGCCATGAAGCTAAGAATCTAATTATCAAGACTAAAACTCCTGTGGCAAATGAGTAGAGAAAAATATCACTGATCATAGTCCCGGAGATGAAAGAAATGACGATAGTGTAGATAAATATGTTGGTTATCTCGATGAACAATCCGCAGGAGATTGCTAGCCGTCCGATCTCGGATGTGTGGAGTTTCCAATCGATGATCGAACGGATGACGACAGGAGATGCCGTGTTGGACAAGGTTACGAGGAAGGCTAAGAAAAGCGTTAACAAATCGTCTTTGATCGGAAGGATATGAATGAGAAACCAGAGGAAAGCGAGCCATATAATGCAGGAAGAGACTAAGCAGCCCAAAGTTATGACAATGGAGTTCTTCAAGTTTCGTTTCATGAAGTCAAGATCGATCTCGAGACCGATCAAGAACATGAAACCTGTTCGTAAAAGGAATGAGAAAAATATGTAATAGCTTCTGAGTCTGTCTGGAGAAAGAACTCGTGGACTTTGCGGATTATTGTGAGTAAACTCAACACAATCCCAGCCTGAATAAAAATAATCAAGTTAAGTTTGGGTTTCACTAAACAAAAGTTTAGAAGTCAAATTTTCAAAAACTAAAAGACTAAAAATACAAAGAGGGAAAAACTTACGAGAATCTGGGCAACAGGACCGGCTTGGCCACAGGGTTTAAGGAAGAGGTAGAAGAATTGAGAGAAGACGAGAATGCAAGCCATTTGAATAAACATTGTATTGAGTGGATTAAACACATGTCGGGTCTACTGTTATCACTACTCCTCAAGGTAATATTCCTCTACTTGATGTATTGGTTTGTCCTTCAATCCAGAAATCACTATTGTCTGTTTCTAAACTCTGTGATGACTATCCATGTGGAGTGTTTTTTGATGCTAATTGGGTATATATCATTGACTTACCAACTCAGAAAGTGGTAACCAATGGACCTCGACATGAGAGTCTCTATGTGTTGAAGAATCCAGAGTTTGTTGCTTTTTATTCAAATCGACAGGTGACTGCAAGTGATATGGTGTGGCATCAGCATCTTGGTCATGCAAACTTCCAGATTCTTCAACAGTTACGGGATAACAAGGAGATAACGTTGAATAAGAGCAGCATTTCTATTGTTTGTGAGCCTTGCCAAATGAGGAAAAGTTCAAAATTACCATTTCTTACTTCTATGTCTAGTTCCTTGGAACCACTAGATCGAATACATTGTGATCTATGGGGACCATCTTCTATTGTATCCAATCAAGGATTTAAGTACTATGTTATCTTTGTGGATGATTATTCTCGGTATTCATGGTTGTTTCCACTCAAAACTAAGTCAGAATTTTACCAAGTTTTTGTTGTCTTTCAAAAGCAAGTGGAAAAACAACTCAAAAAGAAGATCAAATTTTTTCAAAGTGATGGAGGAGGTGAGTTCACAAGTAACATGTTTCGTAAACTCTTAGCTGAGCATGGGATACAACATCACATGTCTTGCCCTTCAACTCCACAGCAAAACGGTCTCGCGGAGCGGAAACATAGACATCTAACTGAGTTGGCTCTATCAATGATGTTCCAAAGTCACACTCCTTTCAAGTATTGGGTTGAAGCCTTTTTCACAGCAAATTATGTCACAAATCTTCTTCCATCTGCTCCTTTGAATCATAAAAGTCCAACAGAGGTACTGTTACTAAAGAAACCAGAGTACTCATTTCTAAGGGTGTTTGGGTCAGCGTGTTACCCCTGTTTGAGGTCATATGCAAATAACAAATTTGATCCAAGATCACTGCAGTGTGTCTTCCTTGGATATCATGCTCAATATAAAGGATATCGATGTTTGTATCCTCCAACTGGGAGAATTTATATATCTCGTCATGTGATCTTCGATGAAGGATGCTTCCCCTTTGCAGATAGGTATCGGAATTATGTTGAAAATTCTTCCACACCACTGCTTAAAGCATGGTAGTCTGCTCCCATACCTCCATATTTACATACGGCTCCAGCTCATATGGTAATTCCTACTGTAACAAAAGAAAGTTTCAACAAACACCATGATTCAGCGTGTGAAACTTCGAGTACAGAGTTTGAAGCTTATGCAGATGCTTCTGCCTCTTCACCTTATCACCAAAGTCCAATAGTCTCTTTAGAAACACCACCTGCGGATACTCAACCAGAACAAGCTGAAGCCCGTATTCATCCTATGGTTACACGACTTCAAAAGGGAATTCGTAAACCAAATCCTCGCTATGTTTTACTCACCAGAATTGATCTGCCACAAGTACCAAAGACAGTTGCCTCTGCTTTGAAACATGAGGGTTGGACTAATGCCATGGGCAATGAGATGAATGCTCAATCAGAAAATAACAGCTGGTCATTGGTTCCCTTTACACCTGAGATGCATGTTCTAGGATGTCGCTGGATTTTTACGGTAAAACTTCATGCAGATGGCACTCTTGATAAGTTAAAAGCTCGGTTGGTTGCAAAGGGATTTGCGCAGGAAGAAGGGGTGGACTTTGTCGAGTCTTATAGCCCAGTGGTACGTACTTCTACTATTCGTGTTGTCCTCAGTGTTGCCACAGCCAAAGAGTGTACCATCACACAGCTGGATGTTAAAAATGCTTTCCTTCATGGAGAGCTTCAAGAAGAAGTTTTATGGAACAGCCACCTGGTTTTGTCAATCAGGCATTCCCTAATCATGTGTGTCGATTGAATAAAGCTATTTATGGCCTAAAACAGGCACCTCGGGCCTGGTTTAACAAATTTACCAACTTCCTCCTTGAGTTTGGTTTCACTTGCAGCAATGCAGACCCTTTTCTATTTACATTTCATCATGGAAATCAGACTTTAGTCCTTCTTCTCTACGTTGATGATGTCCTACTTACTGGAAATTCCCCAAATGTGATTAATACTTTGATTGCAGAGCTCAGCAATAAGTTCTCCATGAAGAACCTTGGTCCTTTACACTATTTTCTTGGGATCCAAGCACAAGTTCATGACAGAGGTCTGTTTCTCAACCAATCAAAATATGCTGCAGAGATACTATTTGAACCAGGGATGGAGCATGCGAATCCAGTGGCTACACCACTACTTATTCGCCTTGATGTTGTGTTCAACGATACTGTTTTGCTTCAAGATCCAACATACTTTCGCAGTCTTGCTGGTAAACTGCAATACTTAACACTCACGCGCCCAGATATTCAATTTGCTGTCAACTTTGTGTGTCAACAAATGCATGCTCCTACGGTGTCAGATTTCTCACTCCTGAAACGTATACTCATATATATCCGAGGAACCACTGAACTTGGGTTACATCTCTACAAAGACAGCCCACTATCCATCAATGCTTATAGTGATAGCGACTGGGCCGGGTGTCAAGACACAAGGCGATCAACAACAGGTTTCTGTGTCTTCATTGGCTCTAATCTTGTCTTATGGTGTGCCAAACGTCAACCGACTGTTTCACGTTCGTCCACGGAAGCAGAGTATCGCACTCTAGCCTACACTGCCGCTGAGTTAACTTAGACGAATACTCTGCTTCGTGACTTGAAAATTCCGCAATCTTGCCCTGCGCTTCTCCGCTATGACAATTTATCCGCGGTTCACCTCACTGCCAACCCTGGTTTCCACAGCCGATCGAAGCATGTTGAGGTGGACTATCATTACATTAGAGAGCGTGTTGCTCTTGGTCTTATTGAAACACAACATATCCCAGCCGCTCTCCAGTTAGCCGATATTTTCACGAAATCACTTCCTCGACGTCCTTTCATGTCTTTACGGACCAAACTTGGTGTTGGGATTCTCCGCAACACAAGTTTGCGGGGGGGGGGGGGGGGAAAGCAGAGTATCTCCTCTGCAACAAGTATCAACGACAATAGAGCTACAGGAGAAAGATCAAGTAGGCCTTACACAGATCAGAAATACAATGGGCCTTAAAGAGATAACAAAGACAGGCCCACCAAACATAATGTGTACGATGAAGAAGATGAAGACAGCTGGAGATGTGGTCCTGTGTAACAAGTTCGAGCCATTAAAATCTGTAATGTGTGGCTCTCGTTAAAACACGAGTCTCTTAATATATGTGGTTAAAAGTTTAGGGTTTTGGTTACTCCATGAGTTCATATATAAGTCTGGTGTCTGTCATTGCCGTGTGTGAAAAAAAAGGAAAAAAAAAACGTTCAGTTCTTGTCTATTTCTTTCATCCTTCTGGTAAACAAAACAACATCTTTGGATCCATTTTCTTGATTCGATTATGAGCATTCTTCAAAGATCAATGCGGGGGAAAAAGTGGGAAAGAAACTTCAGTTTCTTCCAAAGCGACGCATATATATTTTTTAGTTTTTTTAAGAAAACAAATATTTTTCAGTTTGAGGGGTTTACATTTACGTGATTATCATTCAATTACTCCATGCCTCTCTCTGTTTTTCCCCATTATCTTGTCAACAACACATCTAATTTCCCCCATTAAAAGCGGATAATTACTAAAATCGGGAAATTTATATAATAATATAAATTAATTGGATTCGTTTTTTTTTCTGTAAGATAATAGAATATTGTCCATTTTAGCAAGAAACTATACGGACTTAATTTGAATTTTGACATTTGTTTCTTTAGAAACTATTTATTAAAATTTGTATCCAATGAAAAGATGTAGCTCTTTTTTTTTTTTTTTATGTCCACGAAATTTTATACTGAAACCTATACATCTCTATGGACCGGAGACCATAGCATACTAAACGAATTCCCTCTCTGAAATATCAAATTAGTGTGACTCAAAATACACATTTTTTTAGACGGACTCTAGGCTCGGCCATTAGCTCTCCTTTTTTTGTCAACCAAGGAACTGTAGTGTTTATGTCCTTAAAGTTATTGTACTACTTTGCATATATGAATTAAAATAAACAAGTACATGTTAAATAATTATTCATAAAATTAAATTCATATATTATTAATTCAAACATTCATATTATATAGCAAATCGACCGATTTGTAAAATTTTTTTTTTTATCATGATTATATTGAATATTTATATAAACTGCATCTGCATGAAAAATAGAGCATCCATATATATTGGACTATCAAAGACATTTCATAACAAAACAAAATTATGCCTCCATAGATTTGTATATTTCATTTATCTATTTATTAATTTAAATACATATATAAGGCTATAAGCTATAACCCTCCAAATGACACAAAAAGTTAAAGGCATTCCAAAAGACATCTCCTATGGAAAGCAATTTGATTAAGCTTAGAGCACCTTCATCAAAAAAACTCTCACTTGGATATTTAAATAATAATATTATTAAATGGGATGAATTTCTTAAATAGTTAAGAAGAAATCCATCTCAACTATTTGAGATACTCACCCCATTTAATAAAAAAATAATTGTAAATACCTAAGTGACATGGTTTAGTTTCTCAAATAGTTGAAGATAAACTTTTGGATGGGTTTCTCACCAATTAGAGAAACTCACCCCATTTAATAATATTATTTGTTTTATTATGATTGATATATCATGGTTTTACCGATTTTAACCATGATATAGGAGTCTTTAATTGAGTTTTTTTAGTATTTTATATGTCTTTGGAGTCTTTTTAGAGTATTTTACAGGTTTATACATGTTTGGGATCTTTTACGTGATTTGGAGCATTTATGGAGCTTTGGAGCATATGCAGATGCAGAGTCATGCAGAGACGACAGAAGTTTGGCATTCGTTGAAGAACTTTCCACCGATGGATCGAGCTAATATTTTGAGACAAGATAGATCAATGAGTTATCTTTCATCTGGAAGTGGTTTGAGATTATTCTCACGGTGCGATCAAAAGTTATGCCAGTTTTCGTGGAAGCAGTCCAGTCTGTCACGCGAATAGAGTAAGCCGAGTTCATAACCATGAGTGTTGATCGACACTAGCAATGGTGACGATCGACACTGACCAACTCTGATGCGGAATTTAACATTTAATGAATTGCAAAGTGGTCCAGAACTTCCAGAAAGTTAACAGAAGACCTCAGATCGTGTTTAGCCTTATAAATTAGGTTTTTAGGTTTTATTTTAGGAATCTTCTTCTTTGTGTTTATTTTGGAGAGATTTTGGGAGACAACTCTGAACCCTTTTATTTCTTATTGATTTCTTCTATGTAATTCTATTCATCTATGATTTCTGTTTCATTGATCATGTTTGAGTAGCTTCATAGTTAGGTTTAGGGTTTGCAAGGGTTTTTGATGAATTGTTGAATTGATTATATTATTGGGATTAATTGTTAGAGTTCTTCACCTTAGGTTTTTCTCAAAGCTAATTCTAGGAGGCATGACAGTGCAATTGGAATTTAGATCTTAGGTTGATTGATTAGGTACGACAGTGCAATTGATAATCTGATATATCTAGGGTGAGCAAAATTACTTATTCGCAAATAAATTTGGTTTAGGGATTTTGTGAACATATCGAACCTGAACGTTAAGGCTGATTTAATTTCTTAGGATTTGCAAAGAAATTTGGGATTCTGAAATTTAGATTTAGATAGTTTTCGCGACGACAGTTGGTTAATTATAGCTTAGTGAATTGAGTTCTACAACGGTTCTTAATTATAATCCCAATAATTGATTTATTCGCAGTTCTGACGATTCCTAAGATTTCTCTATGCCTAGCGTCTTTCTCCATTGATTTACATCTCGTTTACTTATTTGCTTTGTTTTCTTTAATTACAATATTTCTTATTTAGCTTAATACTTTTACTGACAATCTATTGTGTAATCAAGTCCTTGTGGATTCGATCCCTAAGTACTACAGTGATCTCTTAATTTGAGAGAGTAGCTCAGGGTAAATTTGAGCATATCAATGATTATATCAAATATTTATATAAACTGCATGAGAAATAAAGCATTCATATATATTGGACTATCAAAGACATTTCAATGTTATCATTTATGCAACAAAACAAAATTATGCCTCCATAAACTTGTATATTTCATTTAAATACATAAGGCTATACGCTTCCAAAATCCAAATGACAACAAAATTAAGACATCTCCCATAGCCTGGAAAGCAATTTGATTAAGCTTATCTTGTCCCACTGCAGCAACTAGTGCAACTTGATAATTATAGTAAAATATATCATAGTAGTCACACACACATCACAGATTGTTATTTTGTACTTATCTTACAATAAGATTCAATGAACGAATATTTTTTTTTTTACGAAGAT
The DNA here is from genome assembly GCA_028015245.1 of Cardamine occulta. Classification (NCBI taxonomy): domain Eukaryota; kingdom Viridiplantae; phylum Streptophyta; class Magnoliopsida; order Brassicales; family Brassicaceae; genus Cardamine; species Cardamine occulta. Next base: position 21,839,466 of record CM051364.1, on the reverse strand, counting down.
GTATATCATCAAAACATATATCTTATTGAAGTTTTGAAAATTTTTAATCCTTCCAAGTTGCAACACATGTCCAGCTGGATCCTAGTCACGGAATAACTGGCAGCATCTCAATCTAATTATACATTGTAGTGTATATTAATCACGATATTTAAAAGATTTTTTCCCATCATTCTTAAATAACTAAATGTAGAGTTTTATTTATCCATATCGGGTGAATAAAATAACTACCGAACGAAGTAATTATATTCTTATGTAAGAAATTAAAATAAAAAATACCCAAACAAGTTGTACTTTATGCTCTATATATATAGAGTAACAAAAATCCATGGACATGCATATCAATTCAATTCATACATAAAAGAAGGAAATAAACCCTACCTCTTTTTTTACATGGCCGACTCGACTCGGCCCCTTCTCTTCGATTCCAACTCATCCGAGTCAAAGCTTCCACCATCAAGATCACTCGATGAGACGATTGAGCAATGTATCGGAAACTTCGGGTGGGCACAGTTTCTCCAAGCCGCTTTAGTCTCATTCGCTTGGGTCTTCGATGCTCAACAAACATTCATCACCGTCTTCACCGACTCACAACCCACGTGGCACTGCACCGACTCTTATCGATTCGACTCAGTATGCAACTCGTCCTCCAACATATGCACCTTACCCAACCAAACCTGGTCTTGGGACTTCAACTCATACGCGTCAATCATATCCGAGTGGGACCTACAGTGCGCCGGCTCGTTCCTCAAGGGATTGCCTGCTAGTTCCTTCTTCCTCGGCTGTCTAATCGGCGGCCTAGCTCTCTCTACACTCGCCGACTCATCACTCGGTCGTAAGAATATGCTCTTGTTGTCGTGTCTCATCATGTCTCTGTCTTCAATGTTAACAGTTTTCTCAACTAGTATTTGGGTTTATGCGTTCTTGAGATTCGTGAACGGATTTGGCCGAGCGACGATCGGGACTTGTGCGCTAGTTCTATCGACGGAGTTAGTCGGTAAAAAATGGCGAGGACAAGTAGGTGCCATGGGTTTCTTCTGCTTCACGTTAGGGTTTTTATCACTTCCGATGTTAGGTTACATCAATAACGGGAATTCTTGGAGGTATCTCTACGTTTGGACATCGATACCAATTTTAGTCTATTGCATTTTAGTTCGAATTTTCGTCCGGGAGTCTCCTAGATGGCTTATCGTAAAGGGTCGTAAAGAAGAAGCCATCTCGATTCTCCAAAGCATTGCTTCTAATGCAATCACCATGAGTTTCTCCAACTTATGTTTGGATGTACAAGAGGATCAAACCAAGTCAAACCCTGATGTTTACGACGCGTTAAAGATCTTGGTGAGAAAAAGTTGGTCGCTTAGAAGATTATTAGCGGTTATGGCGGTTGGATTCGGTATCGGTATGGTTTATTACGGAATGCCATTAGCTTTAACGAATCTAAACTTCAATCTTTACTTAGGTGTTGTGTTCAACGCCTTGTCTGAGTTCCCAGCTTTTCTTATAACGTTTTTCTTCATTGATAAAATCAATAGAAGATATGCGTTGATCGGATTCACAGCCCTAAGTGGAGTCTCTAGCGTTCTAATCGCGGCGTTAGGACAACAAATAGGGTCCTTACAGATTGTGTTAGAGCTGGTTTCGTTTTTCAGTGCGTGCACAGCGTTTGATATGATGCTTATATACACGATTGAGCTATTTCCGACATGTGTGAGGAACTCGGCTATTGCGATGGTGAGGCAAGCGTTGGTATTTGGCGGCGTTTTTAGTCCAGTGATGGTTGCTGCTGGTCGGGAAAATCAGTTTTGGTCGTATGGATTGTTTGGTTTGGTTATAGGATTGTTTGGATTGTTTGTGGTTGGATTGCCGGAGACTAGAGGAAGTGTTCTATGTGACACTATGGATGAGGAAGAGTATAAGACTTTGGCAAATGAACAATCTATTGGTTGATCATAGTGTTGTCCTCGCTTTATTTGTTGTAACTGCTAAAAAAGTGTGCAGGCTTAACCGGTTCGGTCTTGAATCAAAACATTCTGGTTTTAATACTTGTATGACTTATGAACTACTTGTGATTAATTCATATCATGAAGTTTTTCCATTTACGCTCAAGTGTTACAAATTTGATTCGAGCGGGATTTTCAAGTGTATCAGTCTAACAGAAAGTCAAAGTTCTGTAATTTGATAGTGTGACTTTGAATATGATATTCTTAATTACACTGTTCAAATTTATTTTTACCATTTTAAAACAAGAGACGTGAACATTTTTCTATGAACTAATAATGAATGGTTAAATGCTATATAATAAATTCTCTTGATTCATTTATCAAAAAAGAAAGAAAGAAGTTCTATATCTACCCATTCGACACAGAACAAACGTGGTTTACCTACCCAAGAGTTCCCCCTCTAGTTTCCGTTCCAATTTCTTTATACTGAATCAATTTCAGAGTTATTTATTTATTTATTTATGCGTTCTTTCTCTCCTTTTTCAAATATAATTCTATATTATTTTTTATTTATATATTTTCTATTATATTCCTTAAATATATATATTTTTCCCAATATAACTATATAAAATTCTTAATATAGTATCTAAAGTAGGAACAGTGAAATCTCACGAAATAATATATGCTGCCAGTTGGCAGAATCTTGCGAGAACTAACAACGATATCTGACGGATTAGCTAAGTGTCTAAATGGTAACAGAAAATTTTGGTAGAATTTGATATATTACCTAGCATTCGTAAGAAAAAAACTAACGTAATAACAAAAAAAAATTTGGTTGAATAAATGAAAATAATAACAAAATAGTTGAAAATATCAGAAAGAGATAAAAATGACGGTTTAATAACTAGTTAATAGATAAATAAAATAATGATTTAAATTTTCATTTTCAAAACTAATATTATTGAGAATAATGTTTTGGCTAGTCATACTGAACTAGTCCTCTTTGAAGTCGTTTGAAAATAATAAAATTTTATTGTGTGAAGATATGCACGTCGTGAAGTTGTTGTGAAGTCGTTCATTATAATTGTGTGTGTTGCATGTAGATAGATTCGATGGATTTGATCTATACAACTAGGTCAAAAATCTATGATGATAATGTAATAGACGATAACATATAATAACTGATTTGATAATTTTCTCTCAAAGTTAATTTAACCATTAAATTAAGTTGAAGTATTTATCGTTATTCAAAAAAAGGTTCAAGTATTTCTGTTTAATTTCAACAAAATATTACCAAAGTTTTTTTTATATTTATTGAGCAAACTAATAAAAAAAACTTATAAACACATGATATCTTTTGATAACAAATAAAAACTATAAACTTTGTAGTACCATCAACACTCCGCATGATCGCGCTGGAAATTAGATACAAACTATATAAACGTGATACCTACCCATAAGCCCAAATGAAACCCCACGTGAGCAGTCGTGCATCAAATCGAGTCTATAAATACTTTACACACTTAAGTTCCAAAAAAAAATAAAAAAAATAAAAAAAAAATACTTTACACATAAAGCAACTTCCCAATATCGTTAGTATTCACTCCGAACGAGCATACAACTCTCTACACACACTAACACACACATCATGATGATGATGAGCGTTACCACATCATTGACATACCCTTTTCAGATCCTACTAGTATTCATCATCTTCATGGCATCAATCACTTTACTAGGCCGAATGCTCTCAAGGCCCACCAAAACCGAAGAGCGATCTCGTCAGCTTCCTCCGGGCCCACGAGGATGGCCCATCCTCGGCAATTTACCCGAACTAATCATGGCTCGTCCTAGGTACAAATATTTTCATCTTGCCATGAAAGAGCTAGAAACGGAGATCGCATGTTTCAACTTTGCCGGAGTTCACGCCATCACCATAAACTCCGACGTGATAGCGAGGGAAGCTTTTAAAGAGCGAGATGCCGATTTCGCGGACCGGCCTCATCTTTTCTCCATGCAGACCATTGGAGATAATTTCAAATCTATGGGGAACTCATCTTACGGTGATCAATTCAAGAAGATGAAAAGAGTGATCACAACTGAAATTATGTCCGCTAAAACGTTGAACATGATGGTAGCTGCGAGAACCATCGAAGCCGATAATCTCATTGCTCAGGTTCACTCGATGTATCAACGGTCCGAGACAGTTGACCTTAGGGAACTTTCAAGGGCTTATGGTTACGTAGTGACCATGAGATTGTTGTTTGGAAGGAGAAATATCACGAAAGAAAAAGTTTCCTCAGACGATGGAAGATTAGGAAAAGCGCAAAAAGATCATCTTGAGGCGATTTTCAATACTCTAAACTGTTTGCCGAGTTTTAATCACGCGGATTACCTTGAACGATGGTTTAAAGGTTGGAATATTGATGGTCAAGAGGAGATGGTGAAATTGAATTGTAATCTTGTTCGTAGTTACAACAATCCGATCATCGACGAGAGAGTCCAATTATGGAGGGAAAAAGGTGGTAAGGCGTCTGTTGAAGATTGGATTGATACCTTCATTACGCTCAAAGATGAAAACGGAAACTACTTGGTCACGCCTGACGAACTCAAAGCTCAATGTGTTGTAAGTAAATTTTCTGTGAATTAATATTTAACCGATTAGAAGATAATAAAGTGAGTATATATGATGATCCTCTAATTAAATAATATACCGTTACACAGGAATTTTGTATAGCAGCGATCGATAATCCGGCAAATAACATGGAATGGACACTTGCTGAGATGTTAAAGAACCCGAAGATTCTCAGAAAAGCTCTGAAGGAGTTAGACCAAGTTGTGGGAAAGGAGAGGCTTGTTCAAGAATCAGACATACCAAATCTAAACTACTTAAAAGCTTGTTGCAGAGAAACATTCAGGATTCACCCAAGTTCTCATTTTCTCCCTCCCCATGTGGCTCGTCAAGATACCACCCTTGGGGGCTATTTCATTCCCAAAGGTAAAAGACCAAAAAAAAAAAAAACTGTATTATCATTTGGATTCAACTTATTTATAACTTACGTTTACGCATGGTTTTTTGGCTATATTATGGAGCATATAAATTGTTTAAAATATCAAGGTGAAAGATCTAATTATAGACAAACTAGTAGGTTGTTAAATATTTGTCGTCGTGCTTTTTTTTTTCTTTTATCAAGGCTAACTATGTTTTGGTTTACATTTTAATTTTTGAATATGGTTTCAGTATATATATCTAGTATTATATATTTCCTTTGGTAGTTTAACATGTTTCTGTATTTGATTGTCTTGTTTCTGATTTTACTTAGTTTTTGCTTCATATTCTTAGCTTTTGAGATTCACAGAGAACGTCATTGAGCTTTTACAGATAATTCACAGAGTAGTCTTTGAGTATGGTTGTAGCGATTCCACCAAATCCATTCAATATTTGATCGAATAACGCTAATTAATTAAACATCAAACATCTAAGCAGTTAAGCTACCAATATAATTTTGATGTGATCTAATGTTATATACATATATATACATATAAAGAAATGGCTGATTCTTTGGACAGGTAGCCACATTCATATATGCCGTTCTAAACTAGGACGGAGCCCTAAAATATGGAAAGATCCATTGGTATACAAACCAGAGCGACACCTAGAAGGAGACGGAGTCTCAAAAGAGATTACTCTGGTCGAAACAGAGATGCGTTTCATCTCGTTTAGCACCGGTCGACGTGGGTGCGTCGGTGTTAAAATAGGGACGATCATGATGATTATAATGTTGGCTAGATTTCTCCAAGCGTTTAACTGGAAACTAGATCCAGGTTTTGGATCGTTAAGCCTCGAGGAAGATGATGCAATGCTTATGGCTAAGCCTCTTCTCTTGTCCGTTGCGCCACGCTTGGCACCGAAACTTTATCCAAAATTTCGTCCCTGAGAAAGAAAATATTGACTCCTTGTTTGGTTCTCTATCATGGTCTTGAACACTTTGTCGTTTCTATGTTTATGTTACTTGACGTACTGTCGTTTGTATATATTATCATCCTTTCCAAAGAACACGTACGTCCCCATCGTTGCGTTAGTGTATCCTTTCTTTTTTGGTTATATTTGCTGTCTTTTTCTTCTTCTTTTGTTTGCATCTCTGTTTATGTTAATGAATTCCAATCAAACATTAACAGTGGCACAATTATAACTTATGAGCTTAATGATGATCATGTTTAACTGATTTGTTGTTATGTAGTAGATTACTTTTTTTTTTCTATAAAAAGAGAAGAAATGCATGGAGCTAGAATTATTGGTCAGACTCCACCAACGTGATGGGCTGCGAGTCTGCGACACTTTACGTGCCACTGTATCATGATTCATATATGCTCATCTATATAAAATTATATTAAAACAAACGTGGTTACCAACCCAGGGGCATCCGAAATCCACGTGAGTATGACGTGCAGGTTGAATATACACATTTACAAGTTACAACAATTACCATTTACCATTATTATCCAAGTTCTCATCTCGCAACTAGTACACAAAAACACGAACCATTTGACGTTATCATCACCATATGTTATTCAAGTTGCATACTAAAACGGGTTGAGTTTTATAATGGCCCAATAAACTAATTGGCGATCTAAACATCTTCCTCCAGGCCCACAAGTATGGCCCGTAATCGGAAACATAGCTGCCATATTTCATTAGTTACGATTTACAAGTAGATTTTACCGAGTCATTGAGGAGTTGAAGACGGAGATTCGCCACCGTCCACGTCATCACTATAACCTCCGAGAAGACTGGCTTGAGAGGCATTGATTGAAGGAGAAAGACGCCAGACCAAAAGACTGTGTCGTTTCTTTCTCCTTAAACGGCATCGTTTGGTTTGTATTTTTGTTTTCCTTGGCTTAGCTTAACTATACATAAAAATTAAATGGTGCTTACCTTGTTATTCAGAGGTCAGCACGTCACCATTTTACAGTCTCCATATGTGTAATTTTGAAATAATCGTCGTGACTAAGTTTTTTTTTGCAATTATTATATTGGAAAAAATGTACATTACTCACAAGTATCCGAGAGACTTGGTCAGCCCTCCCCACAAAAAAAAAAGAGTTACATTAAAATCTTAAATCACAAAAAAAAAAAAAAAAAAAGAAGAAGAAGGAGAACTTAGCTTGTAGCATCAAACAAAATTTCTCTGATGAAGTTGTTTTGTTTTAGCATATAAATTGTTTATTAACATAACGGTCATGACAATATAAACCTGGTCGTTGAGTAAACTTGTGTTTCTTGAGAAGCTCTCTAGCTTTGTTAACCATGTCTTTGTTAGTGATCCTCCTCGTCGAGGACAATATCGTCTGAATTGCATCACTGAATGCTCCATAAGCTTTTCCCGTTCTTCTCATATATACATCCTCTGACTTCTGATCTGTTTGACATCCACTTAACAAAATTGCCTTGTCGGGAATCAATCTAGAGCCATCTTCATTAACCTCGCCCTAGCCTTGGAACATACTAAGAAACCCTCTGTGACCATTTCTTTTCATTGATTTGGAGAGGACATGCGGACTTGAGTCTTCGCCAAATACTTTGACAAGTATCGATCTGATTTTCCTGAATTCGATATCGGTTTCCCCGGTTTGTTGCTCGAGAAGACTTATGAAGCTATCGAGAGGTAGATATCGGGTTTTCATCTCAACTGTTCCATCGTTCTCTAGTTCGACCTCTCTTGTAAAGGTTTCTTGGCCATCGCCACGAGATTTCTGGATTCCACAAACGGCTAAAAAAGTCATCAAAATGCTAAGGAAGAAATTAGCAATCCCGAGTTTAGGAGGATTCACATGGCTCTCCCCGATTTGTTCCTTTACTTCCTCGATGAGACCACCACTATGACAAGAGTCGGAGATTATTGTCAATTGACAACCTTTTTTGACATGTGCTACCATTTCTCTAAATTCATGGTCTACAAACACATTTTTGCAACAAAAGAAAAATGATGAGAAAATAATCCAAAATACCAATATTCATGCCATTATATCGATGTCAAATTCTATTCATTTATCCAATAACGCATGAGATTCAAGGTAAATAGAAATTGCGAATATAAAACGTATCGTGCTTGAGGGCCATGTTTTAAATTTTAACAAAGATTTTTTCTGATGAATCAAAAAAAAAAAATTATATATAAAAATGATTAGTAAAAAAAGGTTTTTTGAATAAATTTTACATTCTATTCAAAAAAAAAAATGATTAGTTTTGAACTTGATATCATACCCTTGATTAGATTCATATCGCAAGGAGTGATACACTCGTCAAAACCTGTAAAGTCGCCTATTCCGGTCTCAGGCGGGATTCTCGTGCCGTGTCCACTGTAATGAAAGACCAGAAAATCACCAGATTTCCCGGATTCGATGAGTTTCTTCAGTTCTTCGCGGATGTTCTTGCCGGTGGGTTGGATGCAGGAATTGTCTGTGTCGATCAGTACGGTGATGTCGTCATTTGAGAATCCGAAACGGTTGATTAGGCATTTCTGCATCCGACGGACGTCGTTGACACAGCCACGTAACTCCACTGAGGTCCCTGGGTAGTTTATTCCGACCAATACCGCTTTCTTCGCCATTCACAGAGTGAATGAACAAGTCCTAATGTTTTTTTTTTTGGCAAGAAGAGTCTCTGTTTTTGTTTTTCTTTCTAAGAATTGTTTTTATCCACTTTATTATAAACAAAATAAAGGTCCAATACAGATTACAGACTAACATTCTTCGCTGATATTTTGCCATTTTCTCTTTGGAGAAACTTTGGGGTCTCATTTTATATTTCCTTAGGTCTTTTTTTTTCTTTATTGGCAGCTATTTCTTTGGTCCTTTGAATATCAAATCTAACTTTCCATAATATTAGTCTTTATCAAAACTAAAAACTAAAATATATAACGTTTGACTATCGGTACATTATTAAGGAATAAAACATGTGAGGCATTATGGAATTATTATTAGGTCTGATTTATTAAAGAAGAGTTGGCACTACCTTGCTGAGAAGAAAAAAAATTGGCACTATTCTTAGTTTCTTACTAATACTTCCCTTTCCCTTTTAGGAAACTAATTTAAGCTCTTTAGATTTGGTCTCGCTTAAATATTGGGTGCATTTGTGGATCAGTTACTAGTAACTACAGAGTTTGTCTAAACCGATTGAGAATGTCTTAAAGTTGAATGAAAATTTACGACTATTGGGTCTGTCTTACGTTTGACGTTTTTGTTTCTTACCCACCTACTCTCATCACTTTGTAAGTTGGAAGTGACAACGTATGTCGGTACCAGGTTTAACACCCTTATCATAAATCCAATCCAAATAAAAAATCAATTTGTTTTAAAGTCTAATTATTTTGGCCTATACAGATCGATGCAGACTTAATTACGAGATTTTACAAAAAAAAAGAAATTATATTATGAAAAAGAAATCGACTAAAAAACAAATATTGAAAAAATGTAATCTCAATCGGAAAATGAAAAAGAAATTATCAACCTCTTTAAATCACTATAAATAAAAGGTTACCCCTTCTTCACAATACATCCACAAATCTACAGAATACCTAAGAGCTTAGATTTTTTGTTCTCTAAAGTTTTTTGTTTATTCACTCGAGAAAAAACCCTAATTTCCTTATTGCTATCGTTGATCTCAAACATCAATAATATAAACAGTTCTCAAAACCCTAGTTCTTTGTTTGATCTAAATCTAGATACAACAATTCGCTTCGTGGAAACCCACGGCCACGTACATACGAAAAAGGTGATGAAGAGTTGACAACAAATTGACTAATACAACGATATCAGCCCAAATAGTTAGGCATAGGAATAAGTATTATAGCCCAATGTTTAGGCCCAACAATAATTCTAGGTCTTTTCTTTGTTTATGCATTTATCTGTCTGTATACTTCCCTCGGTTGTCTAGACGGATAATCGATGATGATGAACAAAAGCGGTGGTTCCGGTGGCGGTATGGCCGGGCCCGGCGGAGGAAGTGGACCGACGGCCGCCGCAGCCGCTGCTGCCTTACAAAAGCAAAAGGCGTTGTTACAGAGGGTAGAGACTGACATCACATCTGTCGTCGATAACTTCACGCAAATCGTCAATGTAGCAAGGGTAAGCGATTTCTTTCGTTTTAATACTTAGGATTTATCAGGATTTAATCTCTTTAGCATAGATTTAGATTGAAATTGCTCTTCTTCGAATTTTGTTCAGAATTTATTGAGTTGAGCATGTTTGGTTAGTGTAGGTGAGTGATCCACCGGTGAAGAACTCGCAAGAAGCATACATGATGGAGATGCGAGCGTCGAGAATGGTAACTGATTACTTCATTCCATCTAATTCGAATTTCTATTTTTTGGCGAAATATTTGAATCACTGCAATATATTTTACTTTTGTTTCAAAACTGGGTTTGTTTTGTGAGCTTAAGCCCCTTGAATGATTTAGTTTAGGCATATGGACTAGTGAAATTACACAGAATTAGGGCAGCAAATGTGGATCCAAAGCTCACATATTTGAAATGTTTGATTCCCAAGAAACATTCACTCATTAGTCTTCAAGTTTAGTTTTAACTTTGTTTCAGCTTGTTTTTTTTTTTTTTGGTTAGCTTATACCCTCTCATTGTTGTGTGTTGAATGATTTCTTTTAGTCATTTGGATGATAGAAATTGCATAAATTTTGGGTTTTAGGTAGATAATGTGGATTCACAGATTTGTAATGTTTGAATCTCTGAAACATTCACTAACGAGTCTTGTTGATTGATATATTAAGCATATGAATTAGGGAAATTACATATATATCTATAGGATTTTAGCCTTTAAAGACTTATGGCAGCGTATGTGGATCTAAAGCTTATTTATACATTTGAGTTGTTTAAATCTCTGAAACCTAATGTGGATCCAAAGCGCATTAGTAATGAGTCTCTGAAATCCATTTTACTTTATGTTCCAACTGGGTTTGTTTTGCTAGCTTATGCCCTCGTTGTGTTTTTTAACTGAATTCTTTACTATTGGTGGCAGGTTCAAGCAGCTGATTCTCTTTTGAAACTCGTATCAGAACTGAAGCAAACTGCAATTTTTTCTGGATTCGCATCACTAAACGATCATGTAGAACAAAGAATTGCAGAGTTTGATCAAGAGGCCGAGAAGACAAATCGATTGTTGGCTAGAATAGCCGATGATGCATCTGCCAGTCTTAAAGAGCTCGAGTCTCACTATTACTCTTCTGCTCAGAGATTGACTCTAGACATTTAAAGGGGTTCCTCAAACCGGTGAAATAGCATTTGCACGATTATCTTGTAATATCTATAGCCTAATCTTGAGGCTACTAGTCTGATAACATCTGATAGAAATGGAGCATTTGACTTTGAGCTGTTTTTAATCCAAAAGAATATGTGGAAGTTTTATTACTTAATCATCAAATTGTCGAGAAGTAGTTCAAATTTTCAATGAATATTTGCCTGAAAAATCCTAGAGAAGGAAGAGAGATATTAATGGTATTGTCTTGTATTAATCAAAAGACATTTTCTTCTTTCCATCATCCCCGCTTTCTTTTTGAATTCATAAAATACTTGTCTCCATTGTTCCCCTATTTTCCACCTTAATTCTTAATTCCAAGCTTCTCTTTTGCTACCAAAAAAGGGGAACAAATTTTAGCTTAAAATCCTTACTACTTCCTGGAAATTTCTGTCATGGAAGGTAAAATATTATTTATCATTTAATTTTCCTGCACCAAAGCAAAATATGTTATCCGATCACGACGTGCTGGACACCTATCTTGGTAGACAGTGAAGCTTTGTTATATTCGTGACAACAAGTAATGTCGGAATTTAACTGATACGTAAAACATAGTCAACTTAAAATTGATGCTTTAAGACGAGATTGTTGTTTTCTTTTCTTTTTTTCTCTCTACGTGACAACAACCTTTTTCGAAGGTCTGAATTGGGCGTTGATTCGTGGAGAAACGCCGCCGCATTTGCCGGAGCTGGTGGATTTTTCGTGTTATGTGAGGAAGGAGGAGTCTTTGCCGGCGGCCACCGATGGAAAGAAGAGCAAGATGTGTGATGAAGCTAGAAACGGTAGTGATCCTGATTACATTTTTTTAGCAATTAATACTCACGATTCTATTCTTGAAAATTATCGTATATTTTCTCCACTCTAGAACTCTGTCAAGTGTATCACTTAAATTCGTATATGGTGAAAGAAAAGAGAGCTCAAAAGTAAAAAGAAGTGAGGTTGAAAAGAGTTTTTGATTTCATTTTCTTTGAGTTTTACAGATTATGTTTTGTACTTATATAGTGTCATACAAAGTGTAACCTCTAAAACTCTATATGCCACGTCTTCATTAGCACGTGACCATTGATCCAAGACTTTCAAATTGATTCTTTAATGCGACTTGCTCCGTACTGCAGCTCTTACTTCTCTTGACAGGCTGTTTTGCTTTTCCTTTGCTTTTGCTGTCATCATTTGTAGGTACTGCAGGAGATGAACGTTGTAGAGCAGGCTTCACTTTACCCAGGCCTATATCTTGTTCATTGTTGGGCCTTGCAGACTTTGCTCTGTTAATAGCCCCTCTCAAACTTGGTGTAGGCGGGAAGACAACACCGAGTTTGAACCGTAACGAAGTGAAAGTTGATTGAGGAAGAGATTTCGTGAATATATCTGCAATTTGCAGCAGAGAGGGAACATGTTTCACAATGAGAGAACCAAGGGCGACTCTTTCTCGAACATAATGAAATGTGTCTCAAAGTGCTTGGAGCGAGCGTGAAACACAAGATTTGTCGAGAGATGAGTAACCCGATAAGTTATCACAGGTTGAGGAACTCCAAGATCTCAAAGCATATTGTTCAGCCAAGTGATTTCAGAGGCTGTATCAGAGAGAGATCGATATTCTGCCTCAGTCGAGTTTTTGGCAACTGTCTCTTGCTTCTTTGAAGACCAAGAGATGAGGTTATCCCCAAGGAATGTATAACCTCCATAGTCACTGTCACTGTAAGCTCTTAAGGTAAAATATGTGTCTTTGTTGAGTGAAACACCCATGTTTAGCGTTCCTTTCACATATCTCAGTATGTGTTTAAGAAGAGAAAAATCAGAGTTTGTTCGTGCATGCATCTTTTGGCACACAAAGTTCACTGCGAACTGAATATCTGGCCTGGTTAATGTGAGATACTGAAGCTTACCGGCCAAACTTTTGAAATAAGTTGGGTTAGAAAATAATCCAGATTTATCTGGCACTCGATTCAGCTGAAGAGGGAGAGGAGTAGATACAGGGGAGCAGTCTGACATTGCTGATGTAATGAGAAGGTCTTCAGCATATTTTTGCTGAGAGAGAAACAGCCCCTCTGAATGGAATTATGCTTGAATGCCAAGAAAATAGTGAAGCTGGCCCAAGTCTTTCATCATAAATTACTTGTTGAGCTCTGCTAATAATGTTGCGAAAAGTTATGAACTGTTTCCAGTGATGACCATGTCATCCATGTAGAGCAGAAGAAGAATTACATTCTTATTCCGAGTAAAGATGAAAAGAGAGGGATCTCTTGTACTGCAGATGAAGCCAAACTCGAGGAGAAAATTGCTGAATTTGTCATACCAAGCTATAGGGGATTGTTTAAGACCGTAGAGTGATTTGTTGAGTTTGCATACAAAATCTGGTTTTGCTTTGTCCACAAAGCCAGCAGGCTGAAACATGTACAAATCTTCAGCTAAATCATCGTGCACAAAGGCGTTTTGAACGTCTAGTTGCTTTAATTCCCATTGCATAACTGTAGCAACATGAAGAACTAGTTTGACAGTAGCAGTTCTAACCACAGGGTTGTAGGTTTCTAGATAATCGATACCCTCCTCTTGATCGAAGCCTTTTGCTACCAACCTGGCCTTAAGCTTGTTTAAGGTACCATAAGCATTTAGTTTTGTCCTAAATACCCATTTGAAGCCTAAGACATGGATATCAGGTGCGTAAGGGACCAAAGACCATGTGTTAGCCTCTGAGCAGTTTCCCATTTCTTCTTGCATTGCTCCAGTCCATCCTGGGTCTTTTAGAGCAGTAGTCACAGTTTTTGGTTCCGGATAAGATACTTTGTTGGTCAAGAGAGCATATCTCGGGTTTGGTTTCTAAATACATGATTTTCCTCTAGTTTGCATTGGATGATAGTTGCTAGGAGTTGGTAATGGCAGATGGGGAGCCAAATCTATGTCGGTTGTATTTGGTGCAGTAGAAGTTAAGGGAGATTCTGTATTATTGTGGGTTTGTGGGCTGCTTGAACTAGAAGTAGAAAAGGAGGAGCTGTCTCCTATAGAAACAGAGTCATTGTCTGTCGTATGCCCAGAACTCCCCTCAATCACTCTAGTGGAAGTAGCTGAAGAGGAGGAAAGTTGATCTCATTGAAGATTGGTGGTGAAGTAGGATTTTCAGAGGGAGGAACATATATTGTTTGAGGTTGAAAAAATATGTTAGAGTCTTCCACTGTAGTGGTTATTGTATCTTGAACTGGAGACGCACTTGGTTTCATAAAACTTTTCTGCCAAGCTTCTAACATCGGTGTTGTGTTTTGTGGCTGCAGAGATTGGTATATGTCTGAAAAGGGGAACCTTTGTTCATCGAAGAGAACGTGACGACTGATGTATACTCTTCCAGTGGGTGGATACAAGCATTTATAGCCTTTATACTTGTTGTTATATCCCATAAAGACACATTTCAAAGATCTGGGGTCAAACTTTGTTGATGTATAGTCTCTAAGCACAGGGTAACAGGCACATCCGAATGTTCTGAGTGCTGAATACTCAGGTTTGATCCCATGGAGTTTTCATAAGCTGACATATTGTTGTCCAGAACAGTGCTGGGGAGAATATTGCTCAGAAAATTCGCTGTAAAAAAGGTTCCACCCAGTGCTGTTGTGGCATTTTGCTTTGAAACAACATAGATAAGCCAAGTTTTGTGACATGTATGTGCTTGCGTTCTACGATACCGTTTTGTTGAGGCGTGTAAGGGCATGAGACATATTGCTGAATATCATTTTGTTGTAGATGTTTCAAGAACTGATTACTCACAAATTCTCCTCCACCATCACATTGGAAGATCTCAATTTTGCAGTTAAACTGGTTTTCTACTAATTTTTGAAAGAGCACAAATGTAGAAAAGAAATCAGACTTCTTCTTCAAAGGATAAAACCAGCAAAAGCGAGACCAATTGTCAATTAATAATACATATTATCTAAAGCCTTGCACTGACACTATTGGAGAAAGACCCCATAAGTCACAGTGAATTCTTTCAAGAGGTTTAGAAGCAACAAACAAAGAAGAAGTGAAAGGTAAACTTAGAGCTTTTCCCAAGACGACAAGCGTTACACATAGAGTTGATCCGCTTGTTGATGGTAATAGCACGATTTGAAGATAATTGTTGAAGAATTTGAGAGTTAGGATGATCAAGCCTTATATGCCAAGCTTCATCACTTGCAGATTATAGACGAGTTGAAAAGAAAGCTTGATGCTGAGGATCCTCCAACATGTAAAGACCATTATTGTTTCTGCCCAGGATTAAGAGTCTCTTTGTTTCCTTGTCCTTCATATAAATTCCATCACAATCAAATTTAAAAGAACAAGGATAATCTGTTGTAATCTTTGAAACAGACAAGAGTGATTTAGCAATATGTGGACATACAAGAACGTCTTTTAGTGGTAATGTACCTGATATGACTGGAAGACTGGTTGATCCTATGTGGGTGATTGGAAGGAAACTTCCATCTCCAGTCATGACTCTGTCATATCCACTGCAAGGCTGAGACTGTTGTAAATGGTGATGAGAGTTTGTGACATGCGCCATTGCACCGGAATCAGGATACTACTCTTGACCATTGTGTTCTGTTACATCAGTTATCCTCAAAGCAGCAAGTGCAGCTGGCATTTCATCATGTTGATAGCTGTTATTGAAACGGTGCCAATATTTTAGAGCTGAATGACCCATTTTTCCACAGATTTGACATATAGATATGTTGTTTCCACTGATTGAGTTTGAAGAGGGGGTGATTTGTTGGTGGAAACCTCTTCCCCTTGTTGAGAAAGATCCACGATTTCTGCCTCCACCTCTTTGATAAGACTGACCCCTTCCTCTGTTGCTATAATAGTTTGGAGCTTGGACAATGTTGAATGCAAGGTGTGGGGTAACAACATTTGTGGCTTCATAGCTTGTCAGGCGGTCTGCATAACCATTCAAGCGAGGAATCACGTCTTCAAAGGTTGGGTTTGGCTGAATGTCCATGGAACCTTCAATATATGTTTTAATAGGCTCATATTCTTTGCCAAGGCCATGTAAAGCCGCAAAAATCTTCATTTTCTCGCTAACTAGGCTTCCAATAAAGGTTAACTGATCATATATAACTTTAATCTCCTTCAGGTATTCAGACATAGGCTTCTCATTTTTCTCTATGGTTTGCAGTTTCCTTTGAAGCTCAAAGAGTCTAGAGGAGGAGACTCGGTTGAAATGATTTGCTAGAGCAAGCCACACATCTTGAGCTGTGTCAGATCTAACTACTTCAGACAATATTTCCTCAGAGAGCGAGCCCAGAAGCCATGACTTGACCACTTGATCAGATTTGAACCAAGATAGATAATCCAGATTTGGTATCTCTGTAGTGTCACCATTTATACCAGGTCTTGGAAGGGTTGACGTTGGTTTAGGGAATGATCCATTTATGAAGCCAAGTAGATTCAGACCAGAAAGAAAGGATTCAAGCTGTGATTTCTATAGTATGTAGTTTCTTTGAGTGAGTTTGATTGTAACACAATTGGTGATGTTTAGAACAGGAAGAGAATAAAGCTCAATGGATTGAGTCATGGCTCTGATACCATTAAAGAAAAGAGAGCTCAGAAGTAAAGAGAAGTGAGGTTGAAAAGAGTTTTTGATTTCATTTTCTCTCTTAGAGCATGCACATAGGTGATACCCTTGTGGGTATCAGAAAAAAAAATTTTTTTTTTTTTTTTTTTGGACGAACCGGCGTCTGACACGTGGCGAACCCGGTATCGGAAGTATCACTGCAGTGATACTCTCATACCCGGGTTCGCCACGTGTCGAGCGCCGGTTCGTCCAAAAAAAAAAAAGAATTTTTTTTGTGATACCCGCAAGGATATCACCTATGTGCATGGTCTTAGAGTTTTATAGATTATGTTTTGCACTTATATAGTGTCATACAAAGTGTAACTACTAAAACCCTATATGCCACGTCTTCATTAGCATGTGACCATTGATCCAAAACTTTCAAATTGATTCTTTAATGCGACTTACTCTGTACTGCAGCTCTTACTTCTCTTGACAGGCTGTTTTGCTTTTCCTCTGCTTTTGCTATCGTCATTTGCAGGTACTGCAGGAGATGAATGTTGTGGAGCAGGCTTCACTTTATCCAGGTCCATATCTTGTTCATTGTTGGCCTTGCAGACTTTGCTCTGTTAATATATGGCTCGTAGAGTTCATTTGTAAGGCGAAACGACGTCGTGTCTTCCATTTTTCTTTGAGATATAAGTATTGGGCCGAAGATAAAGCCCACTATTTATGATCTTATAGGAAAATGTAATTTAGTTGTAAGAAACAATTTTTGAGAGTAGTTCGAAGCTGCAAATGGCGGCTCGGTTCTTTCAAGCAGAGATGTCAATGTTATCCTCTACGTTGGCGCGCTCATACTCGATTCCCTTCCGTAAAACGCTTATGGCCTTCAATTTTAGAATTGCAAAGGAACGAAACCCTTGTCCCAGAATTCGACCTTCTCGTGTGGCTGCTTTCAGCTCGTCTCCTTCGCATTCACTAAATTTTCCAGTTGCAGGTAAATTATTTGAAATTCGGTTGCCAAAAACTGATTTAAGAAAAAAATGTAGTAAACACGGAGCTTCCTTATCGCAATTAGCAATAATGTGCTTAAAGTTGAGTCTTTTCTTCGTTTCAGGGCTAGAGGATGTTTTTGTTGGTTATCTATTTGGGAGAAAGAAAGCAACAGAAGTAGCTCATGTGTCAGTACTTTAAACCCAAAAATTTAATTATATTGTTTTCATATGATCTATGGACATAAATAAACAGGTTCATATGTATTCACACTTTATGTATCTCAATACTTAACCTTGGAAGTTGGAACTTAGCAATTACATTAGTGTTATGGATAATGTAGATGCTTTAAAACTTGCTACTAATATCACTGTTGACTATTACCTTTCAGTGTGTGGGAGCAGGTAATCCAAAAGAGGGATATGGTTATTGATGCTACATGTGGAAATGGGAACGATACTTTAGCAATGTTGAAGATGGTTACGAATGATTCTGTCGGTTGTGGTGGCTATGTCTATGCAATGGACATTCAAAAAGATGCCATAGAGAGCACTTCCTCTTTGCTGGATCAAGCCGTTGGTCCAAAAGAGGTTAGATGATTACCAAAGCTCGTTTCCATTGCAGTATGGTTATTACTAATATAGAGCCTTGTTCCATTTCTGCTGAAGAAATGCAGAAGGAATGTGTCAAACTTTTTAACATCTGTCACAGTAAAATGGAAGAGATCGTCCCTGAAAACTCCCGTGTGAGGTAAAGTGTAAATCGATGAACATTTGCCTCGTTTTACCTGTTTGGTTATTACACTGCTATAGTGCTATAGGTTTTCAGTTAAAAATCTAAATTTTTTTTTGATGATCTTAGGATGGTTGCATTCAATCTGGGGTATCTTCCAGGGGGCAACAAGTCGATAATCACTGTGTCGGATACAACATTATCGGCATTGAAGGCTGCTGAGAGAATCTTAATGCCTGGTGGCCTCATCAGCTTGGTGGTTTACATTGGCCATCCTGGTGGAAGGTAGCTGGTGATAATCTAATAAGATGAAATGTTAAGTTTTGAAACATACTTTTGATCCATTTTTGTTGTGAATTGGTTCCTTTTTCAGAGAAGAGTTAGAAGTGGTTGAAACTTTTGGGTCGAGTTTACCGGTCAGTGATTGGGTCTGCTGCAAATTCCAAATGCTGAACCGACCGTTAGCTCCTGTTCTTGTTTTCATGTTCAAGAGAGAAGAGTGATTTTTTTTAGATCCACGGAAGCTTTGTATGCAAAATGCATCAACCAGTCACTTGTACATGATATGTTTAATGTTTAATTGAGATATAATTTTATTAATATATCAATCTATTTTACCTGTTTTTTTGGGAAATATGTTTATTACACACAGAACAGGATTAGAGCAAAATGAAAACGACAAGGAAAAATATTTATGTATAATAAAAGAAGAGTGACGACCAGGCGACCACGGTGGGACTCGAACCCACAATCTCCCGCTCCGGAGGCGAGCGCCTTATCCATTAGGCCACGCGGTCTTTTGTCAATCCCTTGCACTTGTATTTATATATTCCTCGTTATTAATTACAATCCATAAGCTTGCTCAACTTCACTACCAATCACTTCAAATGCCATGGAATCTCTTGTAATAGAAAGACAAAAATCTTGTACCTGTTGTTTGTTAAGTACATGGTATGACAAGAAAATAAAAACACATAATACATCTTGCGTGACAAGAACATAGGGACGATTTTTGGCTGAGTAAATAATTATCCTGGTTGTTGTTCAAAGGAATGTTTATCATTCTCCACAAAGATGAACCCAAATTCAAGAATCCTGAATCCTTGTGTAAAAATACTAAATAGATAACCCTCCAACTCTCGGTTAAGCTTATAATATATCCGCTGGCTTGTGATCTTAAAGCTTTTCCTTGGCCTTTCTCATGAAGAAGAACCCACCATGGGCAAGTTTGGTTCGGTTGCCCATTCAGTCCAAGACCCATCATAGATTGGCACATCGGTTTTTCCCAGACGATGAAGTCCCTGACCGGTAAAAAAAAAGAGCAATCAGTCTCAAGTTTTTACCATATGATCACAGTAGATTAGTGAATTCTATATGATCATTTAGTTACCAAAGCCAATATACAAGCCGTTACACCAGTTCCACATGAGGCCATGATTGGACGGTCCAGTGAAATTTCTGCCAGATAAACGGTTAAGAAATCTCTCAAAGACAACTACTAAAAGAATGCATTTTGTCTTACCTTCTTGTTCAAACTGCTTTTTAAGCTCCTCTGCTGGTAACAGTGTTTGAGAGGAGTCAAACATCTGCATACGAATATATTATCATATCCTCTGGTGTAAAATTGCAAATACTATCGTAAGCCCTTCAAGTTAGACGGTGGCTTACTTGGGGAAAAGGGACACACTTGCTACCAGGTATATGACCGCTCGGTATTCCCTTGCGAGGTTCTGGAGCAGTACCGTCAAATCTGTGAAACACAGCAAAATTCTATATCAAATGCTATAAGCGGAATCGATTTTAAATCAATTATCATACTATATTGAAATTACAATCCAGAACAAGCAATAACTTTGAAAACATACCTAGCTTTTGAACGCGCATCTATGTGCTGAAAAGTCTTATCCTCCATGTTTTTTTTCACCTGTCAATTATCAAATTAGCTTCCCTAATTTACAAGCAGACTATCTACAAACATTTAAATCTATTATTAACAGAAGTGACATCTTTGAAGAGAGGCCAGTTTGCTACTGCGCTTCACAATGCCACCAAGAATTGAATATGTGGAACAATAAACCTTAGTGATCATGGAATAAAATGAATTGAATAGCACTATCTAAAGGTTATCAAAATCAAAGAAAAAATCCGTTTAGGAAACACTAACCTGATCAAGTCCCCATACAAGATGTGGCTGGAACTTAGTCTGAAAAGTTATTGGACTAATCTGTGCAACCAGCAAAGAAGTGGATAAATAATAAGTAGCAGGCAGGTAAACCGACTGAATATGAAATTTGCAGATACATCATATTGGCAAAACCTTTTCTATGAATGAATTAACTTACTGTTTGTCCTTGATAAATTTTCTCTATAGCCTCACTTGCTGCACTGGCTTTCAAAATGGCATCACTTGAAGCACTGGATTCAACGTCATATCCTGCAGCACGCCATCTCGGCAAGCCTCCATCAAGTACCCATACTTTGTCATGTCCGAAGACTCTAAACATCCTGTTTTAACAAAAGGAACACTCATCAATTTGATAATACCTGAGAAAACATACTGAACAAAGACAAGAAAAGCTTAGGGACACGAGATCCGTGGCTCACCACCATACACGAGCTGCACTAAAGAGCCCCTTCCCATCATACACAACCACTCCATCTTTGTTCTCGATTCCGAGAGCAGAACAACCAGCAGCAAAAGCTTCCTCGGATGGTAGCATGTGTGGTAACTGCACATGTAATTCAAATGATATACAAAGAGTTTTGGTTGTTGCGCATTCATAAGATACATAGAAGCTCACAGTCAGAAGGCTCGCCAAAGGTTTTAATAGGAAAATTCTCAAGAAATAGGATATTCACAATCAAGTAACACAGCAAGAAGTCCAGATTTTGTTGCTAAAGAAACAACAATAGGCACGAAGTGGCTGCAATTAAGGGTACTAGCTGATAACTGATAAGATTTCACTTATACATAAAAGTGATGGCAGTGTTAAGTCAATAAGTTAGAAATAAACAACTAGATAGCATTTTCTCTGAAGAAAAAAAGACAGTGATTCTCACATTTGATTTTTGATCTGATATTCCATCCAAATCGAAGAAGAGAGCACCTGGAATATGAGCAACCTGTAGAAGAGGAAAACATACCAACCAATCAACATAAAGTCGTGTACTAACTCTAATGCAGAGTTTTACTTTCCATACAAAAGTTTCATAGAACTCATCCAGAACAAAGGCTTAAAGCTTATATACTTAAGTCATCAACAAAACTGTATATATTCTCACTTGATACTCTTGGATTGGATTTCTTTGTTCATGTGGCATGTACCATGAGGCATCCAAAACCTGACCAGGAAACAAACAAGTTACATCAGACTCATGGCAGACAAAGTCTACAATCTCAACAAATGCAATCTATAAGTATTCTGTGACTGAAATTCAACACAGCAAGAACGGCGGTTACCTTAATATCAGGCTCTCTAAGATTAGCGTGGAGCCAATCAACAGACACAACAGGTTCATTAGTAGATAAGGATGATGTCACATAACTAGCTTTTGACCCAACTCCGGTAGAAGCCATAACTCGACCAACGTGAGTAGATGATTTATAAGTTGAAAAGGCAGGGCGTAACTGTGAACCGAATGATCTCTTCTGCAGTTACAAAATGCCACCCAGGAACTCAGCTCAAACAACATTAAAAAGACTATTTTCAAAACTGATTTTATAAAAGAGAGGAAAAACGCTCAAAAGGGTCCCAATGCGAAAAAGAACATTTCCATGCGTTTGCTTATTACTACCAAACTAGTTAAACAGACGAAAAATGCATTCTTTGCACTGAAAGTCACCAGACGAAATCACTGTGAACACATTTCGAACCCCTAACTTCAAGTTAAAATCTCAAAATTACAAAACAAAAGATTAAAAAAAAAAAACCAATTCATTGAAGTGAACTACACATGTGAAACAAAAACACGGATTTGAACCTTTCTAAACTCAAAATTCCCACTACTAGAAGTAGCTAGGTAATACAAACAATTTAACACTGACCGAGAAATGAGCAAAAACTAGAAGTGGAAACAACGATCCAACGAATACCTAAGCTGAGAGACAATCGAAAATCGAATAGGTAACAACTTACATTCAAAAAGGTAGCAAAATTACGAGTCTTCTGCGGAAGAAGAGAAGAAGATAGAGAGGGATTAATCAGGCAGTGACGAGCAACCAATAAAGTTCTTGAGAAAAGGGTCGAAGCCATATCACCTCAATACACCATGTGTTGAGTAAAAGCCGACAAATTTGGTTACTGTCAGATTCTCCGAGCTCGCAACTTTTTAAGCTTCGTTCTCAACGATGCTGCTTCTGCCACCTGATCAGGAAAGCTGACGCGACTAAAGGCGTGTTTGCGTTACATAAAATCGCGTTTGCGTTCTCTTTATTAAACGGTCGCGTTTCCACTTAAACGCAGTCGTTTTGGTTTTCCTTTCTTCTTCATTCGTAAAATCTCACTTCAACCTTCTCTGCACGAAACCTAAAAGGCTATTTCTTTCACCTCTCTCTGCGACTAATCGTTTGTTCGATCTCGATACTCAAGCTAAAGGTAAGCTATTCTCTTCTCAGTAGTAGTTCCGCTTTTCCTATTCGTGTCGATCTCGAAAGTCCCATTCTATTATACTGTTTTTAGAGTATGATGTTTAAGGAATCGAAACCTGAATCGTTTGATCTCGGTGAAGTTGCAACCCTAATTTCCGGTGGGGATTAGAACTACGAGTCTAATTTTTCAGAATTTCTTTCCAGAAAATTGATCTCATTTGGGATTATATTGATACAGCTTTCGCGGATTTGCTTAAGGAGCTATGGGGGACAGTCAATACTCGTTTTCTCTCACCACGTTCAGGTACATATCTTTTGAGCATTTTAGGTTTACTTTTTCGTCGGACTAATTTGTGCTGTGGCTATGAGCAGCCCATCTGGGAAGCTGGTTCAGATAGAACATGCTCTTACCGCTGTTGGATCAGGGCAAACGTCTTTGGGGATTAAAGGTTTGTCAATGTCATAATGAAATGCTTATAGATCAGCTGTAGATTTCTTCTGATAATCTGGTTTCTTACTGCAGCTTCTAATGGAGTTGTCATTGCTACCGAAAAGAAGTTGCCTTCTATTCTGGTTGATGAAGCATCTGTAAGTTGATAATCTTCTTACTTAACATAAAATGGTAGACTAACATCCCTGTGGGAACAAAGAGGATCGGGTCATTTTCTAAGAAATTAGATTTTTGTGTCATTACCCGAGAGCTATGCTCTGTGGTGCCTTCTTAGGTTGCGTAATTCATTCAACATCTCTGACACTAGTTTTCCTCTTTGCCTGTTTCAGGTTCAGAAAATTCAGCATTTGACTCCTAACATTGGAGTTGTATACAGGTTTTCTCCTCACTTATCTTAAGTTTTTATCTGTTATTGTTTTTGAGGTTATGCTTGAGTACTAACCCTTTTTTTTCTTTTCTTTCTATGAAGTGGCATGGGTCCTGATTTTCGAGTTCTTGTTAGGAAGAGTAGGAAACAGGCTGAGCAATATCTCCGACTGTACAAAGTAATTCTATCTCTTTTTTTCTCAAACTTTCTTGTAAACTTTGCTAATGTTATATTGTTTCAGTTAGTTTGTGTTATTTTTTTCTTCAGAAATGTTTGTTTCCCTGTCAATTCTATTGTTTTATCATCTAAGGAAGTTTTATTGTTGCAGGAACCCATCCCTGTTACCCAACTTGTAAGGGAAACTGCTACTGTTATGCAAGAGTTTACTCAATCAGGGTAGAAGTTCACTTTAACTTCTTTCACATCTGTCATATTTTTACTTCCTCCCATATTTCCAATATGTTTGAATTGAACTGAACTATTTGCTCATTTAAGCATCTGTTGAGTGTGTAGCTTTGCACTCACAACTTGATATTTTATATTGACTTGGCATTAAGTAATGTTGCTTTAGCAAATTAGTACCACAGCTTATATGATATATCCTGTTTCTAATTTTTGTTACCTTCTCTTGTTAACAGTGGTGTGAGGCCTTTTGGGGTTTCTCTGTTGGTGGCTGGATATGATGACAAGGGTCCACAACTGTATCAGGTATTTCCTCCTTAGGATGTGTTTTGGTTGATTGACCACATTCGAGTCTCCCAATCTTCGTAAAACTAAACTTGGCAAAACTTGTCGCTGAGTATGTACCTTTTGCACTATTCTGTAACAATAAATGTGACCTTATATTTCTGTTTAAACTGAATGAATATCTCATTTTGAGGATATAACCAGAGGAGTAAAATTTTGTTTCAGAATTTTTCCTTACTCAGAGTCTAACTCAATATATTTTTTTTTTTGGCTAGGTGGATCCATCGGGCTCTTATTTCTCCTGGAAAGCTTCAGCCATGGGGAAAAACGTTTCTAATGCAAAAACCTTCCTTGAGAAACGGTAATGTTGTCTACTTTTTGTTGCTATCAAAAGATGGTTAATACATGCATGCAACATCTATAACCAGTTCGCTGGTCTTGAAAGTTTACTTTTGTCGCTAAGATATCGTGAGTTTAGGCTCCCGTCGTAACAGGAAACAACTCTTCGCTTGCTGACCAACCTTAACCAATCCCGAATTCCTTGCAGGTACACAGAAGACATGGAACTCGATGATGCCATTCACACTGCGATACTGACACTGAAAGAAGGGTAAGTACGAGTCTATGGAAATAAGGTCTCTTGATCATTCATTAGTAGAAAGTTCCTAGTCTTGTGGCTTTTAGATTACCAAATCCATAGCATTGTCTTTTGAATTGAAAGCACAGGGTTAGTTGTAGTCTTGTTGTAAACCTTAAGCTATTTCTGAAGATGGTGTACACACACACATATACATGTATCTTTAATCTTACACTGCTGTAAAACCTGAAAGCCTTCACCTACTTTGTTTTTAGCTTTGAGGGGGAGATCTCAAGCAAAAATATTGAGATCGGCAAAATCGGTGCTGACAAAGTTTTCAGGTACCCGTTTTGTTCAAAATCGAGAATCTTTGTTACCGCTGCTGATGTTTGAATGTAATCTTATTGATACTCAATCGATTTTCTGGGGTTAATGCAGGGTGCTAACACCAGCAGAGATCGATGACTACCTTGCAGAAGTCGAGTAACTTCCCGCATAGTCGGGCAGCAAACATGTGTTTAAGACTGGATTTTCATGGCGTTTGCAGAGTTACTCGGAGTTATTTTTTTTCTGTAGAACTTTGGATCTTAAAATAGTTTGTTGCTGTACTTGAGCTGAATGTCTTTTTTATAATTCAATAACTAATGAAATCTGTTTTTTCTTGCACTCCATGAAGGTTTCAGAGAAATCTTTAAGTTGTCTCGTCTTATTCAGTCATTGAATTAGTCACACGGCCACTTTCACTTTCAATCGAGAAATTGCAAATTCTATAAAACCAATTTTATTCCATTCCTTCCAACACAAAAAGTGTTTACAAGCGGGATCATGCACCCTTTTGAAGAAAAATCCTATTTCATGGAGTAATGCATACAAAACTGTTGAAACCCAAAGCCTTAACCAAAGAACCCTAGAATGAAACTTTTGTCAGTTATCTAATGTACAGAGTCGTAATCGTGCTTCCTTATCTTTCACCAGTAATCCTTACAAGAACACACACCACTCTCGAAATGGTGAAACCGATACTGATCTCTCAACACGATTCTACGTCCGGTGACTCTACTAACAAACTTGTAAACAGAGTGACAATCACTGCATATGCGAAGGTTCTTAAAGATTCTAACCGTAGAACCTTCAGGAGTACTCATCAACGCGTAAGCAAGAGCAATTCTTTCACTGTGATTCCAAAGATTGTGCTCTTTTTGTTCTTCATCTGTGTCTTGCAAAGCTTGACTAGTATCTGCGACATACCCAGATTCTTTGATCAGCTTCTTGATGTCTTCTAGCTTCACGTATATCTCCAATGTTTGTGGATGAGTTCTGTCTCCAATACCAAAGGAACTCACTTTGTCTTTTAGTTTCACCCAGCTACAGGCTTGTTTCTTCTTTATGTTCTTGAAACCCATTTCCTTTCTCACATTCTCTACATCTTCCCATCTACCTGTCGTTGCAAACATATTTGAGGACAAAAGATAAACAGAATCATCCTCTGGGTCTAGTTTCGAGAGATTTTCCGCTGCTTTTCTTCCACGGTCTAAGTCCCTGTGGATTTTGCAGGAAGCTAACAAACTACGCCACACGAGGTCGTTTGGTTTCATTGGCATTTTAGATATAAAGTTTTCAGCTTCAGCTAACCTCCCTGATCTTCCAAGAAGATCAATTACACAGATGCAATGTTCAATCGCCGGTTTTAAATCGAAATCTCTAGCTATCCTGTTGTAATACGCAAGGCCTTGGTCTACTAATCCCCCGTGGCTGCACGCTGTAAGAAGAGAAACAAATGTGACATGACCCGGCTTGATTCCCATTTCAAGCATCTCATGGAAAGTCTCACAAACTTCCTCGAAGTACCCGTGTCTTCCAAAAGCTGATATTAGTATGTTCCACGAGGGGAGAGATCGATTGACTGATGGAGGAAGCATTTTTACCACTTCCTCTATTTCCCCGCATTTACTATACATGTCCGCAGCAGCGTTAAAGATGAAACAATCTTGTTCAAACCCGAGTTTTACAGCTAAGCCATGGAGTTGTTGGCCTTCCTCTAGGACCGCTAGCTTCGCAGCAGCAGAGAGTGCTTCAGAGAAACTAAACTGGTCTAGACTCAACCCAAAGCTTCTCATCTTTGATACAAGTTTTAGCACCTCTTCTCCATGACCGTGATGAGCATTTGCCGCAAGCATAGCATTCCACGTGATGAGATTCCTATTATCTAATCCATTAAATAGGTCCTGACTCGAGCTTAAATCACCACATTTTGCGTACATAGTGATAAGCGAATTTTTCACGTGTTCATCCGATTCGAATCCAGCAGAAACCATATAGGCATGTAATGGCTTCCCCCGTTCAAGCAAATCATCGGGCATTAAGCAAGCACCAAGAACACTTACCACTGTGATATAATTTGCAGGAACGCCTTCCACTCGCATAGTTTGAAAAGCCGCCAGTGCGTTGTCCGGATATTCATTCTCAGCAAAGCTACCAATAAGAGCATTCCAAGCTACTTCATCTCGTCTAGGCATCTGTAGTAGTACCCGTCTAGATTCGCTCATCTCACCTATCTTTCCGTACATAGAAACCAATGCATTACCAATAATCTGATTGTCAAATAAACCAGTGACCACTACAAGCCCATGAAGGATCCTGCCCTTATCAAGAAATTCGAGATTAAAGCAAGCTGCCAATGCACTATTAAAACTTACATAGTTCGCTGATTTTCCGGTCCTTATCATTGAACAAAGAAGTTCTAAAGCATCTAAGCTCCTCCCATCCTCGACAAAACAAGCCATCAAAGAGTTCCATGATATCAAATCTTTAGCGGGCATTTGTTTGAACACCAACTCTGCCTCTTCTGATCTTCCAGCGCCTGTGTATATTCTCAAAAGAGTATTGCACACACAAACAACCGAATCGAACCCCATTTTAACTACCAAACCATGAATTCCTCTACCCCATTTTTGCTGATCTACATGACCCAAACGGATAACAGAGTAGACACAGTGGTGGAGTTCACTTCTTCATGAAAACGACGCATCAAATTGAAACTCCTAAATAATTCCTCGAAATGGCCATTTTGTGCATATGCCGCAACAATCGAATTCCATGAAATGGTATCACGTTCGGACATTTGATCAAAAATGTACTTTGCATAGTTTACATTTCCCAGATTACCAAACATGGATATGAGCGCATTCTCCACTGCCAGCTTACTCTCCAGTCCCGATTTGATAACCTGTCCGATAATTTGACGACCCAAGGATTCATCTTTAAGCAGTCCACAGGAGCTGATTACCAAGGACATGGAATTTTCATTACACCCAACTCCTTCTCCTTTCATATCTTTAAAGATATCAACTACTTCCTCTGGCTCACCCTTATCCGAGTAACCAACCATCAGTGAGGTCCAAGACACCACGTTTCGGTCAGGCATCTCCTCAAAGACCTTCCTTGAAGACGAAACCAATCCATAAACCCCATAGAGATGCAAAATAGAAGTACTCACGTAAACGTCAGATAACAAACCAGACTTAGCCACAAAGCCGTGAACTTGAACACCCTCTCTGAACATAGAACCTGACCGACCACAAGCTGTTACTAAACTGGTAATCACAAAGCTACTTGGCTTAATACCAAGATCACACATCTTCCGAAAAAAAATCCATCCCTTCCAGATATAATCCAACACGGACTAGCCCCGACATCATAGTATTCCAAGTAACTTCGTTTTTCACAGGCATTTCATCGAACAGGTAGCGCGCAGGTTTGACTCGGCCAAACTTAGTGTACATGTTAATCAAAGTGTTCGTGTGCAGCACACTTAGACGAATCAATCCCTTGACACAAAGCGCGTGCACAGCTCTTCCAGTGGTTTCTCTAGTGATTTGAGAGAAACCATTTTGATCGAAACAAGATAGCTCCCGGTTCCAATGGTCTGAGAGTGAGAAACATCCACTCTTTCTGGTGATTTTCTTTCCTTCTACTTCTTCCACCGTTTTCAAGCATTGCAATGTCGAGATTCGTCGCGTCTTAGACTGGCGGGAGAAAAACCCACTTAGCAAACGAGACTCGCCGCCCTGAAAAGACAGGACTTTGCGTCGCCAGCTGGCCAGCTCTAATTCGTCGGTGTTTCAACGGTGGTTCCCGGAAAGTTGAACGATTTGAAGAAAAACCTCAAGAAAAGATTGCTCCTTTGAATCAAAACCGAAATTACTAGACCATACTAAACCGGTTTGTTATATTTTTATTGGGCTGCAAAATTAAGATTTCTCGGGCCGGATCATAAAAAGCAATGATTTTCAGTATTAACCCCGTACTATTCTTTTGTTGATTATTTTACCCCAATTGTTTTATCTAACATCAGTTAACCCTTTGTTTGTTCATATTTGGAAATGTTAGCTGGTGAATCAATTTTTCAGGACAATAACAACTAATATTTCTTATCTCTCTGTCAGCTTTTCCATTTCTAGATGGTTGTTTGCTTGTGATAACTTGGTATCACTACCAAGCAATCATTTGCAATTACAATATCCTTCAGCTTTTGTTGTATACATGATGTTTACATTTCTACGTTTCTTCGCTATTGCTACTATATGCGCCTACCTGATCTTCTTTTATTTATACTAATAATGCCAGGAATTTATCTCTAATATAGATATCTTCAATGAGGATAATAATTCTGTTTTTAAGTGAAATAATGTGTTGCTTATGACTTCATTAATGTATCAGGAGCTCGTAACTCTCCAAGAGCGATGATGAAGATGATTCTTCTACGTCTCCTGTGCCCTGTTGTTGTTGTTGGTAATCGTTTTCTTCTAACCCGAGTTCGCTTTCCAGGTGCTTGAACCATTTCTCAACTTCATCAGAATCTTGAAGAGCCCTTGAATTCAAACTATTCTCAGGTTGTTGGAATGAGTCTGAACCATCTATGAAACTCCAAATGTCAGGGTTTAAATCAAAAGGTTTGTCTACCTCTTGTAACATCCCCGTAAATTCGCTATAAGCTTGAATATACTCAAACGTTTGACTTATCTGTGCATCATCTTCTTTGCTTGAAATGTTGGAACCAGCAAAAGACATAGAAGAAGCATTAGGAGATGACTCTTGAGAGGTCTCTTCTTCATTCAAAGAACCTTTTGAAGTTGGTTCATCTGAGCTCTGCGGCAACCTTTTCTTGAGATATGTATGCCATACATTCTTGATCTCATTGTCTGTTCTACCCGGAAGTTTAGAAGCAATCTTCGACCACCTGAAACCAAAATGCAGCAAAAGCTATAGTCAAAATCGAAACTTTGAGCCACACAAGGCATTAACAAGATAACACATATACTTGTTTCCAAAGCTCTGGTGAAGTTTGATGATGGTTTCTTCTTCCTCTGCGCTGAAATTGCCGCGTTTGACATCAGGTCTGAGGTAATTAATCCATCGTAGACGACAACTCTTGCCACACCTCAACAGTCCTTCATTGCATGCATAGATAGAATCAAAACCAGGAGAGTAGAAATGCTAAACAAAGAGGGTTTTAAGAAGTGAAACATACCAGCTTGTTTTGGCAGAGATCTCCAATTCTCATGACCAAACTTGTGAATGAAAGAGATGAGTTTCAAGTCTTCATCTTGACTCCATGGTCCTCTCTTCACTTTGGTTTTGTCACAACATGGCGCTCTTCCTTTGCCCATTCTCTCCCTCTCTCTTTCACACGTACAAACACACAAACTTTTGAGATACCCTTTTACCAAATCTAATTGGTCTTATGTTTATTTATACATGAGAAATGGTACATGATCCTGACATTGAGAAACATGTTATTAACAAAAGACATTGACAAATGTCAAATCAGATTTGTTTAAGTAAAGAAAAGAAGAAAAAAAAAGTTAAGAACCTGTCTTTATATTTTGTGGGTGACTGCCCATACATATGTCAAAAACAAATAATATCTTTGAAACTTAAATATTGAGTCTCACATTTTTATTTCAATCTAAAACATGTAAAGATTGCCTCAGGCAAATCTATACGTTGAATCCATCTTTATAATGTAAAACCATATTAATTAGATTTATTATTGTTTTGTAAAATTATTTGACCAAGTTTGTACTGCTGGCTGCTGCAAGCATGCGCAACATGACAGTATATAGTTAATATTTTAATTTTTTTTGTTAACGATGATCTAGTTGGAGTATTAGCTTATTGTAAACTTTGAGACTTGACTAATTAATATGGGTAATTAAGTCTTTCTGAGTCAAATCAGATAGGGCCACGTAATAGTTTTTCTATCTACCATCTATGGCTATACCAAACTTTTGAAAACCCTTTTTAAGTTTTAACAAAAAAAGAAAGTTTGATAACCGAAAAATTCATAGAATAAAACGTAACTTATAATTGTTTTTTCATTATACTTTAAGTTATTAAACTACCAAATAAGACGTAAGGATGCTATCACCTTTAGACTGTAATCTCAAATTAGAAATTTTGGTCTTATTTTATACGCTGTTTCAGTATTTTTTTAATTGTTTTGTTTCATTTATTTTTTAAGTTGTTTATGGAAAATTATATTTATTTAATACATTGTGATTATTTGTATTATACAGTAAAAATTTTATTGTTGATTGTTTAAAGTGATGTCCTTAATTATTATTTATGCAAACAAAATATATATAATCTTATCTTCTAATCTTTAGATAAATCATCTAATAGTAAAGGGAGTATTTGTTCTATGTACTAATATATTTCTAAGTTACGTGTTCAAAACTATACGCAGAAGTGAACAAGACTGTTGAACTATTATAATAACTTTAATAAATCATTAGTTACAATTAAAAAAAAAATTGAGTTTGAGTGGTTAGGTTATTAAAAGGCTGATAAAAAAAATTCTACAGTCACGTACAGAGAAAACATATCTAATCTTTGCAGAAAATAAAGTTTTCAAATCCCAAAAGATAATTTTTTAATTGATCTTTAATCTAAAAACGTCAAATTGACTACAACTAGTCTTAAAAGATTTTTTTTATGAATTTTTTATTTTATCATAAAATAAAGTATTCCTATTTATATTGTTAATCAAAAACTAAAACATTCATACATCTTTCAAGTTACTTTCTGACACTACAAGAAAACAATTAAATAACTACTACACAATTAGTAGCATTTTAGTCGCATATAAGTAAAAGGAGACTAAAATGCGACTAAAAAATAGAATCGCAAATCGTGCGTCGCTAAATGAGGTAGTCGCATTTTGGTCGCAAAATATGCAACTATTTTGCGACTAAATAAACCGTCACATACTTTGCGACAGCTATATGCGACTACTTAGCGACTTGAAAAGAGCGACGAAAAAGCGACTACCAAGTGGACGTTGCAAAAATATCGCCGACTAATAAAAGCCGTAGCAAATCAATCGCAAAAATAAGGTGACTATTTGGCGTTACATTTGTAGTCGCATATTTTGACAATTAAATGCGACTTCATTCGTCCCAGAACGGCAACATTTCAGTCGCTAATTAGTAGCGAAAAAGGCCACAAATTTGTGACTATTAAAACGTAACGCATAAGTGAAATGCTCTTGTTGTTTTAATTAATAAAAACAAAATACAATTAAAAAAACGTAACTATTAATTTAAAAACAAAATTAATTTAAATATTTAAAAAGTAAATAAAATTGCAAAAGTATTAATGAACCATAATTTTAACAAAAAAAATTTAATAAACAAAAAAAACCTAATTATTGTCTAAAAATTCAGTTTAGTTCTCCTGGTGGGGGGTTGTGGTGGCGTGGTTGGCGTGCTCGGGTTCTGGGAGTGGGCTTCCACAAACCGTGCATATCCTGGATCCTCTCGCATATCGCCACAAGCATCTCCAAGCTAGCTACTGTTACCCGAGATTGTTGAGCTACTTCCTTCTTCTGCTATCTTCATGGCTTCCTCGGCTTTAGCACAATGATGCTCGTTCTCCATGCTTGCTCTTTGATCCTGCGATGAGCAGCTTCAAGTTGGTCCCGTAGTTGTGCCATCGAAGTGTAGCTACTTGACGACCGGACCGCTTATCCCTAACAAATCGGCTCTCCAAGCTATTTTTTTAATGGTATGTAAACAAGATTTTAAACAAAAAATAACAAGTAAGTTTACATATTGTACTACAACTTTTGTATTGTTTGCTATTTAACATGTTGCAAATACCCTAATGTCGAAAAACCATATATCCTATAAATAACTAACTAAAAAGTAGCTATATTATTAGATGAGTTAAAATATATCAAATTTAACACTATTAAAGAAGCTTAATAATTTCTATTTATTTCAATAACTTTACTGAGAATTTCTTCGTCTATTGTTTAAAAATTAGTTGATAATTAAAAATGAATATATATTAGTTGATAATTAATAAAGAATTTATTCATCATACTCCCTAAATAGTTTTATATAAACTAAAATGTATGGATTCATATCATCCCTCGAGAATTCATAGTCTACAATGCATCGTGTTGTTTGAGACAGCATCCTT
The DNA here is from genome assembly GCA_028015245.1 of Cardamine occulta. Lineage (NCBI taxonomy): Eukaryota > Viridiplantae > Streptophyta > Magnoliopsida > Brassicales > Brassicaceae > Cardamine > Cardamine occulta. The sequence goes on along the minus strand of CM051364.1, from coordinate 21,805,826 downwards.
TGAATAACGAATTTGGATACATATTGATGCTTTACACTATGAGATAAATTGATTGAGTTTTATAAGCTATAGTTTTTGTATACAGAATTATCAAATATTTTTATTCAAATAAGGTGATTACAAAGTTTATAGAAGAGAACATGTCAAACAAATTTATAATGGTAGCCACTAGTTTTTAAGAAAAATATAACGGTTGGACAGAATTAGTAAAAAATAATTTTCAAAAAAATTTCAGCAATGCAAAGCAATTAGACGAAAATGACATAAATAACTCAAACAATATACATTTTTCACATACCTTGTTACTACAATAGAAACGAAGATGAGCTTCTTTGCGACCTTCGTGGTTATACCTTGCAACCCGCTCAGAATACGCTAAAAAAGAGTCTGCACGCACAAAGCATCACTATCAATATTTTAAAACACCATCATAGGGAAATATGAACGAATGAATTCTGGAAATGCCATAGTAGTCCTAGTTTTCAAAACCAAGATTTAGAGGGTATTAAACCAACATACAAGAAGATAAGCATAAGCAAAATCCCAAATTTGGTTAAAAAAAAATGCATTTAACCTTCAAAATAAACTAGACACAATCGGTTAGAGATTGGTGAAATTTTTTTTTCAATTTCGAAATCTATAATCGGTTTATGTCAATCTCTAAAGCATTTCGAATGTAGATAAGTTATGCAATTTAAAGCATCATCGGATCTGAAATCGTCAAGCTATTACGTGGTACCGTGTTGATTTTTAATAAAATTGGTAGGAGACACATATTTGATAGATCTGCAGCTAATCTAAACAACCTACAACAGAGCAAGTAGGCGAATTTGAGTACAAGAAACTGCCTTAATTTGAAACATTATCTATACCTCTAAACTAATTACTAGAGATCAAGGAACTCATGGAAAACCAATAAATTTATAACGAAATATACCTCCTGCTCGTCAGGAAAGGGAGAAACAATCGATTTTGCTTCGAGTTATAGAGATTCCTGAAAGTAACCGGATCGGATCGAGGAGAGGTGTTGTGAGACGATGTGAGAGATTCTTCGTGGCCCTAGACCTGATTGTTCGGAAATCAGTTATGTGAAGCATGCAAAACCCAGATTCCGGGGTTCGTGTGAAAGAAGGAAGCCGAAGTCGGTGAATCGGAAGAAGGTGGAGGAGATGGACGAAAATGGTTCAGAACGGCGGAAGGGGGAAAAAGAAATAAGTTAGATGTTGATATATATCAGGCAGTCGCAATTTAGTCGCCTTTCTGTCGCCTTATTTAGCTACTGAAATGTGACTGAAATCATTAAATCCGTATTATTCATTTAAAAATGCTCATAGTCGCCTTTAAGTCGCCTTATTTAGCTACTGAAATGCGACTTTATGACATATATTATGCTATTATTTTTTTATTCGGAAATAAAAAACCGTAGTCGCACTTTAGTCGCTAAATATAGCTACTAAAAGGCTGAAATCATTAAATCCATATTATTCATTTAAAAATGCTCATAGCCTTTAGGTCGCCTTTATTTAGCTACTAAAATGCGACTGTATGAAATATATTATGCTATTATTTTTTTAATTCGGAAATAAAAACCGTAGCAATTTAATCGCTAAATATAGCTACTAAAAAGCTTGAAATCATTAAATCCGTATTATTCATTCAAAAATGCGTATAGTCAGCCTTTATTATGTCACCTTGTTTAGCTACTAAAATGCGACTGTATAAAATATAGTATACTATTATTTTTTTAAATCGTAAATAAAAACAGTAGCTTTCACGCTAAATATAACTACTAAAAGGCATCGAAAACATTAAATCCGTATTTTTCATTTAAAAATGCTTATAGTCACCTTTATGTTGCCTTTTTCATTTAGCTACTGAAATGCGACTATATAAAATATATTATGCTATTATTTTTTTTAATTCGTAAATAAAAACCGTAGTCACCTTTAAGTCACTCTAATATGCGACGAAAAGGTGACAACTCGATTTTTGTTTACGCAAAAATATTTTCCCCGGTACAATCAGATAGTTGACATCGAACCTGATTCTCTCACCACCACCCTCAAAATCCAGACTTGGAGGAGGGAGAGGTGCAGGTTCCTCAACATTTAGACCAAATTGCCTCGCGATTTGGTGGTAAAATTATGCGACGTTTTTGCGACTACCTTTTTTGGATTATAATGCAAAATTTAGTCACTAATTGGTAGCACCATTTTGCGACCCTTTAGCGACTACATTTTTTGGGACAAAAATGCAACCAATATGCGACTATTTATATTCGTTAGTTTCCCTATATTGCGAGTAAAATTACAAAACTACGCAAGTCTTATATTTGTCGCTATTTGGTGGCAAAATTATGCTACTTTTTTGCGACTAATTTTTTTTTGGACTATAATGCGATCAATATGCGACTAAATTATTAAAGTCACATTTCAGTTGCAGAAACGTCACAATTTAGTCATTTTTTTTTGCGACTACATAAAGCAGTCGCTTCATGTAGTCGCTTTTTACGTGTTTTCTTGTAGTGTGAAAAATGTTATAGAATACGAACAAATTACTTTTTGAAAAATGTTATAGAATAATATAAATTTAATTACCGCTTTAACTTTTATTTATACTAAAAATTTTAGCCATAATAGACTAACCAAAATTCTAAAAATACAACCATGCATTCACATTCATTACTAAAATCTCAAGTTCATCAGTCCAAAGAAACATATGCGAATCAGTCACTTACTTTACGTCACTTTGTTTTCATATTCCATAGATAGGGAGTTAGGTTTGAGATTCCAAATCGATAGAATGATTTATATTCATTCAATTCAATTCCAAACAAGATATGTCGAAATTCATGCTTCCATTTAACAGTAATAAAAAAATTGGCATCTTTAACGCATAAATAAAACTCACTTTTGTTCTCACATGCATGTCCTATAGTTTTTGTCTTCAAAATTAATTAATTTTAATGGATCTTGTAACACAATAAATTGTATTTTATAACGAAGTTATAAATGTTTATTTGACAATATAACATTAGAGTGCATGCATCTCTAATAAAGTTATAATCATAGTTCTCTTTTGTTTGGTGAACAACCTATGAGAATGTTATTTTAACTTGAACCAATCAGGTTTCTCTGAAAAGAAGAAACAAACTTTAGTAAACTAAGTTGAAAAAAATGGAAGAAAGTTGAAATGTCCCAATTGATGACGAGCTGAAACAACAATTCTTAGATCATTGAAATAGACTAGAATTTGTATGGCGGAAGCAAACGCACGTGTAACGTAGTTGTTATTGGCACGCCTATTTTTCTAGTCTTCAGTTTGGTTCGGCCGCCCATTTTTTGGTTAACGAGGAAATTTCAGACCAAATCTATAAATAAAAAATTCGGTTCAAAATCAGTTGTTGATATTATTTTTTTTAATATGTTCGATCTTATGAACAAGAACTCAATTTCCATCCTAAACAAAATCTTGAAACTAAGTTAACTATCATAAAATAAAAATAAAAAATTAAGTAAGGTGTGGATAATCCGCGTTCTGCAGTCCGTACTCTGTTCTCGTAGAGACGAAGAATTTTGAACGTATGTACAATAATAACAAGACTGGTTTAAAGTTCAAACCGCAAAAAGAGAATACGCACGACGAAATGTGGCACACCAATTATATAATTCTACAAAATGTATAAAACTGAAATTAGCTCAACTGTTAATTCACTGTTCAATTGTTAATTTGATCACACCATTCCTTTGAATATGGAATGCACCAACCATTTTTAAAAAAAATTGATTGCAACGTTGTTTGTTTTATCTACAACATAAATTAATACTACAGTTGTCAAAAAAAAAAAAATACTACGTTTACCATAAAACTAAAACTCGAATTTAAGTATTAAACCATTTTCGTAGTCTAGTGGATGAACATTCATCATAAAGTTGTAAAATTGTAGTTCTAATCCTCCCACTATGATTTAGCCAATGATCGATCATTATGAGCATCTAATAAGACAAGAATATTTGACTGTACACATGTTTTGGAGATTAATATAGATTTCGGTTTGAAATTCATTGATCCATAGCATGAGGACTGATCGCACTGTTTCCCTTTATTTTGCTATAATGTTCATACTTTGGTAGCAGTTAAACAATATCTTGTTTGCCAATTTGCCAAGAAAAATGGATTAATTGGGGGCAAAAACAGAAGAGATGTATAAAAAAAGAAGAGAAATGTACCACTGATACAGTTCGTATCGGTCTAAATCATATATAGTACTGACTTTCAACAATGGTCTAGTAGAACAAGCAATGTGTATGTGTCATGTGTGTTCACATCAGGAACCAAATAGGCAAATATGTCTATTTATATATGTACAGCACGTAGTTGAAATAAACTAATAATCAGCAGCTAGATGCATGCTTAATTCAAAATCATTTAAGAAAATACATATCACAACTCACAAGTTGTAAAAATATTTCCATGTTTAGTAGTTTCTGAGTATATAAATGACAACTTACGTCTAAAAAATGTAATGATAATACCTAAATAAATGATAATACCTTTTATTTGATACTCAGAACCTCCTGAGAAAATATAAGTTTAGAATTTTACATACTGAGTCATGTCTTACTTAGCTAACTATATATGATTAAACAAAAATATAGTTGATTCAAATTACCAAACCATCACATGACGATGTGTTCTATTACTTGAAAACAATGATTGAACTTTAACCCAAAAAAAAGAGAAAAAAAGAAATAGCGATCGAATAATTCTAAAAGTAATCCCAGTATATGGCACCTAATCGTGGAATATATATAAATAGAACTTTATAAAATTATATATGAGTTGGTAGTAGATTTGCTTAGTGGTGATTTTTCCATGAGTCATGTCATGACTACCTAACTAATCACTCATAAGGTCCAAACACAGGACTCATAAATTTTCAATCCAAAAAAATGCATTAATTAATTAATAAGTGGTGATTGAGAAAAAGTTAGACGATCACATTACATGTGCATGACGCACCGTTATTTTACGGAATTTTAATTACTTTTTTTGTTATAATCTTGTATTCTTTCTTTAACAAAACAAAAATCTTGTAATCTAATTTTGTAAAACTCATTTATTATATATAATATGTCCTACTATAAACTTGAAATAAACAATGTTATTCGTGGTATCTTGCATTATAATATTCTGCAACAACCAAGACAATAAAAAAAAACATTAAAAAGAAAAATATTTGCATATATATAAAAAATTCAGGAGAAAAAAAAAAGAGAGAAGCAATCGCAGAATATGATTTGGAGTTTGGAGTTTGGGCTTTTGACGGACTTTTAGCTTCTAGGTAGTTTAACATTATATGGGCTTAAGATACGCTACATGGGCATATATAGTCTAAGCCCAACCTTCGAGAACTATAAGTCCGGTCGGATGTTTTCAGTCCATGTAAATAAATTAGTACTAGTTGGTTTTTGGTTTTTGGTTTTTAGTTTTTGATTTTTTTGGTTTTTGATTTTTTGTAAATTTTAATTTTTCAAAATCTCCTAAAAACTTTTATAAGTGGATTCTGGATTCTCTTCACAAACGTGGAAAACTCATCAAAATTTAAATTCCATATTTTTTAGGCAATTCACTTTTACTAAAATCATGAATGACAATAAACTAGATTTTTGAAAAATCTAAAACTAAAAACCACTTTAAAAACCATTGTCATTCAAAGCCTTTATGTATAAACATGTCATTTTTACGTATCCCGATTCACATAATTACGTTATATCTATAAGAGTAACACCTATTTAACAATTTTACAAAAAATATAACTGTGTAGCAGTGTGTCAAGTTTTGTTATACTATAAATATCATAAATAAATACCTTCGGTAGTAAGTTTTTTAAACTCCTTGAAACATATATTTGGTAAGTTTCTGTTACCATTCTTCTTATTATCAAAAATATAAATAAAAACTGTGACCAGTATTTTACAAATGTTATTTCATCTCTTTTAGACATTTTACCTAAATTCATAATTTGCTAAAAATGTCTAATAATAATATACATTCATTTTATAATCAAATACTAATTGTTTTATTTATTTTATAATTATTGGGAAAACATAGGAAATATTGTACATATTTTGCTAAAAATATGGAACATTGGTCTTTTATGAAACCATATTATAATTTTAAATCATATGGTATTAAAAATGGAAGTAATATATTATATTATATCTTAGTATTAAATTTAAATTTAATATATTAATATATAACTTTAGTCTATAGTTCCTCTCCTTTTATTAAATTGCATATTAGTAACAAGTAAAAACTGACTGGTATAAAAATCTATAAAATAGTTTCTAATAAAATGGTGAAATAGTAAATAAAATTACTAACTTATTAAATTGCATAATTAGTAACTAAAATTAATTCACTTATTAAATTATTTACTCGTCACGTATTTTTTAATAACATAAATTTTTATGTATGTTTTAATATATATCTTGTTATTTTATCTAATAACATGGTATATAATACTCACTCCATTTCAAATTAGTTGTCGTTTAAAGTTGTTTCACAAATATTTTCTTAATATTTTTGAAACAACTTTAAACGACAACTAATTTGAAATGGAGTGAGTATTATCAGTTTAGAACGACAACTAATTAAATATTTTCTTAATATTTTCACAAATATTAAGAAAATATTTAATTTATCAGTTTTCTCTCTAGTTAATGTTTATTTGATATTATTTCATTGGTCAAGACATTAAAACAAGAGGGACAAAGTTGAAAATCTTATCAAACATATGCATTGAAAACATAAAACAACAACTAATATGAAACGAGTTTTAAAGTCTAGAACGACAACTAATATGAAACGAAGGGAGTATCATTTTTTGTGTGCACCTGGTATATAATTATCATGTTAAGCATTTGAATTACATGGGAAAACACCACTAATTAAGCCCCTGGTTAAAGTATACTCCAGAGTCAAGATATTAAAAGGTCAACAGAAATTTGGTGAATGAGCATTCAACATTTTGTTCATTGCAAGAAAATAAAACAAAAATAAATATTGAAAAAGTTGGTTGGTGGTGGAAAATCCCATCTCAGGCTGCTGCAACTTTCTTATGGCCTCGGAATTTAAGGTTTTCAGATACATTTTTTAACAATTAAAGTTTACTTCTTCTTTAAAATGACTTTCGTAACATAAAGGGGAGTGCAATTGAATTTTCCTATTAATAACCCCTACCGATCTCGCATTTAAATGCATTCAAATCCCAAGACCAGTCTCGCTGCCATTAATAATATATGTCCAATTCAATTCACACCATTGTAATTGTATGGGTCTCCCTATATATATCTTGGCCTAGCCGTCTAGTTAGGCATAACTCCCAAAATATTAATTTCAGCTAGAGAAAAAGGCAGTAAAGTACTAAAGTTAATATATACGCCATTTTTCTGAATGGAGTACAACTTACAACTAATTAACTACTCCAAATCAAATCTCTCTCGTGTCAACAAAATGATAAAATAAAAACATTTCTCCTTATCATGAAGAAAAATTGTGTTTATAAAGATTGATTTTAAGAAATTTCAAAATTCAAAAATACCAATGAAAGTTGATTAAAAAAGTAATCTACTATTCATACGTAAGAAAAAGCGTTCACTGTGAGACATTGCGTTTCTATAATTATTGAAAAAACAAAAGAAAATCAAAAGATTTTGTATGTGTAAAAAATAAAAATTTATCAATTAAGCACTTGGAGTACGTGAATCTAAATTATTTATTTATTTGTCAATAAAACTGTAAAAAAAATCATAATCAGAGTGAGTATTTCGTTAACTATTCAACAGTGTTCCTATAATAAGGGAATTTATAATTTATCAAAGAAAGGTACGTGTACGTGTATGTATTTTAAACATATTCAAAGGTGTGTGTTGACAATTAAAGAGCTTTCATTGTTGCTGGTGTCCTGAGAAGTGAGAATATCGTCCGTGAGCATCACCAATTCCTCACCTTAACGTTTTCAACGTTATTATTTATAGCTCTTAAATGTTTACACCTTCCTTTTCTTCCTAGAAACTCCAATTGATTAATTGTCCCATCGATAACCTTTTTTGTTTGTGGTTGGTAGATTACTTCTTTGCAATTTTACTTTGCTTTTGCTTACCAAATCGGTACTTAAAAGGTTTGTCAAATCGCAAGTCGCAGAGTGATTAGCACATAAATTTCGATTTTCTTTGAAGGAGTATTTATGCAATATGCATGACGGTAAATATATCCGTGTTGTTTCTACCAATGTAAAAAAAAAGGACTGTTATTAATTCCGTTTGCTTGCTGAGCACATTTTCCGGTAAATAAAGAAAAGAGAAAGTGAATAGTACTCCAATCTTAAATGCGTATATGATCAACTTCCATATAGATTATAGAATGTAAGAATAGCAAAAGATATGTAACTAGTTGTAAAGAATACAGAGATCGATTTATAAACTAATTTCGAGAATTTAGTTGGATGAACGAAAAAGTTCGTTGCCACACCCTTCGACGCAAAAGCCACGTCATACGTGATCTCGTGCCCCAAAGGGTTTACGACTTCTGACATTCTAAGATTATTGTCCTACCAAGAGTATATATATATGAACCTTTCTCTTCAAGTTAGTAAGTAGTATAATACATCAAACAAATATTGACCAAAATAAGGAGACAATTTGAACATGAGACCAATACACTAAGGTTAATGGTTTATGCCAATATTATTTCAATCACTAAAATTAAGAAAATAGTTTATATTTACAAAATTATTAACTCTAATTAAATTTTAAACTCTAAATACTAAACCCCTAAGATCTAAAAGATAAAACTCTAAACCCTAAATGATAAAATTAAATCTAAAACTTAAAAATTTAATCCTTAAATATATTACTTCCTTGGTTTTTTGTTAATTAGTCTATTTTTAATTTGATTTTTTTCATCATCCTTCATATTAATTGACCATAATATAAGTATGCAACAACAAAAAGAATATAGGTAGGCAAAATGAATAGAAGGTTGATACTACTGGGAACTAAATGAATATTTTAAAAATACTTTTTTGAACCTTGGCAAATATTAAGATTTCGGAAAGTCAAAAATACTAATGGTGGATAACTCTAAATACCACATTCGTACCAACACCTACTTCATTAAATATCTTTGACGTGCCCAATACCAAAGACGACGAAACTGCATTTAATACATAATTCATCAATGCGTAGTTAATTAAGTAATTAATTGAGTTTGAAAAAAAAAACAATTAGAAAATATGATCACAAGGAGATAGGGGCAAACATGTAATTTAAAGGAGAGAAGGTGAATCTACTTGTAGTTACTAGTTTCTATGCACTTAATGCGTTTTTCTTCGCATTTAATACACTTGGTGTCTGCTTCCTCCTTGAATTCCTCCTTCCATACCTTTTTCTTGGCCTTTTCATTGTTAATTTGTATATTTATCTATTCATTTAATATAAACTCTTTTTAGTTGAAAAAGAGGCCCTCTTCCTTTTTTGTTTGTTCACCAAAAAATGGTATTTTAAAGTTGATTCATTAAGTACTGAATTTTAGAACCTTGAAATGGCCAAGAGCGTTTCGGTTTGATGATTTTTTTTAATTAAAATTTGATACTCCTACATATTTTTTTAAAACCCATTGTAATTTGTATTGAACCCGATGGTTGGTAAGAAGATTTAGAATGCAGATTAACACACGAAACTAAATCTTTATCGGTGGACAACAAAGAAATGGTGCAACACTAAATAAATTTCATGCAAATAAAATCGTAACTTATCATAGTATTATTATAATAATAAATGAAACAAATTAATTGGCTATAAATTTGCCAGAACCAGCCTCATTAACTTTGAGACTATATTTTTCTTTACAGTTTGGCCCCATCTATATAACTCTCTTCCTAACAGACCTCATAAAACTGACCTCTCTCTCTTTCTCTCTGCTTTTTTTGTTATGGCTGCTGACGTTAGCTCTCTCGTTCGAATACTGAGTAGGTACAAGGATGATCGGTCGCCGTTAAAAGATTCCAGTGGACCGAGATCGACGGTGGCTCTCATGACTCGTGATCTCCTTGGAAGCGGCGGTTGTGGTGGAGGAGGAGACGAACAGTCGCTTGAGCTTGAGCTTGACCTGCAAGTCCCTCACGGATGGGAAAAACGTCTCGACTTGAAGGTTCGTTTCAGTAAATTCTCTCGTCTTGATTCTGTAATTTCGTTTTCCCGAGAAAATTTTGCAATTCTCTGTAATTACTGCAAGATTTTGAACAGTTCAATTGCTACATATTGAATGATTTCGTTCTAGTTAATTCGATTTGATCCTTTAGTGATTTCTTATAACAGTCAGGGAAAGTGTATCTGCAACGATGCAATTCAACGAGCTCGAAGCCATCGACTAATCATCATCATCATCATCATCACGACGCAGACCAATCCAACCAAACGATTCCGAGATTTCAAGATTTAAATTTCCCGCCGATTTCTGGTAATTCTCCGGCGAAACCGTTGTTAAGCCTCTTCGACGACACAAGCCTAGAACTGAAGCTAGTCGTCCCATCGTGTCTCTCTCGTCCTCCTCCATCTTCTCTCTCTGTATCATCGAGTGTTTGCACACTCGACAAGGTTAAGTCGGCTTTGGAGAGGGATACAAAGAAACGCCAATCGCCAGACGACGGCGTTTGCGATCAAACCGCTTCTGCGGCTGCGTCTCCGGTGGCGGCTGGATGTCCAGGATGCTTATCGTACGTGTTTGTGGTGAAGAATAATCCGAAATGTCCGAGGTGTCATGCTTTTGTTCCTTTGCCTGCCATCAAGAAGCCTAAGATTGATCTCAACATTTCGATTTGAAAACTCTGGGAATATAATTTAATTTTCTTATTTTGTAGGCTCCGTTTTTGTAAATGATAGATAAATCTGGGGTTTCATTGACAACCAGAAAGAAATTGAATGCCAAAAGGAAGAGATGGGTATGATTTTGTAAATGACTCTGCACTTGATTTTCTGATAAATAGTTTATCATTATTAAAAAAAATAAAAAATTTAATCTTATACTCTTTCCGTTTCAAAATATAAGACGGTTTAGTTTAAACCATGCATATTAAGAAATTGCTTTTATTTTTAAAAAATATTATTTAATATATAAACAAAAACAATTTAATCAATTATAAAAATAAACTGTACATTATTATTGGTCACACAGTATTCTATAAAGTAAAAAGGTACATCAAAATGTGAGAACACCTTATATTTTGAAACACAATAAAACTTTTAAAACGTCTTATATTTTGAAACGGAAGGAATACTATTATTTGTCAATATGTTTAATTATGTTCAATTCAACCTCTTCTATATTCCTGTTTATCCCGCATCTTAAAAAGAAACCCAATACTCCTATTTTTGTTGCCAAAGGAAATAACTTGGAGTCATGGTTAGTTAGTTCAAAGTTAGTTGAATATTTTTATATGTCAATTTATTGTTCTCTGAGTTCAAAATATTAGATGTTTTATTGTTTTACACATTTTGAAAACACACTATACCTTTTTTTGTGTGGTGCATATATAATTAAGAAAAGCATAAGATATATAATTATATGATGAAACCCTTTATCAAAAAAAATCATATAATTATATGATAATTAATGATTAAAATTTCTGTAAACGTACAGTATTTTGTCCCGATGACGTTAAGTGGAGTATGACGCATTTATTGTTGGCATAGCCGCATTGACTATTAATACGTAAAACTGACGAATAAATGAGAATTTAAGTAGAATAACGACTCACTCAAGTTTAGCTGACCTAACTTCATTTGCATATGGCAACGATGCATGTTCATCAATTCATGCAGACAAAGACACGTACATATACATTTATTTTCATTCCGGTTTTATTTGTAATGACAGATTTTAGATTTTTAGGTAAATATATATAATTATGTTTTAGTCTTTTAGATATACTAAAATTTAGCTAAAAAACCCTCACCTTCTCAAAAAATCATTTATTTATAAAATACCATATCATATGAAACTATAAATAGCTACTTTATTTATTATGTACAGTGCTGTTACGATAATAAAAGAAGGGGGAAGTATACATTACCCAAAGTATCTCGTAGAATAACTTTTTCATTTAACACATTCCTGGAGGAGTCCGCTGCTAATGCTCTACGCTTTGGTTGGTATTTGTCTCTATCAAATTATTGAAAACTCAAGTGTATGTGTATTGAAAATTGCACATTTTTATTTTATTTTTTTAAGTATATGTGTATTTATGAGTCAAACTGTTACAAACTTTGGTTTATGTTAATAGAATATTTAAAATCTATATAACAAAAATCTATCAATTTTTTTAAAAAAATCTATATAACAACAATATTTGAATTAGAAAATAAATATTTTAAAATACTTAACTCGGTAAATAGATATTAAAAATACATTAACTCTTATCATTTATATCCAAACAAATAGGTAAACACATATAATGCATGAATTCAATATTTACTTTTATGAAACCGAGAAAGTGATAACGTAAGCAAAACTTATTATTATATATGTTCACTTAATAATAATTCAGATCCAATATATATATGAAAAATAAAATAGTGCATGAATTCAAGTATTTTACTCATACTACGAATATGTGTATACCGGACATTCGTTCCAAAGAGATTTAAGAAAATTTAATTAATGTTATTGGGATTAACTTCTTACTAACTCGAAAGTAAAACATGTATAAATTAGTTAGGTTCATGTATCTCTTATATTTATCAGTTAGCTAGTGGATTTCTCAGAATTTGATATCTAATTCCGTATACTTTTTACTTATTTTGTGTTTATTATTATAAAAATATTAAGTTTATAGTTCAAATTATATATATTTGAATTGAATTCATATATTTTTTTGGAAAAAACACACTAAAAGGTCTCGTGAATATAAAAGAATAATGGATCGGTCTTGGAATTATACATTCTTTTTGGTTAATTATGGGAAAAAAACTCATGCTAATGGAAACAAAATCAGTTAATTGAATTGTGACCTCTACTAATAAATACCAACTAATGCCCTTACAACATTTATTTTGAGGTGTTTTTTTTTGAAAATTTACAAAAACAGCCATTTTGTTAAATAATTTTCAGAAAAAAGCCACTTGCTACAACAACATGTGAATAGTGTAGCTATAGTGACCAATTTTTGATAAATTTATCCTTCTTGTGGTGAAGAAAGATGTTTGTACATGGTACACGAAAACATGATTTGATACATGAAAACATAATTTAATGTGGACAACACATAACATAGAGAATGAAGTTTATGGTGTACTATAAATATGAAAATACAAAAAAATATATATACAGTTTTCATAAGAATAACAACGGTCAATTAGAGAAAAAACATTTGTTGTGTATGTGAAAATCAAAAACATATGATTATACAGTTTTTATTCCATAATGAAATTATTAAAGAAGGAATTTATACCCTAAACACATATTAGGAAATCCAAACAAATAATTATACAGTATTTATTCTGTAATAATGTTACAAAAGAATGATATTATACCCTACAGTACCCATATAGAATGAAGAACCCAAACATATGATTTAAAATATTTATCATGTAAAATAGCTATAAAAGAATGATACTACACCCTACATCCATATAGAATGGAGAACCCAAACATGTGATTTTACAGTATTTATTTTGTAAAAATATTATAAAATTATATATGAATGAATTTAAACTCTAAATACATATTAGTGGACAAAACACATTACATATATTTGACTACGAAAATACATAGAAAAATAAAAAGTTAAACAGAATTATCTAGTGGACAAAACATGTAACATATATTTGTCTACGAAAACACATAGACAAAATAAATAAAAAATTGAAGTTTTTAATTATGAGCAGAAAAATTGATGTTATTATGCTGGAATCAATTACCAAAATTTCTACACTAATAAAACTAAATTTTACATTATAAATAGAGAATTCAAACAAAATGTTTTAGCTATCCAAACAAAATTATCTCGTAGACAAAATACAAAACAAATATTTGTCTATGAAAACTCTTGGACAAAATAAAAATTTATAAACAAATTAAAAGTTTCATATGGTCAAAGGGCAAAACGATTATTTTGCACATAAGAAAATGATTTTTTCGAGAGATTTTAAAGAAATGTTTTTATCCGAGTGGCATAAGTAAAATTGTGGCTTTTTTTAAATTATCTTTTTCTTTTTTTTTATCCTTTAGGAAAAGTCTAAAATCTTCGAGTCAGCATCTGCATTAATTTATGCTGGCACTAAGTATTACTTCAAAGCCAATCCCGAAAAGGAAAAAACACTGATTGTTAATAATATCCCACGCCATTATAAATGGCACGTCGCTGTTAATTAGCAGATAGAAAAATCGTTATCAAATTTAAGGGACGTAGATCTGTCTTTGAAACAACGAAAATTCAACTTCTTGATTTTAGATTATATTTTAAAAAAAATCTTCAAATAGGCAGATAGTACTATTCAACTTCTTGATTTTGGATTTCAGCTCCGCTGGAAAAACATGTGGGCTATGACTCAAACTCCTCAATTAAAATTTAATCATAACCCAAAAAAAAAAATGTTCTCGAATTTCACCGAAGTTAACTCGCATAGTAAGTTAGGCCCATCTGACACTTAGCATTAACCCAGGCCACGAGGCCCAATACTTTGTTTATATTTGTGTGCTATGTTGAGGAAAAAAGCACAAAAATATAAGCATACGATCTTTTTGGTATTCCAATTTATACATGTGTAGTGTGGATACTCAGTTACTTACAGTATGGTAGATAAGTTCGAGTTTCATAAATTATTATTCTCATATTATATGAGAATTTTAGTAGTAACAAAAGTTGGTGTACGGATATAAGGTTGTCAGGCCCGTTTCAGTTTATGCGCTGCTTTATTTATTTAGTATTATACATTTATTTTATACGAACTTGTTAGCTGTTACTTGCTAAGTTTCCCTAACGTCGTACGAAATGAAGCACACATGTGCCATAGATTTGCCAAATCAACCTTCTATCCAATACTTGATAGCCACATTACTAGTCGTGATCAATTATGGATATATTTTAAATTTTGTAGATCTCACTATTCCATGTAATCCATCTCGGAGCACTATATTATATATGCAAAGCTAATAACATCTTATCGATAATTTCTTGCTGGTCTATTTGTAGCCATCAAATTTGTGTTAGTAATCTAAACAAAGACATATAAAAATGTGGACAGCATTTACAATCTTTACTATGTGTTAAAAAGAGCTCATGAGAAATTGTTATCTTTAATAAAATGACAAAGAAACTTTTATCAAAAAATAGTAATAACAATAAACATGACAAAGAACACTTGATAATAAAATTAAAAAAAAAAAAAACTAAATGTAGAACGTTAACAATAAAAAGTATGCGCCGAAAAGAAAGTGTATGTCGACCTGTGCAATTATATAATAAGAAAATAAAATAGTAAAGATATTCTTAATGGATCTTTCTGTATTAAATGTTTAATTTGAATGTATATTTGGACGCTTTGTTGCAACTCTGGGTACTTTATCTGATGGATCCGTACGGTGCACACAAATCCATAATCCTATTAAATGACGAAAGTAACCTGGTGCTTGTCCACTTCCGGGACCTTAATTGTTCTTGTTTTCCCTCCTGGAATATTATCTTCGTTTTTTTTGGTGGATGCAGAATATATCCTTACTTTATCAGTATTAAACTGCTAACAATTCGACTGATAAATATGTCATAATCAATAAGTTTTTTGTTCCTGATAACGTCTCATTCGTATTAGGATAAACAGATTTCCAAATTTCTAATAAAACCTGCAAGTTTTTTAATCATCAGATCAAAACTTAAAACTGAATAATCTTAAATTGTTTGATACTACTAGCTAGTATATTGTTGAAATCAAATTTCGGAGCTATAAAGTTTGCCGTCAAATGCCATAAATGTACCAACTCATACGTTTATTGGTAAAGGTTTGTACACTTATGACTTATACACGAAAACGTGCAATTTGAAAATTGAACTAATCTAATTCTTAAACCTAACGGGACATGGATGAAAACGTGTGGGACGCACGTTTTTTTGTTTTGTTTCAAATAACCTTTATCGAGGGCCAAAAGACAGAGGAGTCTCGTTTACAGATTTAATTCAATTTCTTCGATTCGATTATATGAAAATTTTAACTCTTGATCAGCTGAAACACATAGATTATCGGAGATAATTTGAGCAAAATAGAAGAAAAAAAAGAAACTGGTATATATTTACAACATGGATAAAACTGAAGGTGGAAATTGAAAAATCGGAGAAAATATTCAATCGTGGATTTTGGATTCTTCAAAAGCTACTCTGTAGTTTCAGGAATCAACTCATCGCCGGAGAGCAACGAAGCGACGAGTTCCTGTAGCTCATCGGACTCATGAAATCCCAATCGGAGCGTTTCCACCACGCGCTCAAACACGATGACGTGGCAAGGGATATGGAGGACTCCTTTTTGAGCGTAACCGTATTCTTGAGCGGATCGGTTGAGCAATCCGACGAAGATCGGATGGTTGAGAAGCTCTGCGCTCACTACGAATCGCTCCATCTCTTCGCCGACGTAGACAGGTACGTGACCGGCGGGGACGCTGTTGTTGACTCGTCTCGCCTGACAAATCGACCATGGTGGCGGCGCGTGGAGACGATGATGGCCGCGGCGGTTGCGGAAGGAGGAGGTAGATCGGTGGAGGGAGAATTCGGAGGAAGAGTCGGCGACACGAGAGAGGCGGCGGATGAGATGCTTCATTTTTGTTTTCTCCGGCGGTTATAGTAAAGAGAGATCAAATTCAAAAATTAGAAAGAGAGAGTGAGAAAGAAACAAGTATTTGATATATAAAGAGAAAAGACATGAAAAGATTATGACGAGAGCGTAGAGGAGAGAGTACATTGAAAGTACTTGCCAGGTACAACAACCGCCGAAGAAATTTCAATTATATTAATTATATTTAAAATCATCTTTCAAAAAAATAAACATTGGTTAAATAAAATTATAAAACGGAACTAATGATTTAGGTTATTGAAACTGCAGGTTTATATAGTTGTATAAATTACGAATCAAAGTCTCTGATGAGTGATGATAAACCTATATTGAATGGTTTATACTAATTAATATTAACAAATTAATTTAAATTATAATAATTGAGCTAGTGGAGTTTAAACCAATCAGTTGAAATGGTCCGTGATTTTGCTTAACCTCAAAATCGAGTATGACTAACAAGTTGTTCTTACATTAGCGTGGTCAAATATGAAAGAAACAGGAAATGTTTTGAAAACCTCATAATTCATTTATGTGGTTGGTGGTTTAGCAGACTTTATTCAATAAATAAATAAAAGTATTTTAATTTATACTATTAAATTTGGATTTTTGTCTGTTCTCTAAGTAAAATTGGTCAATATATTATAGATGGTTGGATGAAATCTCCGCGGATAGTTTAAGTTCAACATTCTTTAAGATTACACGGAGACCAATAAGTCAAAGAGAATAGTACAGAAATGAAATATTGATCGAGAAAAGCGGGGCCCTTCGTTCTCGTTGATTATGCTTCATTTTTTCCTTTTTTGTTAATTTTTTTTCCTTTTTTGTTAAACGTTTTTTATTTTTTATATTTATCTGCCCGACAATATTTATAATTTCATCAACACTATAAATGTATTTTCGTTCCGTTTAAATATTTTAAGCACTTATTGTCTGCGAAACGTTAGTCGCATGTTCCAAACATACAATTTCTTCTTAAAAAGAAAAACTCAAATAGTTGATTCTTTTGGTTTTAAGAACTCAAATACTTACAACTATATAAAAGATATTGAGGCATAAACAAAACATCGACAAAATTCGGAGTCACTGGACAAGTTGTTCACGACACTCTTGTCCCTTTGCGTTTTGGATATTACTAATTTTGCTATTTATTTAAACTTTTGTTTTCTCTCATAAAAGTTGATAAAATGTTTCATTAACCAGATAGACGGCATGTTTACAGAAAAAAAACCCCTAAATGACATATTTATAATCTATCAACTGTATCTTTTCCAGTAAAAATTTTCAACTATTTCCATATTTGTCTATATACATACACACACAAAAAATAATGGAGACAAAAAGAGAGGATATTTTTAGAAAATGGATTGGTTAAACTCGAATCCAAAGAGGGGAAATGGAGCAGCCAAGTTTATTAAAAATAAAAAAGTAGATTATATAAAAGACGTGTAATTAAAGGTATTAAAGAGTGGCAGGTGGGTATGTATGGTTGTACGGTCATTTATTCATATAGAGTGTGACCCACCAACTCTCTGCCTGTCCTTCTTTTCTCTTACCTCTGTACGGAACCATCTTATATTATACATCACCAAATTATTTTTAAGGCATTAATATCTTCATTCTGACGTAATAAAATAAATAACTATTCAAGCTTTAACACGTGAGGCCTGTCGGTTCGGCCCTAAATAATTGCTATTTTATTTGGGCCTTTACAAGAACGAAGGCCCATTATGTTCATTTAAACCAGCCCTAGCTTCAGTATTCAATGAGTTCAAAATAAATACTCCCACTTTCTAAAAAAGAATATAATTGTAGCCAATAAAAAGGTTATTAAATACTCCCACTTTCTAATTTTTTTTTTCCACACAAATTAGGCAAAATTTCAATTATACAAAATTTTCCTTATTTAATCTTTTTTTTTTTGTGAAATGGAGGGAATAAGTAATTAGGACATTATCAGTGGATCGAAAATTTCCCGTTACTTTTTTTGGGAGTATGGAAAATTAAGTACCCTATTTTTAAACCAGCCTATATAGGAGTACTATTAATAAGAAAGTTGATTAGTTAGCATTAATTTTTTTGCATTTGACTACCGTGGACTAATTAATTGCAAAATTAAACCAAATAAAACCCTTTTTCGTCCTACTCGTTAACGTTAACTGATTCCAATCCAGCTTCTACAAGAAGATGATAAAGTTAACACAAATCACTATGGTTAGTATGGTACAAGCGACGATCTAACGTACCCAATCAAACCTTAGTCCTAAAAAAAAAATCAAAGAATTAATTTAAGAAACTTACGATCGCGATGATACTAGAATGTTGTTTTAACATCGTAATTAGAGTTATTACAATGATAAGTACATAAACAATTAACGAAAAAACAACTGATAAGTACACAATCAACTACAAAACATTATGAGCAATATCTTTGATTACAGATTCTAAGAAAGCAGCAGAGAAAGTTACATTGAAATCAGCGAGAGCCTGTTGTGTATCAGTAAACGTCGAAAACGAAAACGTTCTGGGTTTGCCGACTTGATTCAGTACTGAGGTATTCTGGAAAATAGCGAAGAATCGAAGAAAGACAAAAATAATAAGAGTAAGAAGATAACATAAGCGAGATGCGTTGAAGAACAAGTGATAAGCTGCAACTTGAAGACAATACATATTTATTTTGTTTCTTGTCTATTTCGAGCGACAAAAGAAAACTCCTCAGAAGATGATTATGCTCATTTCTCTGCATCGAGATGTGTGTATATATAATATAGTACGTGAGTGTGTGTGTAGCGATCTATACGCACACAGACATACTCGAAAATACCACTCTGGTCCGGACAATGCAATAAATGCTATACCAGACGATACGAACGAAGTGTATTGTACATTTAATAGTCTAGATAATTAAATATAAACCGGGAAAAAACCGGTTATGTGTTTGTACATTAAAGGAAATTGGATATGCGTAGGTACGGCATTAATAATGTATTTAAACACGTGTCTGGTGATTCTGCTCAACTGCATAGACGTGACATCTCAACTCGTAACCAGAAAATGCTGACACCTTTATTATCGCAATTCTAAATTTTAGGATATTTATAAGCCAGTAGGCCAATTTGGAGTATATTAATAATAACACATAATAAATGCAATTTCACGTCCCAATTTGTCAATTTTGTAATTTGAAATGTAGGACCAAAAAGGCACTAACATTTTTTATTTTTGTTTTTCTAAATTAAAAAAAGAAAAAATCAAAAGTGTTTTTTCTTTTCTTTCTCGGGTTTGGAGGGAAAAGTAATCAAAAGTGTATTCTTAAAATTCGAACAAGAAAATTTAAAAAATAGAGACAGGAAAAAGATATGTAGCCAATGAAAAAATGACAAGTGTAAAGCTTTTCTGTTTTTGATACCCTTGTGCAACAACTAGAGGCAGCAATCGGACAGTTTCAGAAATAAAAACCCTAATCTTCTCTAAATTTAGGGATTCAATTGAAATCAGTCCAAAACCATGTCTAGAACACTTGATTCAACAACTGTTTCTTAATAGATTGATGAAACACCTAAATTGTGTTATTGTGTTTAATAGACATAAAGAATAACATCACTAACCATTATTGTAAGTGTTTCATATACTTTTCTAATCAATAACTACTTCTATTTATATATGATGAAGAGTTATTAACAATACATCTTTTAATTACAATATTATATTATACATATATAAATATATGTATATCTTAATAAGAACTATACTTTATCATATATTAGGTAAGGTAAGAGGATTATCAATATACCCAATTCTAACACTCCGTAACTGAGACCCCGATCTATCAGGGTATCATCTTTAATTTATTAGAACTTACGGAAATATTTCCACATTAACCGAAATATTCTTACATCAATTTCTAAAGGTACAGCCTTATCTCGGGTGAAATTGTCCGGCTTCGAAGGGGACGAGATAGAAGATAGGGAGATTCTTGTGGTGGAGGAATGGGAGACGACCAGCTAGATTTCGAACTTCCCGAAGAGGTTCTGTCGGTGATTCCGATGGACCCTTTTGAGCAGCTGGATCTCGCGAGGAAGATCACTTCAATGGCGATAGCTTCTAGGGTTTCGAATCTGGACTCTGAGGTGGTGGAATTGAGACAGAAGCTTCTGGATAAGGAAAGTGTTGTGCGTGAGCTCGATGACAAGGCTTCTCGTCTGGAGAGAGATTGCCGCGAGGCTGATTCGAGATTGAAGGTCGTCCTTGAGGACAATGTGAGTTATAAAAGCTTCATTTTGCTTTTATGGTTTGTGCATTTTAGATTTCGAAAATTTCGCTAGTATTGGCTAGTTTTGTTTTGCTGAGAAAGTAGCTTGTCAACGGAGATAGAGATAGAGTCTTGGGCTTGACTGTTAAGATTAGGTTCATGATTTTGTGTATTTGTTGATTTCCTGGAATGGTATATTCAGCTGTGGTCTGTTTATTGAGATTTATGCTCTTCTCCAAATCAGTGAATGAACATTTCTGATCAAGAATCAAATGAACTGTTGCCACGCATTTTGTGTGTTTCTCTGCTCTATAAGACTGTAACTATGGCTGAGGTTTTTTTTCGTTTTCTATTAACTGTTTCCTTTTCTGCCGAAGATGAACCTGACAAAGGAGAAGGATTCACTGGCTATGACTGTAACTAAACTCACCCGTGATTTGGCTAAGGTGAGAATTTTGTTGCTTTTCTGATCCTTTATGTTTTGATTTTGTATCATTACAAATTTCCTAAATAGCTAATGTTTCCAATTTTAGTTGGAGACATTCAAGCGGCAGTTAATCAAATCCCTGAGCGACGAGAGTGGTCCGGTAAGACATTCAAGCTTTTCCTGCTATTTTCTCTCTGTCATGCACGCTTCTGGCCTCTGGTTTAAGAGAATGAAAGTTTGCTTCTTCTCCATTTGTTATTACAGCAAACAGAACCTGTTGATATTAGAACATGCGACCAGTCAGTTCCTCGATCCTATCCAGGCAAAGGTACTGCATCAATATTCAATTCCGATTAAAATTATTTTGTCTTGTTTTGGTCTATCTGTGAGCTATCTATCTTTCAACCATGCAGCTGAAAGGACCAATGCACACTCAATAACCCAGTCTTACAATGGATCTGCAGACATAAACAATCCAACTGTCGAAGGTAACATTGAATCGATCATCCTGTGTTATGTTTTTATCTTTATGCCGCAACTAAAGAACAACATACGGGCCTTTACTTTGCAGCTTCAAAATACACTGGAAACAATTTTTCAATGACACCATACATTTCTCCTCGTCTCACCCCAACTGCAACTCCAAAGATTATCTCCACAAGTGTATCTCCTCGAGGCTATTCTGCAGCGGTTTCTCCTAAAAGAACATCAGGTGCAGTTTCTCCCACAAAGTCAACACTCTGGTACCCTTCAAGTCAGCAATCATCAGCTGCAAATTCTCCACCTCGCAACCGCACACTCCCAGGTTCATTGGATCTTAAAGATTGTTACTTGTATAAATTGATAAAGCTCAAGTATATGATTCTCATAGATACAATGTATGAAACTTTTTTTCCAGCTCGTACACCTCGGATGGATGGTAAGGAATTTTTCAGGCAAGCCAGGTAAGACATTTCTTCAGTTCTTGTCTTAGTGTTGGCTTTATCATTAACTACAAAGTTTCAAATTGTTAAAAAAATTTCATCCACCATTCTCAGGAGCCGATTATCCTATGAACAATTCAGTTCCTTCTTAGCTAACATCAAGGAACTCAACGCCCAGAAGCAAACCCGAGAGGTAAAAAGCCGTGCTTTGTGGGTCATTTTTTGTTCTTGGGTAAGTCCTGATCACTGATTCAAAAAAGTTGATGGTTTTGACAGGAAACTCTGAGGAAAGCAGATGAGATATTTGGGGAAGATAACAAAGATCTCTACTTATCTTTTCAAGGTCTCCTTAACAGAAACATGCGTTAAACTTTGATAATCTGTTTTCTTGAATCCTGACCAATGCGATAGGATCACAACCATTGTAGTATGTGTATTCTCGACGAGATCTAGTGACATGCAAAGTGTTTTTTTTTTCCTCTCTTTGCTAAAAGAAAATGAAATATCTCACTTTGGATAGTGTTGTGTTTCCCTCTTGTAATATCTCGGTTTTGGTGGTCCTATATGCATTTTGCTAGAAACTGGCTTTGAATTAAGCTTTATATAAATGGAAGCATATACTAATTAGTAGATTACTTATCAATATGTAAAATATTTGATTTTAGACAAAATTAAGAATGTGTACATCTACCTATACATATGCGACTTTTTTTGTTTTTTTTTACTACGGATACTTTTACTTTATTATTTGAATGGTTGAATCATTCAGTCTATACGACAATGTTTTACATCAATATGCCTCTCTATTTTCTTTTAAGCGTACACAACATCTCTACTAAATAAAATAATACTAGCGACACCATGAAACTTTAATACATAATACTAGCTACATTTGTATAAAGATCCTTTTATATGCATCGTGACACCATCCTCAAGTAAATTATTATAGCAGAATATCACATCGAACATAAAATTGTTTACAATTAAAATGAAATATATATATATATATATAGGGAAAAAACTAAACGATTGATCATTTGATTGTATCATGTATAGAGTTTTATGTTATATAACATGTATATTAAAGAAACTAAAAGTCTATATTTTAAACAAAATTAACTAAATTGTTAAGTATATTTCCGGACGTAGCCCAGATTCTTCTCTAGTTATTTACAAAAAAAAAAAAAAAAAAAACTTAAAGAAGGCAAACAGTAATAAAGCTTATAATCTTAATTCTTTAGTTGCCACTTGCTACTCTAGACAACTACTTTTAATTTAATTTAAATGTATACTTATCTTTTTCATATTATACACACACCTTATCATTTATTTATTTATAGTATTGCAAAGATATATGGCTAATTAAAGCTAGCACGACCAAAGGGGCTCTCCGGCACCATCCACGCACACAAAAGCCATGTCGACGTCACTGGAGAAGTCTTTGTTCGTAGGAAAAGTAATGGCGCTCGCCGTGTACGGCGGAGGTTTGGTGTCAATACGGCGGATCGTCCTCATATGAACCAACTCGGCCTGAGCAAAAGCGAGCTGAGTTTGGAGAGTCTCAAGTTGTCTATGTAACGACGAAATTGTCCCTACACATCCGTACACAGGATCTTGCACCCTCGCGTTGGCCTCGTACACCATCGAATTCACGGCGTCGCTCCGGTGGTTCTCCGACAGCTCCTACGATCGTTTAGTTAATAACATTTTACTTGTATTCTATTTAAAGACTTGAATATATATATATATATAGATAGTATCTATGACTTAATTATTATAGGATGAACATATTATATAATTTAACCCTTTAGCAAAAAAAAAAAAACTTATTATAGGATGTTTAGTAAACTTTAGGGTCTATATATATATTTATGTAATTATGTTGATCAACATATTGCGAAATAACGAAATGATGTTGCACTTCGATAAGGTTTTACCAAAATCATACATGTATGCAGTTGCAGATATAGATATACACACAGTGAAAGCTATGCTATTTTAGGGTTCAATTCTTTTGAGAATGCTATTTTTTGGGAAATTTTGATGATGACTGATCATGATATCTTTTTTTTTTTTTTTTTTTTTTTTGCTAAAAGGGTTCATCATGATATATTTACGTAATAAAAATATGTTATAAAACAAATGATGCGTTTGTTTGTTTGTAATGATTCTGTAAATGATTTCATATCATATTAATTAACAGTAGAAAATAGTAAGTCGTCGCTTTTAGACATGGACAAAGTATTCACCGCGGTATAAATTAGTCATAAGATACCAAATAAAAAGAAATAATGTCATGATTCTGCCTTTAACGTGACATGCAATATAGACTTTTAATAGAAACTAGAAAGTGACTTCCTACACTATTCTTACACGCGGTTTCGATACTTTCCAAAGATCACAAAAAAATAGTAAAGGGCAAAATCTCATTGACATGATCGGAAGCAAATTTATATTAAACTCTAATTATTTTAAACGTTAAATTTCAAGAATTAAAAAACAAAGTTGAAGAGTTTTTTAACAAGCATGGATGATCATCCAAAATTCCATAAACTCTTTAGTGACACTACATAAACCGTTTTATTTTCTTTCTATATATGCTTATATGCTAGTATAATATTTTTAAAGTGCGAGTTAAACTTACATGATGATACAATTGCAGCTGCAGCAAGAAGAAGAAATTAACCAAGTTACAAGCATTGGTGTCAGTTTTTATATATAAATGTATGTTCATCTATATTTCCGGTCATAAATACACATCAAAAATAACAATAAGTGGCTAAAATAAAAACAAAGAGAGAAGTGAATTTTCACCTGCAACATCTTATTGACATTACTAGCACCAAAAATCTTGTGGACAATGGCAAACTTGTAAGGCTCTTTAGCCGGAAAATATGGAGCAAAGACGCAATCTTTCACACATTTTCGCCGGAGAAGCTTACACGCGGCACAAGGCGACACTGCTCTTCCGTGTCGGTGACCCTTTTGTCTCATTTAGGAAAAAGAGTTTTTGAGACTTGAAAGTAATCAAGAAGAGAAGAAGACTTTCGAAATCAGTGTGTGATTGTGTTTATATAGAGAAGAAGAAAGAGAGTGAGACATCAAATCTTCTTGTGGGTCCAACCCAAAGTAATAAGTCATTAGATTTGCTTTGTTTGGACAAAAAATCCCATCGCTATTCCTAAAGATTTCCTTGGCCCACCTATAAATTCTCATGGTTTTTGTTCATCTTATATACATATGTTGAAATAGGGGTTTTGTTTTGTTTGGATATTGAATTGAATACTATTCATATAGTTTTCTGTAGTTTCTTGCAAGTTGAAGCAACATTGCTTCTCTGTTTTCTTCTTGTTTTGGTCGGCTATGGGATTGTCACTTCTTGGTGAATTAAGATCTGGTTTTCTTATGATCATACGAAATAATATCGTTTGGATATGAAATTTCAGATGCTGTATTTGCTGATATTAGTTGCGAGGCAGTCAACAAATATAATTTGATTATGTAACACATCCATTAATCTAGGACATACGTACATCAATAAAAAAAAATTAAGTAATATTTATCGAATGTCATTTACAAATAGTAAACATGAACACACAAAAAAAAAAGTCCATTCTTGCAATTATGCAACAAAACAAGAAGTTCGGAAAATCATGTACAGTTAATCATAAGTAGCAAACGAAAGATCTTTTAGTGATATAAATATACATCCACACACACACATAATTAATAGTTAGTCGTTCTTGGTCGGTTGTTATAACTTCTACCCATTAGATAATGAAATACTTTGAAAACGATTATAATCATTGGGATTTTTTTTAAATAATTGGTAATAGGCTTTCATTTACGTTTTTGGGTGTTATATGTAGTTAATTATGTTATTTATCTATAACGAGCCAAATTTCCAACTTATGGCAGAAATAAACTCTGTTACTCAAATTTCTAAATTTGAAATGGAATTCAATAATTTATTTAAAATATCGTGATATAGATGTTCATTTTCATGAATAGCTCAGTTTCGACTTGAATGAACTCAAATGGATAAAAGAAGTTGTTGTGGGCAACAAGATAGAAAGTTAGAAACGTTTTGACGAAGAAAAAAAAAACTCAAATTGGGAACAATAACATGTGCTGAAAAATAATCCTTCCAAGAGATAATTTAATGGGCTTTATATGTTGGGCAACGGGTTAATGGGCTTTTCAATACAAAAGGTAACTGAGTAAGAATGAAAATCTTGCGAAATCGGTCTGCTTGGGAGGGATTAACCATGAAGATTGAAGAACATAACATTGATCAATCAACTACATGACCAAAACTTCCACAGTGAGAGCTTATATGAAGAGGTTTATTTTGATTAGGGTAGTTGGATTGAGCAGCAAAGAGTCAAAGACTGAAGCAAAAAGAGTCACAGATGATTCTCTAGCTTGAAAGATTGATGGAGAAGTATGGCTTGAGTTTGATAATCCAAAGTAGCGTTGACTCACAACAGACATTTTCATTATCATTTGAAATTCAAAAGAATAATTTACTTTAGTGAAAAACTTGCATGTTCTTCCTTACTCTGTAAGGCTTTCATGTTTCCACAATCATAAAGACCGAGAAACTGATGCACATATTTTTGCAGAATAAAGAGTGATTCTTGCGAGGAGTTTAAGAGAAAATGAAGAAGAAGTATTAAAGATGTTTTAGATTTTGTACAAAGCTTCTTATATAGACAGAGGATTAGTTAGGAGTTTCACAACTTCTGTTAAGTTATAATTAACTCACTAACAATCTCTCTACCTGATTAATTAATCATTCATTCATCATCCAATATAAACAATATGCATTTGCAATACACTGAGAAATGAAGAAGAAGTATTGAGATGTTTCAGAGTTTCTAACTGAAAAGAAAAATATTGTACAAAGACTATTATATATACAGAGGGTTTAGCTAGGAGCTTAACAAACTTCTGTTAAGTTGAACCTAACTCACTAACAACCTGATTAATTAAAAACTTAACCATTCATCATCCAATACAAACATTTGCATTTGCGATGCACTTTCTTTTTGTTAGTGCTTTAGTTAAATTTGTTAGTAGTGACGTTTGTGAGCATGAAAGTTATGTTTATGTGTAGTGTATGTGTTCGTGTATATGCGTTTTATGTTTGATTAAGTGTTAGCATTAAAGATGTGGTAGCTTAGTTGAGTTTTTTAAATTTAATTCTAAAGCAAACAATCCACCTGAAACGAACTCATGCTATTATTACAAAAAAGCAACAACCAACTAATACTATTGAAAATGGAAAAGTATTAGAAACAAGACATACCTGAGAAAGCAGAGCTTTCTGTTTTTTGGAGACAAAAAGTTGCTGAAACGAGGACAAAGAGAAATCATTCAGCTAATCTCAACAGATATTGGAAAGTAACACTATAATATAGGAAAGTGGAAACCAAGGGAGAAAAGTCGAACCTGAGACAAACCTGAGAAAGGTCATGTACACATTCCAGTTCTTGGTCTTCTTAAGCTGAAAAGTTAGGCTAATAATCATTCATAATCAAATAGTTATAGAAAACATTACCTAATCAAAAGATGTATTCAATCAAGCAACCACAAACTTCATCTACCAAAATATTCTGAAGATCATACCTTGTTCTAAAAGAGGAAAGAGACATTTACCTAATTGTAAGCGGAAAAGATACAGTCTGCAAATTGGAGGTTTTGCAATACTTCGATTTCCCTGTTAAGAATGAGTCACCATAAGAAGTGGTTAGAACACAGTAAGGAAAGTAGAGACTAGTTTATTCGTGAATGATCTACCATATATAACAGATGTACATAAACAAAATAAATAATAACTTACCTGATATAAAGTTTGTGCAGAAACATGAATTTCCAAAATCCTCAATCCACTGGTTTGATGTAACATAAGATAACAAGAGAAACGAAGAAATACATACCTTGTCTCGCCAAGACTTCATGTTCTTGTATGATGCCGAGATTTGAACAATCTCTATACAACTTTTCAATCTTAGAACTCCATTAAACAGACTTTTATTCTCCATCACTAACCAGAAAATTGAATATCATCTTAGGGAGATTTTAGAGTTTTAAGTACATTATTGTACAAGCCTTAAGGCATATCTATGTAGAAGTTGAAGTTTATATCAAGTTATCCCAGCCACAACAAGATAATAGACTTATTCTTTATTACTAAGCAGAAGATTTTAGAGTTTTAAGTACATCATAGTACAAGCCTTAATAAAAGCATCAAGTTGTCCCAGCCACAACAAGATAATAGACTTTTATCCTCTATAATTAAGCAGAACATTGAAATATCATCTCAGTGAGATTTTAGAGTTTTAAGTACATCATTGTACAAGCCTTAAGGCAAATCTATGTAGAAGTTGAAGTTTATATCAAGTTGTCCCAGCCACAACAAGATAATAGACTTATTCTTTATCACTAAGCAGAAAATTAAATACCATCTCAGGGAGATTTTAGAGCTTTAAGTACATCATTGTACAAGTTTTAATAAAGACATTACTATACAGATGTTGAAGTTCATATCAAACTGTCCCAGCCACAACAAGATATATAGACTTTTATCCTCTTATAACTAAGCAGAATATTGAATATCATCTCAAAGAGATTTTAGAGTTTTAATACATCATTGTACAAGCCTTAATAAAGACATCAAGTTGTCCCAGCCACAACAAGATAATAGATTTTAGAGTTTTAAGTATATCATTGTACAAGCCTTAATAAAGGCATTACTATGCAGATGTTGAAGTTCATATCAAGCTGTCCTAGCCACATCAAGAATATTGAATATCATCTCAAAGAGATTTTAGAGTTTTAAGTACATCATTGTACAAGCCTTAATAAAGGCATCAAGCTGTCCCAGCCACAGCAAGATAATTAGACTTTTATTCTCTTATAACTAAGCAGAATATTGAATATCATCTCAAAGAGATTTCAGAGTTTTAAGTACATCACTGTACAAGCCTTAATAAAGGCATCAAGTTGTCCCAGCCACAGCAAGATAATTAGACTTTTATTCTCTTATAACTAAGCAGAATATTGAATATCATCTCAAAGAGATTTCAGAGTTTTAAGTACATCAATGTACAATCCTTAATAAAGGCATCAAGTTGTCCCAACCACAACAAAATAATAGATTTTAGAGTTTTAAGTACATCATTGTACAAGCCTTAATAAAGGCATTACTATGCAGATGTTGAAGTTCATATCAAGCTGTCCCGGCCACATCAAAAATATTGAATATCATCTTAAAGAGATTTTAGAGTTTTAATACATCATTGTCAAAGCCTTAAAAAAGATATCAAGTTGCCCCAGCCACAACAAGATAAAAGATTTTAGAGTTTTAAGTACATCATTGTACAAGCATTAATAAAAGCATTACTATGCAGATGTTAAAGTTCATATCAAGCTGTCCCAGCCACAACAAGATAATTAGACTTTATTCTCTTATAACTAAGTAGAATATTGAATATCATCTCAAAGAGGTTTTAGAGTTTTAAGTACATCACTGTACAAGCCTTAATAAGGCATCAAGTTGTCCTAGCCACAACAAGGTAATATACTTTTTTTCTCTATCATTAAGCAGAACATTGAAATATCATCTCAGCGAGATTTTAGAGTTTTGAGTACATCATTGTACAAGCTTAATAAAGACATTACTATGCAGATGTTGAAGTTCATATCAAGCTGTCCCATCCACAGCAAGATAATTAGATTTTAGAGGTTTAAGTACATCACTGGACACGACTTAATAAAGGCACATCTCTGCAGAAGTTGAAGTTTAAATCAAGTTGTCCCAACCACAACAAGACAATACTTTATTATCTATCATTAAGCAGAACATTGATATATTATCTCAAGGAGATTTTAAAGTTTTGAGTACATTATTGTACAAGCCTTAATAAAAACATATCTATACAGAAGTTGAAGTACATATCAAGCTGTCTCAGCCACAGCAAGATAATAGACTTGTAGAGATTTTGGGACAATGATTGACAAGTCTTTCACTTAAGAACATTATTTCCGCTTCAAGCATATATTGCTTGTGTTAAGGTAACATGGGACCATACGGGACAATTTTCCCAAGTTAGAAACCGGACAGACACAATCATATAATGTGCCATCACTTTCTTTTGGGTTTTAAGAAAACTGAAAAATAAAAACTAAAACCAAAAGACAACTTTTTTTTGGAAAAAACCGATGAATGTTTCTCGATTGGAGAAAGTTTTTGACTTTGCAAAAATAAAACAAAACAAGGACAGAAATAGTTTTTGGATTCGCAAAATAAACTTTGAATTAAAAAAGAGGAGGTTTCGAATCAAATAAACGAAAATAGAAATCAACAAACAGAAGAAATTGAGGGTTTTTATTTTGGAAAACATAACCCTAGGTTCCAACAACAAACGTGAAATCTTAATAGAGAAAACACGATTGAAATTAGAAACCATAAGGTGTAAGTAAACAACGATAAAAGAGGGCTTTTGAAAGTTTAAAAAGTTTATCGAAACTTCGAATCTGAAAAAGATGGCTTGAAATCGAAGAAAAATACAATTGAGAAAGTAAAAATCATCGAAAAAGAAGAGAACACGAATCTAAAAAAGGATTTTTGATTTACAGAATCAAAACAAAAAAAAACCGTAATCTTAAACAGAGAATCATAAGTTTAGAAATTAAAAACCCTACGATGTAATAACAAAACGAAAAAGAGGGCTTTTAGATTTGCTAGATGAAAAACCAAATCGAAGTTGTGATTCAAGAAAAAGGAGGTTTGAAATCTAAGAAAAAACGCAATTACGTTCTCAAACCCTCACAAATTCGGAAAAAAACAGAGATTCAAAAGAGGGGTTTTTCATGGATTAAAAACTCTAAACAATTCAACAAAACAAAATAAAGAAACAACACCTTACGAATTGCGATGATGATGACCATCGCAGAAACTGAGTATCGCTCCAGAGAAAGGGAAAGGAAACGAGAGTGAAGAAATTTTTTTTGCAAATTACGAAAACTAACATGAAGGACCTAAGTAGATATAGAGTATAGACACATGTAAAAAAATGGAAATATTAACCTTTTGACTAAAAAAAGGAAATATTGTACCTTTGACTAAAAAAAAAGGAAATACTACACTTAGAAGAAAAGGAAATAATGTATGCTTAGTAACCGTTATGAAATAGAGACTTTCATAATTATGCTGGGCTAGATAAATACCAGCCCATATCGTTAACTAGCCCATGTCTTTGTTTTAGGACTTTTTAATTAAAAAAACTATTTTTTCCGTCTAAAAATCTATTTTCTCATGATATAAAAAACACTATTTTTTGGTATTTTCTATTAAAATCTTGAATTTTTTAAAATAGTTACAACTTCTCCAGTTTTAATTTTTTTTTTAACATCAACTTTATTGATTATTAACCATTTACATAATCGTTAAGTAGAAAACTCCGTAAACAATCCGGAGGATATACGTAAGATTGAAATGTTACATTTTGAACATAATCTATTTAGCTAATCTATCAGCCGCTTTATTTAATTCTCTTGACACCAAGGAGAATCGAACTTCGGAGAATTTATCCACCCAACTATGGATATCAATGATGATATTACAAATGGAAGCAATATTGACATTTGCCGTGATCGCTTCATACACCAATTTGCAGTCGCCTTTAATGATTATTTTACGGTACCCTCGGCACCAACATGTATGTAGGGCATGTAACACGGCTATGGCTTCAGCTTCTACTGATGAAAGTGCTTGTAATAATCTTGCGCTGCCAGCAGTGCAGAAGGAGCCTCGAGTATCCCGACCAACCCAACCAACGCCCACGTATTGATTATTCGGAGAAAAGCTGCCATCGATATTTATCTTAACAAAATCTGGTGGAGGTGGAGTCCATTGGTTGGATGTGTTGGACGTAGTTCTACTACTCGAACAAGGATTATTTGGACCCCCAGACACAACCGTTAACCATTCAACACAAGTATCTTTGGCCTTTGTTACGATATCAGATGTTGACCACTTTTCCTTATTGAAAATAAGATTATTTCTAGCTTTCCAAATTTGCCAACATATCCAGAATGGTAACTGTTTTGTCTTTGTTGACACTAACCAGTCATAGGACGACAAAAGAATCTCTACATTTTCCTCCAATGTGTGGCTATGGCCCTGGTTCGATGAAAGGATGGAATTGGACGATCGCTAGATTGTAGTTGATTCCGGACATTCAAATAATAAATGATTGATCGACTCAGAATCAGAACAATATATATACTAAAAAATATTTTTCAAATAAATGAATAGCATTGCTTACTAAAATTAGGATAATTTGAAACAAAAAAGACACTATTCATTTGTATTTGGTTATAAAGAAACCTATTGTTTTTTTTTGTTTTTTTATTTTATTTTTGTTTTTGTTGTCGTTAGTATGCCTATTTATTTGAAGAAAGGAAAATGTATTTAATTTTAAAACAGCCGGGAAGGACCGTCTTTCTTTCGTCGGCGATTTTTCTAAGATTATCACAGAAAGATATCATTTTTATTCTTTCGTTTCGTTTCGTTTCGTTTCGTCGGAAGAGATATCGCGATGGAAGCATTTCTTAAGGAATTTGGAGATTATTATGGATACCCAGATGCTCCCAAGAACATCCAAGAGATCCGCGATACTGAATTCAAGAGATCAGATAAAGGTCTCTTTTTGATCTTTCTCGTTTTTTTCTTTTTCTTTGTTCCTTGAATTATGTATACTCGGATCTCAATAGAGCTTAGAGCTTAATCTTTTGAGCTGAAATTTCTTAAATTTCTAAGAAAAATCTTTTGGGTTGGGTTAGTGGAGGAACAGCTGGCTACTTGAGAGTTTCAAAATGAATTAAAATTGAGCTCGATCAATACTCATATAAACAGTTGAGCTCAGAATGTATCAAAGTGTGTTAATTATGTTTATATGGAGTGAATTTGAGCAAACAATGCTTAGTATCCTGAAGGATTTAAGAATTTTCCTTTGAGTAGAATATTGTTGCTTTATCAAGTTGTTGTTTATCCTTAAACCTTTGAGTTTTGAAACTTATAAGCTCCTGTGGTATGTGCAGGTGTTGTATACTTGGATCATGCTGGTTCTACTTTGTATTCTGAGTTGCAGATGGATAGTATTTTTAAGGATTTTACAAGCAATATTTATGGAAATCCACGTATCCTTATCTTTTGGACCTCATAAGACGTGATTTACATTTTATTTTACTATATGAGATGGCAGATCTAATATGGTTTGAATCTCAGCTTTTTTTTTTATTCCTGTGCTAAGTTAATGACTTGAAGATGTGATTATTTGATGCTGACTGGTGAAAAAGAACGTAGTTAGCCTCTTCTGTAGATCTTGGTAGTATGGACAATATAATGTCTTATTTTTTTCTTTTTCCTTGTGAGCTTATGTTGCTGTTCCTTAATAGTGATTTAGATAGTCAAAGTGATATCAGTTCAGCGACCAGTGACCTTATAGCGGATGCTCGACATCAGGTTCTACATTCTTAACATTTTTGAACTGATATCTGTGGAATACGGAAAACTTTTATTTAAATCTTTGAATTACCGGTATTCAGCTTATAAGTCGGTTCTATATGTTTCAATCAATCTAAACTGGAGTCAGGTACTTGAATACTTCAATGCATCTCCTGAAGATTACAGTTGCATATTCACCTCCGGAGCCACAGCAGCACTGAAGCTTGTGGGAGAGACATTTCCGTGGACCCAGGACAGCAATTTTTTGTATACCATGGAGAATCACAACAGTGTACTTGGTATTAGGGAATATGCATTAGGTAAAGGTGCTTCAGCATGTGCAGTGGATATTGAAGAGGGAGCTAACCAGCCCGGCCAGCTCGCAAGTTCAGGACCATCTATCAAGGTAAAGCATCGTGCTGTGCAGATGAGAAACACTTCTAAACTCCAAAAGGAAGAATCAAAAGGTGTGTTAGCTTAAGAATCTTTTCTATGTTCTTTCATCCTGAATAAAATCTGTTCAAGATGTAGTGCATGTCATCTTCTTGTAGCCTCGGTATATATTTGACTTTGATGGTTTGCTTATCCTGTGTTTCACTCTGTCATATGCTTACAGGAGATGCCTATAATCTATTTGCTTTCCCCTCAGAGTGCAATTTTACCGGCCTGAGGTTCAATCTAGATTTGGTGAAGTTGATTAAAGAAAATACTGAAACTACACTAAAAGGCTCTCCCTTTGGCAAGTATGTGTCGTCTTATGTTCTCTCTTCATCTCTTATTTTCCACAGTGTCTTGCATTGGTAACACTGAATTTCTGCTTGGATTCATATTGCTGAGTTTTGGTGATGCGATGCCCAGGACAGTTCATCTTTTGAGCATAGTGAATTTTCTTGTACATGATCTTTGAAAGTGAGTTAAATACAGCCTCGGAACAGGAGAAGTGGTACAGGAATCTGACATATAATTAACACGAATTTTGTGCTGTTGATATGGTGATATCTAGAAATGAACTATGCACATTTTGATGATTATAACAATTAATAATGTGAACTTAAAATGACTTAGAAACTTTTGGAGCAACTACTGTGGCGTGATTTTATACTTCTTTCTTTGTTGATTCCAAGTGTATAAAGGACTTCAAGAGGTTCGTTTTATTGGTTTTCTATTATTTGATTTTCATCATGGCTTATATTCGTGTTATAAGGAGCAAGCAGTGGATGGTCTTGATAGATGCTGCAAAAGGCTGTGCGACACTGCCACCTGATTTAACGGAGTATCCTGCAGATTTTGTTGTTGTGTCATTCTACAAGGTAGCTCCTGGATTTAAAAAAAAATAGTGAAGCTCATTTGTTATCAGATTCTGACTTTCTTGTTTTCCGCTGATTTTCATGAAGTTATTTGGTTATCCTACTGGGCTTGGTGCTCTCCTTGTACGGAATGGTGTGTAATTTGTTCCTGAGGTTTCTCCTGTATATCTTCATAAATCTGATTGTAGTTCAGAAACATTCACTTTAGACTCATAACTTGGATCAGAGCAGTTCTGTTGATAAGATCTCCAATATTGTTTTCATTTTATTCTCCTCTCCTTTCAGACTAAATTCTCGAACAAGATACACTTGCACCATTTTATTAAACAAAGCTTGCAAATGCTAGTTTCTGACATGACATTTTTCTTGCTATTATAATCTGCAGATGCAGCCAAATTGCTCAAAAAGACTTACTTTGGTGGAGGTATGCATCTCATTTGGTTGTGTAAATTGATTGAGTTTGTATGGAATTTAATCAAATAATGCTTACAGGCACTGTTGCTGCTTCAATTGCTGACATTGACTTTGTAAAAAGAAGGGAAAGGGTGGAGGAGTTTTTTGAGGATGGTTCTGCTTCATTCCTGAGCATAGCAGCCATCCGCCATGGCTTCAAACTACTCAAGTCCCTTACTCCTTCTGCAATTTGGATGTGAGTAAAACTTGTGCTCCGTGCAGAATTGCTAGTCTTGAAATGACTCTAAAATTCTCCTTTAAAAGTTCCCTCCAAACCATCTGCTATTTTAGAAGCTAAAGTGTGTTCTAAATCTATTTTCAAGGCACACAACATCACTTTCCATATATGTGAAGAAGAAACTTCAGGCTTTAAGACATGGAAATGGGGGTGGTGTATGTGTTCTGTATGGCAGTGAAAATCTGAAGGTCAGTTCTTTCATGATAACAAGAATATATTTTCTTCTTCTTCTCATATTCCATTAATTATAGGGCTTCATTATCGAGTTAAAAATATGCTTCAACAAAAAGGAAAGCAAGTAGCATAAGAAAGACACAAGCATCAACCATTATATATTTTAAAAATATCGTCATTTACTTCAGAAGTCATATGGAATTACTGCTTCGTGTGACTATAGTATTTGATTCATTCTATGTTTTATGTTTCAGTTATCTTCACATAAATCAGGCCCAATGGTTACATTCAACTTAAAAAGACCTGATGGCTCTTGGTTTGGCTACCTGGAGGTGGAAAAGCTTGCTTCTTTATCTGGAATTCAGTTACGGGTATGTTTTGAAAACACACAGTTCAGTTTTGTTCTCATCGCATTTTTCCACCCTATAGAAAACAAATGACAAAATAAGTTATGTAAGTAAGATGAGGATCTTGCACTCTCTGGTTAGGGGTTATCTTGCATTAGGTAATTTGACGCTGAGATTCCATATGTCATTTTACTTCATTTTGGTGTAGACAGGATGTTTTTGCAATCCTGGCGCATGTGCAAAGTATCTCGACTTGTCTCATTCTGATCTATTGTCTAATGTAGAGGTATGATTGTTCCTTTTTTTTTTTTTTTTCCTTATCATTCTTTTAACTGGCCTTGATTGAACATATCTGGTATTACATAGTTGACAATGGCATCGTTTAATTTAACCCAGGCTGGGCATATCTGCTGGGATGACAATGATGTAATCAATGGAAAACCAACAGGAGCTGTTAGGGTTTCGTTTGGTTATATGTCGACCTTTGAAGAGGCCAAGGTATATGTAGGCTCCTTCATTTAGATTTCCCCCAATTCCATGTGTCGGAAGCTTTCGAAATTAAGCAAAAACTCATTTTCTATGCTTTTGTTGTGGCTACCTAATTTAAAATGTATGTTTCATTTGCAGAAATTTATTGATTTCGTCATAAGTTCATTTGTATCACCTCCAAAGAAGATTGGGAATGGAATTGCCGTCAGTGGAAGGTTTCCTCAACTTCCTAGTATAGGTACTGTCTCTTAAACTTTACGGTGCTTTTTATATAGAAAGGCCTTGGGATAATTGATTACGCCATTCATTTTCTGGGATGTTACTTTATTAGAGTCATCGTCTTTACATGCTTACCTTTCCATGATTTGGTAATTGGTGCTTGTGTTAGCCATACATAAAGCGCATATAGCTTGCGAGATAGCAAATATTTCATTAATATAGTGTCTGAATCTAAGGATCCCCACTTTTTATTGTTACGCAGAACTTGAAAGTAAAGAATCCAATCCAAGCTACTTCCTTAAATCAGTTACCATATACCCAATCAAATCATGTGCTGGATTTTCTGTGAATCGTTGGCCACTTTGCAGAACAGGTATATCATTTAACTTGAACTGTCATACTCCAAATCTGTGCTGCATTTTGTGCAGGTATTAGTGGTAGGATGGATCTCTTTGGCGTTTATGTTTAACTTATGTTTTATGTTTGAAACATAAAAAGGTCTGCTGCATGATCGAGAATGGATGATTCAGGGTCTGACAGGTGAAATTCTTACCCAAAAGAAGGTAATAAAGCATCTTCTAACTTGAATCTTATATGTACTCATCTGTCACCAAAGTTTCGATTTGCTTGGGAATGGCTTCTAGGTACCTGAGATGTCTCTTATTAGCACCTTTATCGACCTTGAGGAAGGACTACTGTCTGTAGAATCTGCTCGTTGCAAAGACAAGTTGCACATCAGAATCAAGTCTGATTCATATGATTCATATAATCCGAGGAACGATGAGTTTGATTCACATGCCAACACGTATGCATTGCTCCCGAACAGATACTGTCTTAAATCAACTGCCTTTTTAATCTAACTATAAGTTTGACATTTGGTTGCAGACGAGAAAACCATAACGAGGAAACTAGAATCAATTGTTGGTTCACTAATGCCATTGGTCGACAATGCAAGTTGTTATGGTATTCTAGCTCTACTTTCAAACACTGCTTGAACAGAAACAAGAGTCCTGGGTTGTGCAGAGATTTGGAAAGCAATATCAACTTTGCTAATGAAGCTCAGTTCTTGTTAATCTCTGAGGAGAGTGTTGCTGACCTAAACAGAAAACTAGAAGCAAGTACGTTTTCATCTTCTTTTAATCTTGCATCTTGTTCCTTTTTGCTCTTTGCTCGATAAAAACTGATTTGGTTTGCAGAAGACGAGGATTGCAACCGAGCCCATGAGAAACTGGATCCATATAGATTCAGACCAAATCTGGTTATATCAGGAGGTGAACCATATGCAGAAGATAAATGGAGAACTCTCAAGATAGGGGACAATCATTTCACAGTAAGTCCATGGAAAATGCACAAACTTCACGGTTCTCGGTTATTTATTATTTATTTTGTTCCTCTCTGATGCAGTCACTGGGCGGATGTAACCGGTGCCAGATGATAAACATAAGTAATGAGGGTGGACAAGTGAAGAAATCCAATGAGCCCTTAACAACCTTAGCTTCATATAGGAGAGTAAAGGTTCAACAACATTCTGAAACTATCCTTTCTCCATATAGGTATTTGATAATTGTTTGTGAAGTAACACATTTCTTGGTGTTTCACTGGATTCAGGGAAAGATTTTATTTGGAAGTCTTCTGAGATACGAGATTGATGAGAAAACACAATCTTGGATACGAGTTGGGGAAAAAGTAAATCCAGATACTGAATAGGTTCAAGCTTGTGTGTGTATTGTGTTACTACTATACATAAAAACATAAGGAGAAACATACGAGATAAATCTTTTACTTGATTTGTATACCATTATTGTATTACTCGTGCACATTCTGAATAAAGAGCTCAGACTCTTGAATTAGCTCAAATAGTTAGAAAATTAAAAAATTGTAATAACAACAGTAACAGTAACAGAGATGATAAATAAGAAGTTTTCTTATATTTTTCCTTGATAACCAATTATTTAACGAAGTTAGGTCTTTTTTGTTCCCGCTGTATCCTGCTGCTGCTGACGCCTCCAAAAGTGAGCAAGATTCAGACTTTGGCTATTGAAACCTCACTCTAAGCAGTACGATGGTGAGGAGAGGTCGCGGCGGCGGTGGTATGGGCGGAGGAATAAATCGTAGATATCTGAGTCAAGTTATGGATTCATGCGGCAAGGATTTAACAACGGCGGAGGATATCGTCGATGATCTCCGTTCCAGGTACGCTAACTTTTCTCAGTTGACTCGGCAACGGCTTCTACTCAACGTCAGACAAATCCTTAATGCCAAGCGGGTTAAAGACGAAGAAGAAGAAGATGAAAACAGCCATGGCGATGAGGAAGCTGCTGCTGCTAAGAGGAAGAAATTGTCTTCTTCTCCATCTTCTTCTTCGACTTCCGAGGACGCCGTTTACAGCGAGAAGCTTAGTCCTCCTCGGTTTGATTTGATCAATGACAGTCTACGAGATAACTACGCCAAGTTGAACAGCTCCTCCAACAAGCCAAATGTGGAAAAGATTGTCGAAGTTGAGACTGTGAGCAACAGAGGTAGAAGCAAGATGGCTACAATGGGGTCAAGAAAGGAGGCTAAAGGCTCTCTTTTAGTCAGTGGAACTACTGGTAATGGTGATTTGCAAGTGGAGGGTAATAAAGGACCTACTTTTAAAGACTTTGGTGGGATTAAAAAAGTGTTGGATGAATTGGAGATGAATGTTCTGTTCCCGATTCTCAATCCTGAACCGTTTAAGAAGATAGGAGTTAAGCCACCAAGTGGGATTCTATTTCATGGACCACCTGGCTGTGGAAAGACTAAGTTGGCCAATGCCATAGCTAATGAAGTTGGTGTTCCATTTTATAAGATTTCAGCTACTGATGTGGTTTCTGGTGTTTCTGGTGCTTCTGAAGAGAATATTAGAGAGCTCTTCTCTAAAGCATATAGGACTGCGCCTTCCATTGTGTTTATTGATGAGATTGATGCGATCGGATCAAAGAGGGAAAATCAGCAAAGGGAGATGGAGAAGCGGATTGTAACGCAATTATTGACTTGTATGGATGGACCTGGTAACAAAGGTCCTGATTCTAGTGCTGGATTTGTTCTCGTCATTGGAGCTACAAATAGGCCTGATGCTCTTGATCCTGCTTTGAGGAGAAGTGGACGATTTGAGTGTGAGATCGCTCTGAGTGTTCCAGATGAAGATGCAAGGGCTGAGATACTCTCTGTTGTAGCCCAAAAACTTAGACTAGAAGGGCCCTTTGACAAGAAACGAATAGCTCGTTTAACACCGGGTTTTGTTGGAGCGGATTTGGAAGGTGTTGCTAACATGGCTGGCAGGATAGCCACAAAGAGAATCTTGGATTCAAGAAAATCTCAATTGTCTGGAGACGGTGACGATGATAATTCTTGGTTGAGGCATCCCTGGCCAGAAGAAGAGTTGGAAAAGCTCTTTGTCAAAATGTCTGATTTCGAGGTATATTAACTGCAGGCATAATATGAGTCTACTTTCCTGTACTTAAATGGTTTCAAAGTTTTGCTCTTTGGTTCCTGATTTTGTTAGTTGCTCTGTTATCTATCAGGAAGCAGTGACTCTAGTTCAGTCATCTTTAACAAGAGAAGGATTCTCTATCGTGCCTGATGTCAAGTGGGATGATGTCGGTGGACTTGAGCATCTACGACTTGAATTCAACCGTTATTTAGTCAGACCTATCAAAAAGCCTGATATTTATAAGGTACTAATAAGTCACTTGGCACTGTTATATAGTCAAAGATTACTGGCTTGTTCTCTTGAGGTCTGAATGTGTCTCTTTGGATCTTTTTAGGCTTTTGGGGTAGACTTAGAGACAGGATTTTTGCTCTATGGACCACCGGGTTGTGGCAAGACATTGATTGCAAAGGCGGTTGCTAACGAGGCAGGAGCTAATTTCATGCACATAAAGGGTGCAGAACTTCTAAACAAATATGTTGGAGAAAGCGAGCTTGCTATTCGAACATTGTTTCAGCGCGCCCGGACATGTGCGCCATGTGTAATCTTCTTTGATGAGGTGGATGCTTTGACAACGAGTCGTGGCAAAGAAGGTGCATGGGTCGTTGAACGGCTTTTGAACCAATTTCTTGTTGAGCTGGACGGTGGGGAGAGGCGTAATGTATACGTAATTGGAGCTACAAATAGGCCAGATGTAGTTGATCCTGCTTTCTTGAGACCGGGTAGGTTTGGGAATCTTCTTTATGTACCCCTCCCTAATGCAGATGA
Organism: Cardamine occulta; assembly: GCA_028015245.1. Lineage (NCBI taxonomy): Eukaryota > Viridiplantae > Streptophyta > Magnoliopsida > Brassicales > Brassicaceae > Cardamine > Cardamine occulta. The sequence continues at coordinate 21,764,386 of CM051364.1, read as the reverse complement.
GCGTGTTTCAATTCTAAAAGCTATTGCAAGGAAGAAGCCCATAGATGCTAGTGTTGATCTGGATGGCATTGCAAAGATGAAGTGTGAAGGTTTCAGCGGAGCTGATCTCGCTCACTTGGTGCAAAAAGCTACATTCCAGGCAGTGGAGGAGATATCAAGCTGCGGTGAAGATGATGATGTTACAGATGCAATTCTGTGTACCATCAAGATGACTCATTTCGAGCAAGCCTTGTCCTTAGTCTCACCCTCTGTGAACAAACAGCAAAGAAAACACTACGAGGAACTGTCAAAAAAGCTCCAAGAAAGCAGTGGAAGGAAACTGTAGGATCATCTTTAGCCTTTTACTAAAACTCTCTTATACCCAATTTTCCGAGTAGTACTTGTAACTCTCTCAGCATTTTGAATAAGAGCTATAATCTTTCTGAATGTGTCTACTCTTCAGGAAGCATATCGAGAAGATCAGTTCCTTTGCAGAGGATTTACAGATAATGTAAGAATCTAAGTCAAGTCCGTATATGGCTAAAAGCTTTCATCTTGAACACAAATTCACTTATGTATTAACGGAAACTACAGTGCCAATCTGAATCTGTGAATAAAGAAAACAATTATAAATTTGTGGTCGGAACCTAGTGTCACTCTTCTTCTTCTTCTTCGTCTCCTTAGCCATCTTAGATTCCGGAGACATGTCAACCATCGGATGTCGTCGATGAAATAAACAACGAGCCTAAATCTATCTTAAGGTTAAGGATGGAACCCTTAAATGTTAAATCAATCTTCTTCTATATACCAAGGTTTAAATTACATTTTTTTTTCTTCCATATTTTATAAAACAGATAATGCTAGAAGAAAAACAGATAATACGATTGCTTTCGTTCGTTGACAAAAAAAAAGAAAAAGAAAAAAAATAATACAAAAACAGCGTCGTTTTATTTAAACTCCTCCGTCGTCTCCATTACAGCGATAATAATTATTCTTTGGAGCTTTCAATCTTGTTGCGAAGACCAGACTCAGCTCGAGCTCGGAGGTATTCTATCTGATCTGCTCGATTTTTCCTCTTTTTTTTTCTTTTTTGTTTCTTACTCTCTGATCGAATCTGGGAATCGTATGATTTGATTATTAACGAATCTGAATGTTGTAAGTTTTTCACAGCAAGTTCGATCGTTGATAAAAGAGATCTCTAGTCTTTCAAGTTCGAATTATACATGGATTTTTTTTTGTTTTTGTTTTTATATGCGAGAATCTCTTTCACTGGAATGAATGAATGATCACTTTCCTTAAGATTCTTTAATGGAATAATCATATGGCTTTAATCCTTTTTTTTTTTTATTGCTTGTGAATAAGTGTGATTCATAGCTTTCGTGTGTAGCTCCTTTAAAGTTTCTATCTTTTTTTTGTTAGGCTTGCATAGTTATCACTCAGTGCTTCCGCTTCAACTTTCAGTTTTTCTTAGATGGCAGTCCACTATTGGACAGCCCTGTTTCTAGTGTTGCCATGCCTTTTCAGTATTTCAGATGCTAGTGCTGGCGATGCCGATCCTAATTACAGGTATTATTGTTTTCAGTTTCTCTACGATTCATATATAGCTTACTTTGTTATGTTAGAGTTTATGTTCAACACAGCCTGTTTGTTCTATTGAGTTTTTAGCGTGAACTTAGTTTAATAGTAGCGCCGGTGTTAGCAGTAGTTGAATAATACCTGGAAATTTTCGTATCAGGGCCTGTGTTTCAGAATGTGAGATAAGCGGTTGTGTTGGACAAGAGTGCTTTCCTCAGTGCAATTCTTCATCCAATGCTGGTCCATGGTACATACAAGAACCTCTCTATTTACAATGGAAAAAATGGGGTTGTCAAGCTGATTGCCGTTATCAATGTATGGTTAATAGAGAGATAGAACGGGAAACTCTCGGTCAGTTCCCTGTCAAGTACCATGGTAAATGGCCCTTCAAGCGTGTTCTTGGGATTCAGGTCAGTTTTTTTCCTTCAATCACTTGTGAATTTCTTGTTGTTTCCATGTATGAGATGGAGCGTAAAGGTTGACTTTACTTGTTTTTTTTGCTAGGAGCCTGCTTCTGTTGCTTTCTCTGTGCTTAACCTAGCAATGCATTTCCATGGTTGGCTTTCCTTTTTCATCACGCTGTACTATAAGTTGCCTTTGAAACAAGATAGGACAGCGTTCTATGAATACGTCGGTTTGTGGCATATCTACGGTCTCCTGTCCATGAACTCTTGGTTCTGGAGTGCCGTTTTCCACAGCCGGTAAATCATCTACACATTAGTCCATCATCCGCATTCTGCTTCATATATCATATGAGTTTCTAGTAATCCGTCTCTATGGTTCTCAGGGATGTTGACCTCACAGAGAGGTTGGACTACTCATCCGCAATAGCCGTTCTCGGATTCTCACTCATCTTAGCCATCTTAAGAACCTTCGATGTTCGGGTCGAGGCTGCAAGGGTCATGGTTTCCGCTCCAATACTAGCTTTCGTAACCACCCACATACTATACATCAACTTCTACAAACTCGACTATGGTACACCACAAACTCTTTCCCTAATCTGAAACCGAGTCAATAGTATTTTGGTGAATTCACTGGTTTTGAATGTTGTTTACAGGTTGGAACATGATTGTGTGTGTGGCAATGGGAGTCTCTCAGCTTATCCTATGGGCAAGATGGGCCGTCGTCTCGAGGCATCCTTCTAATTGGAAACTTTGGGTGGTTGTGATAGCTGGAGGGTTAGCCATGCTTTTAGAGATATTTGATTTTCCTCCATATGAAGGCTATTTCGATGCTCACTCGATCTGGCACGCCGCCACCATCCCCCTAACCATTCTCTGGTGGAGCTTCATTACAGACGACGCCGAGTTCAGAACTGCCAGCCTCCTCAAGAAAACTAAGACGAAAGCAAAGTGAGTCTCTTTGCCAACTTTCAGAAGGATTTTTATTCTACCACAAAAATTTGCAAGCACCGGGGAAATACAAAAGGTGGAAATGGGTTCAAACATCACGAAAATTTGTTTAAAGCTAGCTGGTCTGTGGTTTATTTAGTGACAGATTCAGAGGTTTGTCTTCAGTTTTTTTTTTCCCAATGTTTAAACATGAACTTGCTTTGAGCCTTTCAGAGATTTGTCTTGGCCTCACTTTTCGTCAATTGAGATTTTGTTATTACTTGCTCATTCATTTACAGACTCCTTCATTCATATACAGACTCCTGCCAAAAACTTTTGGAAACAGACTTTTGTCAATATTATGAGACAAATCTTGTGATCTATATGATTGTGTGAATAAAAGTTTGTATCTACAAAGGAAGTTGTGAAAAACTCTCAAGCCCACAAAATTTGAGTTTTTTTTTGCTTTCATCAATCCGCTATTTGAGACACGACCTGCATGGATCAGACATCTTATGAGAAATAGCCCAACAAAAGCATGTGTGTGAGAGAGCTGAAGGATTTTACCTGAGTAATCAAAGGTTTAGCACAATCTTCCCACTCTGTAGCCCATCGACCTGAAGAACCAGTCTCCATTGCACCCCCTTTAAGCGACATTAGTGCATCACAGTTCCCGGGAAAACCCTTGAAGAGAATCTGTTCAGAAAAACAGAACACAAGAACATTACTGGTGTTGACTTGGTGAAAAGAAAGACAAGTTACTTACCAATAATTGATCTGCTAATTCCGATGAAGATGAAAACAAGAGTCCGTTCTTCCCATCTTTAACGAGTTCTTGAATGCTTCACGAAAGTTTAAGGTTTTAAAGTTTAGTCTTTGTTCGTGAAAGTAATGAAATTCACTGATAATTTACCATGAGTAGGAAACCGAACAAACTGGGAGGCCACATCCGAACATATCAACAACCTGAAACGCCAAACATCATTGTAAAATGAAGTCTCAAGTCTTATCCTTATTAGCACATATGAGCTCTAATTATAATGGACTTGCCTTCATGGGAAGGTCTAAACCCGATGAGGAAGTATGTAAGCAGACACCGAGATCTGCAGAACCTAGCAGCAATGGATAATCTTCAGCTGCGAGCCACATTGTACGGAATCCCACATGTCTAAGGTTTAATCGTTTGATTTTCTCCTCGTACTTCTCCTTTTCAGGTCCTTTACCTTCATGGACAGTATAGATAGCTCATAATCAAAAACAGAAACAGTGAAATATTGTTAGGTTCTAAACAAGAACTAAACCATCTTTACCTGTAATGATGAACAACAAACTGGGATAAAGGTGTTGCTCTTCTGAAATTTCGGCTGTATCACTTCCTTTTGATCTTGCAGCGACACGCCGATCATACATAACTGCAGCTTCCAATAGGATACCAAAATTTTCATCAGGGGTCCTGAAATGTTCATGTTATAGGATTCCATGTCACGGAAGGATAATGCCACAAGAGTGAGAGTGAAGAAAGAATGAAGATGAGTCCTCACCAGCTTGTACTGCTCACAACAAGAGCTGGTCTGTTTTTCTTCAGCGAGATGTCAGCATTAATTTTGGTAGTAAAAAGGGTTTCATCAAGCTCTTGATTCTCCAACTCTATATTGAAGTAAAAGATTTGGCGTCAGAATGAATGGAGAAGCTCAAAAAGAATCAAAACATGGACTTTTTAATTTAAAGGAGATACCTTCACTGATGAAATCATAGACACCAATTGGATGGCAAAGATCTTTCTTCACTCGGCAAAACAACTAAAGAAGTAACCAAATTTTCAATTACCCTCGATACTGCAGCACTCTACCCAGAGTGAAAATGATTGATAAAACTTATCTAAAAAGGAAAAAATGACCAGCTAACCTCGTGCCTTTCTTCGAGCAAAGCGGGACAGAAAAACTCAGGAGGCTGATCATATAAAACTTTGGCTCTGTTTTTCAATTCAAAACATTATTGCATACACAATCAGAATCACATAACTTTCTTTACATCAGAACCAAAATTTTACAGGTTGTGATCTATGAGCAATTTCATCTCACCTCACTCCCCAATTCTGATCCAGTTCATGTTGCATTGCTTTAGTCACACATAGCGAACCCGTTGCCATCTTTCCATAATGCTTCTCAAACCTAAATCATGCAAAGATTATTATTCCAACCTAAAAGATAAAAAAGTTCCATAGATATTTTAAGCCACTGGTTAATATACATACCAGCGGTATAAGGATACAAACAAATTGTTTCTTCCTAAAGACAATGCCAACAATGTATATCCAAAATTATGCCAATCTACAACAAAAGCTGCATGTCTCCATGAACTCGCCCACTTAACAGCAACTAGGGTCGGAACAGAAGGAGGATTCTGCAGAAATAACTACGTGTAACTTGTGCAAATTTCGCAAAAAAATAGAAACTTCAAAGTGAAAAGGAAAGAGACTTTTACCTGGACCAAGAAAAGGTCAGGCGCTGGTACTTTTACGAAAAGAAACCAGAGAAGCATTGTAAACTGAATAAATGCCTTGAGCAAGAGTGTTACAGGATAAAGTATCTTTGGCACGAGCTGAATGAATCGAGGCTGGGCCTGTTTTAGCCCCCAAAAAAACAAAACTGATGATCATGAATCAACAGATATTCTAGTAGTTTATGACGAGGATCTGATCGTAGCATACCATGGTATGGATATGGATTGATGGGTGCTTTAAAACAGCTTCATGGGGTATAGAACCTATTCATGAATTTAAAAACATTTAAACAATGCATTCTGATTCACACAAACACTGAAAAAACACCAAATTAGGAATCCTTGCCTCCATATGCAACAATGTCCACTTGAAATGATGCCTGCAGTTTTATACGGCAATCAGTGTATTCATCCTTTTTAATATAAACTAAGGATTGCGAAGTAAAACTCAATATTGAATCAATTGAGATTATTAGAACTTGATCAAATGAAACATGAAAACAAAATGAGTTCTGAACCTGACGAGCAAGAGAAAGAGCGTGATATTGCATCCGAGGACTTCGACCAAGATCTCCAAGTACCACTACACAAGCCCTTCCTCTTTTCCCCATCGTATCCTCTTCCCTAAAATCTCATCACAAAGTTGACCATTAGCACATTGTCGAGCTCGAAATCATGTGATATATTTATCAGACTCTACTGATCAACGAGAAACTAATAAACATTCCAAGAGAGGACATGAAAACGATTTCAGAAAACAAGATTTAACATACTTTAATCAAATCTTACGGATTCTCCCAGATCCCGTCGATTTGTTCCGGGCAATATTTTCCGATGAGGCGGAGGAGAGAAGGATGGATCACTAAAGGAAAAACTAAATTGGGCCCCAGAACTAGTTTATTAGGCCCATGAGGTAGAAGCCCATATGTTATAATTCTCTCTTAAGGAAATAAAGAGTCACGTGTATGTCACATGTGTGGTTACCGGAAGGAGGGAAATTTCAGGTTCACGGCGAGGCCACCATCGACGGCGAATATAGGATTCGTTCTTGAGTTTGCGATTGCGAGAAGCTAATGAATCCGAAGGATGATAATCCGTCAGGTAACTTGCTGATTTTCAATTTCATTAACTCGATGATATAGTGAAAAATTCGAAATGCGTGATTTTGGGTTTTCAGGAGAAGTAGCTCGTACTCTGGTGGAATTTTTGGAAGTAGCCATTACAATGATTGCTTTTCTCAAAGGTGTTTACCCATCTGGTGAGTGAAGAGCAATGGAAACAGTTGAGGATTGTGTTTAAATTGGTTATTGATTTACATCCTCGAGTGATTTTGATCATATTGTGTTTGTGAAGCTGCATTTGAAAGGCGAAGATATATGAATGTGGTGGTGCAAAGAGCAAAGCATCCTGAGCTACGCAACTATATTCACTCTGCTGCTTTTGGGCTTCTTCCTTTTATTGAAAAGGTTTGTTAATTTGATCAAAATCTCGATTTTGTCCGGCTTTAAGTGTACAAGCGTATGCGTGAAATCTGCAATATTGATGCACTAATCAAACGTTTTTTCCCCACAGTTCAATGAAACCCCCCTTCAAAGATTTGCATTCTATAACCTTGGTGCATCAATCATTCTCAAAGGAACATTTTTTCAGAATTCAAGAAAACTCACCTCATGATCATGATGGTGTATCGCATGTTTATTGTTGCTTTCTGAAACAGGGTCTTGTTGAAAGAGTAGCAGTCATATTTTTCAGTGAGGATAGTGTTCCCGTGGAGAGGTTCATCTTCAAGCTCACGATTAACCCATCTTGTGCTGCTTCGGTAGAAGAGGGTCAATTAGAATTCGCGCTTAGGTCCTTCTTAATCAAGCTTCCAGTCTCAAAATCCCTTGTCAAGCCTTTTCCCCAAAGTAAATACACCTCTAGCTCCATCCTTTTACTTCCTATATGCCACATTCTCTTTTCTTATTGCAAATTTCCTGTTTCTTGATCTTTCCAACTAAAAACAGATTGTAGATGGGAGGTAACGGCTTATCTGAGATCGCTTCCTCAAGTGTGTTCAAGCAAAGCAGGAGAGCTGTGGATTCCAACAGACACAAAGCAGTGGCAGACGCCACCAGTTATAACGCCGATCAAGTCTTTGAACAGCGAGCCACTCTGTTTGCAGCTTTACGTGGAACACCCAAGTTTGTCTGAACCACAACCTTGTTGATGTCACAGCAGGAAATGCAACACATGAGCTTCGGTCCAGTTGGCCCCAATTTCTTAAGCATGTACATTTTTGTTTTGTACATTTTAACGTGGGGGAGAATGTGTAGTTCCTACCGATTGCGTAGTCTTGATGAGAAGACTTCTCTCTGCTATTCTGTTTCTCTTAATATATTAACTTGAACTTGATTAAGAACCTTGTAAAATAAAAGACAATTTATATTTATTTCCATTCAACAATTTAACTCCCGTTTAACGAATAAAGTATATATTAATTAAATTCATTTAAAGGAACAACAAGTCACAAATTCATCTAATAGGAGATGCAAAAAAACATCCAACACTAGGAAAATTACAAAAGCCACAACTCTCATTTGGAGGTCACTGGTAAACATTTGATCTGTTACAAGAAAAGAGGCCGAGAAACAGAAAGGGGAGAACGGGAGCTCGAGACAAGGGTTTTTTTTTTTGATAATAGTTTTATAACCTTAAGTTTTGCGAGGTGGAGGTGAACTGCTGCTGCTGCTGTTACTGCTGCTTCTTTTTCCTCTCAGTGGCCTAAACAATAGCCAAAAACAACCACATTTATTTTCTTTTATTAGACAACATTTTGCAGAACAATTCTATTTTTCATTGTTTCATCACAATCTCACAAACTATCAGATCCAAGATAATCAAAACTGTTATGTGCTACTGCCATTCGTTACACTCGTATGACCATATATTATGCTTCAGATGTTCAAAATGAGTGTAGATTGCACATGCTTATGGTATATGTCTTTTATCACTGGGAGTAACTTAACCTTTACTATACATAACTTGACAGTGGAGCTTTTTAAACTACTGCATGCAACAGATTAAGGTATTTCCAATTTAAGAGGAGGGCTAGTATTAAGACAAAGAAAGTGTTTACCTCTTAGGACTGCGGCTCCTTGAAATCTTCCTAGGAATCTGTAAAGTTTTAATAATGCACAGTGAATTCATAGTCAAAACACATAACTCAACAAGGCATAAACCTTTTTAATAGCTAAAAAGGGATCTGCAACAAGCCCTTACCCTTCTGGGACTTGGCGAACTAGAGTAAGAAGATGACCTCCCTCGTCTCCCAGCTGGACCTCGTCCCCTGCATATAATTAAAGACACAATTACACCAAAAACAAATTCCACATACATCTATATAACTTCAGTCATATTTGGTATTGAATGTCTCTAGGAACTGGTATGTCACAAAACCTAAGGATAAGACAAAGTAAGATCTTCGGGTACTATACTTTATGAATTATGCAAGACCTTAAACATGCTATCAATCTTACACCATTATATGTACTATCTTAGCTATGCATCTGCAACAAAATAACATCCAGGCGATATCAAAAATAAGCATAGCATCATTTTTAATGAATCAAATCATACCTGCGGGGTGAGATGGACCTTGAACGAGAGCGACCAGGTCTACGAATTGGGGATCGACTACGCCTGCGGATTGGAGATCTTCTGGGAGGACTGCGTACTTTCCTTAGAGGTGACCTGAAACATGCCCAATACAAAGCATATATAAACTGACAAATAATTCCAAATCTAACTTACTGAGTACTTAGTCTATAAAGCTGTCATTCCTATCGTCCAATTACTAGGGACATAACTCGGGTACCACATGGATTTACCTTCGCCTTAGAGGAGGAGGAGACCGTCTTCGAACAGGACTGCCACGGATTCTTCTAGGGGAGCCCCTGTTGACAATTAGAAGGTGAGCTATTGATTCTGAAAACACCACACGAAACAGATGGTGCCACATCTAACCTTGGAGGAGATCTATATCGTCTTGGAGGGGGAGAAGTTGGAGAACGGCCTCTAGATGGCGATGCTGGCCTGCGCCTAGGTGGTGTATCACCACGGCGGCGGACAGGAGAGCCCAGCCTCCGACGAGGGGGAGAATCAGGTAATCTCCTAGGTGATGCGCCTCTCCTAGGCAGAGGAGAACGCCTTCTTGGAGAAAGTACTGCTTTCCGTCGTGGAGAAGCTAAGCACATATTGATGATAATCATTGACACAATATAAAGCGTAGACTACAACAATTACAAATAACCAAAATATAAAACATAGACGTACTCTCTCTTGGGCGCCTGGGCCCATCTTTCTCAATGTCAGCACCAGCATTATCTGATTTTGGAGCATCTCTTTTTGGTGCACTTGAAACAGGTTTAGGGGTTTCAGATACTTTCAGACGAGGTGGTAGTGTGAAACTTGCTTTAACAACATTTCCATCAACTTGGCCCTGCGTTAAGTAAACAAAGAAAAGCATGCATAAATCTTCTCGGCCAATTTTAAGAGAAAAAACATAGTGCACTTCATATTTGAAAAGAGACATACACCATCCATGAAAAGCTGCGCTTTCTCAGCATCAGCTCTTGCCTTGAACTCAACATAAGCAGATCCTCTTGGAAGATTAACCTGTGAATATTCAAAAGGAACTATGAGCAAATTTCTTAACAAGTAATGCCAGTAAGAAAGAGACAGTAACGAAGTAGCAACTTACAGCTCGATCTATCACAAGTTCAACGTGTACAACTTCACCAAAGTTGCCTAAAAAACAAAAATAAGCTTAGTCAACACAACCAAAATAAAATAACCATAATGCCAGTGATGATCCATGAGCTTAATGACATAAATACTACTGATCACAGTTGAGGCCTAGCGTACTGGTGTACTCAATTATCATGTAATAAAGTCAGAACAAGTAGAAGAAATGCGTAAAACCAATCAACATACCAAATATTTCTTTCAGATGGCCTTCATTCACATTCCTGCTAAGGTGACTGATATAGAGAACAAGAGATTCTTCAATAGGTGTAGCTTTCCTGAAACCATAATTTGATTGTAAGGTCAGCAAAAGTGAGGATCTGACGAAAGCATAAACAATGAGACGTTCAAGCAGAGATACCAACTCAAAAAAAACAAAAACAAATATTGAATACATATAATTTAAAATGGTAACACCATTCTCTAATATATTACATTTCTCCAACTAGCACACGACATTCAGCTCTCTCTCTCACACACACATATATATGTAAATTAGATTATATGTAAGAGTCAAGAGTTTCGAGATTACTTAGAAGGTGAGGAGGCTCCTTTAGATTGTGAAGGAAGAGGAGAGCGACCTCGCCCAGCAGGTCCAGCAGAACTGCAGAAGATATATCAGAACACCAAGCGACGATAACCCATAAAAATATGTTAAATGCAACAGTCTCCATTCTTACTCTTCTAAATTATAGCTAAAGAACTCAGTTACAAACTTTTTCCCAAGAAGAATGAAAGCCAAATTACCGAATCCAATTCGAAATTACATGCAGAAACGAGGCGAATTGGAAATAATTGAAAGAAGCCCTAACCTTTTTCCACGAGGTGGAGGACTGCGACTCCCAGAACTGACGCTCCGCGAAGGAGATGAAGATGAAGAGACCGATCTAGAACGGGACCGGGAGCGCGAAAGAGACCTCGAGCCCGAGCGGGAACGAGATCTGGAACTGGACCGAGATGAAGACCCAGACGCGGAAGGGGAACGACGGCCACGACTTGGTTTCGCCATCGGCGATATGGAGAAAATTGCGAAACCCTGCTTCAAAACCCTAGCTGATAAAAAGATTAGAGGAGCGACAGTGATTTTTTTTTTTGGGTCCTTTATTCGCGGACTGAGGATTTACAACCGAAAAAATAAGCCGCGAGATGACACGTGGCATGTTTTTATTTGCTTGATGGTTAATTAATGGATTTTATATGTTTTTGAGCAAATTTTGAAATATATAACCAGACGTTAGAAAAAAACCATGTATTAAAAAAAAAAAAACCCCCATAAAAATCACTGCCATAAAACAACAAAATTAGCTATAAGGCCATGAAAGTTTTTATTCATTCACGCTTTAGTCCAGTTTTTTATAGAGATTTTGTAATTTATAAACGAAAAAAACATGGCAAATTCAACTTGAATTTTCTTTTTGGTTAGATTTGCATGTCATTTTAACAAACGTTCTGATAATCTACAAGTAAAATTAAAAAACTAGTAACTCTTGATAAAACTCAACCCCGAATTTGAAAAAATTATAACCGATTTAACAATGTTCTCATTTAATTAAAGTTAATTAGATACCAGTTCCTATTAAAAAAAAGATTATGGTCGGTTATGTGTAATTAAAAAATTATATAATTAAGAATTTTAATATAAACATTAATAAATTAAATAAAGGAAAGATGATGAAAATCCTTTTCAACTCCATCCTTTTCAGTTTTCAACATATATAAAAAGCTGGCAACCGCCCAAGCCCACACCACCTCTTCATTTTCTTAAAAGAAAATTCAAAAAAATTATTTTAATTTATTTAGTGAGAAAACAAATATCATTGCCTCAAATCACAAAAACTCTCCAATCTCTCTTAGTCGCTATCTTCTCGTCTAGGGCTCTTCTTCTTCGTCTCTGGAGACAAATCTTATTTTGCTTTCCAGTTTAAGAACACGCGTCTTTTCCTTTGATGGAGATTCGATCGTGAACCGATTTTCCCTATTCTAGTGCATTTAGTGATTTAGGATATCGAAATTTGAATTCGTCTGGGGTTTGGTTTTCTCCGAGCAACTCTTGTTTTTGGTTTCTTGTTTTCTGATCTGACTTTTTTCCTGATTTTCAATCGACTCCGAGTTTTTGAAGAAAGCTAAGTGGGGATTATAAGACTAATTGGGGTTCTTTGGGGATTACCTTTATTGAATTTAAGTAAAGTTAGAGATTACGAACGGTGTTGGCAGTGGGAGTAGTGTTAAACAAGCTTCCGCATTAATGGATCTTAAGCAGATTGGAGATAATTCTACAGGTTTGACTATATTTTCTCGAGTTAGTTATTTTGTTTTTGTTTTTGATGTCAATTTAGTTTGTGGTCTTGATCTTCAATGGTTTAGAAGTAGATTTCATTGCTCCTTTGTGACAGTTCTCTCCTCGTGAATTTGGAATATACGATATGTTAATCCTAGCGAGAAATTTTTGAATTCAGCACTGGTCTTGTGTATTAGGAATGCTATAGGAAATAATTTTTTTATCTCATTCATTGCATACTGTATGGAACTCTCTCTGACACTGTCAGCCTTAGTGGGGATAAAGTATCACTTTTTAGAGTTATACATTCAAGTTTTGTTGTAGTTGGTTTTCTTTCTTATATTTCTTGTCCCGAAGTTTGTCTCTGGTAATTGATCATTTCCTTGGTGCAGGTAATTCTGTCTTTGATGCATCTCAGTATGCTTTTTTTGGGAACGATGTTGTTGAGGAGGTTGAGCTGGGTGGGTTGGAAGATGAAGAAGAGGAATTACCGGTGGCTGGTATTGAAGAAGATTTTGCCTTTGATAAGGAAGAGGTTAGTCCCAACCCCATCTCTATCTCTCCAATGTCTCGTAGTTGAGAGCTCTGTGGTGTTTTTATATCTTTGATTCATCTGCTGGCGTGTCTTAAGATTCTCCCCAATTTATGCAGGATGATGTTTCTAGAACTCTGCCCGATGCTGATGATCTTGCTAGTACATTTTCAAAGGTCAGCTAACTTTAATACGCCTGATTAATGTTCTTATCTCATGTCATGGATTTTTCTTTCCTTTTGCTCGATCCAGGACTGGTTAAATGCATGCTTCAAATTGGAGAAGGTTTCATGTAAGCTTATAATCTGAATTTTTTTTTGTTTTCCTTGTTACAGTTGAATAGTGATCATGATGGATATAGGAGCATGCTACCGACAGCTGATAATGGATCAAGAAAGAGTGAGTTCTTATGTGCACTGAATTCTATCTCAAAACTCTTAACACAAGAATGGAAATTTTGCTTACCATATACTGCCTATATACCTTGTGTCAGGGTTTCTCGAGTTTCTCTATGGTGAATTTATATTTTACCAAATTAGAGTTATGTGATTGATCTATTTAGCTGTGTATTTCATTAAGATTTATGGTGCGATTAGTTCTTAGCCCATTCTCCTGATTCATTTTGTGGTTGTTTGGGCATCATTTGCACTCTTTTATTTCCTGCAATCAGGCTCTAATATTTACATTTCACCGAATTGGTCATTCACCCCTTTATCATTATTCTTTATTCCCAGATTATGTTGGTGATGGGTCGAACCATGGGGAGGAGTTGCCAAATTGGTATGGCCAGCAGAGATTAGACTCTGAGGCCATCCAAGATGACAAAAGATGGCCATCACAGCCTTTTTCTACTCCGAATCTTATTGAGCAAAGAAACCTGCACAGAGCAACATCATATCCTGAACCACAGCATCAGCAGCGCCCATACCAGCATCAGCAACAATTTTCCAGCGAACCAATTCTTGTGCCAGATCAGCTTTTAGGACAACCAAATACACATTATCATTCTGGTGGGCCTCATATCGGATCGCCAAATCTCTCCCCATTTTCAAGTTCTCATCCTCAGTTGGTTGGTATGCATCATGGGTCACCGCAACTCGCTGGAAACATGCCTCAGCTTCGACCTTCTCTTCCTGTGAACAATAGCCCACCAGCACAATGGATGAATCGTCAAAATATGTTTCCTGGGGATAGTTCTGGTATCATGAACAACACCTTGCCACAACAGCAGTTACCTCATCAAAATGGTTTGATGCCTCAACAGCAGAGGATGCCTCAGATGCAGGTTCCCCAGAACAGGTTACTACATCCGATGCAGCCTCATGGGCATTTGCCAGGACTGCAGCCTCAATTATTTAATTCCCACCTTTCTCGATCAGCATCCTCGGGCAGTTATGATGCAATGCTTGGGTTTGGTGATCAGAGGGAAGCAAGACCAGGATCGGGTCAGGGAAATAGACAAAACATGCCCTTTCAGCAACAGGGTTTTGATGGTGGGCTTCAGAGGAGAAATAATGCATGGCCTCCTTTCCGGTCAAAATATATGACAGCTCATGAAATAGAGAACATCCTTAGAATGCAGCTTGTAGCTACGCATAGCAATGATCCTTATGTAGATGATTATTACCACCAGGCCCATCTTGCTAAGAAATCTGCCGGCGCAAAACTGAAGCATCATTTCTGTCCAAATCATTTGAGAGACCTTCCATCTCGTGCACGTTCTAACAACGAGCCCCATGCATTTCTTCAGGTTGATGCTCTTGGTAGAGTTCCTTTCTCTTCGATCCGCAGGCCTCGGCCTCTGCTTGAAATGGATCCTCCAAATTCAACATCATCTGGTAATCTGGAGCATAAAGATACAGACAAGCCCCTTGAACAAGAACCAATGCTTGCAGCTAGGGTGATTATTGAGGAAGGTCTCTACCTCTTCCTTGAGGTAGATGATATTGACCGGTTCGTAGAGTTCAATCAACTCCAAGATGGTGGAAACCAGTTAAGGCAAAAGCGGCAAGCTCTGTTGGATGGGTTTGCAGTGTCACTGCAGCTTGTTGACCCACTCGGTAAGAATGGGCAAAACAGTGGGCTTGCATCTCAGGATCTTGTCTTTCTAAGGATTATCTCCCTTCGAAAGGGTCGGAAGCTACTTACAAGGTACCTCCAGCTTCTTTTCCCGGGCAGCGATCTGATGCGAATAGTTTGCATGGCCATTTTCAGACACTTACGGTCTTTGTTCGGAGTGCGATCATCAGACACCGAAACCACCAAAACCACAATCAAACTTGCAAAAGTTGTCTCTTTATGCATTCACACGATGGATCTTGGACCTGTAAGTGCATGTCTAGCAGCAGTTTCTTGTTCTTCTGAGCAGCCACCGCTTCGTCCTTTGGGTAGTCCTGTTGGAGACGAAGCTACCATTATACTCATATCTGCACTTGATAGAGCTACTGAGCTTCTCCGTGCTAGTAATTACAACAACGCAGGGATGAATCTGTGGCGTGCTTCCTTTGATGAGTTCTTCAACTTACTGATGAAACACTGCATAAGCAAGTACGACAGTATAATGCAGAACCTGAATTCGCAATTGTCACCACACTTTGCCACAGAGATGTCTGAAGGTGCTGCACAAGCCATTGTCAGGGAAATGCCCATCGAGCTTCTACGCGCTAGTTTCCCGCACATCAGTGATGAGCAAAAGAGAATACTTCTGGAATTCTTGAAGCTTGGTAGCCAGAAAACCGAATCAGTCATAGCTTGATGATAGTCTATAAAAACTATAAGTCCCACATGGTGCAGAAGTTGGCTACTGAGGGGAAGTATCAAACTGGATAGTTCTCTTCTGAGGGTTCTTCTACTTCCTTTGATTCTCTTTTTCTTTTGTTTTTTTTGTTTTTTGACGACATGGATGATGATGTTAACGAAGCAGGAGAAGTTGGGGTGTACAGAGGTGGTCTAAAAGCTTGTTTTACCTATAAAATAGACAATGAAGATTACATTTACTACTCTGTGTGCGTTCAATCTCACAACGGTTTCGGCTTTTTTGTCTCGGAACCAAAATCTTTTTCACCTGTGTTTTGGTATTTCATTTTTTTTTTCCTCTTTTTTTTGGTTCATTTTGTTTTGTTTGGTCTTTTAATGGGTTCCTATACGCATGTGGGGGAGTAATAAATGTTTGGCTACGAGTTCTCTTGTTGTCTTCGTGTTTACCACATAATTTGTTTGATATTTTAAATTTTGTTTGCTTTGTTACAAACTTAAGAGCCATCTCGCAACCATTCCCTTAAACATTTCAAGGCTGTAATCTGAAACCTTGGAAGCAAAGAATCTTAAAGACTGAATCTGTTCAAAGAAGGGCATAAACCTAATGTGGTCCGAAGCTAGTGTACTATCACCACATCAAAGCCATTAAAGTTAATCTGTTATATTCTTGCCAAACTTTTTATGATCATGGTGTTTGAAATGAACAATATTTCTAAAATCAGACGAAAAGACTCATATTATGTTAAATGTTGGATTACAATGTCTAAGACAAATCGTAAAGCCAGAAAACCTTAGAGGAGAGAATCACACCTAAAAGCAAAGATTGCTTCCTACAACATAAAGTCAAAGCTAATTCTAATTTATTGTCCAGAATGTTGATGGTTCCTGATCCTGCTTGAACGCCTCACAGGTGTTACCATCTCTTCTTCTTTGTTATAACCACTTTTCTTTTGTATCTTCTCATATGTTGTGAAACTACCATATGAAACAGAGCCTATGGAGTATTCTGATGCCGATGAAGCCATGGATTCACCGCTATCATTGCTCTTCTTGCCTCCTCCTCCGCTTTGATATTCTTTAAGGTCATCTCTATTGCTGCAGCTGTGGAGTGATTTGCTCTTATGGAAACTGATGCTCATCTCAGAAGGTAATGATGATACCTCTCTTTTATTGTCGTCTTCAACTTCTTTTTCTTCCTGGAAATTCAGTGAAGAGAGCCTTTCTTTGATCAGATTCTCTACTGGCACATACTCTTTAGTATCAGAGATTGTTGTTGTTGGTTCAGCATCCTCATGTTGCAGCATCACAGGTTTTGTCTTCTTCTTAGCTAATAAGAAACTAGCTGCTGCTGCAAGTAAAACCATCACAGTCGAAAACAAGACTACCGCTTTCTTTTGGTTACTGGACCAAATATCCTCTGAACCTGCATCATTGACAACTTCACCAAACCCACTCTCTTCTAAGTCATTACCATCATGCTCTACATCTGTAGCTTCTTCTGAAACACCGAGGCTGTTTCCAGCAATTTCCCCAATACCTTCTTCTTCTGGTACAGTTTCAGCATTGCCTACTTCAGTTTCATCTTGCTGGTGACCACCGGTAGCAGCAGACTCCACATCATCAAGCTGGTGTGCGTCAGATTCCGCTTTTTCCTTGTTGTTCTCCTCATTTTGGGCCAATCTAGTTTCAGATTCATGACCTTCCTCGATGTTCTTCTGGTCCATTTCTTCATACTCTCTCTGCCCTCCTTCAACACCATCAGTTTCTTGACCACAATTTCCTTCTGAATATCTTTCACCTCCATTCACCTCTGCATCTGTGGCCATCTCGATCTCAGTCTGCTTCTCATATTCATAAACCATTTCTGAGTTTTCCTCTCTTCCTGCACTCTCTTGCTCGACTTCATCACCACCCTCTTCAAGACTGATTTCACCACTGTTCTCCTGATGACCAACATTCTCTTCTTCTATATTCATTTCTTCTAAGCTCCAGTCTTGGCTATCCACTAACAGCCCCGCAACACTGATTTCATCACTAGTTGTCTGGAAAACAGTATGAGACAATCTTCCATCTTCCCAAATATTTGTCAAATTATAAAATTGAAAATGACCATATTCCTCTTCTTCTCGTAGACTTGAGATCAGCTTATCCATGTACACAAGTGATGATTCTGCCCACATCACCAACTTTACACTCAACTGCTCATAGCTCTCTCTTGCAGACTTTATGATTTCTGGTGATATGTGAAACTGATAGAAAGGTGAATCTTTAATGATCTCTGGTTGAGTAAATGTCACCGAAGAAACAACCAACAGATACGCCACACCAAGAGTCAAAATCCAACCAAACAACTTGAATGTCTTGAAACGAGACTGTTTTGAAATCTGATGAGTTTCTTCTTCAGTGCTTTCACCAACCACTTCTTCTTCTTCTTCTTCTTCATCACTCTCTGCTGCTTCTAAACGCTCTTCGCCATCCTCAACTTGAATTTCCTCTGCCTTTTCTTCTTCTACTGCTACTACACCTTCCTGAGAAGCAACTTCCTCCTCTTGTTGGCTTTCCTCTGCTGAAAAATCAGTGTCAGAAGAAGAGCTTTCAGAAGTAAAAAGCTCCTCCAGCTTCCTGCTCTCATCAAAATGATGCTCAATTCTTGGATTTGGCTTATAATGAAGAAACTGAGGCCTCGGTGACAGGTAATTCTTCTTTGGATCATAAGGTTCCACCAATAGATCCACTTCATGAGACTCAAACACAGGGAATGTGTATGGAACAGAAGGAGGGAGAGGGCTCATCTTGAAGCTTGAATCATCATTGCTCTTATTCTCAAGTTTCTCATCAAAATCAGTGACAGTAATGTCATGCGATTCCTCTTCATCAAGCTGCTTCTTTTCATCAATACAAATCTGCTCATTATCTTTATCTTCCCCAATGATGCTTATTACATCAGAAAATGAGACAGATGATCGAACCTGAAGCTGATGATGAGTTTTTTCAAATGACCGAGACACTTCGTTTTTATCAGACAAGATCTTCTTCCTTGGCGATGGATTGATCTTGGAAACAGCTGAAATTGTCGGTGACATGAAGTTCTTGGAACCGTTTGAAACTTTGACCACATTAGAGATTTGATCCTTGTCGTTCTGATTCTCTTTATCTCCAAACTCAACACGGTTGCTTTCTCTACCAATTGAGTTTCTCCGGGACGAATCTGCCGGAAATGGGCTGCCTTGGAAACTCCGGCGCATCAGATCTCCGGTCTCAGTGTTTCTGGGTTTAGGATTTGGCCTGGAAGGGATTGAAGGAGAAGAGGAAGAGTATAGGGAAGAAGCAGGAACAGAGACCTTTTTCTTAGGAGAAGAAGCCATTACTGAAATCACTCGGATCCTTGGGAAATCAGAATGAATTGTAGTTAACAAATCTCAGATCTTTTTTGACTCGTTAAAGGAAAGAAGATATCAAGAATCTGCAAGATTATGAATGCTTAAGATCCTAAAGTTTTGAATTTTTAAAAGAGAGAAAGAGACAGAGATCGTAACGGCTAGTTGCCAATTTTCGTATTTATTTATAGTTTTATACCCACCAGTGTTAAAAGAAAGGTGATAAAAAAAATGTAAGAAACCCTAATATTTTTTTAGTTACTTCGAAATGATTCTGGTCTACGCAGGGGTGCTTTTGTCTTTACCTCTCCTGTCTTTTATATTTGTCCATTGCATCCCATCGTCTTCAAAGCTCTCTATTTAATTCCAGTAAACTTAAAATATATATCTAAAAGCCCCATGCTTCTGCTTCTTAACAGGTTAGTAGCTTTAGATTTTTAACATAAGAACTCCTTATTAAGGAGATTACCATTATATATGTAATAAGATTAAAAATGGGCACTTTCAATGTGCCTTTTGGCTAAGTTGTAAAAGCTTTAAACATAGATTTTTATGATCAACGTACAAACATTTATTTAAATGTTTCTTTAAACATTGGGGTCAGTTAAAAAAAATATTCAATGTGTTGATGAACGACCGTCGTGCAAGCTTTTCATCTTTCCGGGAATGGATCATATGATATAATTGGACAGTCACGATGATGACACGTCTGATTCTTATCAAATAAAACTAGCCGTTATGGCTTCGTAAAAAGAAACAGCCGTTAGGACTTAGCAGCAACCCACCATACAAAAGAAGCAATTCCCAAAAGTAGCCTTTGGGCCCGTCCACTGATCAGTAAAGTAACCATCATGTTGAACATTTCATACTTAATGGGCCTTTAAAGGAATTGGCGAAAAAATGGGCATCAGCCAACTACTTGGTACTTGGGCTTAATTTATTTACCTTCTCTAAAGTCCAAACCATTTAACAAATTTATACCAAGCTGTTAAAAGAAAAGTCCAGACAGTCATCCCTAACCACCAATAACAATAAGATAGTTAATGTTAAAAGAAAAGTCCAGACAGTACAATGCATAAATTATTCCTTTCTGATATAATTAAATATTATGAGAGATATGTTTGTTTCGCCATATTGTCCAAGTTTGATGTGAAGGTAATTGATGATCTGTAATCATGCTTTAGCAGGTATTGTCTTTGTTAACCATGGTGATTTATAATACTTCATATTAATTTACCACGGTATAAATGATTTGTTAAATTTCTAAAAGGTATTCTTCTCCTATGGAGGTTAAACTCGATTAAAACAATAAATAATCAGAAACTCTTGTTTGCCGTCTGCAATAATCAGCACCTATAATTAAAATTTTTTACCAACAGAACCAATGTATTTAAGAGTTTTAACAAAAAAATTTGATACTGTCAGATCATGATTCATGAAAAAAAAAACTAAAGATCCAGAAAATAAGTTTCTGAACAGCTTAAATTAACGAAATCAACAACAGCAAAAAAAAAAAAAAAAAGATAAAGGGAGAGCGAGATTCAGATGGTAGTGCATGATGTAAAGATCAACATAAGTTGTTCAGAGTTGGATTGTTCTATGGTAAACATCATCATCATCATAATCATCGCTTTCTCCTATTACAAATTACTTTGTTTATAAAATAAACAGGAGCATAAAAGAAAAATAAAAATAATCGAATCGAATTAATCGACGAAAAACATTTTTCTCAAGTTTTCTCAAGCAAAAGAATGGAACTTTAAAGAAGTCAAAACATTGAAAATTATAGAAAAGATGCAACTTCGTATTGACAACGGAAGAGTGAGACTTAAATAGTGGAGAACTCTAGGGTTTTGAGTTTCTAGGTCGAAGATTTGTATTAGTTCATTGTTGGGCTATTGGGCTATTGGGCTGTATCATTCGACCCAACGACCTGGTAAAGTGAAAAGCTGTGACGTGTAAAAATGTGGTAAGAGTTTGACTATAATGACATCATTTCCTTAATTCAGAAAAAGACAAAATAAATTTTCATCTTTCCGATTTTGACAAACAATTGAATAGTCTTACCATTAAAGCTGACCTGTTTCTATGCGTTACAAAAGATTTTTTTCTTTATAAGCGTCTCTCTATCTTTATTCCGCACTGGCTTTCGCTTCTCTTTATAAGTGTTCTCTTCAATCTCTGGATTTTGATCGTCGCTGCATTTGATCTCAGACTCTTGTCGTTTCCATGGCTGCCATTCGTGAGGCTCATTTTGTGAAGTTTTTCATCTCAGAGAAGTCATCCAAATCCTTTGTGAGAATGTGTCTTTCTTTATTCTTTTGATTTTCTTACTCAACATGTAAACAGATATATGTCAATGTGTGTTGCGTTCTGATTAGGAGACTTATGGTTTTAGGCTTAACTGCTTTAGTTCATGTCGAACTTAGGTCCTTTAGCTTCATATTAGCAAAGATCATTAAGCTTTCATTTGCTTTTTGTGGGTCAGATCCATTTTTTATCTTTTTCTGCATTAAGTAAGTTAACATCTTTTCCAAAATCATATCTTAACTCCACCAAATCTATAAACCCCTAGATTCCAGATTTGTAAAATTATAGACTTAAACTGAATCTTGCAAGAATCTATAATGAACTTATTATTGATGGTTGTTGTCTATAGCTGCTATAACCAAACATTTATTTGGAAACTATTATTATTATAAACTCCTGAGAATTGATGTTTGATATAGGAGATTCCTTTGGTATTCAATGAATACTTGCCAAATCCACTGCCAATAAACGTGGAGGTCCTAAGCTATGGAGGGAGATCATGGACAGTAAGGATGAAGAAGAGAGGAGAGAAAGTGTTTCTAAGACATGGTTGGGAAACTTTTGTCAAGGAAAACAATCTCGAAGATGGGAAGCTTATGCACTTCACCTATGACTGCAATAGGACCTTTTCGGTTATCATATTTGGTCATGACGGGTGTAGCGAGTTAAGAGACTTCCCTCAAGATGTAATTGATGTTGATGACTATGAAATTGGTGAAGAAGAAAAGAACAACAGTAACTAAAATTTGGGTTTATATGTCCATGTTTAGTTTTAAACTTTTAATAATCTCTTGGATGCTCTTTGTTTTCTGTTATATCATGTGTTTCAAACATGGACTTAAAGACTTTGAAATTGTGTGTTTGTTATCATTCTTTTGATAACTGTATTTGGTGATGTAAAAGGCTTTGACATTGTGTTTTGTTATCATTCCTTTGATTGGTGAAAGAAGAGTGTTAACAAGAGAATTGCGAGTCTCCTGAAGACTCGGAGGAAGAGAGAGGGTTATGCGTGGGTGGGTCACGTGACATTAGACAATAACTAAATGTTGGGCCAAACTGAATAAATTTAAAAGTTTGGAGGTATTTTGTTAAAATGTTTTGACGGCTAAGCAGGTTTTCTTCTCGTTTATATGCTCGGCGTTTGGCGGCGGGAACTACACAATCCTTGCTACTCAGTTCATCGGAAAATGAAGCATTCTTGCAACACGAGATCCGAAACCCTAGAATGGATCACTGCCATTATTGATTTCCTTAAACCTTTTTCTATCCTAATCAATGCTCACGTTGTCAATTTCTTTAAGGTATGCCTCAATTTCAAATTATAGGAAACAATTTGGAATTCATCTTTCAGCTGGATTCTGAGTTAATTGATATAGGATAAGCAATGGGAAGCAGTTGATCAGGAGTGGATGAGTTGCTTAAAGATTGAGAAGCCGGAAAATATTCTTCTCATTCCCTCCGGTGCTGTCCAGGTTAAGTTCTGATCTCAGCTTCATGATTGACAAGGTTGATTAAAAAAGAGTATATTTTTAAGATGCTTCAAAGAGATGATTGTTGATCCTATTTATACTTAATGTTTGTCAAGAGTTTTTAGATTAGCTGAATAGTATATTGATATGCGTCTGTATAATTATGTGTTATTCGATTTGATTATTAGGAACACTGGCCTGCTTCACTCAAGGAATATGTTCATACCTTGAGGTCTCTTTCGTTTCCTCGAGAGCAAGCGGATTTAGAGGCGGTATTGTACTCTCTACTCTAGATTTCTCCATTATATGAATACTGAATAATGCTTAATCATTTTCCATTGTTGGCAGCTACTCGCTGGTGTGGATATGGCACCGCTTAGTACTGTTCTTTCACAGGGCATGAATCTAAAGAAACAACATGAGGTTCATTGTTATCTACACTTCGAGTTGCAATTCATGTCTTTCAATGATGTCTACTTTTGGTAGGACCTTTAGTTGTATGCCTCTGGTGACTAACTTCAAATGTTTTGTAAACTGTTCAATTCATTTTACCACAAGACCCTGGCAAAGTCATTTGCCACTTCACATGTAAAATACTAGAAAATTTAAGCTTTGTTGATCACCAAAAGCTCATAGCATTTATAGAAATTTTCTTAGTACGGAAACCTAAATATTAGTTTAATCGTAAGTTTATCTGTTAGGGTATCTTCATTTACCTTTCACTGGCTATTTCATTTGAATGGATCTGTTAGTCACTTATTAGGGTATCATGCAGGTGGAAGTTCTTTCTGCTGTTGTTAGCTCAGTTGTTAACAGTGTTTGAGCTCCTACTGTTGTTGATGTTGGTTCTGGCCAGGTATCTTCAATCCGTTTCTCATCTTCACGTATTAATCTTAATTGCATGGTTACTTTTGTTGCTTTCCCCTTTTGCTTTGCTAAATTCTCCTTCTGTTTATTTAAGGAACTTTTTGACTGATGTTTTTTTGCTTTTATATCTGAGTTTTAGTAGCTTTGTAGTATATAGTTTTCCTTAATTGTGTTTAATAACATCTTTGGCAAATGTTTTACTCACTTGTGTCACTTGTTAAAATATTATTGCAGGGTTATCTAGCGCAGGTTCTTTCTTTCCAATATAAGCACTCAGTCGTTGCGATTGATTCTTCCTCTCATCATGGAAAGGTAACAGATGCACGTGCAGCACGCATTAGAAAGCATTTTGCAGCACAGATGCGTAAATCTGGGTAAGTGGCTTGCACATTATAAGGATATTTAAACATTTTACAAAGCAACAGATCTTTATTTTCTTTTTTAGCTTGAAGAGTTGCTCATTTTTTTCCTTATTCTCGGGGCACAGTTCTGGTCTTTTAGACTTGTTGATGCTACTTAACCTCCGCTCTGTTAGTTCAGGAAACAAGTGCCCAGATGTTCCAATGACTATTACATGCCGTGTATTATCAACAGAGATGTTGAAAGGCTTGACCGATGTTCCTCTGGAGAAAAACGAGTTGGATTTAAATGCAAGTGCATTGAATGAAGGTCGAAGGATATCACAATCATCAAGTGATGCAAACAGATCGTGTTCACTTGTTCTTGCTGGCCTTCATGCATGTGGGGATCTATCTGTTACAATGCTAAGGTTAGTTTGAATGCTTGCTGCAATTTCTGGTATCTAAGAACACTTTATTAGTTTGGTCCTGATTGCTGTGTTAGACCCTAAAAGCTGAAGCAATATGCAACCTGATTTCATCATGACTTTTATGGAGTGCGAAGAAGTTAAAGCAGTAGTGAGCATTGGCTGCTGTTACAACTTATTATCTGAAAAAAATAATGAGAACTCTTGTTTTTTCATAATGTTTTTTGTTTTGAATCATAATGTTTCTTCTCTGTAATCTATGTGTGTAAAACAATTACATGTGTTTTCTCAGAGTGCTGAGAGATGGAACAGCTTAGGAGAAGATGCTGGTCTGCAGAATTTCAAGTTGCATTCTTTTCGTGCTGCTTTCCAAATGGTAATATGTTGATGAATAGACTTTTTCTTTCTTTATTTCCTCCGAGATCTGTGACTTATTGTTAAATCGAATCTCAATTTATAGTGATCGTCTCTAACAAGTAACAACCTAATCACTCATTGAAGGTTCTGTTAAAACATTATCCAGAGGTTTTGGCAACAAGTCCATCCATTGGGCGCCAAGGGAAGGCATTCCGTCGTCAACAGCAAAGAAAATCCCTCAAAACTTCAGCAACAGTAGATACAACTAGGAAAGGTTAGGAGTTTGATGGATTAGATTCTATATAATAAGTGAGACCAAGAGCACTTTGCTTATGTCTATTCACTGCAGACACCGATGATATAAAACCCATGATGCAGACAAGCTCGAAGTCTGACATTTGTTCTTCTTTCGAGAAGTTTTGCCTGTCAGCATTTTCTCGCCTGAATCTAGAGCATCCTCATGATCTTGACCTGAATGCCACGTGGAATGAGGCTGATGCATTCACTGTAAGCTGTTACTCAACTCTCTAACTCTCTCTTTTTGTCTCGGATTCTCAAAAATTGATGGATGCTTGTCTATGGTGTTGTCAAACTTAAAAAAAACTGCAGGAAATGATAGTTCCTTACTGGTCTATTCGAGCTGCATTAGGACCAGTGCTTGAGACATTGATCTTGCTTGATAGACTTATGTTTCTCCAAGAACAAGGCGACTCCATTAAAGTTGTTATGCTTCCCATCTTTGATCCCACCATCTCACCTAGGAATGTCGCCATTATTGCTAAAAGACTTTGACCGTCAAGTTCGCAAACCTCTCCTCTTTTTCTTTTTTGATCCTTCTTTGAAACTTTGGGTAACGTGTGAAATGTGTTTCGGTTAAAGTTGACGTTGAAATTTTATGCATATCGTTTCATTTATAAAACTTCATTAACAGTGAAGAGAACTCACCTGAAGAGTTAAGAACTCTACTTTGTCCGGTCCGTGTGAACACAGTCCCCATTTTTCCCTACTCAATTCGTGATAAACAAGAACAAGAAGAAAATGTGAAAAATGTGATAAGATTTCCTTTGACTATTTGACATAAATTGCTGAAAAATTCCGTTATTTTTTATTATAGTTTATGGATTTTGTCACCTAATGCTATAATTTTCTTTATTATTTAAAAGGTTCATTCAAATTTTACATTTTTAATAAACGAGTCCGTTTTGTGTTTGTTATAAACGTATTCACGTTATAACTAGTTAAAATAAAACTTGACTCATCAATCAACAATTAGGATTTAAGACCACTTGTAGATTCATGAATTGTACTGGATTTGAATAACTCTTTTTCTAATATGTCTCCCCTAGTTTCACAAATAATTTGTTACTGCCTATGGCTGAATGTGTATATATATAATTTATTTTGAATATTATGTCCCATAGTTTCAAAATCAATCTTTTACTGTCTATGGCTGTGTATTTATTTGCAAGATTGATAATACTCAAAACAACAATTCTGTAAGTATTATTGTCTCAGCTCGTGTCTTTTAAAAATTATATTTTAAGACAAAAAGTTCTGTAGATTTACCAATGAACTAATATCTATATAACACAAGACATTATAACTCCAACAAATATGTAGAATATTTAAGTTTAAACAGTTAAAACGAAAATCATGTTGGTTTTTTTTTTTTGTTTTGTTTTGAGTATACACATGTTGAAAAGCATTTAGTTGAATATTATATAATCAAGGAGACAAAAAAGGAAGAATTATGTCCATGAATGAAGCATAAAGTTAATAATACGAAATAGTCAATAATTAATTAAAGCAATAATTAAAAGTGGTTTCATATTTTCATCATTAAGGAATGGGAGAGACATTTATTTAAAATGATGAGAAAGAAAAAAAAGAAGGTAGCTTTGGTCGTTGGGAGCAACGTATTAAAAACAATGATGACGTGTGCTGACGATAGACCCATTGACTTTTCCCCGCCATCATAGAGAGACCGTCTTCCTTGTTTGATCCTCCGTTTTAGTCTTCCATTTCAACCCATCCGTTATCTGATATCACACACGCGGCCAGAGAAAGAGAGACACTGACTCTCTCATCGCGTAAAGACCGATGCTTTTTATACTCACTTTATCCAACTAGCAACTTTCTAACCTGCGATTTCCTTATCTCTCTTCTGGCTTCATCGCTGTTCCTTATTACGGATTTTTCTGAGGTGGGTTTCTCTTTTTTCCTTGGTCTGTTTCTAGGTTTTGTTCTGAATCTTGAGAAATACAAATTCCAAGTTCACAGCTTTTTTTCATTTTGACCTGGACAGAGATTCTATTGACTAGTACTTGTAATCGATCTATGGCTGATTTACTTATTCGAAGTCAAATCTCTTAATTGCTTCTGAAACAGTTCACAAGCCTGTCTTACATTGATGGGTTGCTGCTCCTTGTTCTCATGCCACAAAGGTGGAGAAGAACGTTCAGAAGTTGGAGGAGGTACAAATACTCGAGATCTGGGATTCTTATTTAGAAACATTACTACTTTATGCATTATTTTGAGTTTGGAATGTTAATTCTGTATAGTCCTGTTGCTCTAATTTTAAGTGTATACTATGCTAACAGAAATCGGAGCCATAGACAACCTAAAGATATACAAATATAAAGAGATACGTCAAGCCACAGATGATTTCAGTCCTGAATATAAAATTGGAGAAGGAGGGTTTGGTTCTGTGTACAAGGTTAATGATAATACTTAGTTACTTGATCTTCTTTTTCACATTCTCTCTTCCTCCATTTTTTTAATCTTTGGGAGAAAATTTTCGATGACTAGGGCCGTCTTAAAGATGGAAAGATGGCGGCTATCAAAGTCCTCTCGGCTGAGTCAAGACAAGGTGTTAAAGAATTCTTGACTGAGATCAATGTGATATCGGAAATACAGCATGAGAATTTGGTTAAGTTATATGGATGCTGCGTGGAGGGGGATCACAGGATTCTTGTTTACAATTATCTCGAGAATAATAGCCTCGATAAGACGCTTCTAGGTGATTCTCTTGGTTTCTTACTCTCTAAGTGTCAGCTTCTCTGGTTTTCTAATGTCATTCCTAACCTAATGAACGTTTTTCAGCTGGGGGCTACACTCGGAGTGGGATACAGTTTGACTGGAGTACTCGGGCCAATATTTGCGTTGGGATTGCTAGAGGTCTTGCCTTTCTTCATGAAGAAGTACGGCCACATGTAATTCATAGAGATATCAAAGCAAGCAACATCCTACTTGACAAAGATTTATCCCCCAAGATCTCTGATTTTGGACTTGCGAGACTTATGCCACCTAACATGACTCATGTCAGCACTCGCGTTGCGGGTACAATGTGAGTTCCATATGTTTTGTTTCACTTGTTTCTTTTTTGCCCTCTGAAAATTGTAGGTCTTAACATGTGTTGACATCTGTTTTGGGCAGTGGTTATTTAGCGCCAGAGTATGCAGTTAGGGGACAATTGACACGTAAAGCTGATATTTACAGCTTTGGAGTCCTTTTATTGGAGATAGTTAGTGGAAGAAGTAACAAAAACTCCCGGTTACCCACAGAATATCAGTATCTTCTAGAAAGAGTAAGCAAGTTCGAACTTGTCATTCTCGCATTCCCTGTGTACCCATTTTCAAAATGTATCCTCTTGTAAGGTCTAAGCTCTTGTTTTGGAAAGATAATCTTTTTTTACATTCAACAGGCTTGGAAACTTTATGAGCAGAATGAACTCGTGGATCTTGTTGATTCAAGTCTAAATGGAGTCTTTGATGCAGAGGAAGCTTGTCAGTACCTAAAAATCGGTCTTTTGTGCACGCAAGATAGTCCTAAGCTAAGACCAACAATGTCCACAGTGGTGAGGTTTTTAACAGGGGAGAAGGATATAGATTACAGGAAAATAACCAGACCGGGTTTGATTTCTGATTTCATGGATGTGGCAGTGAGAGGACCTGTGGCAACAAAGCCAGAGAAAGAGAACAGACACAAGAACACAAGCAACCCTTATTCTTCTTCTAATGGCTCGTCTAGTCCCGGGACTAGAGACAACTCAAATGCGTACTCATCAGGGGCTTCATCAGCTTATGCTGGTAATACTTTCAGCAGTACCATGTAGAAAGAAAAAAAGAATATCCCACTATAAATTTTTGTTTGTTTGTTTGTTTATGAGATGTAAATGTCAAAGTATTTGATGTTTCTGTCTCTTTCTTTTTTTTCTTCTTCTTCCTTGGATTCAAACAGATGTTTCCTGTTAGATTTTGAATTGCTAGGGACTGCAGAAAAGGCGGTGTGTGCCTAGCTGTTGTTCTAGTCGTCTTCAGCTGCAAACAGAGATTTGAGTGCATGTATGTATGTATGTATGTATATATATTTATAGGTTGAAGTTGAATCAATATATATATATTTATCCGTTGAAGTTTATTTTGAATGTTGGAAGTTGAATCTGAATGACCCCATTAAGCAAATTGATGTAACTGGTTTCTCTGTCATAAATCTCTTTGTTTAGTTCCCCACGTTCCACCTAGCATCGAATAAGCTTAAACCAATTCCGGTCCCATTGATTCCAGTCTCCTCGGTCTGGTCAAACGGTTCAAGCAACAGTACACTGTTGGCGACCCAGGAGATCTGAGTCATCGGACTCTTTTAGCCTGTGGGACCCACTAATTTTAGTTATTAATATTTAATGTTCACTTAATCCAATTCCTAAACGATAATTCGCTACGAAGCAAGAACTAATAAAACGATACATATTTTAAATGTTGCCTTCGTCTCTAATCTCTGTCTCTATTCGCGACTGTGTTCACTTCTCTCTCTTTGAAGAACTTTTTTGAATCTTTTAAAAGTTTCTTCTTTTTTTTTTGGGGTTTCATGTTTCCCGAGCTTATCTTTATAGTAACCAATTTACTTTCACTAAAGCTCATTTCTTCTTCCTTTTTCTTCACTCTCTCTCTCTCTCTCTTTCTCTACTCTACATTCCGAGTCGGTGAAATGCTTGTCGGTGCGGTCTGATGTTCTACCGAAGCTAATTTGTTTTCTGGGTCTGCGTTGTTCCGCCGGAAGATTTTGCGATTAATTAGGCTTATTTGGATCCGATTAGAGTTGTTGTTGGGTAATTTATGGTTTTGTGTTTGTTTCATGAAGCAGGAATTGGAAGATGTTTCTTCTTTGCTGGGGAACCTTGTATTTGAAGGGATATGCGTTGAACGAATAAGCTTAAAGCTGGATTTACAGATTTTACTTGATCGCTTC
This sequence comes from Cardamine occulta, assembly GCA_028015245.1. NCBI lineage: Eukaryota > Viridiplantae > Streptophyta > Magnoliopsida > Brassicales > Brassicaceae > Cardamine > Cardamine occulta. Next base: position 21,734,254 of record CM051364.1, on the reverse strand, counting down.
TGTTAACTGTATTGTTGTATCTTTTATCATTTCGCGCAATTTCTGGGGAAGACAAGTTCAATAAGCTACGAGCCTTTTTTAATTTCTAGTAAGCTGATTATCAGATCAAAGCAATGTATGAGAAGCTAGTTTTCTAGAGTTTCTAAGCTCTTCAGTACCGTCCTTCTTACTGCTATCAATTTCCCTGAGCTTTGGAGGAAGACTTTAGGTTTTTGACTATTTTATCTAATTATGGAGGATATAGGATTAGTTAAGCAAGGTTGGAAATGGTTGCAGTCTCGGAAACATTTGTGCTCATGGGTTTTATCTGCAACGCCATGTTTTGGGGAAAAGACGATAGCTCTGGCAGAGCGTCACTGGCCATTAGTGTGCAGTGGATGTGGGAAGCTATTAGAGTTGCTTAGTTTATCGTTTGTTTACTGGAAAGACTGCATTTTGAGGGGTTTCCAGTCCACTGCTAAATTTGGTTCGGCTGCTTTGCTCTTGATAATGTGGAGTTGCTTCCTTAGCCTGACTTCAGTATCTTGCTTGGTTTATGTTCTCCTCGGTATGGTAAGGCTTCTACACCCCTCTTTTTGAATTCTTGATTCTGGGTTCTAAGATCTTTCATTAGCGTAGATTTCATAGATGAGAGTGATTGCCTGAGCAAGATCTCATAGATGGCATTGGTTGTATGAGGAGAACCTATTTTGAACGCAAAACAATATTTTGACCTTAGAAGTTATTTCTCGTAAATGGTTTTGATATTTTCATTAAGGTGTACAATTAACTTGAAGATTTGGCTGCGGTGTTTCACTTATCAGGTGGTATTGAGTTATGCATAATTGAGTTGATTCTCACATGTACTTGATTTACCATCGCAGGCAGCTGCTGGTGCTGGTGTCTTGTACTTGGGTCGCACTCCTGGGATCTTCATTGTAGGACTGTTTGGAATTTTGATTTTGTGGATGTACGCTAACTTTTGGATCACTGGAACATTATTTATAGTTGGAGGCAAGTTTCAAATTTTCTTTTCCAGAAATTTTTACCATGATGTCATAGTTATCTTATTGCTCTTTCTGTCTCTTTCCCATTCCGATAAAAGCTATTGAATTTTTCATCTACTGTTAATGTCTCTTGTTTTTTGAATCAGGTTATTTGTTCTCCTTGAATCGCGCACGGGTTGTGGTTCTTATGGCGACGATTTACGCAATGTACTGTGTCAAAGTCAGACTTGGATGGCCTGGAGTTATTCTCTCGGTGAATCTTGCATTCTTGTCCAACGATATATTTATTTGTCTTCTTCAATGGTGTGATAGTGTTAGTGAAAAAACACAATCGGAGGAGCCAAAGAAACCTGAAACTGTAATAGAAGAAAAGTTTCCAGGAGAGTTTGAGTATTCTTCTGTTTCTGTTGAAGAACCAGAGAAAAAGGTTCACGAAAATAAGTCGTCCACTAAGCCAGCATCACCGTCAACTGTTGTTAGTAATATGAAGGAGATTTCTAGTGTAAAGGTAGTCAAAATAGAAACAGATTCAGCTGATGAGATGAAGAGAATACTTGATAGTTTGAATCACTATGAAGCATTAGGGTTCCCTCGGTATAAGAAGATCGATGCCGCATTGCTTAAGAAAGAGTATAGAAAGAAGGTCTGGTTTTTTCTTGGCTTGTGAGCTATCTCTGCTGGTCAAGTTGTTCTAATCTTATGTGCTGTATTTACTTTATTCAGGCAATGTTGGTTCATCCGGATAAGAATAGGGGAAGTCCTTTGGCAAGTGATTCATTCAAGAAACTTCAAAGTGCTTACGAGGTAATTGTTGAAAGATGGATCCATGCTTGGCAGTTTTCAGCTTAGATGGTGTAGTCAGATGCTATTTACTTTCTATTTTGAATATGAGACATGGAAGGTTGAATTTGCAGGTTCTTTCTGACTCTGTTAAGAGGAGAGATTACGATGAGCAGTTAAAGAAGGAAGAATCTAGGGTCAAGAGTGTCTGTCAGACTTCACACGCTTCTTCACATCAGGTTAGTTGATAGAATCTGTGTGAGATTTTGAATGCGTCATGTGTTGTTCCATTGTTTTCTTATAACAATTGCTGAATAAATTTTAAAATTTCTTCAGAATAGTCCTGATTATCGATCAGAAGAGTCAAGGCGCATACACTGTACGAAATGTGGGAATTCACACATATGGGTATGTACCAGTAGGAGTAAGGCAAAGGCCAGATGGTGTCAGGTTAGCCAACTCACACTTCTCCTCACTGAGCATTTTGACTTCAAATTCCTTCGCAGAACATCTAATTTGTTGAATGGTTATTGCTTCCGTAAAAATTATAGGATTGTGGTCAATATCATCAAGCCAAAGATGGTGACGGATGGTTTGAACACAAAGGAACTCTAGTATTCGAGAAAGCACATAAGGTTAGGCTTTCCGTTTTTTCTTCCTACTTTGTCTATTGGTAATGATGAATTAATTGTTTTACATCATGTCTTGTAGATTGAAATACCACGAGCTTTTGTTTGTGCGGAGGGGAAAATCTTTGATGTCTCAGAATGGGCTATTTGTCAGGTTGGTGTTTTCATTCTTTACCAGTAACCAGATGCGATAACTCTCTGTTGAGAATTAGCTAGACCAAGACAGCTCAAGAATCCTATTCTTTGCCCTAAGAGATTTAAATTAACTTTGAAGACTTGCATGTGGAGATAATGATAAGTATACTTCATTTACATTGAAGGGAATGGCGTGTAGACCTAACACACATAGACCAAGTTTCCATGTGAACATGGTCGGTTTAGAAAAGGCAACCCAGAGATCAAACTCGAGCAGGTTCCCATGGGATCTTGATGTGGAGATGATGGACGAGGATGAAGAAGAGTTTGAGTTGTGGCTTCAACAAGCTCTAGCTTCTGGTCTCTTCTGTGAGACATCAAAACGCAGAAAAAGCTGGAGTCCTTTCAAGTTAACCAAGAAACAATCGAGAAGAACATCGACTTGACCCAAGAACATATCAACAACAATGGCAAAAGATCAACAACATCAAAGGCTTTTATGGGCTTGTTCTTTTCGACAATGGAAAATGAGTGAAGATTGTGAAGGAGAAAAGCCTAAAAAGAAAACAACTTTTAAGGTGCGAATGAAGAAGAAAGGGACATAGGAGCCTAAAACAAACGTACGTTGATCATTTTGGGATCTCTTCTCTGTAAATAGAATCTGTAGAACTGTGATGTTATGGTTTTTCTCTGAGAAACCCAGAACTATTTATTTAGTGAGAGAGCTACGAAGGAGTACCGGTAAACGAGAAACGTATATGTTTTTCAATTAAAATTTCTGGAGAAACGTTTTAGATCTGTGATCCAATCTCGTGCTAATGCTTAAAGTTTGTTTTTTTGTTGTTGCATTTTTCGTATAATATAACCGAAGCTGAAATTACCAATTTTTTTCCCTCCTCGGTTCAACTGTTTGTCTTGTCTGTTAATCCCGAGATTCACAAATCTCTATTTCCATCACTTCAATTGTCGAGACTCGAGTGAGATTTGCAATTCGCTCTCCGACGTTGTATAAAGCTTGTCTCTCCCTCGAATTCCAACTCTTGTCGGATTCTGGGTTAGATCGGAGAAGAGAACTAAACCTCCACTATTGGTTAGCCGGTACGATTCGTCCGGAAGTAAAAAACCCTAGAAAACACGCCTTGTAAGTATCATCACATCTCATTCGTTTTTTTTTTTTGCCCGATGTTATACTGAAATTGTTCACATATACGAGTTTAGGGTTCTGAAACTTTCAATGAGCTTTGGTCGAAAATCTTTGCGGTTTATGTTGTTCTTTCCATTTGCAGAGTCTACTTTTTTCCTGTCTCATGGGAGCAATTAGACGAAAACGTTGATGAGACCTTCGTAGCCAAAACAGCTATATACATATATAATTGTTGTATAGTAGAGAGGAGTAGTAGGATAGTGAAATGAGTAGGCTATCTTTTCGACCCCGTCCGTTGGACATACACAAGAAGCTTCCAATTTTAAAGTCCTTTAAAGACTTTGAAGATGAAGAGAACCCTTCTTCCATTACTAGAAATTCTCAGTTGTTGCGTATATCACCCGCTGTAGAGGCTGACACTGAGGTGAACTTCTCAAGTTTTTGTTTTTTTTCAGTGTCTCAGTTTGGATGTGAAGTTCTAGAGTGATGATTTTAAGCTTCTGGTTTTCGCATTATCAGGTGCAGCCTCAAGTGCCTTCCAAGAAGCTGGTTTCAGAAATACCAACACCTCAGTTTCTTGTTGTGGATACATATGAAAGAGACTACTCTAGGACTTTTAATCAGCCTGCTTCATATTTACGCGCAAGAGGAGGTAACCTCTATCTCTTAAATTCTTTTTGAGATTGTTATTTTTTAACATGTAGAATGAAAATCTGTCTTGCAGCTCGGGCTGAGCTTGGAGAATTTGTGGAGTATGATCTTGACAACGAAGATGATGACTGGCTTTATGAGTTTAATAAGGACACAATGATTCTCTCACCTGAAAAGTTAAGTAACCAACTGCTTATTTAGATTTTGTTACTTGTTTGTTTTTAGATTACAAATTCCCATCTATCTTTCAATTTCTGTCGCTTGGTACCATATGACACATTCTTTCCATCTTTAACCATTTAGATAGAGAGATATAGTGGATTATCCAGACCTCCATGAGTCTTATTGTGTGATAGATGGATCTATTGGCTTTAGACTCTAAATTATTCTTATGTCTCTTTTCTGGTGCATAAAATTTATTTTGGATTATGCTAATACTAATAGTGCAAAAACCATGTGGTCAAGTGGAAACTGAAAGAAGAATTGGTTATATCTGATATGCCCCTAGTACCAAGTTGAGATAGTGGTTATATCTGTCCGTAATCTTGCTAAATTACTTGATACAGGGTTGAGAGCATTATTTTTAAACTAGAAGTATTGGATCATAAGGCGCGGGAAAGAGCTGGAGTTATTGCTCCTACCCTTGGTTCTCCAGTTCCAGCGCTTTTGCAGCTTGATGCTGCTATTGAGGTATCCTTATCTTATCTTGTTCTCTAGTTTTGATTTGAATTCGGTTCTGGAAGTCAAAAAGATACAAATGATGATGATTCACATCTTTCATCGGGGACTGTTTCTGAAGTATGGCAATATACTTTTTCTCACTGCCTGAAACTCTGGCAGAAGCATAGATCTAGTATTAATGATTATACTGCCTCCTCTAGAGGACTGTGGTCGTTGCAATCTATATTTCTTTTGGAGCCTGTGCTATTTACTCAAAGGCAGTTCATTACATATTTACATTTATATTGTTCTTATTGTGCTATTTCCATTTTTTTAACAGGCGCTGCAATCTTTGCCAATCCAGTATGGAGTTTTCCAGACTATATACAGTTATTGGAAAAATAAGGTTTGAGATAGACCTCTACGTGGCATACTTTGATGATAGCTGAATTTGTTTTTGTGGTTTGTAGCTCTTTGGGCATAGACTTATAACACTACTTAACTTAGTTTTGCTTTGTATTCTCTTAGCGTGAAAGATGGCAGAAGCCTATTTTGCGGCGTTTACAGGTATATAATCATTTGGACTGGTCTCAGTCGTACATGAGGAAGAAATGAATTTACTCGGAAATTTACCTGAAACAATTAGTTAATGATGCGGTTTTTTTGTATGGAACAGCCTCCACCACCGGTCAATGATACCAATCCTTACAATGTGTTTAGGCCACGGGAGAAAGCTCATAGACTACACACGAGAAGGGTAGGCTCTCTTGTTGTCTGCAGTTCATCAATTTCCTTATCTTACATGTGTGAGTATGGAAAATACACCACAACTTACTGATTAGAGTTGACGTCCCTTCAGATGCAGAGGAGAGAAAACAATGCGCAGTCATTTGAAAAGCTTCGACAGGTAAGGAAAGACCTGAATCTGTGTGAAACTTCTTAATAATCCTTGTTGGATTCTCAAACATGTTCTTCTGTTCTGTTCTGGGATATATTAATATCAGGTCAGGCGTAATCTTGACCAAGCAAAGACCATTCTAGAAGCTCTAATCAAGGTATTTGTTTTGACGTTTATATTTGTGACTTGAATGTAATTGTTTTATATCTTAAGAGAAACCTGCATGCTCCATGGGTAATAACTTAATTAGTAACATATGTTACCTTAACAGAGAGAAGAAAAAAAGAGGGATTTCATGGCGAGTGAGGTTAGCCTTCAGAGAATCCAACTCAAATATAAGGTACTCTCCTTTAAAACTTGCACTGAGTGCCCTTTTGTAACCGGAAAGAATTGTGCATTTCGATCTCTTCCCTGATTCATTTTTTGGGGGTTTTGATCTGGTTTGCAGCATGAAACCGAACTCCTGGAAGATAGTCTGGCTCTGTCTGGGTTTCCACTCTCTACATCCTGCAGATTTGGCACAAGCGAAGATGATGAATTCATGGACTCCGATGACCTTACCACCACCCAAACATGCACAGGGCCTGCCTTTACCCCTCATCCTCGTTACACCGAATCAAATCTTGCTCGATCTCAAGCCGGGAACATAAAGCAAGAAGCGAGAAGACACGGGTGGCTCCACAAACTGGTAATTCTTTAGATCTTCTTTGTTGTTAGTTATAATCGAAACACTTGAGATTATTTGATAATAACATTCACTGTATTTCTTTCTGTGTAGAATCCTAACGAGCCAGTTATGCTATTCACAAAACTGCTGGTGGCCGATAAACTGGCTGCTGCGGGAATGGTCCCTCCAGCGGATTCAAGAAGGGGAAGAGCTCGGTTTCAAGGAAGAATTGGTCGAGGCGGTCGGATTGTATTTGATAGATGGAATCCTCTAAAGCAAACCCACATTAACTGTGGCAATTCTCTCTACGTAGCACCATAGCATCTCTCTATATACAGCCTTCAACTAATTTTCCTTTGTAAAGAACTTTCCCCGTTAGTTCCCTTACCAATCAGCATACACTCTCTGTATCTCTAAATTTTGTGTTCTTTTGTTTTCGCGGATAGTTGATCAATCTCGGTTACTAGTGATCGGTTATTAACTGAACTTTATGCCCGGTTAGTGACCATTGGTCAGAGATAAACTTTGTTTTCCGGCAATGTCTGGTTTGGTCCGCGCCTTGAGAACTTGGAATGTTTTAAACTTCTTTAATGGAGTTGACTGTGATAACCAAATAAACCCGGTTTGATTTCCCGGTTATTAGCTGAATAAGTAGTTAACAACAAGGGTAAATTTGTAAGTTAAGGGACATCTGATCGAATTTTGTTGCCCCTCTTTACTCCGGTGATCGTGAATCACTTGCTAGGATTCGATCGAACTTTCTCTGGTTCGGGTGGAAATTTAAGAGGTTTTTGTTGGTCTTTCTCTAGTTGAATTCTTCATTTGCTTGATTAGGCTTTTCAGTAAACCGGATTCCTTTTTCTCTCTGATCAGGCACAGCGAAGAAGAAATAACCTAATTTGATATTCAGAGTTCCATCGATGGCTTCTTTGTTGGCTCGCAGGTCGTTCAATGCTCTCCGTGCTCGAAATCTCGTATGAATCTCGTTGGCTCTTAAAAATTTTCCATTTTATGTCGTTTGTGTACCTAGAAATGCGGGGTTTTAAGCTGGAGTTTTGGAAATTATTCCACTCTGCATCATTTTTGTCTTGGGTTGGTCAAATTGGAATTGGACATCAATCGGAACTGGAATGAATCCGTCAAATTTCTCCCTTTGTATGCAAATTTTTTGTATCTTTCTCAAAATTACTTGGGATTTTAAGATTTAGTTTCTTGCTATAGTTGATTCCAGAGAAGGGAAATTGTCATCATTCAATCTCGCGAGGCTTCATTTTTCATATACATCTTTACTTTTCCTCTAAGGTAGAATGGGTAGCCGTAATGTTGTTATTTCAATCAATCTGCAAATACAACAAATACTTTAACTGTGAGTGTCGTGGTAGGTTGACTTGTACTATCTTTAGCTTCTTTTTGTGGGTATGCTATGGAATTCTTCTGGCATTTAACATCTGCATTGTCTTCGTTGATAGGCTTTTTCAGGGCAAGCTTTACAGGGATCTCATCTCTGTGTGCTACAGTCCCGTGCTATATCCTATGGCACCAATAAAGGTATATATTTTCTTGCTCTTGTTTTTTTAGGTTATTACTTTTCTGGGATATATGTGACTTATGGTTTGCCTCTGTAACATGCAGATGATGAAGAAGCTGAGCAACTTTCTAAAGAAATCTCCAAGGACTGGAGTACTGGTAAGCTATTTAATCCAGACACTTTTCTACCTTTCTATTCTCTTAGTTTTCCTTTCTGGTTATTTCCTTCCCTCAGTATTAGCGGTTCATGAGATTTCGTGCTTTCACAGTCTTTGAACGGAGCATTAACACCCTATTTCTCACTGAAATGGTCCGGGGTTTGTCACTGACCCTCAAGTACTTCTTTGATCCAAAAGTTACAGTGAGTGGCAGTCGTCTCAGACTTTAGTAATTAAGTAGAATGAAACATATTCTTGTCTCAAGTTTTATCTTGTGTGCAGATCAATTATCCTTTTGAGAAGGGTCCATTGAGCCCTCGCTTCCGTGGTGAACACGCTCTTCGAAGATATCCAACTGGGGAAGAACGCTGCATTGCCTGCAAACTCTGTGAAGCTGTGAGTTTTTGAAGTCTATGCTTCTCGAGAATGCGTACCATAGCAACACAGTTCACCTATTGTGATTCTTGACGGATATTGGTCTCTTCTTATTGATCAGGTATGTCCAGCTCAAGCAATCACAATAGAGGCAGAGGAGCGGGAAGATGGAAGCCGTAGAACCACTAGGTCACCCCTTAAGTTCCCATTTATTAACCATATACTTTCTTTGTGATACTTTCTTTTCTCTCTGGTTCTATACATATCATAGTGTAGTGATGATTCGGAGCTGTACAGGTATGATATCGACATGACAAAGTGCATCTACTGTGGTTTCTGCCAAGAAGCCTGCCCTGTTGATGCAATTGTCGAAGGACCAAACTTTGAGTTTGCAACCGAGACACATGAGGTCTGTATAAACACTTGATAGAGACATAAGATTGCCCATGATCTTAAAGTTAAGATGTGTATTATTGGAAAAATGTATCATTCTGATTCCTTTTTTGGTCTGCAGGAACTTCTGTATGACAAAGAGAAACTTCTTGAGAACGGGGATCGGTGGGAGACAGAGATTGCTGAGAATCTGAGGTCGGAGAGCCTCTACCGCTGAATATTTGTATTCGAATGCCTTTTGCCTAAACTTTCCAGGAAACGTTTTGCTTGCTTCTTCTGTTACAAATAAAGATGCTTCAGCTTTTGCACTGTTACTGTAATCTGTATTGCTTCTTTGCTTGCAAGTTGTAAGTTCATACCGTGGTAAAACCGGTTTTGGTTTCGTTTCCGGTTTGAGATGGACCATACGTTATGGTTTATAACTTTATACCAAACCAAGAACTTGAAAATAAAAAGTATGATGAGTGCAAAAAAAATGAAAACGGAGAACTACAAAAGTAAACTCGTTCATTGACGGGCATGAACACGCAAATCAAGCGAGCGCCCCAATCCTTAGCTCGAAGAACATCGAGCTTAGAAACCCATCCGATTTGGAGTTTTGGTCTCGTCTTCTTTTACTTGTTGGTTTCAGAATCTCTTTCCGAGGTTTCTCATTTTTAGACGAATATCTGCTCTGTTTGTTAAGAACCGATATTATCTATTAGTGTTTCTGCTTCTGAAATGTTACTACTTATTTGGATTTGAGTCTTGTCCATTTGTTTTGATCGTTGACTAATTGCTTCCCTCTTGAACACTTGAGGGTTTCTTGATCATGGGGGAGTAGTTTCTAAGTGATCTTCCATTCTTTCCAGCTTCATCAATATACAGAAGCTGAATCCAATTCCAATTTATGATGCATCAAATGCGATGCTGCTAAGCGCTTAGAGGAGGGTCTTTATCAAATGTCCATAACAAAGGTATATCGAATATATTTACTTGATTGGTAATCGGCATTTAGGAGTTTTATTAACTGAGTTCCAACTAAACAAACACTAGCTGATGCTTTCTGACATGTTTTCACTGAATCCAGCTTGTTTGCTTTATGTCATCACTTATTAATCTTTCTTTTTTTAACTGAAAACTTACAGGAGGATTACTTGAACCCCTCAACCCTTGAATCTCGCTTGACAAGCTTAATAAAAGGTAGGAAATTGAATAACTACGATCCGCGACATGCTAATTCTGCTGAGCCCACAATGGTACATCTCTTACCTATAATAACTGCTCATGATCTTATGCATGTATTCGAAATCTCAAGTAATAATCATTCTCAACTTTGTGATGTTCCAATATTTTGGTACAATGAGAACAGAGATCAGTGTGTGACAGAGATAGCAGAGAATCTGAAGTCGATGAGCCTTTCGCGCTGAAGATTATCAGAGAGGTCTTTTCCGACTTCACTGGAAACGTTTCCATTGCTTGTGCTGCAAGGAAAGAGGAGATCATCGAGCTTTTGCACTGTTTGTTACTTACTGTCTATTTACTTCTTGTTCCAATGATAAAACCGATTTTCATTTGTTTCCGGTTTAGGCTTGGAATATGATTGAATTTGAATCGGTATAGAAAAAAAAGTAGCTTATGGCTGTGAAATTAAACACAGCAAAATAAATTATTAGAAATTTGATCGGACGGACAGGAGCGAGTCTATCTCCGACGATCTGTTCGATTATTTCCCAATTAACTTTAACAGGTTCCTTAATGATTCACTATTCAGACATAACATAAGGTAAATGTTATTTAATGTGTCTTTTGTTATTACGACTTTTTTTAAAAATCCCTAAAAAGAAACAAATATCAAAATCTCCAAATCGAGTGAGCGCCCGAAAAATCGAAGAACTTCGACCCCGGAAAAAACACAACCGATTTCAAAATTTGTCGACAATTCGTTTTTCGTCTTCTAGGTTTTGGAATCTCTTTCTGGGATTTGTCTACTTGCTTTTTTTGTCCTAATTTATCTCTTGTGTATTTTTTCCTCCCGGCTTGTGTGAATTCACACGTGCGACTTCCGCTGTACACCGACTTTATTGCTCAGTTCTACTGCGTTTCGAAGATTCGATCATCGTGATCTTGGTCCGTGACCTTTGTGGGAGAGAAGTTTATTTTCTGGACTCTGCTCTTTGTGCCTGAAGTTTGCTTCTTTCTGAATCAATTTCAAGGTTGGATTGAGTCCTAGGTTTCTATTTGGGAATGTCTTTCTAAAAAATTCAGAATTTAATGGGATACACTTGGGTTGCTTTCTTACTGTTCCTCTTGTTGTCTGCTTTCGTAATTCTTACAATTTTGTTGGTTTTGCTATGGGGCTTAGTTGCTTTGATTATAGTCTATGATTCTTTTTCAACTGAATTGATATAAAATCATGTCACTTCAGTTTTATAAGAGTAAGAGATTGTTTGGCATGACATTTAACGTTGCTAGTTGTATTGTAGGTTAAGAGCTACTACACTTGATCATCTAAAGAATAATTAAGAGCAGGAGATGAGCTTTCGATCTTCTGACTTCTCGGGGACAGAAAAGTTATGCAGTGCCTGTTAGTGCTAGTTGCAAGAAGAATTAGGAGCAGGCGACGAAGATTTAAGAGATAACATGAATGTTCAAGCTCACATGTCGGGAAAACTTTCTGGCCAGGTTCCAAACCAAGGGAAATTGCCTCAGAATAATGGCAACTCTCAAATGCAGAATTTAGTTGGTGGTACTGGTGTTGCTTCTTCTGGTAATGGTGCAGGTGTAGGGCCTTCACGTAACATCGTTGGTGCCATGGACCATGATATTTCAAAACTTCGACAGTACATGCAAACCCTTGTGTAAGCCTTCAATTCATATCTTAAGAACCAATATTTTAGTGTTTCTGCTTCCTGAGATTTTCTTGGTGGTTATTTCATGACGGACCCTTCTTGATCTTCCATTCTTTCCAGCTTTAACATGTTACAGCAACGGCAACCATCTCCAGCTGATGCTGCATCAAAGGCGAAGTATATGGATGTTGCTAGACGCTTAGAGGAAGGGCTGTTTAAGATGGCTAGCACAAAGGTATCTCAAATACTTGATTGGTAGGTAGCATTTAGGATTTGGGTTACTTAACAAGATTAGCTGATACTTTTTGACATGTTGCCTCTAGACCTAGATTTTTTACATGTTGCGTTTAACCCTGCTAGTTGACTCATTTCTTCTCTTAAAATCTCTCTTTTTATTTGTGACACTTTCCAACATGTACTACAGGAGGATTATGTGAACTGGTCAACCCTTGAATCTCGAATTACAAGCCTGATAAAAGGAAGACACTTGAATAACCACAATCAGCGGCATGCTAATTCTTCTTCGGTTGGAACGATGATACCTACTCCAGGATTATCACATGCTGGGGCTAATCCTAATTTGATGGTTACACCCTCTGCTGATGCTACGATAGCTGGAAACAACATAACAAGCACAGCTGTAAACACTGGAAACCTTCTAACTGCTGGTGGCATGCATGGAGGTTCTTTCATTAAAGTGATCATATATATTTTTCCTGGAAATTTTCATCCCATGTTTCTCTGACACCTTAGAAATTTGTTTGCAGCTAATATATCTATTGGATACCAGCATTCTTCGAGAAAGTTTTCTCTTGGCTCTGGAGGGAACATGGCATCCATGGGTTCTCAAAGAAGTACTGGCCAAATGATCCCTACACCTGGCTTTGTTAACAGTGGTACTAATAACAACAGTGGTGGATTTTCTGCTGAGCCCAAGACGGTAACTCAGTCTCAGCAGCAGCAACAAAGGCAGCATACTGGTGGTCAAAATAGTCACATGTTGTCTAACCAAACGACTGCTGGCCTTAGACCCGACATGCAACCAAAGCTGTCTGGTGTGGCCAATAGTTCTGTGAATGGTGGTGTTGGACTGAACGAAAAAAGTGTAGACTCAGGTTCATCTTATGCCAATACCTCAAAAAATTTACAGCAGGGTATTGATAACTACCTCTCTATTTTTTCTCCTGTCCTGATTATCTTATTTCGGATATATGGTAATTTCTTGTGAATGACTAGTACATATGAGTCAGATTATCGAAAGCATGTTTCATATTTCAGGGGAAGGTTATAGCACAACAAATCCTCCCTTTGGATCTGGAAATTTCCATGGAGCTATAACGCCGGTTGGGGCAATGACAAATGCTCAGAATACTAGTACAGCATTCCAGTCTGTGTCCAGAGTTAACTCTTCTCTGGTAAGCAATTAGTCAAAAATCACTTTAAAACACTTATCATTTTGAATATTTGGACTTTCAATCTTTTTTCCCTACATTATCTGAAATCATATCAACAACAATTTCAGCAACAGCCTAATCGATTTCAGCAACAACCAAATCAGATTCAACAGCAGCAGCAGCAATTCCTTAATCAAAGGAAATTGAAGCAGCAGACCCTGCAGCAACATAGATTAATTAGCAATAATGGTTTGGGGAAAGCTCAGGTGGCTTCTGACATGGTTACGAATGTTAAACATGAACCTGGAATGGAGAACCATAGTGAGGCTATGAAATCCCAAGCATCTGAACGATTCCAGCTTTCTCAGTTCCAGGATCAATATCAGAACTCTGGAGAAGACTGCCATGCAGACTCTCAGCATCCCTCAGTCAAAAGTCAGAGTGATACATGCACATCACTTCCTCAAAAAAATAGCCAACAGATTCAGCAAATCCTGCACCCACAGAAAAAAGGTTCTGATCCTATCAACAGTTTTAGCAATCTTGCCGTTGGAGTAAAATCAGAATCCAACCCACAGGGTCAATGGCATTCCCAGTCTCAGGAAAACACTCAAATGTCTAATGGTATGTCAAGTGAAAAGCACATTCAGGAGGATTTCCGTCAAAGAATTACCGGAATTGATAAAGCTCAGCCTAATAATTTGACTGAAGGGTCTGTTATTGGTCAAAATCATACTTCTACTATATCCGAATCCCAAAATCTTCAATATTCTATTGGTACCATATGTAGATATGGAAACATAGGTCACGATCCCAAGTTCCGAAATCAACAGAGATGGCTCCTGTTTCTACGTCATGCACGGACCTGCAATCCGTCAGGAGGGAAGTGCCAAGACCGAAATTGCGTTACTGTTCAGAAACTATTGAGTCACATGGACAATTGTGTTGAGCCTCAGTGTTTATATCCTCGTTGTCGTCCCACAAAGGGATTGATAAACCACTTCAAAAAATGCAAGGATCCTCGGTGCCCCGTCTGTGTGCCAGTGAAGACCTATCAGCAACAAGCTAATGCGCGCGCCCAGGCCCGTTCAAAAAGCGAAAGCAATCCAGTGAGCTCAGTGAACAGAGCTGTAGTATCGAATGATTCACAACGTGCTACTGCTGGAGCAGTTTCTGGTACCCCTCATGCGGATACTTCAGATAATTTACAACCTTCATTAAAGCGGTTGAGGGTGGAGCAGTCGTTTCAACCAGTGGTCCATGAGACGACTGAAAGTTGTAAAAGCTCCATTGTATCCAAAACAGAGGCGGAATTATCTCAGGATGCTGAAAGAAAGAATGATAGGCATAGCAATGCACATGCGTCATTGAAGTCAGGGAACTTTGAAGTGAAAGCGGAAGTTCCTGATTTGTCTGTTCAAGCAGGAGTCGGCATCAAAGAGACGAAAAATGAAGCTGTTGAAAATGTTCCCAAGCCTAGGCCTGGCAATGAATCAGGTAAACATGATATATCTGGTGACTCGCCAAAGCAAGAGAACATCAAAATGGAGAAAGAGCCTGAACTGCTGAAGAAAGAAGATATTGTGGAGTTTCCTGAACCTGCATCAAAATCTGGAAAACCAAAGATCAAAGGTGTTTCTTTAACTGAATTGTTCACTCCGGAACAAGTGAGAGAACATATCCGTGGTCTTCGTCAGTGGGTTGGCCAGGTATGCAATTTTCTTAAACGTTTACAGAAAAGCAAATTTTATTTTTATATTTCTCCTTTTTTTCTTTAATTTTTTTTAATTGATTTTACCGTTGTTATTTGTTAAAGATGAATCTCTAATTATCTAAAGGCACAACTGACCTGCTCCTTTATATAGTTTTGTCCTCATTATCTCAAAGTATTTGACCGTTGATGAATACCTTGTCATTTAATTTCCATGTGTCTGCAGAGTAAAGCCAAAGCAGAAAAGAATCAGGCGATGGAGAATTTGATGAGTGAGAATTCCTGCCAGTTATGTGCTGTGGAGAAGCTTGCATTCGAGCCACCTCCTATTTATTGTACTCCTTGTGGTGTTCGTATCAAGAGAAATGCGATGTACTATACTGTTGGAGGTGGTGAAACTCGTAATTACTTTTGTATTCCCTGTTATAATGAATCCCGAGGAGACACTATACTCGCTGAAGGGACTTCAATACTGAAGGCAAGACTCGAGAAAAAGAAAAATGATGAAGAGACTGAAGAATGGGTAAGACTATCCTCTCAGTAGAGTTGTATTGTCATTTGCCTCCCGTTTTGTAGGTTTTTTTGAGTTTTTCTATTGCGTTCCATTTGTTTTGCAGTGGGTCCAGTGTGATAAATGTGAGGCCTGGCAGCATCAGATTTGTGCTCTATTTAATGGGCGGAGGAATGACGGGGGGCAAGCTGAGTACACATGCCCGAATTGTTATATAATTGAGGTGGAGCAAAATGAGAGAAAGCCTTTACTTCAGAGTGCTGTTCTTGGAGCGAAAGACCTGCCAAGAACGAATCTCAGTGACCATATAGAGCAGCGGTTGTTTAAAAGTCTGAAGCAAGAAAGGACTGAGAGAGCCAGGGTTCAAGGAAAAAGTTATGATGAGGTAATTTGGTGGTGGACTTGTACAATGTTTAATGTCTCATGGGGTTTTTTGCATTTGACTCCTATCTTCTATTAATTTGCTAAAGTGCTTCTTCACTGGAAACAACAGATTGAAGCTTACTGGTTAGTCACTCATCGTTTTGCATTTTTTACTGGCACTGACAGATTCCTACTGCTGAATCCCTTGTGGTTAGAGTTGTTTCATCCGTTGAAAAGAAGCTGGAAGTCAAATCTCGATTTCTTGATATTTTTCAGGAAGATAATTTCCCAACAGAATTCCCATACAAGTCCAAGGTAAGAATGATCGTCCCACACCATCGTTGTATTTCCCTCATGTCCACATTTTCAGGATTCCTCTCTTTAAATAATACATTTCTCTCTCTTACATTTTATTCTATTAGGTGGTTCTGTTGTTCCAGAAGATCGAAGGTGTAGAAGTATGCTTGTTTGGGATGTATGTCCAAGAATTTGGATCCGAATGTTCATTTCCTAATCAACGCCGTGTTTATCTCTCGTATTTGGATTCTGTGAAGTACTTTAGACCTGATATTAAATCTGCTAATGGAGAGGCACTGCGCACGTTCGTTTACCACGAAATTCTTGTAAGTCCTGGTTTTCAACAACAATTTGTGTGGTCTTCTACATTGCATGGGAATTAAAGGGTATATATTGATGCTTTTTTCAGATTAGTTACCTGGAATACTGCAAATTGCGTGGTTTCACGAGCTGCTACATATGGGCTTGTCCACCACTGAAGGGAGAGGACTATATCCTATATTGCCATCCAGAAATTCAGAAAACGCCAAAGTCGGATAAACTTCGGGAGTGGTCAGTCCAATTACATTTGGTGATTCTTCGTGAAAATTTTGTAGGAATAATCCTTTACATCCTCCAATTGCTCCTGGTCTACACAGGTACTTAGCAATGTTGAGAAAAGCTGCAAAGGAAGGGATTGTAGCGGAAACTACAAATCTATATGACCTTTTTTTCTTGCAAACTGGTGAATGTAGAGCTAAGGTTACAGCAGCTAGGCTCCCGTATTTCGATGGTGACTACTGGCCAGGTGCAGCAGAGGATATCATATATCAAATGAGTCAAGAAGATGATGGTAGAAAAGGAAATAAGAAAGGAATAATCAAGAAAACCATCACAAAAAGGGCTTTAAAAGCATCTGGCCAGTCGGATCTCTCTGGGAATGCGTCCAAAGATCTGCTGCTAATGCATAAAGTATTTGTTTCTTTCTATGCACCTTTCCTTTCCTGCATTTCAGCTTAAGTAATTCGGTTCTTTTAGTTTTGTGATTTTCATGTTAATATTATTTCTGTATCTGTTTAGCTTGGTGAGACCATTCACCCAATGAAGGAGGATTTTATCATGGTTCACTTGCAGCATTCTTGCACGCATTGCTGCACACTGATGGTAACTGGAAATCGTTGGGTCTGCAGCCAATGCAAAGATTTCCAGTTATGTGATGGGTAAGAATTGCTCTTTCTCTTCTGCTTCTCTATCATGCGCTTTTGTTATTGTGACTTGGTTTGTATAACTTAGAAGCTGTGGTGGTTATCTTCTTGGAAGAGACTTATTTGGTCAGCCTATGTGATTATTCCTTATTCAGTCCTGTAATCTCTAAAACGTTATTCTACCTTTCAGGTGTTATGAGGCTGAACAGAAACGAGAAGACAGAGAAAGGCATCCTGTTAATCACAAGGATAAACATAAACTGTATCCTGTAAGTTGCATTGGCTAGTTTTGGGTCCGGAATTCAGAAGAGGTTTTTTTTTTTTGGTATCTCACAAGATGGTGTTTTTTATATTGTAGGTTGAGATTGCCGATATTCCTGGGGATACCAAGGACAGAGATGAGATACTTGAAAGTGAATTTTTCGATACGAGGCAAGCATTCCTTAGTCTTTGTCAAGGGAACCATTATCAGTATGACACACTGAGGCGGGCAAAGCATTCTTCCATGATGGTGCTTTATCATCTGCACAATCCAACTGCTCCTGCCTTTGTGACGACATGTAACGCATGTCACCTTGATATCGAAAGTGGTCAAGGCTGGCGCTGTGAAGTTTGCCCAGACTATGATGTGTGCAATACTTGTTACAGTAAAGAGGGTTGTGTCAATCATCCTCACAAGTTGACAAATCATCCATCACTAGCTGATCAAAATGCTCAGAACAAAGAAGCTAGGCAATTACGGGTCTTGCAGGTATTGTAATTGGGCATCCATTATGGTAGATCCCTTGAAAAAGCTGCCTCTTCTTCTCTTGCTTAGGCTTCTTCTTATTTGAGAAAATGGATGGGCTTACTTAGAAAGATCTACATGTCATTTAGCTCCCAGAACGTCTCTGAAATACTAAAGTTTTCATTTACTTGAAATATGCAGCTCAGGAAAATGCTCGATCTTCTGGTGCATGCGTCGCAGTGCCGTTCTACACATTGTCAATATCCCAATTGCCGCAAAGTGAAGGGGCTATTCCGACATGGTCTCCGTTGCAAAGTACGCGCTTCAGGAGGTTGTGTTCTATGCAAGAAAATGTGGTATCTCTTGCAACTCCACGCTCGGGCCTGCAAGGAATCCAACTGTGATGTACCTCGATGCGGGTAATCTCTTTAACTTCTGTCCCTGTCTAACATTTTGCAATCGATTTCTTTGTGGGATCATTCACTAGATACCTTATCTTTCATCAAGCGAAACTTAGAATTTTATCTCTTTCTTTTCTGGAGTATGATTTACCACACATCTGAGAATTGCAATCGCAAACGACTTTTTCGGATATATTAGAACCCTGGCATAACACATAGCAAAGCTTTCTAAAACGAGTGGTCCTTATAATTTGTTTTGATCATTGTGAATCTCTCTATTCAGGGACCTGAAGGAACATTTGAGAAGGTTACAACAGCAGTCAGATTCACGGCGTAGAGCAGCCGTGATGGAGATGATGAGACAGAGAGCTGCAGAAGTGGCTGGAACCTCCGGTTGATCAGTTTGTATATACTAATTTAATTTAGGATCTAAGCAGAAGTGGAAATATAATCAATCTTCTTCCGAAGGTTAAGAAGATAAAAGAAGCTGGTGTCTCTGAGCTTCACTTCACCAGCTATTGAAGACAAGTAAGAAGACAGGAAACGAACCCTAAAAAGGTATAATTTAGATGGATTCGTATATAAGAGTGACATGTCAGGAGTGATGATGATGATGATTAATTTGGGGAACAAGCTCTTGACTGACATGAAGACTTTCTCAGCTCAAGTGCCAATGAAGCAAAACGAATCTATATAGATGCTAACTTATTCTATGGGCCAGGTCGCGAAAAGGAAGAAGTCGGATTCCAGACTCTTCAATTCAGATCAGTGGCTTGATCTGGTTGGTGATTCATTGATTATATATACATACACTCTTCGTCTACTTACTGCCTTCTTCTTCTTCCTTTTTTTTTTTTTTTTCTCTAGTGTGGTGCATTTTTGTAAAATGCCTTATCCCTTTGGGGGTGGTGGCAAGAATGTAATATATATATAAGTAGTGACATATAACTTGCTAGGCAGATAAGATGAAGAGAGTATCTAAGTATGCTTTGCTTCTCTTACATTTTTGGGTGAACATGTACTAACATTTTCATATCGTTAATTGAATTAGTTTTCTTTTTTGCTTAATAAGGTGAAGTTATCACGACCTGCTACACATTTTGCTACGTATTCTATTGTTATTGTTAGCTCTACGCCTTTTCTCCCATGGCTGTTTCTATTTCTACTCTAAAATAAGAGTAGTAGTTTGCTCTATTTGTTATTTCTATTTTTTTACTCTAAAATAAATATTTTATATTTTATTTTATTATTAAATTGTATTGTAACCTTTTATTTTTAAAATTTACAGGTTATGTCCATTTATCTATTTTTAAACGAATGTTCAATAAAATTACGATATTATTAAAATTAAACTTTACTGGAGACAAACTTTTACTACATCATATAAAAACTAATACAATTTTATTTAAGCATCATCATTAGAGTATTTTTTCACAAAATGATAAATTAACATGTTTCAGAGTAAGAAATAAATTTTTTTGTCTACATCGAATAACAAAATTATTAGAAATTTACCTATATCTTCTATTATTTTGATTTTTGGAAGTGAAGTTTTCTTTCAACTGCAATTAGCGTATTTTCGATCACCCTTATTCTCGATTACCATATTACATTATCGTAGTTTTAAATTTAACATATGTATTATATTTTAAATTTTAAAGTAATTTAAAAACTGTGTTTTGAATTAACAACATATGTTAAATTTTAAAGTAATTTAAAAACTGTGTTTTGAATATAATTTAATCGTATAAATTATGGGATAAGCTTATGATTAAAAATACTCTTGTACATACATATATATATTTAATGATTAATAACACCGTGGAATTTTCTCGATTTTAGGTGAAAGAAAAAAAAAGAAAATGAAGAGGAAAAGCGAGAAGGTACGTGGCTAGTTAATCGGCTCATAAGTCATTATCACTGTCCAAAATACACAAACCAGATTCTGTGGTCTTCTTCTCTCCTCATTCCTCTCTCTCTTCTTCTTCTTTCTGATATGTCAAAATCCTCCGATCCAACCATTTCTTATTCTTATAATCTTTTAATATTATTTTTTTCTGAAATGACAATAAAGAAGAAATAATCTCACTTTCGTTATCCGTTTCTAGTTTCGACCAAGAGTCTTCTCAATGACAGACTAGCATGCAAAGTTTCATATAACAAGTGTATGCATATATAATTATCCAAAGTATTTACACAATTTTTGAAAATTTTGAATTTTTTTTCAAATTGTGGCTTGAGCTCTGTTTTTTTATGTTGTAGAAGCAGAGTTTCAAAAATGGTGGGTAGTGTTGTTGGCAGTAACATGGCGGCTACTGATGCGAGGTTTCTAAGTTCGAATTTCGGCATCAAAACTAGAATTCACAGATTCCACGATCGCTCCCAAATCGCAATCCCTAGGGCCCAATCTTCTTCTTCTCCGTCACCCTCAGACAAGAATAGCCGCGAGAAGAAGACCAAAACCCGATCCGGAACCACTACTACAAAGGAAGGCGAAGAGACGGTGGCGAAGAAACTCGACGTGCCTCCGCCGTCTGCTCAATCTCCGTCTCCTCCGACACTGAAATTGGACGATGTGAATCCGGTGGGATTGGGACGGCGATCACGGCAGATCTTCGACGAGGTGTGGCGAAAATTCTCTGGATTAGGTCAGATGTCGAGGACGACTCGACCTGATGAACAGAATACTCTTGACAGTCTTCTCATTACAGAAGGACCTATGTGTGAGTTCGCTATTCCCGGCGCTCAAAACGTCACCGTTTTAGTCGTTGGAGCCACTAGCCGAATCGGCCGTATTGTCGTCCGTAAACTCATGCTCCGTGGTTACACCGTCAAGGTTCGATTACATTTTAAAAAATGCTAATGTATAAATGTAGTAAAAAATCTCAAGAATAGTATAATATAAAGTACTGCTGGATTTATGCAAATGCTTTTAGTGTTTTAAAGATTTGAGGTTATTGTGTTTAGGCATTGGTGAGGAAAACAGATGAGGAAGTGATGAGTATGTTGCCAAGATCAGTGGATATTGTTGTTGGAGATGTGGGCGAACCGTCTACGCTCAAAGCCGCAGTCGAAAGCTGCAACAAGATCATATACTGCGCCACTGCTCGGTCTACTATTACTGCTGACCTTGTCCGGGTTGATCATTTGGGTGTTTATAACCTCACCAAGGCTTTTCAGGTATTAACAAAATTGTCCGCGTGGTCTATTCGGTTTCTTGTTTTGTTGAGTAGAGAGAAGTCATTTGTGTATGTTGTTTGAGTATTTGCAGGATTACAATAACAGACTAGCGCAACTAAGAGCGGGTAAAAGCAGCAAAAGCAAGCTTTTAATTGCGAAATTCAAGTCGGCTGAGTCACTTGAAGGTTGGGAAATTCGTCAAGGAACTTATTTTCAAGATACAACTGCTTCCAAATATGATGGTGGAATGGATGCTAAGTTCGAGTTCACTGAAACTGAGAGAGCTGAGTTTTCAGGTAATGCGAAAGTTTTCTCTTTTGATGTGATTTTTCAGGTATGGTGGTTTAATCGGGTTTCAAATGCAGGTTATGTTTTCACCCGAGGAGGATATGTTGAGTTGTCGAAGAAACTTTCACTTCCACTAGGCGCCACTCTTGACAGGTATTGCGCGATTTCATTATATATCAGCCATCCTTACTCTCAGCTTGTTCTGTGAAATGTTCCAATCATAGAAAATTAGCGAAAGGGGTAACTTGGGAGTAGTATTAATGAAATTTCTAGCTTATGCTTATGCTTTAATATCAATAGGTATGAAGGCTTAGTTCTTTCTGTTGGTGGGAACGGAAGATCCTATGTTGTAATCCTTGAAGCTGGTCCATCATCAGATATGTCTCAGAGCAAACAGTATTTCGCAAGGATCAGTACCAAAGCAGGATTTTGTCGGGTATGAAAAGCATCATCGGTCTTCCTCATTAACCTGACCCTGTTTCAACTATTTTTCTGGCTGAAAATTTGGTTCCTTGGGCAGGTAAGGGTGCCATTTTCAGCTTTTCGTCCGGTTAACCCTGAAGATCCACCGCTAGATCCGTTTCTCGTCCACACATTGACAATACGCTTTGAGCCTAAAAGACAGGTTTGCTTACTCTTTTCATGCTTCAGCAGTTTGTTTTTGGGGCTTGATCTTTTTTTTTTATCATTAACCGAAAACATTCATCCCTTGGTCTGAGTCTAGCAATCTGTTGGGTTTTTTCCTCTGTCAGAGACCTGTTGATGGACTTGCTGGTGCACAACAAGATCTGAGAAGCTTTAGTCTTGTATTCGAGTACATAAAAGCTTTGCCTGTACGTACCCCAACTTAATTTCTACTTTCTGAAGATGATCACCCAAAAGAACGAAAAAACAGGAAATGTATCAACTCTCCGCATTTTTGTCTGTAGGCGGGTCAAGAAACCGATTTTATTCTGGTATCGTGTACTGGTTCGGGAGTAGAACCCAACAGAAGGGAGCAAGTGCTAAAAGCTAAGAGGGTAAATCTATATTCTCTGAACACACACATTATAACAACTCTTGATTCTTTCTGAGGCTACGAATTGTCAGGCTTTTGAGCCACTGGGTTCCATGTTTTCATCTCTCTCTTTTGATGTCCGCTAAATTTTTCAGGCTGGTGAAGATTCTTTAAGAAGATCAGGCCTTGGATACACCATCATTCGTCCCGGTCCCTTGAAGGTACTCTTCTTTGAGGTTTAGCCAAGGTGTATGTATATGCACTTGATTATATAACAAATTCTGATACAGGAGGAGCCAGGCGGGCAACGAGCTCTGATATTTGATCAAGGAAACAGAATTTCTCAGGTTAGTTTCAAGCACAACACATAAACACAAGTCACCTTGCTGGCACGCCGCACAAGGCTCTCTGCCTGAGCTTACTTAGCCTCGAAATGCACATTCTCTTTCATTTTTCAGGGAATCAGTTGCGCAGATGTTGCTGATATATGTGTCAAGTCACTACATGATTCAACCGCGAGAAACAAAAGCTTTGATGTGAGTTGCAGTATATAAGAAACAACTGACAAAGATTCAATCTTTGACCGATTACAGGAACCACAACTAAGAAATATTCAATCTTTTGACCTATAAAGAAGAAATCATAGCATGAATCTCTCACATTCTTCCATTTGGGTTTTGCAGGTTTGCCATGAATACGTCGCTGAGCAAGGAATAGAGCTCTATGAGCTGGTAAGAGTATTACTTGCAACATAAGTCACTTCTTCATCTTCATATCATCTGATATGAGTTTCTCTCTCTCTCTCTCAGGTGGCTCATTTGCCAGACAAGGCCAACAACTATCTGACCCCGGCTTTATCTGTACTTGAGAAGAACACATGAAAAGAAGAGTCATCGATTCCATTTTGTCTGTTGTACTCATCTCAAGCTCTGATAAACATTACATACATATATACATACGTACATGTATAACTTGTACAGACAAGAATCTCTTTGGTCTCTTTATGTCCATTAACATTGATTTCTTATATTCAACTTCAAAATTTGTGTGCTAATATAATAAAACAAACAATCCAAGGCCTAAAAGTGATGAAACTCTGTTTTCTATTATAACACTCATTAAGGAATGAGTAATAAACATGTAAAAGTGTACATCTTCACTCATTATAAGCAAAAACATGAAATTTCAGATTTAAAATCTCAGACTTCGTCTTATTCATCTCAGATTATCTCTTACGTTTAAGACACAAAAACCCGTCAAAGCCTAGAGAAAGGTTTGGTGAGAGAGCCGAGAAACGAAGACGTCGGAGTCACATAAGGCAACTTTCCGGAGCTTTCTTTTGACTTTCTCTCATCTTCTTCCTCTCCGTTAATGGCTTCTTTCTCAGCATCGTCCACTATCTGCTCCACGTCCAAAGAAAATTCAGATAACAGAGGCAAAAAAATCCCAAATATTTCGGGTGAGTTAAAAAGTTTAAACATCCAACCTTTCCGGTGACGGCAGGGGAAACAGACGGGAGAATATCAGCGAGATGGGTTTTAATCCGGTGCAACGCATCTTTCGTCATATTCTGCGCCGCTCCAGCGAAATCCTTAATCACACCTTCCAAAAACTGTTTAGCGTTTTCTAGCGACTCCGATGGAACCGAAGCAGCTGCTAGTTTCTCTAATACTTTATCTTTAACAGCTGCAAGATTCTTCAGCCTCAACATCATCGTCTCTTCTTCTTCTAAATCTGATGATTCGACAGAATTAGGGTTGGTAGCGATTTTGATCGCGTGGTTAGGAGAGTACAGCTTTCCTTGGCCTTGATCCACACTTTCGTCGGATTTCGTAGCGATTTTGATCGCGTGGTTTGGAGAATATAGCTTCCCCTGGCCCATACCGTCCGACGCTGCAACGTCGTCGGATTTCGTGGCCGAGATTCGGTGATGCTGATCTATTGAATCTCCTCCCATTTGTCACTACAAAAATTGACAGTTCTCTTTTGGGGTTTTCTGCGTGATGGGTCGACACGAACAGAGCAAAGCCACTTAAAAATCTGTGGAAAATAATTCTTGTTTTGTTTTTGTTTGTTTCCCGGGAAAATGAAACAGAGATGAAAGCTTGTGGGACACGTGCTATTGTCTCTTCATGACGTGGCAATACGTGTTGCCTGTTGGGGTCGTGAATTGATTGGTAAAGGGGCTTTGTTCAGTTCGTAGTATAATATGACAAAGGCCCATTAGATGGAGATTGGGTTTTTAATGTGTAAAATGGTTATTTTAATTTTGACCCGACTCGATTGACCCGGAATTTAAACACAAGGGATAACACACAGGCGGCGTTACAGTGAGAACTGAGAAGAAGGAAGGAAGGGAAGGAAGCATAGAAAGGAGAAAGATGAACAAGAAGGAGATCTTCAAGCTAGCGAAAGGTTTCAGGGGAAGAGCGAAGAATTGCATAAGAATTGCGAGGGAAAGAGTTGAGAAAGCTCTTCAGTACTCTTACAGAGATAGGCGCAACAAGAAACGTGAGATGAGGGGTCTCTGGATCGAGCGCATCAACGCCGGTTCTCGTCAGCACGGAGTACGTTTTCCTTTGCATCCCACAAATTTTTATCAGGGTTTTTCCTGATTGCTTTGATTCGATTTCGTTCTAGCTATATGATTTCTGAGATATTGCTTGGTTTAGTTTTGCAAATGTTTGGGTCCATGATCGAAGCCTTGTGATTTAGGGTTTTGTTATGTAAAATTGGGTGCTTGATTTGTTGGGAGTCTATTGCTGCTAGTATAATTGCTTTACTATCTTCGTCTAGCTCACAAGTTGTAGTTTGATTATTTGTTTCTCTGTATTCTCCATATTTTTCTTATGCCGTGGTACTCTGTGTTTGCATCGACATTAGTGATAGAAATGGAACTTGTTTGTTGGGCATATCTAGTAAGATTGACAGAATCAGATCGAAAAGTTGAATTAAGGGCATTTCAAATTGCTTGTTTTTTTTTCAGATTTTCTGCACTATCTTCGATCAATTTTGGAGCTTTCCAATGTGTGAGATTTAGGATGTAAATGTGTACCTTAAAGCTCAAAGATACTCGAACAAGTGAATCATTTCGTGTTGGTAATATGACCAATACTTTTCCTGTAAATGGTTTCGAACTAACTGAAACCATGATTTTTTCCTAATACAAGTAGAGAAACATATTTATCTAATACGGTTACCTGGTTTTAGCTTTGTAACAAATTGGTTTTGTCCTCATTGCTATGATTTCTGTTAACTTCTAGTCTTGGTTTTGTTTAATGTTTGTGTATCTCTTTCAAATCTATGCTATATTATATGTGGATCAATACCCTGTTTCTGGTGAAGAACATGGAAAGACTTGTTTAATCGAAATCCTAACATTTAAAGCTTGAAACAGGTGAACTATGGTAACTTCATCCACGGACTGATGAAGGAGAACATCCAGCTGAACCGGAAAGTCCTCTCTGAGTTATCTATGCACGAACCTTACAGCTTCAAAGCACTTGTGGACGTCTCCCGCAACTCATTTCCTGGAAACAAGAACGTGGTCCAAGCATCTCGGAAAGTTGACATTTCATCCATCAATGCCTAGTTAGGACCAAGTTAGTTTCATCTCTCTCTTCTTATTCTCTTTCAAGCAGAACACATATCATTTAGTTATTTGTCTGAATAACATGTACGACGGTGATAATACTAAACGTTTGCATTTTGAGAGAATGTATTTTGTCTTCTTATTTCGTTAGTAGATCTAAATTCATAAATTTGTTTATTAGTTTGAGTAAAGAAGATTGAATCACCTAAATAACCATAGACATAAACCCTAGGATCGGAACACTATCTGCTTTAATCACATCATTGCCCATTAATGCCCTGTTACGGAAGAAACAAATACCGGAATCGTGAATCAAAGGGAACAATACCGCATTTGCTACTAGATGAGCCCAGAAAACCCCACCGTTGTCGCCGGTGAATACACTGCTCAACAAATGCGGCTTGACGAGGAGGCAAATGTCGTGAAATCCACAGAGCAACCTTACAGTCGTCAACAAAGTTTTTGGCAAAACAGTGAAGCATTTGCGGGACAATCAACTTCCCCCTGGGGCTCACTCCCACTGACGCCTGGATATAATCTTTCTGTGCCTCTTCGAGTTCCTCTCCTATGTTCTCAGCTGAGTATATCCTCACCTGAAAGAGATTTTTCTGTTAGAGAATTGCAATGTAGGTTCAAGAATCTGATGTGAAATCCAGATAGATATGGAAAGATTACCGCAGGCAATGAGTGCATTCCACAGCTGAGAGCGAAAGACACTAGAGGTTCGTGTGTACTTATCCCTGCCTGTCTCTGTTCTTCTGATACTTTCAGCTTGAGAATGGAGAGAAGAAGAGCCTGAAACTCCCAGTTTAGGTATGAGATATAGAGTAGTAAGTGAAGAAATTGCTGAAACTAAAGAAGTTTAAGCTGAGTTTAGTACGATTTGAGGTCGATGCAGAGGAGGGTTCATCTTTAGAGTCATGTATTCGATCGTTGCTGCATTGTATGAATGCCCACCAACTGTATAAGCAGCCTGATACAGAGACTTACATTAACCTTTGTTCGAATCGAGCCAAACTAAGAATTATTAATTAGTTTTGAGTGTGGAGATCAAACCTTTTGCATCAAAGAGAAGAGCTTTAAGTCGGTTTTTGGTACGCCATAAGCCAAGTATGCCTGAATCAGACAATCGGAAAATTGTAAGTTTTGTATCTGCAAATCGAAACTGAGGAATAATTTCAAAGCATCATTACATGCATGATCAAGGCATTGTATATGTTAATCCAGAAGGCGAGCTTCTCATTGTGGCTTAGTTCTGTTGGATTTACTCTGGCAAGTCTTTCGACAAGGTTTCTGCAATGAAAAACCACATAAGAGTTTTGTCAAGACTAAGTTTGAACCACCATAACTAAATCTCTGAAGTTGGTTAAACAGCATGTTAATACCTGAATCTCCATAACTCATCTGAAGCATATCCGAGCCTTTTCTCCTCAACAGACATTGAAGCCACTTCAGTTGCGGATCTGTAACTCCCGATATCAGCCCAACTCAGCTTTCCTTGAAGTCTATACGGATCAAATAAGTTGCTCTCTGTTGCTAAAACATCTGAGTTTTTCTGAATATCAATCCGTGGACTTTGTGCCCACCTGGAGATCCGTGAGTGTTCTGAAGGAGACCACCACGATGTTGATGATGATGGAGGATTATCACGAGAAGAGAAACCGGTAGTCTCTTGTGAGGAAATCGATCCTGCAGATGTCTCTCCTAGAGACACAAATATGTTTCTCATGCATCTTATCATCTCCTTGGATAGCTCATTAGCATTATCATAACTCTGCAAGGACTTTGCCAGTTTGCTTTTGGGTTGTGCTCTCTGATCTTTACGCCGTAAAATTTCATTCTTTTCGGGAAATTTAACCAAATCTGTAGCATTCTGGGCAACAATTTTATAATCAGTGCCCATCGCATCACACAAAAAAATTAGGCAGACAAGAGAATTTACTTAACATACAGGTGGAGATAGAGTATGTGTGAGGCTGTACTCAGCGAGTTTTCTCTCGTTTCGTTCTTGAATCAGCAAGAAATGCAGAGACATGATCTCTTGTTCAAGCTTAGAGACTGTAGCTTCCATAAGTGCTATATTGGAGAGAAGTTCATGAACCTGAAAATGGGGTTTTGGGGAAAATTCACAAGGTTCAAGCTTTTATCCCTGAACATTTCAAGCTTAGAACTTAAGAGAAGCTGGGGAAACATACACTACGTGGAAGAGAAGATGCATATGACAGCTCAATCTTATGGCTTTGATCAGAAGCTTTCAGCAATAGAGCGCGCAGTGCAGTCTCTTTCTGCAGTTGAGCTTTTAATCGTTGCACCTGTTTCAGAACAGAGCTGAGTCTGAGATTTAACAATTTTCTTACAGATTTCTCTATATGATCAAAAGAGAAGTGTGTGAAACTGACATCGTGCTCGAGTTCGAATCTGTAGTGGTGAAACTTGCTGTTCTTGGGGGAATTAAGACTGTTGATCTCTTTAGTAACATTCTTTGGCTATACTTTTCAGAGAAAACAGAGTCATAAGAAAGTTAGTTTCAAGCAATAAAGAGGAAACGAATAGAAAGCTTCGGTGAATTGACAGCTTGAATAGCAAGTTAATGGAAAACTCTTTCATCGGATTTAAGGAATCTGAACCTTTAAGAGATTAACGGCTTTGGTCTGAGAGAATCTGGACAAAGAACTTGCTCTGCATAACATAACAGTGTGAAGAATTAGAAAGAAACAGAGAGGAGGGAGAAGATTCAATATTCAAGACCAGAAAAGAAACTGGAAAAAAGGAATGAAGCTTTACTGTTTAGATGCGAGCAGAGAGTCTCCAGACATTGTATGATCGATGAATTCGAATATTGGTCGGTTTCAAAACTTCGTCTGGATCTCTCCAGAATCGTAATAATGACTCAATAGAATGAGATTGAAATAAAGAAGCCAGTGATCAGAGATACAAGTAGCAGAAGAAAGAGAAAGAGCTTGAGACATCTGTGAGGATGAGTTGAATGGGATCGGGTCCAAAGAGAGACTCAATAAATGCATGAGAAATTTTTAGCTATTTGTCACTTTCATCACAGCCCCATTGCAAGAGTTGTTCTACCCAAAAAATACAGAGTAAAAATTAAAGCTTGAACCTTTTTCTTCCCAGAAACTTTAAAACCATTCACGTAAATTTAAAAGTTTGATTATTTTTATTTGGCTTTAAAAAAAAATGATAATGATGTGTGTTTGATTGTTTGTTTTCACGTTGTGGAAGTTGGAATATAAAAGGAGATAGTTTTTTATATAAAAAAATCAGAAGATATGATTGATCTTGAAGGCTTTAAAGCCAAATAACATAAATGAGGAACAATAAATGTTGTTGCCAATTAAAGTTAAAACTATACAAATAAATATAAAAAAATAAAATGGTAGTAAAGTTGTGGAATCTCCATTAAAGCACCTTCCCACTACATGTACTATAGTCCATAACAAAAATAATGTTTACAGTTTAATAGTCATCACCGGCAATCGAAATTGCATGGTTTGGATACTGTTTTCCAAAAAAAAAGGTCGACCTAAACAAACATTCTGTGAATCAAATATGATTTTAGTTGAATATTGCAAGACACTCGTTAAAAAAGCGAGCCAAAAACTTCTGAAGACTTGCCTATAAACTGCTTGGAAATATATAGCAAACGAAAATTAAAAAAAAAAAAAAAGTAATTTTCTTATGTCAGTATACAGTTAAATGCTGTAAAGTGTATTCCTTTTTGAACGAAATGCGAAAGCATTCTCTTTTGCAAAGGAAATAAATGTGGAAGGAAAAGAAAAAATATATATAGGTGGACAGCCCAACCACGCGCTTTCGGCCCTCTCAGTTTCTTATTTATGCGAAAAAGCCCAATATCTGTGGGTTTTAGTCCAGGGATTTTGGTCTCACGCGTTCAACGCGCTTTCGGTGCGCGTGGGTTTTCTTCTTTTACTCTCATAGATAAACAAACAAAAATTATAATTATCCGTATACTGAACTGGAATCTAATTTACAAATGTAATTCATAAAATATTCAGGAGAAAGAGTAATTACCTGCAATCGAAATTGTCATGATTGGGAATTGATCAAAGGGGAGGATAATCATGAGGTAAATATATGAAATTCAAGAAAATAAAAAGAGGAAAGCATCATAAAGATAAAAGACTGATCTAGGTGGTCCTTTGGTTATTTTTCAGTTTCTTTCTGAACTAGTGTCGACAAATATCTCTCAAAACATTACTATTATAAAAAAAATGGTGTTTAATGATGTAGTGGAAGATATATCATCTACTCTTATACGAAAAGGAATCTTAATGTATTTTTTTTATATATTTTTTGCACCGTCAATTTTTTTAAATGTATTAAAAAGAGAGATAAATAGAAATTTGTTCTCGTATATTTTAGCTATCTTAACACTGTTCTAGATTCTACACATTTAATAGGAATCAAATAGTTTTCTATCAAAAACTCATTGGTTTGTGTGGTTTGGTGTTATCAACTCTGAAATTAGATTTTCATCCAAAAATAGAACCCTTAAATAACAATTCATCAGATTTTTTAAAAATAGAAAAATCCCTCAAACCATTCCATTATCTAATTTTCTTTCTATCTATTTTTTTTTTAATTTCCTCTAAATATAACATTTACTAAGGAAAAGTAAGGAAATTTCTCCATTTCTTTTATTTTTCCTTTTACAGAAAAAAAAGGAAGAAGAAGAAGAAGAACAATGTGGCTACCGAAAGCAGCAGACACGGCAAATATAGGAACAAAAAGTGGAACTGTGGCGGTTGCAATAGATAAAGACAAAAGTAGTCAAAATGCTATCAGATGGACAGTGGAGAATCTTGCTACTCGTGGCCAAACTCTTGCTCTTATTCATGTCCTTCCCAAATCTCATTCTTCTCCAGGTTAATCAAATTCTCATTTCCCATTAGAATCCATCATTTTTGCTCAATGATTCTTGCGCAAAGTTTAAGTTTCTTTAGGGTTTTCGCTTTTGGGTTCCATGCAGACATTGAAGAAGGAATATCACAAAAGCAGCAAATGGAGAAACAAACCAAAGATCTCTTTGTATCCTTTCACTGTTTCTGCAGTCGCAAAGAGGTAATAACAATCCAAAATCAAGGGCTTATATATGGAGATTGGTTTAATGTTTGGTTAAATCGATCAAAGTTTTTTTTCATATTTCTGCAGATACATTGTCTGGACGTTTTGCTTGAAGACGTAGACAAAGTCAAAGCAATAGTCGAATATGCTACAGTTTCTTCGATTAAGAATTTAGTCGTTGGTGCTCCATCACGGAGTAGCTTTATGAGGTAATATATTGATTAGGGTTTTTGATTGATTGGTTGAGTGCGGAACAAGGGATTATCCAAAATTAGGGTTTCTTTTTCAAATTTTGATCCTCAACAGACGATTCAAAACGGATTTACCAACGAGTGTGTCAAAGGCAGCTCCAGATTTCTGCAGTGTTTACGTCATTTCCAAAGGAAAAATCTCTTCGGTAAGAAACGCCTCGCGTCCTGCTCCTTACCATCCATCAGCTCTCACCGAAATAGACAATCATGAAAATATTACCCCTGAGAGAAAACATAAAACAGTTCTGAGTTTTAATCTTGAGAGGAAATGTTTCTTGCGTTTCAAGCATCTCTAACACATTCTAAATCTTTCATCTTTCTTGTTTTCAGCAGCTGTCACACAGGCCTTGCCTAGAGGTCGAAGATCAGTTGATTCAGATGGTCCAAGGTATTATTCTGTTAGTTAAACAATAGAAAAAAAAAATTGAAATCTGTTAACTGTGATTACTTAACAGTTTCTTAAATCTTGGTTTCAATTTTTTGTAGACAAGGGTTTCCGAAACCGCCACAAGCACATATGAAATTACTTGGGGATTTCTCAGATTCAGAGACTGAATTCTCATTCATCAGTGCTTCTCAACACGAATCCGACATTTCCTTTATCAGCTCGGGGAGTCCGAGTGTAGACCGATGTTCTATCACCTACGATATACCGGAATCAGCAAGAACCTCAAGAATGTCAACGAGCTCAGAGCAGAGCATTGGGTCACACAGATTAGGAATCAAGTTTACTGATTTTAGTTATCTCAATGGTTCTTCTACGGTTTCTGACGAGAGTGGAAGAACTTCCTCCTATTCATCTCAGAGCTTGGTATAATAAGTTGAAATCAAACTATATGTTTTCTTTTATCGGTCTTAGATCGATTTGTTAAATTCCATGGAAATGTTTGTTTTGTTGCAGGATGATGTTGAAGCTCAAATGAGGAGACTGCGTTTAGAGCTGAAACAAACTATGGATATGTATAGCTCAGCTTGCAGAGAAGCTTTAACAGCAAGGCACGAGGTCTTATATATACGTCTTTATCTCTATGTATCTCAAGAGGTTGATTCCTATATTAATTGGTTAAAATCTGGTTTAGGCGACAGAGCTGCAAAAGCTGAGGTCAGAAGAGGAAAAACGATTGGAGGAATTAAAGATGACAGAGGAAACAGCAATTTCAATGATGGAAAGAGAGAGAGCAAAAGCCAAAACAGCCATGGAAGCTGCTGAAGCTGCAAATAGGCTTGCAGAAGTGGAAGCAAAGAAGAGGCTAAATGCAGAGATGAAGCAATTGAAAGAAAGCGATTCTTTCTCTCGGCATAGCATCGTTCGATACAGGAAATACACTGTTCAAGAGATCGAAGAAGGAACTGAGAATTTCGCAGATTCAAGAAAAGTTGGTGAAGGAGGATATGGGCCTGTGTATAGAGGTCATCTTGATCATACAAGTGTTGCTGTTAAGGTTTTACGCCCTGACGCTGCTCAAGGACGATCGCAGTTTCACAAAGAGGTACCCCAACTCACTATCTTCTCTGTTTTATCGCTTGCTTCCATTACAAGGAAAAGGTTGTTGAGGTTAAAATGTTTGAAACTTTGTGTTTTGACACATAGGTTGAAGTACTAAGTTGCATAAGGCATCCAAACATGGTTCTTCTCTTAGGAGCTTGTCCTGAATACGGTATTCTCGTCTATGAATACATGGCCAAAGGAAGCTTAGATGACCGTCTTTTCAGACGCGGAAACACGCCGCCGATTTCATGGCAACTGCGATTCAGAATCGCTGCTGAAATTGCTACGGGTCTCCATTTCCTCCACCAGACCAAACCAGAACCAATTGTCCATAGAGACTTGAAACCAGGGAACGTACTTCTCGACCACAATTACGTCAGCAAGATCAGCGATGTCGGGCTTGCGAGATTAGTTCCCGCGGTAGCAGAGAACGTGACTCAGTACAGAGTTACATCAGCTGCAGGAACGTTCTGTTACATCGACCCTGAGTATCAACAAACCGGAATGTTGGGTGTGAAATCGGATGTTTATTCTCTCGGAATCATGCTTTTGCAGCTTTTGACGGCGAAACAGCCGATGGGTTTGGCATATTACGTTGAACAGGCGATAGAAGAAGGGAGATTGAAGGATATGCTTGATCCTGCAGTACCAGATTGGCCAGTAGAGGAAGCTTTGTCTCTGGCGAAGTTATCGTTACAATGCGCTGAGTTGAGAAGAAAAGATAGGCCTGATCTTGGTAAAGAAGTCATGCCTGAGCTTAATAGACTTAGAGAGCTTGGTGAAGAGAGTCTTGAGACTATGTATTTTTCTGGACAAGGACGGTCTTCACATCCTAGTCACGGTAAGAGTTTTAAATTCTTATACATCGGTAAGAGTTTTAAATTCGAAAACATTTCCATCAGCTTAGATGTCTCTCTCTATGATGTTTGATTTCTTTAGTTGGGATGTTTTTGTGGGTATTTCAGGAAGGTAGGAGTGCTCCTTATATATCAAATACAGGATCTTCTATATCAAACCCATAGTTCTGAGGAATCTGGTAAGCAAAGAAGACTGATTTGCAGGAGATAACTTCAGTAGAAGAGAAATTATGCCAAGACCAAGTTATTCAGAAAAAGAGTTGCTTATTTGAGATTTATTAGAATCGGGTATGTGTATACTAAATTAACGAAAATGCTTTGTATCTTCTATTACAAAAACGATTTGCATATAACGGGAATATGAATTTCCAATGCACATTCTGTTGAAGAAAATATGAAGTTTTATATTTTTTAAGATTTTAACCCTTTACAGTGAATTACATTGTTCATCGACACGTAACTCACAGTAAAGAACAACGTGGAAATCTTCTAACGTTACCAAGTGTCAAGTAAAAAAAAGTATTTTATTATTGGGTGTATAAAAAGTAAAAAGAGAAGTATTTTCTTCAAGGTAAGAGAATACCTAACTGCAAGAATGGTACAGGGTAAAGAAGTTAAGACGAGACCAGATCCTCAAGTTGAGATTCAGGTTTTATTACCTTTCTCTGTTCTTTGTTGATGTATCCGAGTTAAAGACACTCTCTCTGTTTCTTGATGTGTTCTGCTTTGTTAATCAGGAAAGAGGAGAAATATTCTTCTTTTATAGACCAAAGGTAAACAAAGAAGAAGCTCATAGTGTCGACGATGTTCAAAGGTTATACATAGTGATGCGTCCTGAGTCCGGTGAGAATCCCGTTGAGGAGAAACAAGACCCTGTCTCTGGTAAAGAAGGTTCCGATAAAGATTCCGGTGACGGCGACGCGAGTAGTAGCTCCTCGGGCGCCAAGAACAAAGCTGAAGGAGGACACGGCGTCGAGGTAGAAGAAGAAAAATACACTAAAGGGTTAAGCTCTTATTACAAGGCTGATATGATTAGTTTCATCTCAATCTGTTCTTTTTATTTCTTTTACTTTTGTAGAAAGTGAACATCGAGAAACAGTTTCTGGTACGATTCATTGTGATGGGTAAGAAAAGTCTTCCTGATCCGAGTAAGAAATCGCAACCTTTTTGGGGATTCGTGGAGATGGTGACGACAAATGTTGAAGATGTTAAAACAGCTCTCAAAGGAGGTAAAAATGTCGTGACTTTATTAAAGTATTTGGTGGATTTATTTTATTTTATTTGTTTTGTAGAGGAGTATGAGACGAAGACTCGAGGACATAGACATAAGCCGCCGGCGAGAGCTGTAGGAGAAGGAATATACCGGATTCTCCGACATAAACCTAGTCCGACAAGAAAACACCATACACATCTTGTCTACAAACTCGAGTTCCCATCGGAATCGCAGACCAAAGAACACGAGCCACAAGAGTCGCTGAACATTGAGCCCGAAGGCTCTTTTTTGATCCAAATACGAAATCCCGAGCAAGGAGGAGGAGGAAGAGGGTCAGGGTTTGGTGGGCTACAGAGAAAGAGAAAGGCCCAGTTTCCGGCCCATCTTCAGGCTCATTTAGGTTATACCCGGTTTGGGGCAGCCGACCCGCCCGATTTCCTGAATTATGAAGGCTGTGAGTTTTTACTCATCTCGGCGTCCGACGATATAGAGGAAGAGTTAGGGTTGGAGTTGGAGCCTGAGGGTGACGGTAATGAATCCACGTGCGATCTTTTGAAGACTTTCGGGGACGATGTTGAAGCTACTCCGCTGCTTCGCAGTACATGGGAGTAATGGTGGATGTTCACTAATCACTAATATAGCATTAGCAGATGGTAGCTTGTGTTTGAAGTATGGACGTCTTTAGGTGGTAACTGTTTTGTTTCTTGGTAAAATGGTGTGATGTGTTCTCTTGGGTATCAGGTTCTCTTGGGTATCAGGTTTATTCTTTTCTTGTAAAAGTCGAACATTCCCGTATCAAAAAGAAGTTTTAGTATCAAACAAATCTGAGATCAGTTATTCAGATGAAAGGAATCTACCAGTAAACTATTCCCTCCGTTCCTTAAAGATGAATGTTTTAGAAAAAAAAATTGTTTCACAAAGTTGGATGTTTTGTATTTTCAATGCAAAAGTTATGTATAATTTTTTGTTTTGCCCCTAATAATTAGAGTTAAAGTAAATAAAAATAAAAATTAAAATTTAAGAAAATTTTTTTTTAAATTTTTTTTTTTTTTTTTATAAAAAAATATTTTTTAAGAAAAAGAGGGAATATAGCATTAAACCTACCTCACTCACTCCTATGTATGTGCAAAGAGGATTCGATGATCCCTTTCATCAGAGAAAAATTGGAGCCATGACAAGCGTGATAGTCGCCAGCATTTTGATGAGCACGTGAATCGATGGTCCTGCTGTATCCTTGAAAGGATCTCCCACACTTGTCATTCAAAAGGAAAATGTGATTTCTCGTTAGAAAAGGAAATGACTATTGAGGAAAGGGAATTTGAAGAAGAGGCAAAAGGAAAATGGAAAATTGCTTACGTATCACCAGTTACTGCAGCTTTGTGGGAATCACTTCCTTTGCCTCCAAGTGCTCCAGTCTCAATGTATTTCTTTGCATTGTCCCAAGCACCTCCTGCTGTGTTTAAGAAGAGAGCCATTAAGATACCACACACTGTTGCAAACATTAGCATCGCAGCTACAACTTTAGCTGGTTGTCCCGTGTAATATCCCAATATCCTGAACACCAAACCTGAGAAGACCAAATAGCGAGGATTGGTTCCTCATTGTTTGTTTGTTGCTCGTTTCACAACGGCTTAACCAACGATTACTGACTCACCAACTACAATGGGTGATACTATAGCCAAAGCTCCTGGTTTTATCATTTCCCTCAAAGCTGAAGATGCCACAATGGCAACACATCGACCATAATCTGGCTTCTCCTTGTAGTCCTGTCACATAAAGTTGATTGACACCCGATGGAAAAACAAAGAAAAGAGAGCGGACTCAAGGGGAAGTATATTTACCATTATGCCAGGCCTCTCAATGAATTGTCTTCTTACTTCGTTGACAACCTCCTGGGCAGTTCGACCAACTGCTGCACAAGCCCAAGCGCTAAAGAGGAAAATAAGCATGGCACCTAATAACCCACCGATGAAGACTTCTGGGATAGCAACATCAACCTAAAGAGGATGAGGATGAGGATGAGGATGAGTATGCGGAGGTGTCTCAAATTGGAATGGAA
The DNA here is from genome assembly GCA_028015245.1 of Cardamine occulta. Classification (NCBI taxonomy): domain Eukaryota; kingdom Viridiplantae; phylum Streptophyta; class Magnoliopsida; order Brassicales; family Brassicaceae; genus Cardamine; species Cardamine occulta. Next base: position 21,696,806 of record CM051364.1, on the reverse strand, counting down.
CAAGAGGAAACAGAGTACAGCAAAGAGATATAATATCCTTACCTCTTTGAAAGACACATTAGCAAACGCTGAAACCTCGTCCATATAGGCACTAAAAAGAAGGAATGATGCAAGGGCTGCAGAACCTATAGCAAATCCTTTTGTTGTTGCTTTTGTGGTGTTTCCAACAGCATCAAGAACATCAGTGATCTCACGGACACTTTCTGGCTGCAAGAGACAATTATTTTTATGTAAGCTTGAAAATTCAAAAGATAAAACATAGGAATAATTCCAACCACTCATGTGATACCAACCTGCTGGCTCATCTCAACAATCCCACCTGCATTATCAGCTATGGGACCAAACATGTCCATTGTAAGAACATAAGCTGCAGTGCTTAGCATTCCCATTGTGGCTACAGCTGTTCCAAATAGACCTCCAGTTGGGTTTCCATTTTCATCCATTAGTCCCGAGGTATTGCCCAACCAAAAAGCAGAAATGATAGCTACACTGATAACTAAAACAGGAAGAGCCGTGGACTCCAGACCCAAGCTGACCCCAGCAATTATATTGGTTCCATGACCTGTGGAGCTTGCAAGAGCCAAAGTCCGAACAGGCTCATATTTATAGTCAGTATAATATCTGGATATCCAGACAAAGACATAGGCTGTGACGATGCCAACCAAGCCACACATGAAGAAATTCAACCAAGCAGATGGAGCTTGTTCAGTGTAAAGCAGCCAACGAGTCGACTACAAAACAAAACAGAGGTAATGCTGTCAGAAAACTCCATAGAAAATTAGAACAATAACAAGGATTTCACTTGCTTAGATGTGCCCTGATGTGCATGTGTGTAAAGTCAACTATAGATAAAACTGAAAAAATAACATCAAAAAGCTACTGTTCAACAGCCATAGAATGAACAAAATAATCAAGGACATATGTAAATGACATTACCGCGCCAAATGTCAAAATAGCTAATATAATAGTCAGCCAATATCCTTTTTGAAGCACAACCATTGGATCCTCTAACGGAGATTTCACACTGGCACTGCGAGTTCCTTTGATCGATAGAATACCAATTGATGATATTACTAAGTCAAAAGAGTGAACAACTAGAGGAAATAGAATAAATCCAGATGGGTCTGCATGATAAACAAAAAGGTTGAGTCAGAGAAGGATTCCTAAACGTGAATCTTAAACCCTTTATGCTAGTTTGACCACGGTAGAACTGGCCATGCAATTTTGTTACTAAATACTAACCCTTAAAAATAAAACAGAGATGCCCCACAAACTTTCAATTTTGCACTTCTGAGCCATTGTACCACCAAGTATCATTGCACTGATGATTTCTGCAGCTATACTTTCAAATAAATCAGCATCTCGAGCAGCGCAGTCCCCAACATTGTCTCCAACCTGCAAGAGGATGAGATATAAGCTACAATGACGAACAAAGTAAATATTTTCAGCGTGATTGATGAAAAGAACTAATACCAAATCAGCAATAACTGCAGGATTCGAGGATCATCCTCAGGAATACCCTGCTCAACTTTTCCGACCAAATCTGCCCCAACATCAGCTCCCTTAGTGTATATTCCACCACCCAACTGAGCAAATAAGGCAACAAATGATGCGCCAAAACCATATCCCACAAGAAGAAGAGGCACTGTAAGAAAAAGGAAAAAAAAAAAAAGGAAACTCCAATCAGTTAAGCTAAAACACAACATTACTACAGGCAATCACTCTACTACTCTCGAATTCAAATGCAATTTCGGTTTTGAAATCGCCAAACATTTGAGAACAACATCAAAACAATAGTCATTTGTCAAAAAAAGGCATAGAGAATTCCTCTTAAAACCCATATAAGTATGGATTATGGTTTATTATATAATTAAGAAGATACTGTTTGTGACTGAATTCGAGCCTCTGAAAAGAAACATGATCTTCTGCACTCAGCACATTGATGCATAGAATCTGGCTAGTTACTATAGAATAGCCTAAAATAAATAGAAAAATATTCAGAGAACATGAACCTAGGACTTACAATCAGTAACATTGAGCCTGGTGAATCCACGTCCAACCATACATAAAATGTAGAATATAGGATGGCAATACCAATCACAGCCATACCAACAACAACCAGGGCTGAGAATCCACCAGCACAAACAGCTATCTGCATTAAAGCCACCACTTAGTATTTGGCCATGTGTACAGGAAGTCCTATTAAATCATAAACTAAAACAAACCTGCAATGCTTCCCTTGCGGATCGTCTAGCAGCACTGGAGACCCGCACATTAGCACGAACTGACACCCACATTCCAACATATCCAGCAATACCTGAACATAATGCGCCCAAAAGAAATGCAGCAACAGTGATATATGCAGACATTGTCCTGAAGTACAAAGTTATATCATTTGAGTATTATTTATAACAGCACAAAATATAAAACAAAAGATTGTGTACAAAATCGTGCATATCACCTTCCTAAACGAGAAGCCTCTTGCTGGGGGGTTAAATTACGGAATAGGTATATGCAAAGAATCACAAAAGCTAGCAAGAACGCCATCTTGGATATAGTACCATACTGCGTTCTGAAAAATCCTTCAGCTCCATCACGTATGGCATCTGATATCTAGACAAAAAATAATAGGCTCATTGCACAGAACTGAAAATGCAACTGAGTACCAAGAAAGAAGGTCAACAATCTACAATAAAAACTTGTGGGAATTTACCTGAACCATCTCTGGAGGTCCTTCATCTTCGCTAACACCTTGGTCAGATAAACTGATAACATAAAGCTGATGATGCATACTACAAAGAAGACAAAAAGATGGGAGAAGTACGTGCTCCTACAATTAAATCCCTCCAAAAATCAAAAGCAGAAGCACAAAAAGGGCACGAACATTTAAATTCCTCAGAATCCGGATTATCTGCATAAAATAACAACACTTTGTTTGACAACTTCAACAAAGAGGAAAAAGGATATTCTCAAGGAATTAAAATGCTAAAAAGAAATAAAAAAAACACTTTATAACACCATCATATGTTGTTATACACATGATAGTGTTTTGATGCAAGCAATAGCATAAGAGAGACATGGTCGAGAGAGAAGGGTATGATATTCTAACCAATGGACTGTAGGTTTTACTACGCATGTCTGGAAACGTCCTTGGCCTGTCAGTGTAAGACATAGGACTGGCCTGCTCAACATCTTCATCCATCATCATATTTTGTAATGAATTTGCCCTCCGAACAATAGGAAGAGGTATAAAGTGTGTGCTACGGGGCAGGTCGGCCCCAGAACTTGGACGCTGAATCTTGATAAGTTACAAACTACCTTCCAAAGGTTTACTACAACAGCATCACAATAGCCCTCTAAGTCTGACTATATCTTGATCCCACAGCTTCTTCAAACTTTCTCACTCGGTATTGGCTTCGAGAGAAAGACTTCCATATATAGTTTTCAGCATAAGAAGAGTTTCTGAAATAAAAACTGACAAGAAGTCAGGCCTGGAATCTCTCTTTATCCATCACCAATCAAGTATCATATTGAAACTACATTGATGCAAAAATACTCAAAATATATATTATTGCCGACCAATAGTATTCTACGTAAGCTTCAGGGTACACTTATCGTTATCAGGTAACTCAATAAACAAACAGAGCATGCTTGACTAAGTTCTCGTTCCTAATCAACCGAACACCAACATTTCTACAGTTAACCAAATCAGATCTAAATTCTCATTACCGAAATTGTAGGCAGTATGAATAACAAGCAAATATACGGTTTTTCTTTCTTTCTTAAAGCAATGCGAGTAAGAAAAACAGAAATTGGCAAAACAGTGAAAACAAATTACGGCTCCAGAAAATGATCAGAAGAAAAACGTCATTAACGAAGAAGCGTTCTCCACTCTCTTTGTTGTTGTTATTGTATATCCACAGACTTAAGAGAATAAGCGGATATTTTATGCTCAGTAATTTTACTGACAACTCCAAATGACAGTTTTTCTAATGAGTCGTTGACACATAGTCACAAGTATTAATTACTTCCTAACTTTTGTTATTAGACGTAAACTATAGGCAATGATGTTAGGTTAATCAATACTTAAGAAAACTACTAATTTCACAATACTTATGGGCCCAAGCCCAACAAACGATCCACGAAGAAAATAGTACCCAAAGTTGTATCATTCATTTCCTTACCCAGGAGCTGTACTTGAAAAGGTTCGCAGATAAGGGTATCGAATTCTGTTTGTTTATCCGGAGCAGAAGATGAAGCAACCGGCGACACCGAACACGGCGGAGGAAACCAAAGCTGAACAAAAGCAGAAATCGAGGAAATTCCCAACTCCGACGGAGCTAATCTCTCACTACCAGAAACGAGGGCTAGAACCGGCAGAAGCTTCAGTTAAGGTCATTGAAGACCTACAAAACGCGCTCGTCCGAGTCGTTTCGTCCTCCAAAAACGCCTCAAGCAAAGATAAGCTTGTAACCGACGCCAGGAAAATCGACGCCATTAACGGAAGGCTTGCAGTCGTCGACGCCAACCTGGAGACAAAACCTGGATACGTTGAGACTTTCGTGTTAGGGTTAGCTTCTGGTGCGGCACTTAACGGAATTAACGCCGTATTGCCTCACGTTTCCAGAGGCATTGCCCAAGTTTGGTCCGCCGTTAAGAGCGGGACGGATCCTTCATCTGCCTCTTGAAATGTTAGAAACGAATATTCTCCAGTGATTTGGATTCTTATGAGTTATTTTTCCTACTGTGTTGTATTAGCGAAATCATCAGCGACTTCAATTTTTCTACTGTTCGAACAAGTAGCTTTCATTAGAAAATTATCCCAATTAATTTTGCTCTATAAGAACAGAGAAAAAACAAAACAAATGTAAAAAATTGATTAATCACGTGTTAGTTTTACTAAATTAAAAAGTTATATACAAAGTAAAATGAATTTTCGTAGCCGCCAACTTTACAGCTAAAATTTTGCAATTGGAGTTACCAAAAATGTTAAAGCCTGGCCAATTTACTATGGTTATCCAAAAATTTCTCCCAAGTGCTAGTTTAGAGTTTGTACTTGAGAACCTACGATAATGATAGAGGAATGTATAAAACTTACCCAGAAAACTAGTAATTAGCAAACTGGTTCACGATTCTGGGAGATAACCATTTGTGAAATCAGTCATTGTTTGTATTTTTGTTTACTGTTGTTCCTGCTCGACTCTGCAGACAAGAAGAGTGAAGTGAAAGGTTTCATCATTAAGACATAGTAACGTTTTACAACTGGACATCAGCTTCTTAGGCAAAATATCATTTATGGAGAGACTAGATATGTAATGAAATACCTTTGATTGCCTTAGGCGGTCTTGTCTGACTGCTTGCGGTTGAACCTGGGGACAGTGGTCGCTTCAGAGGTTTGGCCTTACGTGATGGATGTGATGGAATCAGAGACGAATTCAGAATAGCAGCAACAGCTTCACGCTGTTGTTTTCGTTTAGCTATCATATCTTCAACACCTCCTTGACTAGAAGCACTGCCTCTGTTTATTTGTCTATCTTTCTGTCCAATTTCATCTGTGGGATTTACCCTCTTGCTACTGTCAAGCATTGATGAAGCCTTCTTAGATTTCTTCCACGCATTTGGATCTTCATTCTTCGAAGTATTTGCATCTGTATTCTCCAGATTACTGTTTTTCTCTGTAGCTCTCACTTTTTCTTTCTTTTCTTGATTCGGTCTTGGGTTAACTTCGGATGTTACTTTCTTACTGCTTGCAGCTAGTTTTTCCCTTTGAGAAGAAGCTTCTTCTTTGGCTTTTTGTTTGCTGTGTTTGCTCTCTGATCCTTTTGATGAGAGAGGCACAACATCTCCATCAGATTTCCTCATTTTTCTATCAGAAGATGTCTCTGCTCTCTGTTCTTTGTGACGTGAATGTTGTTTCTCAGGCTCAGGATTTTTTTTGGGAAGATTTTCAAAATGCTTCTGTTCCGTCATTTTCTTGCCAAACATGTAGTTGTACGGTCGCTTAACTGGTATGACGACCTCTCTTTCTTTTGCATCTTTCACAAGAGCAGCCCAATTATGGTCTCTTTGCAAGGTTCGTGTGTTACCCAAAACCCAGAGGGAGAGTTTGGCTCTTGTGAGAGCTACATTCATACGTCTAACATCTGCAACAAAACCAATCCGGCTTTGATTGATCCCATCAGGAGCAGAATGAGTAGCTCTTACAGTGGATAACACTAATATGTCAACTTCTCTGCCTTGAAAGCCATCCACCGTATTAAGTTCCATATCTGCTGCTACTTGAGCCCCAAATGCACCAGTGAAACGCGAACGCAAAACGGCAAGCTGATGTTTGTAAGGAGTAATAATGCCAATCCTTCCAGCGACAAATTCAGAGGGGTACCTGTAAGCAACGAGCTAGCCAGTGAGCAAAATAATATTATAGAACTTTCTAACCGTGTGAACAGAGAGCTTAAGATGATTAAAAACCTCTTCTTGAAAAATCTAAGCAGTTGAACAGCAGCTTCAGCTTCTTGATCATTGCACACAGAGCTAGAATCCCCGCTTCGATGCTCTTGGCCATCAACAATATCATAGAAAAGATATGGTCTAAGATATTGATTCTCATGAAATAGGGCTGATTTGCTTGACATGTCAACACCATTTAGTAACTTCTTGTCATAGAAGTGCATAGATGGAAATCGACAAATCTCTGGATGCATCCTATACTGTTTATAGTAGAGAAAGTGTTAGCCCAAGTTCCAGACAGAGAGAAATATCAAAAATACTGTGAAAGGAAAACTTCCAAATTAAAACTGAAAGGCCTAGAAAATCAAATAATCAGTGTACCTGCTGCGTAAGCATAAGTATAGGGTACCCAGCCCTTTGTAGACGTTCAAACATGCTGCATTCATACAAAAATTTACTTGCAACGTTAGAGAGAACGGTAGCTGGAAGCTGCTTTGGGTCTCCAACCTGTAATGATAAGCAAGGTTATTAGATAAAACTGTGGATTTCATTGAACATTCTGTAATGCAACCGAACTATTCTTACCATTATACATTTTGTTCCTTTTGACTTTAACAGCTGTAGAGGAATCAAGGTAGCAGGCTCCAGAGCCTGCAAAGCCACAAAAGCAAAGTAGTGATGAGTAGTGATGAGTATACCTATGCCAAACAATCAAGCATGTACAATATTTACCTGAGCTGCTTCGTCAATCACTACCGCATCAAATAAATTATCTTCAGATGAATTGCCAAATTTATGGGCTGATAAAGATTCAGCACACACACTGTACAGGTCTCCTCCACAACCGCTTAAAGTTGTAACAACTATTTGAGCTTCTTTAAGAATGGACTTCCGCAACTTATGTTTCAATGCTCTAATTTCATTGTTAGCTTTTCTCTCTTGAGCCTGAACAGCACTAAGATCTTTGTAAATTTTTCTCTTTTGCTCATATAACCTTCGCAATCTTATTCCTAGCTCTGCATCAGACATTGCCTTGCCATCATCATCTTTGTTGAGATATTTATTCTCCAGCTTACCTTTGGCATCTAAACTTTCCTGATTTAAGTTTGCACGCTTAGCTTCAAATTGTGTGATCTGATCAACGACCTTTTCAAGATTAGAGCGCAGTAATGCTGAAGAATCTGCACCCTTATTACTCTTAGATTCGTTTATCCGCATTCTCTCCTCTCCCAAACGCTGATCAACAAGGGTATCGAGAAAGAAGGGCATTGAATTTGGATGAACAGTTTTTGCATTTCCAACTCTCACAAGATAAGGTTTGAACATCTTTCCATCCCTGCCATATATGCCTAAACTGGATATTCTTGAAACTAATTCATCAACTGCAGCATTTGACTGAGCGCAGATCAGCACCCTTCCCTTACCAACCTTGTCTGCTATCTTTTTATTTGTTTCCCTGTCATCATTTAGCTGTTTAGCCAGAGCTGCATCTTGCCATGCCCTTGCAATAGCCACATTCGGATTCATTTTCTGCCTAGAAGATGGAAAACTATGATCTTGTTCAGAATTGCCGCTGTCCCTTGCTTTATGTGAAACAGATGCAAGCAAACCACTAATAATGGCAACAATAGTGCGAGTCTTGCCAGTCCCTATTAGGCAAACAAATTTTCTTTACATTCATTAAAGTCCAAGATCAACAATTAGTCTAAAACGCTAATTTTTCTACCAGAGAATATTATAAATACATTAATTATTATTGACAGGGAAAGAAAATGACTAACCTGGAGGACCCTGAATAAGTGAAATGTCAAAAGCTTTCAGCAAATTGGATGAGCCAATGGCAACACTAATCGCCTGAAGTTGACTCTCATTGAAAGATGATTTGAGTATTTGTTGTAGGGGCTGTGGTAGTGAACGCAGATCTGATCTTTTAACTTCAGAATCATAATTCGAATCACTCATAGGACTTAAAATCACAGGAAGTACGGGAATATCCTTTATTGATGATAGGGCTTGAAACTCTCGAATTTGGGATGTGGCATTGAGAATGCGACTTGCATGCCACTGGCTTCGTTCCAAGAGATTCCTTCTAGCTTGATTTAGTCGTGAAGACGCATTCTGAAGAAACAAGCGTACATTCAAAATGCTGGACCGTTTTTTGTCATCCCATTCCCGTCCTTCCACCTAAGAAACAGCAAGGTCAGTAATCTCTATACTGATCATTCTATCTCACTACAAAGTATATAACCAACAACTATGTTTAAGTATTAGAACATTAGGAATAACCCTTGATCTTATAGTAAACCTAAGTAAATGAAATCCCACTGAAGCTTCAAACCAGACTCCTTAATATATCAGATCAAGCAATCATAGTACTTTGAAGGATTTCAGGCATATGCATTCCAGATTCTACTTTATAAAGCACATGCAAGCAAAACAAAATACCACATACCTTTCCCATCATGTTAACACCAACATTACTGTTTTCTGGATGCTCTTTCGTGAACAAAACCAAGTCATTTTCGGAGAAACTTTTCGAGTTGGAGCCATCATTTTCGTCTTGCATAAAACGAACAAAGTGAAAATCGTCAACCCTTTCAATCGATAAAACTGACAGAACACCATAATATATCTCCTCCAGAGACGATATTTCTTGGAAGGAACTTTGCAACTGTGCTTTAAACTCCTCCAGAACCAAGGGCTGGAAAATCTGTATATATTGCTCAGGTGAACTAAAGCGCACAGGAACTTCCCTAAACTTTCCAAGATTCTGGTTCTCATCTTTATTCGTTGATGCCAATCCCACTATCGCATAGTAGTCCATTTGCAAAATCTTTCTAAACCAATCTTCAAGCTTTGGAGGTCTGAATCTTTTGAATCCGGCTTCTTGCCTCAGCCAACGATCAGATCTTTTATTGACAGGTGCACAAAGTTGAATGACTTGTCTTTTGGGAACAATGGGCCCTGGTTTTGCCAGTGGTAATGACTGCGGTTTTAGAGATTTAAGTGCCAAGTCCAACGGATCAACCTCCGTCTCTTTTACTACCTTTCTCAAATCCATGCCTTTTGCAGTGGAAATCACAGATTTCTGAGCCTCTTTCGGAGCTCCACAAGGGACAAGTTCATCGGTAGCCTTCTTTACTTTGGCTCTGTTTTCAAATGAAACAGGATCTTCCACATTTTGTCTTTTTTCCGTTTCCCTACTCATACCAGCAGCCTTACTTGGTTCAGCATTTGCGGTGGGAAGATCCTTAACAATATTGCTGGAGTTTACTGTAACATCTCTCTCTGAGAGAACGGACGCTGAAAACTCTGAAGCATCAGTACTAGAAGTAGTCTTCTTCAGAGAAGAGACCTGTGAGATGCTTTTGATAGGTGGACGAGTTTTATTGATATCATGTTGATGAGACTTATGCAGACTAGGTAAATTCTTCAATGATTCCTTCTCTGCCTCATACACTGTTAGATCGATCGTATTATCTGGTACTTTGCCAACAACATCTACAGGTTTAAGAATCTGGTACTCATTTGCCTTGGGAACAAGGCGTGAGATTTGTTCTGCTAATTGCTCGATGTCAACATCATCTGAATTAAGAAGAGGCAGAGCATTATGAATTCTATCACCAAAGAAAAATAGTCTTAAAATGCCAATTAGAAATATAAGCAGGAAACCACTTACCAGAAGATAGAACATGTCTGATAGCCTGGACTGCTGAGGAACAAGCGTCACTATTTGATCCTTGTAAGATATCTAGCAAAGCCGCTAATGCTCGCCTCCAATACGCTACAACAACTTTAAGTTGTGACCTTCCCCAATCAATGAGATCAGGAAGCCATTTAAGATCCGATGCATCTTTCAAAGTTCCTCTAGTAGCACAAGAGTCTTCACTGCTTACTCTAAGTTTTCCCAGAACAACAGGAAGAATCTCAAGCAAACGTACACATGTCATCTGCCAAATAAGATAAATTTGAACCTTAGCAAAAAAAAAACAGACTCGATGAAACACATACAGCTTCAAAGATGACAACCGAAGACGATAGTAGAATATATAACAAGCAAAAGAAGTATAACAAAGGTTCACTATGACAACTTTTGAATAGTACCTGGCAAAGACTTTGATGGATGAAAGCCTTTCCCTCAACTAAGCACTTCCTTATTGCTCCCCACGCAACTTCTGCCAGCGAGTAGAGAAACTTCAGAAATTCCGGGGTAGCACTCAAGGAATTTCTGAGATCGCTCACAGGCAAAGCATTGAAGTCAGGTTGCCTCAAAAATCCCCCTGCCGAGCTCTTCACTCCGTCAGTAATGGCTACATTCTCTTCCTTCAACAACTTAAATAATAAAAAGAAAAAGTGGTGCAGGATCTGAAAACTTTGTAGGACAGAGCTCCAATGGACCTGCCGCAATCAGTAAAAACAGATATAAGCAATGTATAAACAGATGCAAGTCAGAGATTTATCTCCCGCGAGAAAAATGTAGACACTCATGATAAAAACTAAACCTCACAAATATAGTCTGAGGTGCTCTCAACCTAGATTTTCAGTAGCTATAATGGCAAAGGGTACGATTTGTAGCCTTAGCAAAGACTAAAAATTACGTACAGAGCAGAAAAGATGCAGATTATTACTGAATTTGCATTCCATGAGACAAACTTCAAAATTGAATAGTTAAAAGGACTCATTGTACATATATGCTCCTAGATATTGAATGAAAATTAGGTGATAACTACCTGCTGTAAAACATGTCTCACTCCAGAAAAAATAAAAAGGAGGTGTGAACTTTGAGAGCAGAGAAACTTCAGCCCACAAGACAGACCTCTGGTATTTGAAACGTGTTCCAGCATAGACTTTCCAAATTGCCTTATATTCTGTTAACAAAGACAAAACTAGTAACATTGCTCAACTTTACACAGAGTTGAACCAGAACAGAGAGTTATAAATATCAAGTAATCATCTCTTGAGATGGTAACCAGCAAGCATTTCAGGTCGTTACGTACATCATCTGGGTCTGAAAGAGAAAGGATGAAGGTTTTGCCCATCCCTGGTACCCAGATCCACTGTTTTCGACATTCTTCACCCATTTGGACCAGAAAACAAGTGGTCAATCTACAAAATCAAAACCCAAAAGCCTCACTATTACAAAGTGTAATAGAGACTTAGCAGCTTAACTACCACAACAGTGAAATGGAAAAGTACCTCTTCAATGTTCGTATCAACGTAAGACACATCTTTGATACTGTCACCGAGTTTTTGGACTCCTTTCCTGGGCCCCCGTCATCAGACCCTGTTGCTACCTTCCATCCAAGTGTGGGTTTGATTTCGGCAGCAGAAGATGAAAGCCAAGTATCTATATCAACTGTCATTTCATCATTCTTTTCAGATTCCACCAAACAAAAATGTGACCGAGACCAAAATACTGCTTGGGATAGCGATACTGGAAGATTTAGAAGATTCGTATGTGTAAGAGTAGTAATCCACAGCATTGGAATGCACATCCAATCTTTGCATTCTCCAAGAGTAATTTTGCTCTGCTGGGTAAAGTCACTCCAGGGATAATTACTTGTATCTTCAACAGTATGGGAAAAGGGAAGATTATTGTCATCGTCGTCATATTTCACACCATTGCTCATATATTTACCAGTATTATTATGTAGCAGCGAAGCTAGTAGGGCCGTTGCATCAGATACCAGGATAGCTTGGACAAGATCAATAGCAGGTTGTCGCAATGAAATATGAAGTGAAGAATCTTTATACGACGACACAAGAGATGGGCCCCTGTCAAATTAGTTGACTTCCATGAATCGTATATGAGAAAATGTAGTGTCCTTATCTAACAAACAAATGATATATGCCAACCGTACAAGATAAACGGGAAGATACATCGAACACAGCATTCAAGTTATGGGGAAAAAGAAACAATCAAAACTACAAAAATATATATGTGAAACTAGAATGTCATACTTAATAATCCTTTATGATATGTGAAAGGTATTTGATAGAAATTCCAAACCAAGGATGAAAGAAAAGCCAACTCCTCAGGTAAGTAACAGACACAACAAACAGCTGCAAAAGAAAAGGCCCAGTTATACTAACCACATGTGTGCACACTCAAAGGGAGGGCAAGGTGGGTTCATCTTGTAACCTCTCAGTACAATAAGAAGAGCAATCTGAAAACAAAATTCAAAATTTTGGTGAAGATAAGAAGATAAAAGAGTATCATTCCAAGATAAAATATGCTACAGATGTGTATTAGTGAAAAAGAAGAACTCACTACCTTGTGGCCAATTCTTCTTGCTAAAACACTGAAGTTACTGCTAACTGGGACCTGATGAAGGAGAAAGTAAAGAAAGTGTCTCCGTTGCTTTTCATGCTCACCATCTCGCAAAGCCTCAAGGGACTGGACAAACAGGATATGCGTAATATGGCAAGGTGAGTAAAATGAAATCATGTCAATCTCATTAGAGAAATCATATATGTAAAAGACAATAATGCAAGCTTGCCTGTAATAATGGCTGGAAAAGATCAAAAATGGCTTTGTGGATCTTCTCAACTCTTGTATGGAAACACTGACCCAACAATGTGTTACGCATCACACTTGGGGACAAGGTAGACCTAAGCCAGAGCTTGCAACCTTTGAGACACCATATGCGAATGTGTCAACTAATGTAATATAGAGCTTCAAGATAAGCTGGGTAATTAACAAAAACGGCGATAGTTACCATACCAAGTGTCTTAAATAGCTCTTTTAGGCAATTAACGGCAAGCGAAAATTCAGGTGAATCCCCACTTATATGATTCAAAACTGTATCAACAAAAATAGGATAAGGCTCTAATATCCCTTCTTCAAAAGCAGGCCCTTCTAAGAATTCAAGCCTTTAAGAAGCAGAAAATATCCAAGAATCAGCAAATCAAGAAAAATACGGACAAACAGTATACGGTAAAAATATAAGAGGAGATTTAGTCACTAACTCTTACAATGATGTCATTCCAAGCCATATGGATGAGCGGTCTAGATAAATCCTCGGCCTCGGTTCCTGAGATGCAGAAGGCAATCCCTCCATCTCCAATATTCCAATGAATTTCTTGAGCAATGGCTGGAGGCGCTCCAACTGGGTTGCTGACCTGCCACAGCAAATAATATCAACACACATGATAGTCCTGAGAACAGAGTTGGCTACGTATGTACTTAGTCTAGGTATTAAAAAGGGAAAATACCTCAACTTTCCCATAGCCCTCGCCAAACGATAACCAATTATACGCACCCTTCTATTGAGAAAAAGGAGTGCATACACACCCTAAAAAAGATGACATATAAAAAAAATACCAAGTCAGAGAGATTTAGTTAAGTATGAAACACAAAAAGCTCTCCTTGGCATATGACTATACCGGAAATTCTTGATTCTCAGCAAATGCAAGCTCGTGAATGTTGTCGATTGACTCAATGAATTTCTCAAACTCAGTGCATAAGGACATATCATCAAAAAAGAACGGAAACATCAAAACCTGACACAAAACAAAGGCTAACAAGTTATTAGTGCCAATCCCAGGATGCGAGGAAATGACACGACATGGGGATTCAAAGGGAACAGAAAAATACAGACCAAACAATCAGAGTCAGTTGATAACGCAAATGATCAATCAATGAAAATAACAGCCCAACAATTATTCAAGTGAAAGAAAACGCGAGTGTTACAAATTCTCAGACCACATATACGACAGTACCTCGTACATAACACTAACAACTTCTGCGTGATGATGATCTGGATCATATGTTCCTTTTTCTACTTTCGAGTTGATCTCTTGCAAGTGCCGAGTCACCCTTTCCTCATCAAGTTTTCGCAACACAGCAAGTAGTGGACCAACAGAAGAGCCCTCATACTCTTTTTCATACATCTCTTGAGTCTGATGGTGCTGACAAATGCATTGAGCACAAAGCCGCATTTCTTCATAGATTCTCTTCCACAAGACCTTGAGAGGTGAATCAGCTCTATCATCTTTGAAGAAATTGTAGAATGTCTCCAGAAGAGGTCCCATTACATCCCCATGCCCACACCAAATATGAGTATCTTTCGGCAAAGATATCAATAAAGTGAATGCATCAGTAAACCTAAAGAAGATAGAAAAAAAAATAGTGTGAACTGAAAAAAAAGGTTGAGCAATGTAATTAGCTGAAATATGTCTAATTTCGAAATTTCAATCGATTGAACAATGAAGTATCAGAGCAAGTGAGAGATATAGAAGGAACCATTGTTCTTTGAGCTGGTTAAGACGCTGTACTGAAGAGGGATCAGAATCGTCATACTCCTCTTCGTCTTCCTCGATTCTCCTCCACCTACTCAAGAGCTCTCCACTTGAGGAGACTTTACTAGACATTTTCTCCTCTCAATTTAAACAACGGCGGAAAACACAAAACCAGAAGAAGACGTAGTCAAAAGTTCCGGCGACGGGAATTAGGGTTGCCGAGGTACAGAGGCAGGAAAAGAGGAGAACCAATTTGAGATCCCTTATTCGAATTTCTTGGTCTCGTTCGACAATACAATTACTTCGATTTCGAGAAGAGAACCAATTTTGAAAGCCCTTACTGTTTCCTAGTGGGAAAAAAGCGAGCGTACAAAAACACGACATCGTTTTATAATGGAAAATTTCAAATTGGGCCTATTGGGCTTTTATTAGTGGAAAGAAAATTTAAATTTCAAAATAACCCCTATATTATTATATCTCTTTACAGAAAAAAAAACGAAAAAAAAAAAATCTCATTCTCGCGTTCTGCAGCTCCTCTTTCGATTTCAGGTGATTTGATTTGATTAGGGTTCTGAGTTTAAACTCAGCTCATGCTTCTGCTTCGCTTATTGTGCTTCTGTATTTCTGTTGTGTTTCTTTAAATGGGAATCATGAAGAATAGGCTTCAATGTTATGGATTATCTCTCGATTATTAGGGTATACAGTATAGATCTACCATGGCTCTTTATTTGTTTGATTGATAAGCTTGAGTCGTGTTCAAGGCCTAGCTAGCTCTAGCATCTGTATCTGATTCACTGGAAAAGAAAGAAGGCTTAGTAGATTGATCATTTGATGTTTGTTGATCTGAGCATGTTAGCATAGAGATTTTGCAACCTTGTTAATGAATTTTGATTACATTTTACTGATGATTTGGGTTCTCCGTTTGTTAAGTGGGTAGGTAATTATAACTTACCAATGTTTCAAGAAGTCACTAATTCTCTAGCTTTCAGACTTTGGAATTTCATTTTTGGCTTCCAAATTTGTTTAAAATTTCTACATTTGTGTGTTAAGAAACGTCATTCTGCTTCCAAATTTGAAAAATTGTGCCACGAAGTCTTTGTCTGTTAATGAACCCCATCAATGAAAAAGCTTCAGACTTGTTTGTCTGGAAATCTCATTCTTGGCTTCCAATATGTAAATCTAAATTTATGTTTTTCTGTACTGTGTTCTTACTAGCAGCCAAGAGATGTCCGCTTACGACAATGTTATTGGTGGGAAGCTAAAGCTAAAAGGGAAGGCTTTGGATGTGAAAGCAGGTGGAGTAAAGAAGAAGAAGAAACATAAGAAACAGGAAGAACAAGCTCTTAAAGTTACTGAACATGAACTCATTGAAGGTAGATACGATCGCTTTATCCTCATAACCACAACTATTCTGTCACTTAACATTAATGAACTAGGAAAACTGATATGTTGTTAATTGTTGGCTATTTCGGATTTGATTGTAGGAGAAAACGCAGAAGCATTGGGTAAATTGATTGAAGGAGAAGAAGAAGGTGAAGAAACGGACAGGAGTGAAAAGGCGAGCGAGGATGCAAAGTTGCAGCATGATGATGATCACTTAACGCCTGCAGAAAGACGATACATAGAGCAGAAACGGAGATTGGATGTGCAGAAGCTAGCTAAGGAAGCGAACAAGTCTCACCGTAACAGGATTGAGGATTTCAATCAGTATCTGGCTAACATGAGTGAGCACTACGATATCCCTAAAGTCGGACCTGGTTAATGTAATTCTTCATTGGCTTCGTTTTACTCTGCTTATCAATTTGGCATTGCTAAACAACTACTGTTGAATGCCTGTTATGTTTATTTTATGACTTTTTATGTAATCTTCACTCTCTAATGCCATAAACACATTTTCTTGGAACCTTCTTCTGCATTTCTAAATTTCTAAATTTTATAAACAATATTGAAAGACCAATATTACAATTTAGCGTCAAAGCTCGTGTAAACCCAATGATGATTATGATTAATCATTTTTAAAAAATAAGAGTGGAAAATGAATAAGTCCTAATATGAGAGAGAGAGAGAGAGAGATCGTAACCAGTGAACAAAGACGAAGAAGAATGGGCAGGACTGGGAGGATTGTTGCACGTACAAATGACAGTTTGAAGAAGTTGATCTAATAAGAGTTTCTGACGCGGGTAATGATCTTGTGCTCGCGCATCCACATTCTACACTGTTACATCATCAGTTTGGTTTTAAGTCCCACATCGGTCATTTAAGAAGTGCTCGCTCTAACAGAATTGATATAAAACACACGTCGGATCTCTATTGCAACTCATACCTTTCTCGGCCTTTTGGCTAGGATCAAGTGTAGTATCTGTTCTTATTAGTTTAATATCTGATATGATATTAACTCTATTTTTTAAGAGAGAAAGCCCATCAAGATAGCTTGCTATCTGGGCCTTCGCGAGTCGCCCATGCGTTGCACTACTGCACGGGCCTGGCTCATCCCGCCAAAAACGAATAAGAAAATTGTAATACGGAAACATTTGTGGTTAAGACATTACTTAACCGAGACTCTTATAATATAAAATTTAATAAATCGGTATCTGAATTAAATTTGGTCAGAGCTTCAATAACCGGCGCCAAATTCTGCAATAACGAACCTATTTGGTTTCCATCTATAAATTGAATTTGGTTTCTTAATAACCCAAGTCATAATCGGATCTGAACTCAAACCACAAGATTAGAATCTAAACCGAAACTCATAGCTGTTTCATCTGAAAGAAAATGTCGGAACAAAAACTTCCCGGAAAGTTCAGAGAGAAAAAGAGATGGGGGGAAATGGGAAAGGCGATAGGATTACTGATAAGCGGAACACTTGTGTATCACCATTGCGCTAATCGCAATGCGACTCTTCTCTCCCTCTTCTCCGACGTTCTCATCGTTCTCTTATCTTCCCTCGCCATTCTCGGCCTTCTTTTTCGTCAACTCAATGTCTCGTAAGATTCTCAAATTTACCCCCTAAAATCTGAGATCTTTCGTAAATTCTTGTTGTTTTGAGTATTGAATTCTTCTTACGTCTTTGATTTGCCGATCAAAGTCGACAAATTACGAAATTCTTTGTTTGGCTATTTGATCTGCTCAAAATTCAAATTGAGTGTGCTTTTGTTGTGTTTAGTTTCACATAATCATGTAAATGTTTAACTTTCTTCGTTGCACTGCTGCTAGTTTCCGCGCGTTCACGACACGATAAAGGTTCGTTTTTTGCTTGATTTGCTTTTGGTTTCATCATAACGAACTTTGGTCTGACAAAGTATGAAGCTCGAAGCTTTTGTTTCTGTGAATGTATCAGCTTTTGATCTTCCTAACCATGAGCTTTGGGGTAACTGTTGTGTTTTGTACTTTATATTCCTCATAAGTCTTATCATTTTCATCCCATTTCACCGATCAATGTATAAAGTCATCAACCCTAATAGTGTAATTGATTTGATGGTACACTGTTTGAAAGACTCTTGCAATCTTAAGCTGACATGATTTACAAAGTAACAAGTTTTGTGTGTAGGGTACCTGTGGATCCATTAGAGTGGCAAATATCACAGGAGACGGCCAGTAACATTGTTGCGCGCTTAGCTAATACTGTTGGAGCAGCTGAATCCGTTCTGCGGGTGGCAGCAACAGGACATGACAAGAGGCTATTTTTAAGGGCAAGTTCATTCTTTCTTGTCTACATTAGAAGAGACAGTTTTCTACTTTTTTTAGATCACCCGGGTTCCTGTCTGAATGACAAAGTATTTAACTAAATTCGAGCAGTTTTCTAGTTTTACTTTATGGCAGAATTCTAAACTGAATTTCTATTATCTTCGACTGTCTCCATCATTCAGGTTGTGGTCTGTCTTTACTTCTTGGCAGCTCTAGGACGAATCTTATCGGGTATGACCATCGCTTATGCAGGTAAAAGCATATGGTTTGCTCTTTGAAAGACTATGTTGTTGCATTTATGAAGATGAAGTAAAAGTAGCGAAGCACGACGTGGAATGATGGTTTGGATATTTAGTTTTGAATACTTTTCTTCTTCTCCTCTTATCAAATGTATGTAAACGAATCTGCAGAATACTGTTTCTGACTCTGTTATTTCTTTTGTCTGAAACAGGACTATGTTTGTTCTGTCTCTCCATGCTCTTTCAGAGTTCTCGATCTGTTGGAAACTCTGTATTAAACCGAAGCAACGGAGAGTTGTTGGAACGAGAAACGCCTTCAGAGTTCTGATACACAATCATACTCTCTAAACTTGTTCTCTTTTCTTTGTCCTTGTTCCACCTTCACATATTCATAGCTTTAGATAGTTGTAATAATCATTGTAGTTCCTAATGTAGAAATATTTTCTTAATTTAAATCTCGGTTATTTATCAATCTTAACAGAATTTGATTGAAAATTATACTACTTCCTTAGCAAAATGATACAATAAGTTGATGTTATTAGGTGACTGTTCAGTAGATTCTCTTGTTAAGTTGTAAGAAACTAGTTAATTACTTGAACAGCAAAACCTAAAACCGGCTTGTACCGATACCCAAAAGAACCGAACCGAGTCTGGTATAGTCATCTCTCATTGCCTCCGCCGCAAGCAGGGTTTAGTTCTCAAGTGTTCCTCCTACATTCTTCGAACCCAACCAAAACCCCTCGCCGTTTCTTCCTTTCACTGGCGGTTTTTTACCTTTTAAAGTCGCTAACTTTGGCCTCGATCTCACTTTCGTTTCCCAGAAAAGTTCTCACTTATCCGAGAAAACCCGTTTCATGGTCAAGATCTTGGCGTCGCGAGTAAAATGCTATGGAGATGCAATTGGGTAAAGCAGAGGAAGAGAATTCTTAACACCCTCAGTTTCTCGATTCACGGTCAATACTCAACGAAAGCAAGTGAATTTTCTCGGGGAAATACCACTGGGCCTCGAAGAATTGTTCCGAAGCTACTCACGCACGATAATGTGTATTCTCGTCTACGAGAATCCCCGCCTGATCTGAAAACTTTGAACTTCTTCTTCTGGTGCGCGAAGCAGAACAATTACTTCCACGATAATCGAGCATTTAATCACATGGTTGGTGTTGTTGTAAAACTCACTCAGCAATACAATAGCATTGATCGAATCATTAAGGGACTGAAACTATCTGGTTGTGTGATTCAGCCTCGGGTTTTATTGTTATTGCTGGAAATATTTTGGCGTGGTCATATCTATGATAAGGCTATCGAGGTTTACATTGGCATGAGTGGTTTTGGATTTGTGCCCAACACTCGTGCCATGAATATGATGATGGATGTTCTTTTCAAACTCAATCATTTTGATCAAGCCCTGGAAGTTTTTCAAGGAATTCGTTTTCGAAATTTCTTTAGTTTCGACATTGCATTGAGTCATTTTTGCAGTAGAGGAGATTTGGTTAGAGTGAAGTTAGTTTTGAAGATGATGATTGGAGAAGGTTATTATCCTAACAATAAGAGATTTGGGCAGATTCTTGGAATGCTCTGTAGAACAGGCTGCATCGCTGAAGGGTTACAAGTGGTTGGATTTATGATTTGTAGTGGAATCTCTGTTTCTGTTTATCTCTGGAGCATGTTGATTAGTGGGTTTTTTCGTTTAGGAGAGCCGCGAAAGGCGGTTGATCTGTATAATAAGATGATTCAAATCGGTTGCTCCCCGAATCTTGTGACGTATACTAGTTTGATCAAAGGTTTTATGGATTTCGGAATGGTTAAAGAAGTGTTTACTGTGTTAAGTATTGTGGAATCCATAGGTTTAGCTCCAGATATTGTTCTTTGCAATGTGATGATACACACATTTACTAAACTCGGAAGATTCGAAGATGCTCGTAATGTTTTCACCAGTTTGAGAAAAAACAAACTCGTGGCGGATCAGTATACTTTTGCTTCAATGGTGTCTAGTCTATGTTTGTCTAGGGATTGCGACCTTGGTATAATCAATGATAGTAAGAAAGAAGTAGATCTGGTACTCGGAAACTCACTCTTGAACCTTTTTTGCAAGTTCGGTGACTTTTCTAGCGCGGTGGAATTATTTTGCAACATGAGTAACGAAGACTATGCTTTGGATTGTTATACATATACTGGATATCTTACTGCGGTTTGTCGAGGAGAACGACCTGATGATGCTGTTAGTCACTATAAAATGATCGCCAAGAAAATCAGTCTCGATGCTCAGTTTCATACTGCAGTAATTAACAGTCTTATAGAGCGTGGTAAATACAATACCGCGATTCATTTGTTTAAACGATGCATCTTGGAGAAGTATCCTTTAGATGTTGTGTCGTATACAGTAGCTATTAAGGGACTTGTGCGTGCGAAAAGGATTGATGAAGCTTGTTCCATGTTTTGGGATATGAAACAAGATGGGGTTTTCCCGGATCGACGGACTTATAGGACTATAATCTCTGGTTTGTGCAAGGAAAAAGAGAATGAGAAAGTGAAGAAGATTTTAAGGGGATGCATCGAGGAGGGAGTTGAGTTGGATCCTAATACTAAGTTTAAAGTGTTTAATCTCTTGTCTAGATCACGCCAAGATTTCTTTGAGTTCAGATCAGTTTTTGAGAAATGGAGATCGGATTTCACAGAGAACGCGGATGTTTCTGATTCCGACGATGAAGTATCGGTTTCTGTTGGTTGAGTTTGAGGGAAATGTTCAAATGTATACTGTACAATTGGCGCTGTAATTCTTTTACTGACTGTATTATTGAAATGAATTATCTAACTTCAGTCTTTTCTTTATGTTACATATATATCCTAGTTAGAGATGAGAAAAAAATATTACATTAATGGCTTTGAGCAAACCGCTGCTTAGTAGCTTCGTCCTCCCATTCTGAGTTCTTCAATATTGTGGACCTCCGTTGTGAACTCCAAATTCAGGCCACAATGAAACAAAACTCATATAATGGACTCAAACATGCTATGCTATTCACAAGGCCATTAATGATGGAATCTGACATCCCTTTTAACTTCATCAAATCTGTGCGCACTAGTTTACTAATTGTCACACTATCATATGCTTCAGTGCCATCTGCTCTCTATTAACCGTCTCCAATCCAACTCCCACGAGGCGTGAGTTCCTTCAACATACGGAAACTTTCTCACCATAAAGATAGTTTTACTTTGTTGGAAAAAATCCGAACGAATCTATTTCATGGTTGTCTAGGTTCTATGGGAGCTTCTTGATGTAGTTTCCATTCCCACATAATAAGCATCAGAACAAAAGGCAAGAAATGAAATGTGACCAATGGTACTAGTATGTTGGCTTAGTTTGAGGGAAACGTATCATGTATAAGTGGCGATGTAACTCTTTTATCGACTGTATTATAGGAAATGAATATCATTTGTTTCTTTTCCTAGTACAGAAACTGTAGTATTTTCAAGCTCTACTAAGATTACTTCATTCCCCATTTCATTAACATAAACAACTAGTTAAATAATTGAAAGAACAAGGAAAGAGAATTATATACAACAAGTGAAAGGAAAATAGAGAGAAATGCTACAAGCCTACAACAACTACTCTTATTCGATATTTCCACATTTCGGGATCAGGTATATAGAAACATGGTCGTCTATATTGCGTCTTCCCACTTGCTCTTTGGTTGTCCGAATTATCCCGGCGGCTCGTGTTCTTGATAATCTACAGAGCCTGCAAACTTCAATCAGAAGAAACCCATAAAACCCTTAAGGATAGACATGGATATAGAAATGTAAATTGATCATTCCAGTAAAGTCATAACTTTAGTTTTAGGTAAATAACTCACCCAAACAAGTAGTGCAGTTTTACACTTCCTCGTCCTCGGAGTGAGACTCAGTATTTGCAGCAGTGTCGGTCTTGGTCTCCATCAATTGAGGTTGTAC